>CM020217.1:105799376-106999376 GCA_009819775.1 Phoenicopterus ruber ruber | reverse complement strand
TATAATGCAATTTGGGGCAGAAAATAGCATCCCTTCAGTTGTATTTTCTTCATATATTTTCTATACACGTAAACAAAATCAATACCGCTTGCCTGCCATTTATCCTGCTCTATACCTTATCTGAGGAAAAACAGCAGCTGGTGCAGGACAAAACGCAGCCTCGGGCAACCACTGAAGCAGTGGCAACTGGCCAGCTGCCACAGCCAGCTCCTGCACGGCGGGCACTCGCTGTTGGGGAGCAGCAGGAGGAAGGGGTGCTCCCGAAGGGGAGGCGAGCTGGCAGTGAGGGTGGTCCCAGCAACAGACCACCGAGCATCAGGCAAAGGAGCAAGCCAAGGCCAAGCCAGGACCCAAACAAGAAGTTGGGAGGAAAGCTGGTGCCAGACGGTGCCAGCGTGGCTCAGGTGGGAACGAGGGGTGCCGGGCTGGGCTCAAATGGGGCTCCTGGGCCTTGGGCAAGGACATCGCGGCCCAGTGGTGCCCTCAGGGTTCGGACGCTCAACTTCCACCACCAAAATGTGTTGCTTTGTAAATGCATGAGGGCCTTGTGAAATGCCATACTGTAACTTAGATTCTACATTCTAGTCTTTCTCTCAGCCTTAAAATAAGTTCTATTTACAATGGCCCGCTAATTGTGAAAATTAAACTACATTGTGGTTTAGCCCCAGCCAGCAGCTAAGTACCACGCGGCCGCTCACTCACTCCTCCCCCTTCAGTGGGATGAGAAGGAGAACTGGGAAAAAGGCAAAACTCATGGGTTGGGATAAAAACAGTTTAACAGGACAGCAAAGGAGAAGAAAAAAGGAAAAAACAGTAACAATAATAGAATATACCAAGCCTGTGATTCACAGTACAGATTGCTCACCACCCGGAGCCCGATGCCCAGCCCACTCCCAAGCAGCAATCCCTTCCCCCCAGCACTGTCCCCCCAGTTTATATACTGAGCATGATGTCATACAGTATGGAATATCCCTTTGGCCAGTTTGGGTCAGCTGTCCTGGCTATGCCCCCTCCCAGCTTCTTGTGAAAATTAACTCTATCCCAGCCAGAACCAGCACAACTATTTCAGCACAACTAGGCTAACCTCTGCCAGCATGGCACAGCCATTACAGTACAGAGCCAAGTTGTGCTTAAAATGGCCATCTCTGCAGACTTCTGCCACACTGGGAGGAGGTTTCCTGCGTGCTTTAGGGATTTAAGGAAATGACACATTAGTCTAGAAGAAATAAAGTTAGAACTGTGAAAATATTTAGTGACATGCATACCTTAATTTAGAGGGAAAGAAATTAGCAAGGGCAGTAACTAGTGCTACAGCAGTGACAAGCACCGCACTGCCTACTTCACAAGCACTGCCTTTGAGCAAGTCTCCATGGTTTAGGAGAGGGAATATGAGGCCTAGTATTTAACCCTAAAACTCAACAATTATATTACAGAGATCTCAAGCCAAACATTAAATGGCTTTCACAGACAAAACATCAAAATATGTGCACCAAAGCTTCAACACCAGTCCTCTCCCAAACAGAAAAGTGATTGGCAGGTTGGCAAAGAATCGAGCTCGGTCCAGCAGATCACCCACTTCAGTTTCAAGGACAGCCCAGAAAAACATTTTGAAAAGACCATGAAATAAAATACGTCAAAAAAATTAAAAGATAAAATCTTTTGCATAGAAAACTGCTAGTTGTAAAATAACCAAAGTTACAAGGATTGACAATTTAGCAAGGTTCTTTTTTCTTCTTAGATTTTAAAGTTAATTAAAAATGGTGAAGTCATGGAGTCATTTGTGACCTATCCTAAATGTAATATAATCTCATCTGAAAAGCATGAAATTACTCTGCCTATATCTATTACTTCAATTCTTGGTAACTATTATAGTCATTCAATAATCCAATTACTATAAATTACATTGCAGAAGTAGGTCCATGCAATAGCCAAAATAGAAGAGATTTGTGACATTGTCTGCACAACATTAATGGACCAAAAGAAACTTACTAGGTAAAACAAACTAAAAAAAAAAATTTTGCTTTGACTTCCCACAATACATAGATCTGAAAGTGTTTCACTTGCTGCAGAATAGCGCACACTGTGAACATATATACAGTTACTATTTTCAAATGCAAGAGTCAAAATATATATTGAATCTAGAATGTAATGCTAAAATCATTTTTTAATGTAGTTTGGAAGGTGCTAAGTTTGACATTGGTAAATAGGCACTCTTGGCCAAACAAACTTCCTAGAATGCAGGAACAACATACTCATTCGTGTAAAGCTCCGTCTTCTGGTGCCCAACACAGAAGGACTTCATCTACTACTCGATAGTATGGAGCCATTGAGAGTCAAGGTCTGCATGCTAATCCCCAGCAAGGAAAAGCTTCCCGGAGGAAGGGATAGCTGACAAAGGCAAACACTGACTACCTCCACTGGTTCAAAATCTGTTCTCAGTTCAGAGCTTTTGAACACTGATGATAAACATTTATCTTATGTTTATAAACACAAGGAATAGTTTATTTTGGCTAGAGTCTAGCCCAGATGTATGGAAAAAATCTGGCATTTCAGTGTCAGATCAGGGGTCAAAGCCAAACCCACATGTTATGGGAGAAAAGATGACATAATCATCTTAAGAGTACAAGAGCACAAAATGTTTGATTGAAAGGGTGAATAAAGAAGGGAGAGTAAATCAACAATTGTTTCATTTTCCAAATGCTTTCAATCAAATTTAAAAATACAAATTATATTAAAAAAAAAAAACAAAACTAGCTAGTGAATCTGCTAACTTGGAGTATGAGCTGGCCTCATAAAAAATTAGTTTAGAAAAATCAGTTGCTGTTACGCAAAGTTAGAGGAATGCCAAACAGTAAGAAACAACATTTGTATATATCCTCAGTTTTACGCTTTAGGTTAGGAGGATGCAACGTTCAAATGAACAGGTCACCAAGACTGATGCAAACCTACTGTCATTGCTGTCTTCAGCCAGTTGGGATCCATGATCTGATGGCTGACATCTACAATTAGAATCTCTAAAACCCAGTGTCCCCACCCAAATCTACACAGCACTATCTTTCTTCCTGGTACAGAAAAACATACTAAAATTATCCTAAGAAAGTTAATACCATCCACAATTTCTTTCTCAGATAGGATTTACAGAAGAGAAGCATTTTGTAGAACATGTAAAACAGTCCCGTGAAACAGGAAGAATGTGGGTTTTATTTATTTTCTTTACGGATTAATGGAATATAATGATCGCACAAATAACTTTTCAGTATATATTTCACTATATGGAACTAATGAGTTTTGTAAAATTCATATCCAATATAAGAAAACCTAGGCATTAATTATCATCATTTGCAACACTAAAAACAGTATTTCTTTTCCTTTTTGAAACTATGAGTAATTTCAGGCAAAAATCTGAATTGCACAACATTTTTTGAAAAAGTAACTTTTTGGAATTTGTTGGGTGGTGTTTACTTCTATACTCTGGACTGAACAGCCCAGAAAATAAACTGTTCCCATACATTTCTTTAAGGTTTTTACATTCAGCCTTCATATGCATCACAAATGAAATCTATGCTTCATGGAACACGAAAGCATGTTCTCTGAAACTCGTCATAAATGCAAAGTACAATCTGGCTCTGTAAATCTCCAGAACTACTGAGGGGTAAGGCAGGCAGGAAAGAAACAAAATATGCATATGTACACTCATGCACACGGGAAAGTAAGACTCAGGTCTAACTTTGACAACTTGGTTACAAACATTCATACACATTTATATACTGTGCACCCTCATTGAAGTTAACACATCTCACAGAAATTGCATTTATATTAATGAGATCTAGTGGATCTAAAGTTACTGCCACAAAAGCGTAACAATTCATGTGGAGTGATTGGTATTATAAGGATGAAAATGAAAAAAAGAAATAATTAAGCTTTAGTTGCTAATGTAAGTTGTGAAATAACTGCAGATGTTATTTACTCAGATTTCCACACAGCATTTCACATAGAAAAGAGATCTGCTCAGTGTTTTACTGCTTGAGATAAATAAAATATTTCAGTTATATCTAGAAAAATCGAGACAATCACAGCTGCAGAAGGAAAAAAAAAAATATTAATGTCTCACTTCCTGTTCTTTTCTGATATTACCCCTCTGCATTTTGCTCAGTCCACTTCTTTCCTTTTATATCTCTGCATGTTTCATCTTTTTAAATGCATATAATTTTTCTCCATGGTTACAAACTAGGTTTGTTGTTTTTCTGTCCTGGTTGAGTTTCCAAGTTCTGTTCAGCTGGTTCATGATTGGAGGAGTACTTCTACTATAATGAAAATCCTGAACAGCACAGCACATATCACCTTCTCGGCTACTATTTTAAAAGATCTAATATTAAGTAATTAAAAACTGTAACAGCAAAGCTGGGTTTGAATTTGAAATGTAGTTTCAATGTAGTCTGTCCCCAATAATACATCTTTAATAAATTTTGCCTACTTTAAACTGATAATATGAAAATAAAAATTCTTTACTGAATGCTGGCATTTTCAAGATTTGAATAAATGAATTGGTGCAGAAGAGCATCATACATTTCACATTACAGAAAAAAAAGAAATTAAAAATATAACATTAGTTTTCAAAAGTCTCCTAGAAAATACTTTCTCCATCCTATTGATATATATCCATAAAGTTAAATCTTTATATTAGAAAACAAAATATTCCTAGTTGTTGTTTAATAACACAGTATCCATCTGATGTGGTATTTCTGGACTAATGGCCATTTCATTGTATGGCTTCACCGTGTTTTGATTGGGGATTAGATCTCCTTCTGTCCTAATTCATTTTATTTCCAGCATCTTTGAAGAAGCAAGAGCCTTAACATAACATGACAATTACTCTTTTTCACTGACAAAAATCAAACATTATTACACTAATTAGTACATTACCTGAAAAGACCATAGAATCATTTCGGTTGGAAAAGACCTTTAAGATCATTGAGTCCAATCGTAAACCTATCACTGCCAAGTCCACCACTAAACCATGTCCCCAAGCACCACATCTACACGTCTTTTAAATACCTCCAGGGATGGTGCCTCAACCACTTCCCTGGGCAGCCTGTTCCAGTGCTTGACAACCCTTGCAGTGAAGAAATGTTTCTTAATATCCAATTGAAACCTCCCCGGTGCAACTTGAGGCCTGTTCCTCTCGTCCCAAAGTACCTCAGCTTTGCGTCCACTTTCACCTGCCCCATTCAGCAACAGTTCCACATTTCTCCTGTTCAGTCTTTTATTACTAATATAATGATAGAAGCTCTTCTTGTTGTCCTCAGTGTCCCTTGCAAGTCTTAACTCCAGTTGAGCTTTGACTGTCCTGACACCATTCCCACAAAACCATGCAATATGTTTCTAAATTCCTCGTTTGTAGTCCATCTTTGCTGCATTTTTGCACTGAAGCTTAGTCATGAGTTCCCTGTTTAACAAAGCTCTTATCCTGCCAAGTCTACTTGACATCCTGAGTATTGTCACGGACATTCTTGCTCATGGACGAGGTTTCTAGTCTGTCATTCCACTCTGTCTGGATAGATGGTTGGACCTAATTAGCTACAGATTTCACCATTACAAAAGTAAATCTCATGCAGCAAAGTAAGTCACAGCAAGACAGAATATAATTCTCGTTGTTTATTAGTATGAAGATACACTAAGATCTTACATCACTTAGATCCAGAAGTTTCCTTGATCAAGTAGATAAATGTCATGGCCAAATCTTTATTTAATATACTCTGAAAAATGTCTGTGATTGAGGCTTCCTTTATTCTCCTTCATAAAATAACTCTAATAGTCAAAAAACTCTGGAGAAGAAGAGAGAGAGTGAAGAACATTTCATAATCCTCAAAATTGTGCTCTTCTACAGATTTTCTCCTTTAGAGGAGAAGACAGTGAGTGGTAAAACAAACAATTCAACTTTGGAAAGGTGGCCTTCATCTATTTGTGTTTCTTCATTTTCTTCTTTTTAGGAATAATTATTCACCTTCATCATGAAACTGCATAGGAACAGATTACTCAGATAACTTTGTGCATCTCTAAGGATGGAGATTCCACCAAATCTAAACTTGAACCTTGGACGTGGGAATCGTGATCTCACGTACTACCTAGATATTTCAGATGTCTGACTTTTAAGAGGCTCACTCTCCCAGCTCGAACTAAAACTTAGCTCCAGCTTGGCAAAGCAGAATAACATAAAATATACACACATTCATACATGTGGGTGTAAGTAGCATGCTATATGGCATACCATTCCTGAAAGGTTTCTGATTCCTGAATCACAAATTCCCCAGTTTCCTTTGCTGCAGAAAAACTAAGCAGCAATTTAAGCAGAATAATTCTCCCACACAATTCATGAAATAAACTGAACAGCAATTAATAATCCTGTTCCCATCACATATACCAAGGAAACGAGTGGTAGTAGATCTGTGGATTTGGTTGGTGTGTATAGCTCTGAATACTCTTTATAGAACATGTTATACAGAAATCACACAAGTAGCTCCAACTCAAACATTTAAACTGGTTATCACTGCTATAAAAAGAATTAATGTTTAAATAAGTATTTAAACTTCATCATGATCAGTTCAGTTGTGAATCTGTTAATAATATCCAGAATACGGCGATTATCCACACAATAGTGTTCACTTTGCAATCATATAAAGGGATTCTGCTATCAAAAAGGCTGTAAACCTGGATGCTAAAAAACAATAACTTAACAGAATCAAGCACACAAAACCATTTTAACGGAAAGAAACAGCTACAAAGACATCAGAACCTTTTTTTTTCCATAAAAGAAATTGGAGGATTAGGGAAAAATCACAAGCCGAACATAAATCAATCATCTATTTCATGCTCCAGGATGTGAAATTATGAGTACTTCATGAGATACATCTAGAGTAATCCTGCTCGATTCAGCATATTGACCAGGCCACAGTTGGAGTCCCATAAACAATTTTTACACAGATATGGGCCAACTGAAAAAAGTCAAAAACAAAGAAAATGCATGATTCAAAGAGTCAGGGGACTGATGCTACTTATACTACAGAAGATATATTCACAGTCTTCAGATACACAGACAGCTGCTGCAAAGAGCAAATATCCTACTGCAAAGACCTAACAAAGTAACAGCAGACTTCAACTGCAGCAAAAAGAAAAGGAGTAAAGCCAAAGGAGTGAAGAAATGTAGATGAATCAACTCAATCTGATCCTTATCAACTTGGGTCTCCAGGTGCCAGGGAGCAGCGAGAGTGGGCTGCTCCACCAAGGAAGGTAAGCAGGGAGCTCAGGGTGGTCGTGAGGCGGGCAGGAGCAGTGTCCTTACCCACCAGGAGCGCAGTCCCACAGTACACGAGCAAGAAAAGTAGAGCAAAACGCCAGCCGAAGTACAGTATCAAACCTGATAAATTAGCAAGGAATGTCTATAAACAGACACAGGCAATGCACGAAGGACAGACATGTATGTTCTTCTTAAACTTGATCAAATTAGAAACGTTCTCTCTCCTGCCATTCAGTTGATCCATGATGAGAAAACGTCATGTCATATACTTATCTCTCTTCACTACCACTATAATCAAACTGTTGGCAGACTAACAGTCAAGATACTAGCAAGACCTGGCAATCTGCAACAGGAACGGAGAATAATTGGGAATTAAGTTATTAGGGTACTGGGAACTGCAGTCACATTTAAATATTGCTTTTTGTAGACAGAAAAAGCCCTATGTTACTGCCAGGTTATGGGTGTTATCTCTTGTTCAAGAATGCTTTAAAACAGAAATAAAGCACCTGAAATATTCTTTTCAAAATATTTTTTTTAACTCTAATCTCTCCTCAATCTTTAGTTTATTTCCTGACTTCTCCTGATGAATCGGAAGAGTAATTTCCCCTAGTATCATGGTTTAAGCCCAGCTGGAATTAAGCACCACACAGCTGCTCACCCACTCCCCCCCAGTAGGATGGGGGAGAAAATTGAAACGGTAGAAGTGAGAAAACACGTGGGTTGAGATGAAGACAGTTTTTGAGAGGATCGAGTGCACCCTCAGTAAGTTTGCAGATGACACCAAGTTGGGTGGGAGTGTTGATCTGCTTGAGGGTAGGAAGGCGCTACAGAGGGATCTGGACAGGCTGGATCAATGGGCCAAGGCCAATTGTATGAGGTTCAACAAAGACAAATGCCAGGTCCTGCACTTGGGTCACAACAACCCCAGGCAACGCTACAGGCTTGGGGGGCAGTAGCTGGAAAGCTGCCCAGCAGAAAAGGACCTGGGGGTGTTGGTTGACAGCCGGCTGAATATGAGCCAGCAGTGTGCCCAGGTGGCCAGGAAGGCCAACGGCATCCTGGCTTGTATCAGAAATAGCGTGGCCAGCAGGACTAGGGAAGGGATTGTCGTCCTGTACTCGGCCCTGGTGAGGCTGCACCTCGAATACTGTGTTCAGTTTCAGGCCTCTCACTACTAGAAAGACATTGAGGTGCTGGAGCGTGTCCAGAGAAGGGCAACGAGGCTGGTGAAGGGTCTGGAACACAAGTCCTATGAGGAGCGGCTGAGGGAACTGGGGTTGTTTAGCCTGGAGAAAAGGAGGCTCTGGGGGGGGAGACGTTATCGCTCTCTACAACTACCTGAAAGGAGGTTGTAGAGAGGTGGGTGTCAGTCTCTTCTCCCAAGTAACAATCGATAGGGCAAAAGGAAACGGCCTCAAGTTGTGCCAGGGGAGGTTTAGATTGGATATTAGGAATAATTTCTTCACTGAAAGGGTTATCAGGCATTGAAACAGGCTGCCCAGGGAAGTGGTGGAGTCATCATCCCTGGAGGGATTTAAAAGACATGTAGATGTGGCACTTAGGGACATGGTTTAGTGGTGGACTTGGCAGTGTTAGATTTACGGTTGGACTCAATGATCTTAAAGGTCTTTTCCAACCGAAACAATTCTATGATTCTAGTTGATGCCGCCTTTGCCTCAATCTTCAGCTATCAGGTGTCCCAGTCCTCTGCTTTTCCAACCTAAACGATTCTGTGATTCTAATAGGTAAAGCAAAAGCCATACACAAGCAAAGCAAAAAAGGAATTCATTCACTTCTTCCCATTGGCAGGCAGGAGTTCAGCTATCTCCAGGGAAGCAGGGCTCCATCATGTGTAATGGTTACTTGGGAAGACAAACACCATCACTCCGAATGTCCCCCCTTTCCTCCTTCTTCCTGCAGCTTTATATGCTGAGCATGACATCATATGGTGTGGAATATCCTTTTGGTCAGTTGGGGTCAGCTGTCCCAGCTGTGCCCCCTCCCAACTTCTTGTGCACTCCCGGCCTACTCGCTGGTGGGGTGGGGTGAGAAGCAGAAAAGGCCTTGGCTCAGTGTAAGCCCTGCTCAGCAGTAACTAAAACGTCTCTGCATTATCAACACTGTTTCCAACACAAATCCAAAACACAGCCCCATACCACCCACTATGAAGAAAATCAACTCTACCCCCGCCAAAACCGGCACACCTAGCAAAGAAAGAAGGTGTTTTGCATGCCTCAAAGATTACTGATACCTACTGTCTGGAATATTCTTCACTAATCTGCTCTGCCTCGTTTCTTAAAAGAAGCAAGTAATGATGAGTACTCTGCAGTCCATGAAGAGGGGCAAAACAAGCAGCAGAAGTTCTTTCCTTTACAGAGTTCCTCAGTTTGTGTAACTAAGGGAATTTGCAAATGGAGGGAATATTTTCCATCTTACTTCTCATAGCATATCTGAGAATAATACTCCAAATCACACCCTTTCAAATGGAAGAAAATTGGGAAGGAGTAGTAAGAAGGAGGAAGAGAAAGAGCTGTCAACATTTATTCTTTCAGCCTGATCTACAGTGCTACGCATTACCCTAGAGCCTAAACATTCTAAGGAAAGTGCAGGTTTAGCGGGGGAAGGCAAGGAAGAGACAGGTAACTCTCCTCATTCGTACAGTACTGGAGAGAGCGAGCGAGGGAGAGAGAGAGCGCAGATAATAAGAAGGCTGCATCTTTTAATCACATTTGGAATACAAAAACATAGCATCAAATTTACTAAGCCTATATCCAGACAGACTAGTAATGCATTACAGGAGAAGTAGATCTGCAGAGTAAAAAAACTGCTATTGTCAAGGATGCAACACTCCTACCATGGGCGTTTTGGGGAGGTTTTATTTTGGACTTGCTATAGCATGGCCCCATGGACTGAATCCCCATTAGTGGCTGCAATTAATCAGGTGCGTCTACGAAACACCTTTCAGTTTAGTTCCATCTGAAAGACATTCAGCTTGGATGCTTCTCTATCAGCATTTTAGTTCACACTAGAAGTAGATTTTTGAAGCAAATCTCCCCCAGTCATTCCCACTTCTCATGCTGTGGTCTGCATTGTAGCATGGTCTCAGAGCCACAAGCTGGAGGTATGCTCCAGGGGCAAGCCTAGAGAGCCCAGCCACTGACGGGCGTTCAGTCCACAGGATCAGGCTAGAGCTAATCTGAAATAAAACCCCAGAGAGTCATATAGTGTGGATGTTCAGTCCCTCTGCCTTACTCCACAAATCTACTCACATTCAGATGTGCTACTTACCAACATAGGATACAACTTTGGTGCACTCCAAACCACTTTACAACACAGACTACATGGCAATAAATACAGATGATAATAAGGTTCACCTGAAAACCATGTCCCTAATCCAAAGTAAAAGATTAATGCACATGTTCTAGGATGAAATAAAGACTCTTTGGAATGGAATATTTTTCATCACCATTTTATGCTTTGTTCTGCAAGCCACCGAGTGTATAAATATTTGCTTGTTTTGAAAAAAACAAGTCCTTTACTCAGCTCACTGGTGGTGGATTCCCCTGAATAAAAGGGTCAGCAAGTCTCAAACACTTCTGAGCACATCAGGTTAGTATCAGTGAATGACAAACGGGACAGCTACAGCGAAGAGGGTAAGTCTAAGCGGCAGCATCTATACTAGCAAATAAAGCAGCTGAGGGCCTGGAGGTCAGCTGGCACAGGTCCTGTCAGTGAACCTAAGCACTTTTGCCCTCCCTGAAGACATGAACCACAATCGTGCTGCCCACAGGAATGGTCCCAAGTCACAGTCTGGATATTGTCTGGAAGACTGCTAATTAGCCTAGGACAAAATTATGCTAAAGAAAATGCTCACAGTTTAACAGTATGATCAAATGCATTTTAGTGCTTGGAGCTCTTCCATGGCTGCCTTAGGGCAGTCGGTAGCCAGTGATTCCCACCTACAGAAGGGAAAGGATCCCAAAGCCTATCTTCAGAAGGGTACGATCTGAATGGAGTATTATTCTGCTTCTACAGCAGTTACTTGACCACATCCAACGGAACTCCCAGACCTTGAGGCATGGCTGTACCTCTAAATCATAGGTTACCCTGGACCACCAGTGGAGAGATTGGAAGACTATTAAGTCATGAAAAAAAAAGACAAGTTGTTATATGCCAGTTAACTGAAGCAGTCATAAAAAGTATCTGTAGAACTCATTAGTGAAAGTACCTTAATTTCACATAAGAACAGGAAATTAGTTCCGCAAGATATTGATCTGTAAATATCAAGCAAGCTGATGAGAGACTATTTAGATTGCAATTTACAATTAGCGTATCTAAATTTTTATTCTGTGCAATAATGTTCAAGACGACAATTTTCCATTATATCTAAGAAAGAAAATACTTCTTAGTATTTCTTGCAGATTATATATAGAGAACATGACTACTGCTTGGATTGTTCTTTTAAGTCACATCTAATTAAATATAAAACAGAGAATTAGCTCTCAGTGAGCAGAAGCCCTCCTAATGAAACATCAACACCACAAGTAAAAGCAGAGATTATACTCAGACAAGTCTGTCACAGAGAAACGCTATTCTTAGTCCTAAATAATGTTCCCGCATCTTTCATTTTGGAGAATGTTTTGATTATTTAATTTAAATGGAAAAGATCCCTTCTCCCTAGGACAAGAGTTTTTCAATTTATATTGATAATACTCTCTTGGCTGGCCTCTGTTTGCCAAAGTTTCACAGAAATACTTGAAAAATAATGATGCTCTACAAAACAATCTACTTTTTACCACTTATAAATTCCATCCAAAAGGAATTTATAGAACTGCATTATGTTCATCTCACACCTCAGTGCCATAAAACATGGCAATAGGTTTGTGGGTTTGTTTTAGTTTTATTTATGTTACTTCTGCTAGATATGCTGGGCTAAGTCATAACTTTTCTAAGGCAGCATAGTCTGGAGCTAATTTTCAAAATATAAAAATATTTTTATAGTTCTCCCAGAGCAGACAGCCCTAACACTAATTGCTTAAAAAATATACATGAAGCACTCTTCACACTTTCTTTGTGGCACTTGGCAATGAATCACATATTGGACTAATAGAGGGGAAATTTTATAAATTTTAAAAGATGAAGTCTCATTTTATGCTTATAAATTGATGAAGCAAGATGTTTTTGTGGAACAGAATTAGATTGACTTTGGTCAGATTAAAATGACACTAGAATTATGAGAATTACAGAGTCAACTCAAGCAGGTTTACTACATTTAATTATATTTAGCTATGAAAACTACAGCCAATAGACATTAAGTTAACCTTACTGATATTGATGGAAGTCTGTCAAACTGCTGAAAGCTGAGAAGAAGAAACAGAGATAGCAGAGACATAAGTATGGACTTTCCCTACTACACACAGACACATGTAACCCAGAAAAGAACAACGCAGTGCTCCCTGAGGTCTAGGTAACACCTGTCTGCCTACTCACTCTCACTCCTTTCACATCCATTCCTTTTAATATGTACTCTATAATGTTTCTGTTCTTAAAAAAAATTATATATTTCTTCTCCTCTCTTCATTTTTGTTTACTTCTTGTCAACTGGTGTGATGATAAACTGTGAAATGGGGCATGTACAAAGAGTACATATTCAGCTAATGAGAAAGCCTGAAAATCTTTTTTTTTTTTCCCAAGGGTTAAGGAAAGATTATAAAGAAGGAGGAGAAACGAGTGAAGTACAGAAGCACAATAGCACAGAAGCACAATTAGTCACACAATAAACTAAAAAATGAAGAGGTTAAAAAAAAACAAATAGAATCAGATGATTGTTAATTGTGGTTGGTTTGAATTTTTTCCTGACTGGCAGTCAGTAAAAGATTACCCATTCTCTCCTCTTTCCAGACATGTGAAAGAAATATTCTTGAGGGTATTAGTCACAGATGGTTCCAACTGCTACAAGATCGCTCTTGGTAAGAATTACAAATCTAATTTTTGTTTTCTTACTCTAAAGGTTCAATTACAGGTAGTAGAAGTCAGGAGAAGGAAGCATTCTTCCAAGCTACAATTTATATTGTCTGACTGTCATAAACAACAGAAACCTCTTTGGGATTGTGTATGCAAATCAGATCTAAACAATTTCAGTTCATTAATTCTCACCAGTAGGTTGCTGTGGTAGCATTTTGACAATTCAGACTTCAGACTTGCTTCCTGGACCACCTACCTTTAGGAGTACCCACGTGTTCCTAAGCTAGATATGCTTAAAGCAGACTGCTTTCTTGTTGGATTCAGTATGTTTTCTGAAAAGATCACGTTGGTGTTGAAAGTCCTTTGAAACCAACACATCCTGCTACATCTCCAACATTGACTGCTTAAATTGAGTTGTGACGGTGCCGTGCTTTTGTTAATGTCCCATTTAACAAAAAACCCACAGCTGTTAAAACTTCTGGAAGTCTAATTTCAATGAAGAAATTTTTTTTTTTTGTAAATGGAAGGTATATTGGATAGATTTAAGCCTCATCTTCTGAAACTTTGTAAGTAAAAAGAGTGATACATACTGAATTTCACTTGATTGGGAGCAAAGACATATAATTGTGAACACTAAATAAATTGGCCCATATCCAATTTCTGCCATCCTTCCCTTGGAGATGACACTATGTAACAAATTAGTAATTCAACCTTAAACTGGTATCAGTTGATAATTTTGGCTATGGTAGATTTCAGTAATTTTCTAATGTAAAATGAGTGTGAAGTTTGTCTTAAGTATACCAAGGAAACTGGAGGTCTGTGTGGAGTTATATACAGTGGGTTGAAGTGTGTCTATTACTTATAGGTTATCTGAAGACTGAGGTGGTCTTCATTTAGTGTTTGATAATCCTGAAGGATATATAATTTCTATAGACAGTAAGAATAAAAATCTCTTGCCTTATGAATTGTAAATGGTACTAACCATAACCTGTTCTGTGATTATCACTTGGAAGAAGTATCACATAACTAGCCCATGTATAATAAAGTTCTTGTCAGAAAACAGTGTCTTTTTTTCCACCGCTTTTTTTCACGTATTATGAGTACAGACACATACAGGTATGCACGCTTGTTCCAGTAGAATCAAAGATTCCTTTAGTAATCACAAAATCCTGACGAACAGACTTGGAGATTTTAGTATAGTAAAGTTACTCTTCAAAGCACACTAAAAAGTCTAATCCTTTTATGTAATGTCATTTTTCTCTTATTATTTAAAAAAGACTATTCTGTTTAGCACATCCAGCATACGCACCATATGACACACCAGATGCCTTAGTAATTAATTCATCTTTTAAATGAAAAGTACAATAAATAGATGCATAAAACAGTGTGTTGATGCAACTGATAACTACACTGACAATTCAAAACTAGAAAAGGAAAAGATTTTATAAACAGCAATAGCTACATCACAAAACAAGACTGTCAGACTGAACTGGCAACATATGCTTACTTATGCTTCAACTGTGTTCTAGAAGTGAGCACACAGCACAAATTACTGTATATCCTTATATTGCTGTTCCGTCAGGGCTCATGAAGGGTGGCAGAAGAATATCTAACTGCTACATTTACAAAAATGCTGTGTAAGGCAGCAGGATATGTTGAAAAAAAGAGGAAAAGACACATCATATAAAAATAGATTGTAATGCCTGCTTGAAGAGTAGAACATTTTACTAGTAGAATAGAAGAAACTTGCATTTTATTAACACAACACCACCTATGAGCAATTCCTTAAGCCTTTCTAAAAACCTGACTTAATACTGTTAGACAGGATTTGTATGGAAAGATGTGCCTATGAATTTCCTTGCAGTATCTGTGTCTTAGCTGCAGCCAGTGAAACAAATGGAAAATCTATCTCTTTGCCTGTTGATTGAACGCGTTTGCTGGAGAGGAAGATGGCAACACATACTTGTGCCAAACAGTTTTCAAATATGCACGTGTCCTCGTGATATCCAATATGAGATCAATTCTTCTGACACTTTCCTCCAATAAACTTAATAGTTTTACATACACCTAGAGGAAAAAGATAGCTTCTATACAGGAAATAAAATAAATATTCATTACTATCTATCTCCCATACCATTTAGCACTGTTTTGAATGTGCATGCTTGTTCTGCTGTATTTTTCATATTACCTATTAGCTATTATATAAGCTACATAATATAATATATCCATGTTCATGGTGATGCTAAACATACTAATCCTTAGTTACACGAGCAGCAGAAGCAAGTATGTTTGTGCTCATAAGTTAAATGAATGAGTATTCTTCAAAGAAGTCTGCATCCATTATTGGATGGGACAGGATAGTGCATGATTTACTGAAGAAAAAAAACCACCAAAACCAAAAAAAACACCAACAAAATCTAATTGAGATACAGAAGAAAACTTTAAAACTGAAAATCATTCTCCACATAACGTTTGAAGAAGTTTCATCATGTATTCAGAAAATGTAAAGTGCTGAAAGACAATTTACTCAATCTAAATTTACAAAAAAAAAAAAAACTCAAAAGCTTAAATAAAACCTCTTTCCTTCAGCTTCTCCACTGGTAAAGTAGGAACAATAATGCTCACCCACTTCACAGTGTACTCTGAAACTTAGTGTACTACTATTTACAGTTTATCCAGTGTACAGATAGACGTTAACAGATAGATGTTAGATAGACGCATAGAGCAGCCAACACACTGCTTTTCCACTGGCTATGTGAAAATAGCCCATCACAAAACACAGGCTGAGCTACCTTGAGCCCCATTTGAACTCTTTCCATTTATTGTTAGGCCTCCCACAAAACTGGGCATAAAAGGGAATTCCCATCAAAAGGTACAACCACAAAACTTCCATTTTGTGGCAAGGAAGAATCATCAAGAGCTGACGATAAAGATTTGACGCCGAAAGGCTTTGATTCCGTCTCTCTCTGGGTAAGACTGCTTCTGTGGTCCTCAACAAATCAATTAACACCTCTCTGCTACACATTTCCGTAAGTAAAGTGTGGAAGTTAGTACTGCTTTAGATTAAGGAGGTGCTATGGAACTCAGTCGCTCAGGCTCTGGGAAGAATGTTTACAGCACAGATGATAACCACCTATGAAAAAAGCTACTCCGGATGCACTTTGCACAGCAGAGCGCATTACATAGAACGTGCCTGTTCAGGGGAAAAGTTTCTCCTCAGTTTTTATTCATCCAGTGACTTAGAAGTCTCGTATAAACTGTGCAAGGGCAAAAATCCCAAAACATCAGGCATAAACAGTCCTGCAAGGTTGGCATGGTGGAGGGAAGCATTATAAGGCTAATGGTTTTACGGTATCGTACAGTGTGAGCATGTATTATGCCTCTTTAAATACAGTACAAAACAACTGAGGTTTTGCATTGATTTTTCTGCCCAGAACTTTTCTAAATACTACAAATGCATTTTGTCCCTACTACAATCTGAATTTCACAAGGAGATGATAAATGAGATAATATTGATTAGATTGTGCTCAAGAGTTCCAGCTCTTCAAGGTTATATCATTTCGAGAGTTTGTAAATCTCATTACAGAAATCTGCCTGCTGATATACATAAATAAAGAGTGGCAGAAGGGTTCCAGCACGACAGCTCTCGCTGGAGTCACACTGTTCTTCAGACAGAAAGTTCAGACAAGTAGGTACAGAGGAGTTCAAAACAGTAGCATCAGCCTGCCTTTTTCAAAGAAAATAGACCAAAAAAAATTTAGATCATATCTGTATTAAATGAGTGTTACTGACAAAGAGTGTCTGGAGTGAAGCACAATCTTGGGCCTCCATTGGCTCTAACTGTCAGCTTCATCAGTAATATGAAGGATGAGCAAATCTACTAAATTGTTTCACATACTTTACTTTAACATGCAGTTTTTATAGGAAATTAATCTTGACTTCAGATGAAAGTCAGCATCAGCCTTTCCCTGCTTTTTTAGGGGAGGGGTGGGGGGTGGGAGGAGGAGTACATGAAACAGCACACAAAAAAGCAAGTACAATAATCTGCTAAATTCCCCTCGAGTTATGCATTCATTCTTAACTAATGGAGGAAAAGAAGAGGCACTTTTGTTACCTTGCGGATGTATGTTTGTATACATCTTATGGATAGGTAAAAACAGTTGTTTGGACAGAAATAATGTCATAGATTAAATAGAATGAGACAAACTAATAGCTAAGAATAAGGCTACAGCTAAGGGGTAGTTACTAACTCATGAAAATGTGATATGCATGGTATTCGGGATTGTAATCTATGTAGTTTAGATACTTAGTTTCAGGGTCTGTTTCCATAGACAATGCTTAAAAGGTATTTGAATAGCAGCCAGTGTTCCAAAGGAACATCTTATGGTTACAAACTTGCTCAACTAAGGACATGTAGCTGCTGTGAGAGTGTGAAACAAGGAGCTGGCAAGAAAAACCAGAGCCCTGGTGTCCTCAGATGATGCATGACCATAAAAGGACAAAAGGAGTAGGGGTATTCTTCCCAAACGTCCACCAGAGACCCTCCGAGACCCCTGCGCAGGCGCACAAGACCTTGCTTACCTAAGCATAATTCCCGCGCAGACACAGAATACTTTGCTTGCTCAACACAATGAATATGTCATAGACAGGTGGAATAATTCCATTGGTTAGGCGGGATTTTTGTAACTCTTGTGCATAAATATCCGGTGAAAAACCCCAGTAGGCATGCTTGAGTTGTGGAAATCTTCCACCTTGCACCCTGCGCAGAATAAAACAATGTCTCTTCTCCAAACATACTCTGTGTGTTTTGGGAGTTATTTTTCAATTTCAGGCAACACTTTCACTAGCCATCTGCTTTTTAAAAACTTTCACTGCTTAGGATTTCCCTCTGAGACATTGGGGAAGGGTGTGTGGAAGAGAGTAATACTTAAGAGGACCAGGGATCCTTCTGTCCCGGTGGACAGGAAGGAGGCTGTACAGAATCGCCAGTGCACGCTGCCAGCCACGAAAGCTAACAGCATCAGCAACAACAAAGACGCGACCCACGTAATCATTTCCCTTTGCTTGGCACTCATTAGACTGCACCCAGTTTTGGGCCTCGCAATACAAGAAACACATTGACAAATGGGAGCAAGTCCAGTCGTTGCCCACCAAAATGGTCAGGGGGCTGGAGCACTTCCCCTGTGAGAAGAGGCTGAGTAAGCCGGGCTTGCTTGAACGTAAAGAAGAAATGGCTTTGGGGAGGAGCTAACAGCAGCCCCCCGCCTCACCGTGAAAACAACCCAGCAGGGAGCAGGTTGCCCAGAGAGGCTGTGCAGTCTCCATCCTTGGAGGTTTTAAAGATGCAATGGGAAAAGACCTGAGCAACTCAGTCTGAACTCAACACGGTCACTGCTTTCAGGAGAAGGTTAGGCTCGCGGACCGCCCAACGTCCCTTTCAACATGAGCGAGTCTGATTTGTGTTTGCTGTCTCTATTATCACGATGCCACTGACAAGCAATATTAGGTGTCAGTGTTGTAGGAACATGGTCATGCCCTGCTCCTTCTGCTGAGCTCTGCGACCACTTCTATTCTCGGCAGTCTCTGCACTCCCAAGTGAAAGTGATTCTATTTATATTCATCTCATAGAATGTTTAAAACATCAGAAAAAAAATTGCTTACAATGCAAAACACAGATCTGAGATCTCAAAAGAATACCAACGCTGTTCTTTTTCTGAGATCAGACGTTGCTTTTCAGAGCAGCAGGTGGGCACAAGTCTTATTTCCATTAAGATGTTAGAGCCATAAGCTTGAATATGTTTTTTATCAGTTTGATAACTGTTTTCATGGAGCTATGTACAGGTAGAAGCAGGATTCAGATTTCGGTTGTGATGGTAGGGAAGCCAAGTAAAGAAATGTGAAACGTTTGCATATTCTGATATTTAGTAAGTGCTTGGTAAATTTCTTTAATAGGATCTCAAAACTATCAATTTCACAGATTTTTAGAGGAAAAAAATATCTTCCCAAATTAGCTGGAAGTCAACAAAATTTGCACTGGAAAGTAATTATTAGGCTTCACACAATGGAATACATGGACACCCCCTCCCTATCACGAAGCTCTGCCATCTGTTTTCTTGTGTTTTTCATCCCCAAATCAGGAGACAAATTCTGTTCACTTCATGACAAAGGTTTCTGAAATCAGCTTTTGCCCAGCAAGAAATTTTAATAGAAAATCAGCATGTGGGAGGAAAAGCTTCAATTAATAAGTATATCCTATTGATTTGTATTGTGGTGTAGACAGATGTTGGAAATAATCTTGAAATCCATGCCACCTTAGTGCTGATAGAACTTTTAATAAAAAACATAGGAAAATTGAAGCTTCTTACAGTCACACACAGCATGATTGAATGCAGTCCAACCCTACCAAAATACTGGCGTGGAACATTAATGGTGGTCCTCTATTTTAGAAAAATGGCAAGATTAAATGTCGACCCTGAAAAGACAGATAGGGAAAAGGCAAAACACAGACGTTTGTGGTAACATGACACCTAGTGTTCACTTTCAGGAAGCTTCTGTATTGGTGGGTGCCAAATTTTGAAAAAACATCAATGTCCCAGTACTTGCTTTCCCCCCAAAAAAGGTAAATATTTATATTAGCATCTCTATCCAAGTATCTAAATTACATAGACATAGTGAAAAAAAGAGGAGGAAAGGAACAGAAAATCTGCATGTGCTGCATTTCCTCCTCTTATTGAGTACACAATTTGGGTAACTCCAGAAAAGAGCGCTATCCAAAAAAAGTTCCACATTATCTTTTTCCTTTGGGTTTCTGCCAAATAAAAAAAGTCTACTCGTAACTTTTATACACAGCCACAAAAAAACTATTAGAAAACTGGGTCTACTACATAAAACATGCACAACAGATGTTTAAGAGAATAGTCCCTATTCTAAAAAAAAAGCCCAAAACTAGTGACAAGGTTTATTTATACATAGCAATGAGCTATACACTTTTATTTCTTCATTTAAAATCCTGGCATATCAACAGTACAACTGACTGTAAGGCTATCATTCCCTTTCATGCTTCTAGCAACACAATGAAAACCACAGTATCTAATGCATACCAGATCAATGAGACCATAAAATCCACGTAAAATCATGGCACAGGCACTCTGACACAGTGAGTAACAATTCCTAAGGGATTTAACCTCTTGAGTATTTCTGAGGGGCAAAGAGGGGAAGAATTACATGAGAAATCAGGACAAAAATTTCACTACAGATAGAGGAAGCACACACTGCTTTCTGAAATCAGCTCAATAAGAACATGTGTCCGATCTCGAATGAAAAAAGTATCAGAAATTACACTAAGAAGAGACTGGCAAAACATTAAAGACAAGGTCTGACTGAAACTTCAGTTCTATAGAACAGAACATAAACAACTGCACTTCAAGAAGTTTATAGATATTGCGAGAAACATTCTTAAAAGAGCTTGTTAGTGTTAAAAATACAGGCACACAAAATACATTAGTATTGTATTTCAAATCTAGCATGCTGTCTTTAATTTAAAAGTATGCTGAATTAGTTTCCAAGGAGTAGTATTTGTCATCCTTCTGAAGAGGAAAAAAAAAAAACAAACCCAGGTACCTTTAAGTATTAAGACTGCCTAGCTACCACAATCCCAAACAATGAATTGGACTCAGCATGCAATATTTAGTTGTTAAATGGTAACTAGTGTTGTTATGTCTTATTTCTGAGAAAAATGTGCACAGACACAGCCAATACACCAATATTAAAATATACATTTTCCTTTTAACAAGGTAAACAGACCTAGATTCCAATACTGTTCAATAACTCAAGAACATGCAAGTCAAGCACTTATCACACTGTTAATTATAAAACAAGTCCTTATTTTTTAAGATGTTTTGAGCATAATTCTCTGCAGAGGTTGAGTAGGTGGCATCTCTGGGGAGCCAGGCAGTTATGAACTCACCTAAATAAATATCTGCCATAAGATGTCCCTGTTGAACTTAAAGTCTATATGGCTTTTTTTTTTTTTTTTAAGACTATATATACATGCATTCTTTCAGTCATACACCTGTATTTAAAATACTTTGGAAAGTAAAGCTAAGTTGGTCTGTGTTTATTGGAAACAGAGAGCTTGCCAAAAGCTTTAGATTCATGGCACTATTTCCCATTTAGGGTCCAGGTAAACTATATAGCCACAAGCTTTTAGTTCCTACCACTCATGTCCAAAAGGTCAGTTCACCATTCATTCAGCATCTAGTTCAGACGCAGGCAGAAGTCCCATGACTATCAGCAGGAACAGCATGTCCTATTGGCCTTAAACATATACATTTAACACAACTGCAAGAATACCAGTCATAAATTTCACCTAATGATAGTGATTATCCCTCACCTTTAATGCTGAAATATTCTGAACTGCCATACAACCTACTCAGCTGTTAACATTTTTAGGTAATTGCCACACAGATTATTTCTGCAGTTCAGGAACAGGTCTTACAAATGAAGAGCTGTGGAACAGCTTTAAAACACAGAGGATTCTAGAGTAGGTTTAATTCTATTACTTCCTTTTGAATTACAGAAATTCTAAAACTCAAAGGTTAAATGTTTGCATCTCTTCACACACAGTCAAAAGAGAGATGCAAATATACAGCGCATAGAGTGCAAAAGCCGGCTAAGACAAGACAACAGTTTGCTTCCACAAATTTCCGTGCTGTTGTCGTACATACTTATGATTTCAGGTAGCCTCTACCCTTTGTTCTCACACTTGCATCTTCCAAATATTTACTCTCAGTCTTACGATTACAGAGGCTCAAAGCAGTTATGAATTCACTGTGAGGGAGAACACATCTTCAAGTCATCCTTCATGCAGCTGAAAGGAGACACCTTCTAAACAACACTCTGGATAAAACATGAGGAAGGTAACACCGTTTTCCTTTAAAAATTGCAAGGCTGTGGTCACAGAAATAGGTCGAAGGACAAGGCAAAATAGTTAAAGAGCTGTGTATTTTAGCACTGGTAAACTATTTTATCATAAATGCAATGACTAACTCTTTAGACAGTGACTGAAAAACACTGCGATTACACTTCAACAAAATAACTTTACACGCCAAGAAGAGCGGCACATGAAACCACAGAGTCTGTAATGGTTTTAAAAGGTACGCAGGACATACCTACTATGTTTTATATAAATCAGGGACAGCTGAGAACCGCCGTCAGAGGGCATCATTCATAAATGATTTTCCAAATACGCTGCCATGAAGTAGCAAGTTATTTTCCAACTCCCTCACGGGCTTCTCTTAAAAGTGCGTGAGGTGCTAAATGCGTCGAGGTACCTAATTTTTTTTTGCCAGGATAGGCTTGCAGCTGGGTTACAAACCGAGCGATTCACCGCTGTCCCCGGGAAACTCGACCCTCACGCTGCAACCTGTCACGGCGGGTTGAAAATCGCGATCGCAGCAGGTGCAACTCCCACAGCACGGGGGAGAAATCCCACCCGACCGCGCTCGGACCGCCGGTGCCCACCCGGCTCCTCACCCCCACGGCCGGTGTCGGGCTGAGGGGGCGAAGCGCGGGAAGGCGGGCGCCCCGCCTGAGGGAGCCGCGCTGAGCCTCGGCAGCTGCCGCATCGTCCCTCCGAGAGCCTCCCGGCGTCGTGCGGGGCTGTCAGGCCGGGCCGCCCTGGCGGGCTGAGGGAAGGGAGCGGCGGGACGTCCTGCCGCTCCACCCGCCTCAGCCCGCCACGGCGGCCCGGCCTGCGCCGCCCCGCTTCCCGCTCCCCTCACGCAGGCGCCTCCCTCCCGCCCTCCGGGCAGCGCCGCCGGCGGGACCCTCCCCACCCCCCGCCCCGCCGCGGGAGCTGGTAGCCGGACGGGCTGAGGGGAAAGCGGGTACTTGCCCAGGTCGGGACGAGGAGGCTGCCGGGGCGCTCGAGCGGTGCTGGAGGAGGCTGTTTCCCCGCCACGCTCATCTCCTCCCATGCAGCTGGCGTGGTCCTCTCAGACGGGCGGCTCGGCGGGACGCGGCGCCTTAGGCACCGACTCCTAAACGCCCGCCCCTACCGGCAGCGCCGGCGTCCCGGCTCCGCGGGGCAGGCTGGCACCGCACCGCACCGCACCGCTCCGCGCTCTGCCCCGCTACCCGCGGCCCGGGCGGGGCGGCGGCACCAGCAGGGCGGGCGGGGGGTGGGTCGTGGGGGGGCTCGCCGGAGGCTCGGAGGCAGGAGGGGAGAGGAAGGCGGCGGAGTCACGCTGGCTATTTAACTTCGCTCTTCTCCGGGGGGAAGGCGCCGCCGCTCTCGCTCCCCTCCCCTCTGCGGCCGCATCCCGACAGCCGGGCTCTGGGTGCTGCTACGAGCGCTGCCGCGCTCCTCCCCGGCACGGCACGGCACGGCACGGCTTGGCACGCCCGCGCCGCCCCGCGGGGCTCCCGCCCGGCGCCGCTTCCCCGCGGGGCGGCGGCCCGAGGCAAGGGCGGGCTGGGCTCCGGCCTCCCGCACCCTTCCTCCGGGGGAGGCCGTCGGGCGGCTGAAGTTAATCCGGTGGAAGGTGGGAGGCTGCTGGGGGACGCTGCTGGAGGGGTGCTGCCACACCAAGCGGCAAGCACCCCCGCCTTGCCTGCGAGTCACAGTGGGTGACTGCGCCTGGCGCCAGGGTCGTGAGTCACAGCCACACACGGCCTCCGCCACAGTAAAGCGTGCACCCCTCTCTCGTTGATCTCCGAGTCAAAACCAAGAGCAGTTTCACATCCTTTGAGCGTTCTTGGTACCCTTGACATTGGGTAACACAAGCCAATCCGTCTTTCAGCGGGAAAAGTCCCCACCCTTGAACATTGCCATCAGATTTTGCTCTTCAGTTGATCTTTGGCCTCCATCCGAGTTCCTAACCATGGCCCATGGCCTGAGCTATCAGTTTTGGGGAAACTTCTTGTAGGTGTGGGGTGGCGACACTGAGACTGATCCGAAGGAGAAGAGGGGCAGCCTGGTCGTTGACATACTGCTCTGTTAGTAGGTATACTTTTCTTCTCTGAGGGGAGAGGCGGGAAAGCTCTTCTCTTAACTTTTCCCGTCAGTTTATTTAAGAAGCCCACTGTTTCACGCACATACCCTTCTGTTTTCTTATCTAAGTGTAACTTGAAAAGACACCTCTATTCCCTTTTGAAGCCTCTGCCCTGTCATGCAAGGATGAGAAGCTGTCACACACAAATATATAACAAGAAAAAAGGGTGAGTGGAGCTGGCCAGACTTTTCTAAAGTTAATTTTAAAAATTTTCTTTACCTAATTTTACTATTTTTTTTGCAAAAGCTTTTGTAAAACCAGCACAAGAGTTAAACAGGAAAAAAACGTGCATCATCTTCTACTTGGAGGTGACTCCATACAAAACACTGCCTGCCACTGCCGTATTTTTCCCTAGCATGAACTCCTCTCTCCCCAGAACCCCCTGTCCAAACATACCTAACTTCTCCTTAAAACCAGTTATTTTCACGAGCAAATGCTGCTTGCCATCTCTATCTACTGATTCATCTTTGCACGAACCAGAGCCCCGCAGAAAACGGGGAGAGGTGGACGAGAGGCAGTTTGCTCTGTGGGGTTATGGCATCTCAGTTGTTCTCCAGAGGTGCTCGGGACCCTCCGTCTGTGCCCGAGTTGTTTTCTTTGCCATGCCCGGAGGCTTGGCATTTGCCATGCAGCAAGGAGTCAGTGCCATTCTCCTAAAAAGGAGGAGCTCGCACTCAAGCCAATCTGCCCTAATCCATCCTGTGCGTAAAAACCCCATTTATTTCGGTTCATGCCGGTACAAAAGTGTGTGACAACACGCTGGCAGTGTGAAATGTTAGAGCAGCTGAGTCTGGGCCACAGCCTAACATGACCATATACACTTACGTGCATGCAGAGTGTGCTGGCACTGAGAGGCGTGAGTCTTTGTGCTTAAGGTTAAAGACAATCAAGGAAAGCAAAGCCACACGCGTGAGCTGCAGCCTGTTTGGAGATGGATTGCCCAGGCTCCGAGGGCTGGGAGTCGGCAGGAAGCAGCAAATAACAGCAGCTGTCCTGGTGGATATTTGCTAGTGTGGATAATAGTTTTGCCGTGATTACAAACTTATAATCACATCCATCTTTTCTTTTCATGGTTCTTCTTCATGCTCTTCTTTCATAAATAGGGTGCATAAGTGGGGATTAAAAAGTGGAGATGCAAGTTTTAGTGTAAATACAAAATAAATGGCATAGGAGTATGATAATGTACGGAGAACATATATAGGAAATGACTTAAAGAGATAAGTAGAATAGAAAGTCCTTACTTTTCAGAATGTTTCTATTTATCTACAAGCTGTACTTTTTAAACTTAAGAATCTTTGTCAATTGGATATAATAAGCCTTGCACACAATATATAGCTTCCTGAGAAGCTTATCTTAACATTGACAATTACATAAATGATTTATGGAATTCACTGAAAACTGGATAACGTCAGACAGCGAAGGAACTATTAATGCTTAGTTCTTTTTGGATTTAATGAGTACACTTCACAAAATTATATTTTCCTATGGCATTGGTGTACTGAAAGTAAGTGGGTACATAAGATTTGGGGGAGGATCAGGAAAAAATGAATTCATCATTTTGTATGTAATTTGAGCTAAGCCAATTTGTGATAGTCTTATCTAATAAATGTCTTTATTTTCAAGGGACACTCAGGTTTACTAGCTTAAGAAACTTATGAGCTTTTTAGGAGTTGATGCCTCATTAGTTTGTTACTAGTGAAAAGCTTATATGCATTTTTCCCTTTCCTGTGTTCGTAATTTTTCAGTTTCACTGCATCCCTGATCCTGCAAAAGGTTTTGCTTTTGCCATTCCTGAAATATAACAGATGGAAGCTAGCTGTCAAGTAGCTATTTTAGTGATGATAGTTTTTATTTTTCTGGATTACATTAAATCCTATAATTTGGAATAGGGCAATTATTTGAAAATTTCTAGCCCTTGAGATTTCATAAAAATCTACAAAATATCAAGAAAGTATTCATACAAAGACACAGTAAGTCAAGAGAATGCTGAATGTTTTCAATAATATACCATGATTTTAAGTCAAACTCATTATTTTGGGGTGTTATGTTAGATAATGTTCAAAAAGTTTCATTAAGATCTGACTTAGCTGACAATAGCAAAATTGCAAATTGTGCGAAAGGCTTGAATAAAGTCAGTATTCATGAAAACAGACATGAACTGCTGAATTTGGAAGATATCATATTACAGACCTATCTTTATTTCCTTCTGTTTTCAGACATATGCTTGCATTCGTACATACAACCACACACCTAGAGATGATACTTGGCTTAGAGAATAGAAACAGAAGACTATTACCACTAAACCAATAAATAATTTATTTTACTAAGCCAAATAGATGTCAAGGTTAAAGGCTTTTTAAAAAGAAGTGGATGAAAGAGTATAATTAGATTTTCCAGGAAATGTAGGTATGTCTTATGCAGACATTACAAACATTTCTTTGTCTCTACAAAAACATTCACACAGCTATTGAAGTCAGGTTTTTGTCTTGCTATAAACTCCAAATTTGCAGATGTTCCAGTTTTAGTTTTTATAGGTTAGTATTGGCTGTATTCATCAGGAAAAAGACTGTTTTGTAAAACTTAATTGCTTTGTGAACTTCATTATACTTCATATTTTACTACCAAAATAAATGCTCCTTCATTTAATTTTGTGTTGTGGGAAGAGATCAAAGCAACGGGGAAGTGGAGCATACTTTTCCAAGGAATACAAGTTAGAAGTTTCTTACACGGAAATCACGTGTAAGGCAAGGTAAAAATGCTACGTGTCCCAAGGAAACTGCTGCCTGTCTTGATGAGGATGCTGCCATTTAGCCATCCCCCAGTTTAGGAGAAGGAGTAAGGAAGGTACTAGTACACTGACAATCAGCATTAGACCCCTATCTCAATCTGCTCTTCACTTGCCACGTTTATTTAATTGTGTATTAAACTCTCGAGTCAGGGGCAAATTACAAGGAGTAACAACACCCATCAGAGCACAGTAATGTGCCAGAGTCTGCGTAAAATATACAATGATAAATCTCTAAAATTTCACAGGTATGTTATTTTGCTTCAAAAGACAAACACTTCCTTGCTCTCATGAATCTATAATGTGCATCAAATTCGCTGTCCCAGAAATTTCCTCAGTTCATTGCGTAGGGTAAGAAACTGTAACTGTACATGCAGCAATAGCAAAATAGAAGGAGGCAGCAAAATTATCCGTAACATCAAATGAAAGCAAGAGGCTTCTGTACTTGAAGCAAACAAACAAAAACTTCCCTTGAACAACTGTTCACTGAGAAAGGGCGATTGAAATGAGTATCTCATGCATTTACGGCAGATGAGTTGGGCAGCGGGTGGGAGAGATGGTAAGGAAGTTTGCTGAACCATCCCTCCCCACTCCGGACCCCTTTTTCAGGCGCAGGTACACCTTACTCAGGCACCCCGCTGCCAAAGTCAAGGATTGGCTAGGGCAGACTGGTACTATTTTGGCTGCCGCTATTGCAGGAATGAGTATTGACTGCATCAATCAGGAGTTCAGCATCCCAGGCTATTCAAGAGAGCAATTCGTCATTGATGCCCTGAGCAGGTTATTATGAAAGATGATCAAAAATGGGTATCAGAACAACCGGACGTCTGAAAGATGTATTCCCAGTGGGTGTTTATAGAAGGATATTGAACTGATCAGTACGTATTCTTACTTCAAAATCAGACAATTTTATAACACTGAAAATGTCAATTAAACTTCCAGCGATCATCACCAGCTGAGGAAAAGAAGCAAGTAGCAAGTGGCAAGCAAGTGGCTAAACGGCACTGAGGAACGAAGCAGGATTTTAGTGCTGTTTCTTGAAGCTGCTGATAAAATACTCGTTCTTAAGCACTTTTTTTTTTTTTTTTACTCGCCTGTCCTTGAAATCTGCCTTGTATTACCAAACGGAGGAGCTGATGTTCTGCAAACTGTAGTATTTTGTGTGCGCTGGTTCTCTACAGACAGCAGTGTGCCAAGATGTTCTGTGGAAGCTATGCCAGCATGCAAGAGAGAATACAGTATTTTGTGGCCAAAGAAAGCACAAACAAGTGCTCAGCTTTTGAAAGAGGGAAGAGCTGAGTTCTGGAAACTTACTGCCACTACTCAGTTTTATCCAATGATTGCTTGGCACCAAAATAATCTCCATTTCTGAGAACAGGCACTAGGATATAGGAATCCCTCCTTCTTGGGAAGTGCCTGTGTCACTGCGATAGCATGTGATGCTCCTTTCAGCTTTCCCTTTCAGTCTGGTTTCTGCTCATTACATTTGGTGACCAATGTATAAGCCTAATTGTGAGCTATTTGTCATATCACGTAGTTTGTTTGCTTGGATTCGTTATTTATGTTTCAACAGTATCTGACCAAAATCTATCCGATCATATGAATGTAGGCAAGTAGCCAAGATGCATTTAATTAAGAAAGAAAATGTGTTTCACAAAGAAAGTAAACTTGATTGTAAGTCGAAGCACTGGTAAGTTATAATCAATGAACAGAGGCAATGTTATGTGGTTTGGGTCACCGATAAATAAATCAGATAGAAACTTATGCGTATTTGGCGTACTTCTGCCAAAAATTCCATAGCCTCGTGTGTTGAATAATTTCAACACTGCTAGACTTGATTTTTATGGATTTGTTGATTCATTTGTGGGTAATTCATGAGCAGAATCAAGGGTGCAATACATTTCTTGAATTGTTCAAGTAGCTGCATTACTATACTATACTGTACTATACTATAGTATACATTTTTTAATCAATACTCAGCTAATTTTCAAAGAGAAGTGGCTGCAGCTTCATTTGAGACAGACATGCTTTGTTAAAAAAAAAATAGAAGTGGACAATTAGAAGAAAGTAAGAATTTTACTGCTGGTTTTATTGCCTGAAAAATGCAAGGAGAGTCTATATTTAATAGTCCCCATGCAAAACAGAATAGGAAATAAAAGAAAATGTTCACTGCAGTGGTAATAGCCCTTTTCTGCTCATCTTTCTACAACAGTGCTAAAATATGCTATGTGCTCTGGCACTAAAAAATATTCTTTTTTTTTTTTTAAATCCAATTTTTCTCTAGCTTTTAAGCACTAAGGTTTACAGTCATACTTGTATTCGAATACAACTAAGTGTGGTGGGTTGACCCAGGCTGTACACCAGGTGCCCACCAAAGCTGCTCTGTCACTCCCCTCCTCAGCTGGACAGGGGAGAGAAAATACAACAAAAGGCTCGTGGGTTGAGATAAGGACAGGGAGAGATCACTCAGCGATTACTGTCACGGGCAAAACAGACTTGACTTGGGGAAATCAGTTTAATTTATTACCAATCAAATCAGAGTAGGATAATGAGAAATAAAAGCTAAATCTTAAAACACCTTCCCCCCACCCCTCCCTTCTTCCCGGGCTCAACTTCACTCCTGATTTCTCTACCTCCTCCCCCTGAGCGGCACAGGGGGATGGGGAATAGGGGTTGTGGTCAGTTCATCACGTTGTCTCTGCTGCTCCTTCCTCTGCAGGAGGAGGACTCCTCACACTCTTCCCCTGCTCCAGTGTGGGGTCCCTCCCATGGGAGACAGTTCATGAACTGCTCCAGCGTGGGTCCTTTCCACGGGGTGCAGCTCTTCCGGAACAGACTGCTCCAGTGTGGGTGCCCCACAGGGTCACAAGTCCTGCCAGCAAACCTGCTCCAGCCTGGGCTCCTCTCTCCATGGGGCCACAGGTCCTGCCAGGAGCCTGCTCTCCAGCGTGGGCTTCCCACAGGGTCACAGCCTCCTTTGGGTGCATCCACCTGCTCTGGCTTGGGGTCCTCCACAGGCTGCAGGTGGACATCTGCTCCACTGTGGGCCTCCATGGGCTGCAGGGGGACAGCCTGCCTCACCATGGTCTTCACCACAGGCTGCAGGGGAATCTCTGCTCCGGTGCCTGGAGCACCTCCTCCCCCTCCTTCCTTCACTGACCTTGGTGTCTGCAGAGTTGTTGCACTCACATATTCTCACTCCTCTCTCTGGGAAAACTACTGTTTTCCCAGCAGGTTTTTTTCCCCTTCTTAAATATGTGATCCCAGAGGCGTTACCACCGTTGCTGATGGGCTCGGCCTTGGCCAGCAGCGGGTCCATCTTGGAGCCAGCTGGCATTGGCTCTGTCGGACACAGGGGAATCTTCTAGCAGCTTCTCACAGAAGCCACCCCTGTAGCCCCCCCACTACCAAAACCTTGCCATACAAACCCAATACACTAAAATACAGGAAAAAATGTGCCAAATATTCATACCAAATGACTTTTCCAAAGACATTTAGCTACCTTTACCAAGTTATTTGTAATTTTATTTTATTTCTACATTATTCAGTCATACTCATGGAATGGCCAAATAAAGGGTTGATTAAGCTTATTTCCTGTCATTACAGAGGAATTAAATGCAAATATTAAATGAAGCTAAACAAAAGCAGCCAGTATCTTTTTATACACCCTTGTGCTGCAAGCAGCTGACCACAGGCTTTCTAATAAACTGAATGACTAACTTCAGGACTTTTCAGCAGCTGCCTTGGGCAATTATGGGTCTGTAACAGCAAAATGGCGTAGGAGTTAGGAGGCTATTGCCCAACTTGGTTTTGCTTTAGCGTAACGCTGGCTCTGCAGTTGTATGGTGTAAGTAAGTATAGCAATGAAAAAGTAAGCGGTCGTTGCGCAACTAACCTGAGGGGAATCAGAAGAGGCAGGTTGGTCAAACAGACCTGTATAAAAATAACCCTAAGCAGACCAAGAGCGGAGAGAAAAGCAAGAGTAAACTCTTCCCAGCAGAGAACTCGGGTCACTGGTGGCTCGGTGCAAACCCTTCCTCTTCTCAAGTGAGGCTGACAGTGTCAATGTTAGGATTCCAAATGCCATGGGAAGGGTAAGCATAACACTAAGAGATAGATTTAGATTGCAGAAAGTCAGCATATAACTGAAAGAATAAAATTAATGGGGATTAGCAATAATTGGATAATTTGGAATACATGTGTTAGTATCATTGTAACTGGATTAATATATGTCTGTTGCATTAGGCTGCCAAGACACTAATTAGACTACTAATAAATTCATGGCTCTGCATATGATGAGGCAAAATAAATTGCAAGTGGTTTAATGCAACGAAGTGGTGGAGTATGAAGGCAATGTAGGCAAACCTTTAAGGACTTGCAGAAAATTTGAGAGGGAGAGAGAGCAGAGAGCAAGCTGTGGGAAGTCTCTGTTTCGTTGATGAGGAGGAGGAATCAGAAGAACCCCTTTTAAATGTCCTTGGCCAAGGAGCAGAGTCTTCTGCTTCTTCCCTAGGGGAGAGGAGTTCTGAATTTATAGAGGAGCCAACAAAGCTCAAAGAGATAAGAAATGAAACCACATAGTTCTATAGAGGGGATAAAATGTACAAAGGGGGAATAAAGGTCAAGGGGATAGCCACCCTTTCCACCGCACAGGAGAGGAGAGGAGATAAACCCTGCTGGATCAGTATTTCTGAAGAAGCTTCTAGGAGATTCACTCCGTCTCATACACACAGATGACCCAGTTCAGCCCTGATTTGGGGGGGTGGGGGGAGGCTTTTGTTCTGCAGAACAGGCTATTTCACTAAAGTAAGGTAAAGACCAAAACGCTGGGTGCCATTTGAAGGCACTAAAATATCTTGTAATAGTAATTGGAGATGCACATGTGGAGCTACCAAAGCAAAGGTGCATGCAAGCAAAACGGCATCTGGTTTAGTTGCATTAAAAATAGTGTATGGCCCAGTATGGTGTCGTGGTTTAGCCCCAGCCGGAGGCTGAGCCACGCGGTCGCTCGCTCACCCCCCCCCTCCCGGTGGGACGGGGAGAGAATTGGGACGAAGAAAAGCAAAACCTCGTGGGTTAACAACAACAACAGTTTAACCAAACAACAAAGGGAAAGAGAACAAAACAAGCGAGAAACCCCAACAATGACAACAACAGCGAGTACTTAGCGGTGCTTCCCGGACAGGTCGCTCCCGCCCGACGCCCAGCCCGCTCCGAGCAGCGATCCCCGCCCCGCCAGTCACCCCCTCTAAATAGTGAGCGTGACGGTCACATGGTATAGAATAGACCCCGGCCAGCTTCTGGTGAAAATTAACCCTATCCCAGCCGCAACCAGGACATATGGCCCAAGTGATCTTAGTACCCCAGTGAAGGTAGTTGTTCAACCAAAACTATATAAAGTAGAAATAACTTTGATAGAGTATCAGGGGAAGAAAGAGCCCTCTCAAATTCAAAGTATTTTATGTGACATGATGTTCTCAGACTTCTACCATTTCAAGTGCGAGACCTGTATCCAATATGCTGCAACGGCACAGATATCCTGTATGAGGAATGGAAAACCATACGGGTTTTCTAGATCCCAGGTGGGATTTAAATAGTAGAGGCAGGGCTTAGTTACAATTTTGAGTGCATATCACAGCAGCAGTTCTAAATTTAGTCAATATAAAGAACCGTGTCTAGAGTCCTGTTACTTGCTTTCCCCCCCGACCTTTCTGTGATTTCCTTTATGAAATTGGCATATTCAGTAACAGATTTGTTTCATTCAGTTCCTTCAGATTTTCTTAGCAATTTTGTTTTAATGTACTGAAAGACAATACATAAAACTAGCCACTGATTCAATTGCTACTCCTTCTGTCAGAGGTGAGCTGTTTACTCTGAATTCTTATTAACATTCATGTCCAAGGGAGTTTGCAGTGAGCTTCAGTGAGATGAAGATCCAGCTGTAAATGTCATACTTTGTGTAAAAATGCTGTTACTATTCTGATCAAGACAGTGGCTTCCTCTCCATACACTCAGATGTAGTTTTCATTAAGCAAGAGACAATCATTTAGTTAAAATAACCTGCATATAATTATTATCTTGTTGTTTTATAGATACGCTAATTGATCACTCATGACCTTGAATTCTTCTAATTCTTCTTGTAATCATCATCTACTTTTGTGGCCTCGTACCACTTGTTAGCCTCCTTCTACTTTTGATACCAATGGGAATTTATGGGTTTAGGTGGGTCTGAAATTGAATCCAATTCGATATGTATGGATAGGCCATACACTGTAAACAGGAAATCAGAGAGCTGAAGAATTCTCCACTCACCAAGGACATATTACAGAAGCCATTGTTAATGTTTTATGCAAGAGGATCATTTGGGCAAAAGGTAATTAATATAAATAAGGTTCTTTTTAACTTAGAATTTATCTACTGAAGAATGAAAGGGGATTGTACGGATTGCTGTTTGTACAGTAAGCAGAAAAAATCCTGCTGCAAAAATATTGACAGCAATTTTTTGTTTGTTTTTTTACTTGCTTCTAGCATTCTTCATTCTATTTAATTTTGTTTCTTCTCCTTTGAAAGCAAACTATTCTATTTTAGGTTCTATAAATTAAGGAACTGCTTTAGTCTTCTATTGCAATATTTAAAAATGAATGCAGTGATATGTTTACCTGCATTATCATTGTGATGGAAATAAAAAGGAAAGTGTTTTTCAAAAGCTCACATGTGGTTTCGGCCTTGAAGATACTACTGCTTGTTAATTATGCCCAGGGAAAAACAGCATCAAGAAAGAAGAATCTGAATTAAAAGTGAAGTATTATAATATTATTTTTAAGGAACTGTAAAACTCTGGAAACAATCTGGGTTGCTAAATAGTTCAAGAAGATCTACCCAGAGACTCCAACCATGTATAATTTGGACTTTTTCAAAGTGCCAAACAAAGTGAAGTTCAGTTCTATGCTCCTACAAAGAAGAATGAGAAAAGAGGCTCCAATTCAGGTAGTAATACACAGTAGTAAAAGAGTAATCAAATTTGATTTGGAACTGAAATTTTTTGTCTGTCATGTATAAGACTTCAGTGTGTGTCATTTGTCACTCAGAGAGAGCAGTCAGTTACAGCAGAATTCCCCTATGGAAAAAAGAAAACTCAATACATGGTAAAGAAAAAAAAAAACAGCTTCTTTTTTTTTTTTTTTTAAAAAAGATACATGCAGTCACAAAAAAAATTCTGATTTAATCTATGATGACATATTTAAATGTGATTCTAGAATTCCAAGGGAGGGTTGAGGAAATAACATTGCAATGCAAGGAGAGCTAACGAAGACTAATGAAGAAATCTTCTCACTTGGAAAAGTGTCATTGACTTCTTAAGTGTCAGTAAGCAAACCGCTTATTATCTCTATTCCCCTATTTTCCCTCTGTACAATTAGGCTTATTTTTTATTAGAGGAGTGTTATTGGGATAAATAAGCTAGGAATTTTGAGAAATAAAACTAACTTCAGGACATACAGTTAACAGAATTAGGTCAAGACACTTATTACCTTAACTAGTACAGAAAGTAATCTGCTCTGAGGCAGTGCCTGCAATTTTACATTTGTGGGAGAATAGGAAAAAAATCAATAACAGATTATGTAAAGAGAAAAGCCATTAGCTTAGGCTGTGTAAAAATTAGGAGTAACAAAATAATGTTAAGTAGGATGAATTACTGGGTAAAGTCATATGATTCATTCAAAAGTGAAGGAGCAATCTATTTATTTTGGGTGTGTATCCTAGATATGTACCTAATCTGACAAGGAAAGTTTTTCAAGGTGAGAAAGCCTTTTTGGTTTTAATAGCCATGATATATGAGTCCATAGTTCCACAATGAAAGCAATTTGGTGATAGCACTTGATTAAGAAACTTCCACATCCATCCTGTGTGTGCTACCCCTTGGCTTGTGCCAAAGCAATTTTGTTTGTATTGCTGTAGACCACATCCCTGAACAAATCAATGTTAAAAATTACCTAGGAAAGGGGAACGAGCTGCTGGGGGAGCGGATAGAACAGAGAATCTCCAAAGCCAGTATTGCTAGCAAATCCCTCATAAATTTAAACTTGAGACAAATTGTTTGAGTATGTCCCAGAAAATGGAAGATTTGACATGCTGTAAATAAAAAACAAACAGCCAACACAAAATATCCCCTAATATTCCATCACTCCTTGAATTTACCAGCTATGACTACACAAGCAGTAATGCAATTAGTATGGTCCAAAAATATGGTGCAGAAATAGAGAACAGGTGTGAGGACCTTATGCCTACGCAATACGTGTTTCAAGGAGAGTCATTTTTGTCTGGTCTCCTGAGCTGAACAATCCAGGAGTTGTAGAGCACCCCTCGATTTATTTCCAGCCAAGACATCATCGTCCTGGATGAATACCCAAAAGCAGTTGAAGCACTGTGAGACCACCCCACAGTGCCGACCTAAGCATGGTAAGTCAGAAGATTAACTTCAGAAGTGGATCCAAACTAAAGCTCTAATGTAGATGATAGATCTTTTTTCTTCCAACTCTCTCCTGAGAAAGTATCAAAAGATCTTGCAATTTAGCGCTTTCCTCTAAGGTAGGAAGATCCGCAAGAGCAACTCAGTGTGGTGAACAGCACACCAGTGAGAACTAACAGTTCATGCTCAATATCATCTCAGTGCAAAGACCTTTGATTGATAAATATAAAATACATTACTAAACATCTAAGCTTGTCTGAAACTGAAACTAAAGACAGATTTGTGCTCTCCTCTTGGCTAGGAAGAGTATTCCAGAGCAGAGGGGGCTGGCTTTTGTCCCCTCACCGTTACGGCATTTGACCATAGGCCATCTCCAGTTTTGCAGTGTTTCACAGGAAAGTGAGATGGACTGATTCTGTTACTTAAGGGTTATAAATATTGGGCAATTTAATGAAAATGCTGGAGGCCAGGTCAATGTGTTGGGCTATGACTTTTAACCACACCCAAAAAAATTTGAACAATCTTACTATTCTATATTATCTGCAACCTGTGTTTTGTTATATACAAGTTTAAAAATATGACACCACACTGAATGAAACAGATACCATCACTTTGATGAAATAATAAATCACCTCCTAAAGAAATATGTCTGTAAAACTAATTCTCCATACATCTGTGCAGTGGCTATAGGGTACTGATTAGGCAACATACCTGTCCAGTTAATTTAGCAGGAATTTACATGAACCATACATTTATTTGTAATGAATCAGTCGTCTGCACTTTTAAGAATCTATTCGTGCAATGCAGTAATTCATCAACACTTTTCCTGTCACTGGGATTTTCCTAATTTATTTGTGTAACTGCCAACATCAAAGATTACTCCTGAAATAAAAGATCATCCCATTTCATAGCAGGAAGAATTAAAACATCAAAGTTTGCTAGTGGTTCAGTAAACTTCTATGTTAATATTTAGTGCCTGACAGAAATGCCTCACTAGGTCAGAATTTTGAAGCTTTTCCAGAAAGGAACAGTTTGCCTTACAGAAATATAGAATAATTAGTGCTCTCATAATTAATCTATTAGGTAAATATTTTACCCAAAAGCGTTGATGCCAACCTATGCCAAGTGATTTGATGTGCTCAAAAAGCATTTGTTTGGTTTTAAAATAAGGAAAACTATGAAATACTGAGTACATCTTTGATCTCAAAAGTGTATTCTTTATAGCATAACAGAGGCCTCAGTGTATCCTTAAAGAAAGTTCAAGACACAACATCAAGACAGTCGTCTTACAGAAAGGTCGGATGCTTTTGTTAAAAAAACAAAACCAACCCCCCCTACTTTTCCTTCAATGTAAAGACATCTAGCATAGTCAAGCATATTTCTCCGTTGTATCATAGAAAGAGAGCTCACCCCTAGTTCCAACACATATAGTATGGTAACCTGGTTCATGAGGTTTTGCCTGGCTTGTACTTCAGGGTCATTTAAATCCAAGAGCTTCAAAGCAAGCTACAACTAAAATTGTTAAGTTTTGTTTCCCTAACCCACTTCTTTGTACGTGAAGCTGTTCTCATTTGTCAAAGGATCCAACTTCTGTCTCACTGAGATCACTAAGAAGTAAAAAGTAGTATCTGAAGCCAATGATCAGCTGCTACTCTCTTTACTTTAAAAAGTTTGGGGGAATTTGGTGTTTTCCTTCAATATTAGAAACCAGTAATATTAGGCCATTCTAGTAAAATTCATCAAGCTAGTCCACAATGATCAGGTTTTGAAACAGGCCAAGTTTTCAAAAGTAGTCTCTAATTTGCAAGCCCAGTTTTGTGTGTACCATTGGTAGTATCTCTGTTTGAATTTGCAAATTGTGTTTTGAATTGTGAAGTCTTGTGTCTAATTTATGCTATTACTCTTTGAGTAAGTGCTAATGTTGGTCATAAAAAACCTTCCAGGAGCTGTGTTTGGAAACCCATTGTAGGTATAATGTTAAGGTAATGCATTTTGCATAAATATTAAAATTTCTTATGATTTCTTTACTATTTATCTTCAAATAGACCTTTCATGGTAAAAAAAAAGTACGAAAAGACTGCCCCTCCTTTGAAATTCCAGGGTTATTTTTGAAAAATACTTTTGGACCTCTGTGTTCACATGCTGACATTATCGCAGTTAAGTGTGAATTGCAATTTAGATTTAAAATGTAACGACCACTCATCGTTATTCCATTTTCCACATTCTGCCTCAGCTGAAACAGTGTATTCATTTGAATAAACTGAAGATAATGTGTCTTACAGAAATTTACAAATAGACCACTAAATTATGTAGGATTAAAGCAATCTGGATATTATAAAAAACCTCACCGTGATTTGTTATTGTATTACCTAGCATAGCTGAATAATCCCCCTAAGCAAGATTGCTTTTGTTATTTAGGCAGATATTTTGTAAGGAGATACTACCCCATCGAGCTCCCATTGCCTGGCCAGGGGAGTTGACAAAGAGAATTGCAGCCCCTCCAAGGACTTTCTCCTCTCCATCCTTGGGGAACGCATGGCACCTTGACATATGCAGGTAGAATCATAACTATAATTTTAGCTATGAGTAAAACTGGCACTAAAAAAGAGAATGTATGTGCAATCTCTGAGCCTTGCAATCTTTCACTGTGGCAGAAAACCTTTTAAAAAACACTGTCATTTTTGTAGGGGAGAAAGGAAGTGGAAAACACCAGGGTTTTGTTTTTTTTTTTTTTTCCTTTTTACATGGGATGTTGCCTCTGCTTCTGCTGCTGCTGATAATACTTCATCTTTTTGGCAGCATAATAACATTTTTCTCAGTGTTATTACAAGCAGAGATGCTTAACGATGAACATAGTATCAGTCAGTGACAAGAATTTTAGGCCTCTATATCTGCAGACTTATAGTCATCTTAAATCTATCTCATTTGGTGGATTTAGAATTAGTTAAAACCTTGTAAAAGCAGTCACCTAACTAAAAACCATTTCTGTTTTTCTCTACTTTCAACCCGCTCTCCAGTGTAGCAAAAATATGTATTTTTGTGTATGAGAAGATGTGCAGGGAGTTTACTTTTCCCCTTTGGTACACAGAGGCTCAAGTAAACAGCATCTGTAATATCTGACCTTCTGTGCACAGATTCCCCAGTGTGCCCTGAATAAACCAAAAAATCCAACCCCTTTGTATTTAGAACCCTCAAAGTGCAGGGATATGCTGGAAGTCAATCAAGATCAAAATATTTAAATAAATTCTGACGATTTGAAAATTAAATAAAAGAAGTAAAATCCATGGATTTTCTTACACTTTCAGAATTGGTAATGTGTTTCAGAAAGGTCTGCTGAAAATCGATTTTTCATTGCAGAAAGCAGTGACTGCAATGTAGTCTCAAAGCACATATTTCACTTGCCCATCACTTTCCTAAACTTCAAACTTTGAGGAACAGTTTCCTAGACCTAATCTCTTCCCACAGGCTTGTTCTTTCTCTTTAAACATAAATTAACTAATTTTTAGACACTGTGAAAGAGAAGAGTGAAATATGTTTCTCTCACACTAGAGAACAAAGCAAAACAAACACACAAAAAAGTGTTGCGATATTTTTTAACAGAACCACTTCCACTGCTGCTGGTATCAAGTGCTGAAACTTGGCATGGAAGCACCTCTTGCTGTGGAAAAGTGCTTCGGCATGTTCTAGCAAACACTTGCTTTGAGTTGACCAAGTTGTGAGAGTTCACAAATGCATACTGGGTATGTACAATGGGTTTACTTCGTGCATTTTTACTAAGTTTGTAAGATATGAAGGTTATCTCCTACGCTGGATAATGAAATGTATTCTGCAGGTGCACAGATCTGAGGAAAAGCTTCAGCAGGAGTCCTGCGGTTGGTAGCATTAGTCAAAGAAAATCCACCTACTGCAACGCAGACAGTGAAGTCTGCAGCCACTGAGTCAAAAGCTCCCTTTTCTCTTCTTTCCAGGAAGCACCAGAACTCACAGAGCTGTCGTTCTGCTCCCTCCCCGTCTTGTGCAACCTGGGGGTCCCGTGGATGAGAACTGTTCTTGTGGCCCTTTGCTCGGTGGGAATAGTTTCTGTGCTTATGGCGTGGGGGCCGGGGCCCTCGCTGAAGATGCCTCCCAGCTTGACAGCTGTTTGCAAGGATGCCCACACAAGCCAAGGCTGGGAATCTATTTCAGGTAAATAAAGTGAATCCAGGTATTCTTCCTTTGTTACATTAAGAAATTCACCTGAAGTCTCTGTCTTAAGCATAGACTTCCTTCAAAACTACGTATATGCTGTGATACCAAGTGTGGTCCTGAGACCATATTCAAAATATGTTGTAGTGAAATCTGATACAAAGGCAGGGGCAGAAAATAATGTAGAAACCACAGGACTAATGAGAGTTTTTAATTAATAAGTGTTTCCTCTCAATAGTTTTATTTGGCAAGACTTCTATTTCAAAACTTTGCATTCTTTGATGTATCTTGACTGGAATTAATTTTTCATGTGCAACTGGTGTTGTAAGACATTTGAAATATTTCAGCAAAAGCATACAAAAATTTCAAGTAGCTCTTTGAATGTGTGACTTGTTCAAACTGCTTTAGACATCCTCTTATTACTTTTTCAAGGACAAGAAGTGTTTAGTGAATGAGGCCTGGAATGAATGAGAACATACGTGAATATGTGAACTGTATTAGAAAAGTAGACGACCTTAAATGTGGAAGCCATCCACCACTTCTGTGCTGCATACTCAATGAAAATTTTTGCATGTTACTTTTGAATAATGTGCTGATATTTACTAAATTATACAATGATTTTTCATTATTCTAATTTTGAAAGTCCCGTTAGGGGCAATGCTTACAGTAAGAGCATGAATACCTTTGTCATTAAAAGTGTAGGAGGAGTTCAATTTTATCTTTTGTAAGCAGAGTTACAAACCTTTATTCAGCTCTAAGTACAGAGACTTTCCACAGTGTAACTTTGACCAATCTGGATATTAAGGGTTTTTTTAAAATTATTTGTATTATGGTAGTGTATAGAAGCTCCCAATCCTATACACAGACATGTTTTAATACACTTCATATGGGAAAATGCTGCTCTTGAAACTTAAAGAAAAGGCAGACAGACTTGGGAGGAAAAGTCTTGGCAGGCAGAACTTTCAATAATCTCTTAATTGACTTAGGATAAGAAGTCCATTAATAGTGAAAGGCTTAGCATTTTTGGAAATTACACACGTGGCAATTTCCCTAAGGTTAAACAGAGGGGTAAAAAAAGATGTGAAGTGTACCCAAGCCTTGTAACAGACATCAAAATGACAATTTGACTAGAAAACTATTCATATAGTTCACATATTATCTGAAAAATCACTGTCGGAAAGACAGCTGTCCTTAATGCATTATAGGCATGGCATTAGCTGAAGTTAAAGGGGTGCTATCCTTATCTCATTTTTTCTTGTCCGCATGACCTATAAAAGTCGCAAAGATCTTGTGCAGAAGCTACTGCAAGATTATTCCCAGATAATCCTTCAACATAAACTCAGCTGGGTTTATGGCAGCTTTGTACACCTGGAGTGGGAATAGAAAAAGCTGCCTTTGTATTTCTGACCTGTAATCCAACCCTCTAGCAAAGATGACTGCCTGCCAGTTAGTAAAATGTTTAGGGCTCTTTGCAGTTCTATTTTCCTGCTGGAAAACAAAGCAACAACCCAGGGGGTTTGCATTTTCTTAGTATTGCTTCTTCTATCTCAACACCCATAACATATGCATTTATATGAATCAGTTATCAAACCGAAGTGATTGCAAGCACCAACCTTTCCAGGCATCTGTGCCGATATACTGAGGGCTGGATCTCAGAGGAAACTGTCTACAAAATTAGCTCTAACACGTTTAAGGCAAAGGTGACACTTTTAATCTTGGAGGCATCAGCTCCTCCCTATGTAAAATACATCAGAAAGCTAACGAAATCATTTCTTAACAGATTAAGTAGTGTCTATAACTTGTAAAACTCTAAAGCCTACTGTAACAGAATATTTGGATAGATAAGGAGAATATTATGATCTGAAGCTAATACAAAATTTTATTTAAGGAAGTTATTTAAGTACTAGTTTTTTAAAAAAGATAACGAGTTCAAATATTTCAATGTTTCATGTAAAGAAATGTTTTCATGTAGAGATAATCATCATAAATAGAGGAAATAGAGAAGCAGAAACAATAAACAAATCACTAAAGTAACCTAAAAAGAGTAATCATAAAGCACCATCAATGTGAATTCATTTTAACCTCAGCGTCTCAGCAACAGGATGCCTTTACTCACGCTGGGACAGGTGCCATGCAAGAGATTATTGCTCTCTGTCACACTGGCTCACACTCCGAGCTGGGGAGACTACAGTAATGTTCAGCATACTACAAGGTTTAAGATAAGAAAAAGAGACGAGGAAAGTGAGATTAGCACTGTGAAAACCCTGCATTTTCTAGTTTTATAATGGTGATGCAGCAAGAGAAAGCATGAAATCCCCAGAGAATATGCCAAGAAGAGGAAAACAGAATGAATTAGGAAAGAAAGATGAGATGTGGTTCCTGCAGCTCTGTGACCAGACTTGTATTTGTAATCCCGTGAAAGTAAACAGGCTCATAGGTGACCTTTGGGGAAAACAGGTAATGGAACACAGAAACAGCAGACCGAGAAGTGTAAAGACTTTAGGAATATAGAGATTGTAAGTTAATTCTTTTGCTGACATTTTGGACATGATTAGGAAATGACAAATATTTTTGAGATAATCTATTTAAATGTTTGGAACTCAAGAACTCTTAAATGCAATGAAAAAATGCACCCATCAGAGAGTACATTAATATTTTTTGTCTGTTTATTTTTAAATGTGACTGCTTTTTATGACTGTTCTTAGGACTGCAACAGACCCATCACTCATTGAATTTAGTTCCCTTCTGCCATAGTTGATATGGTAAATAAAATCCCATAGGCAGTTTTATTTAAAAAAACCCAGTAAGTCTGAACATGATAACAAGCTTGATAGGCTTGAAAGAAATACACAAGCACTATCTCCCAATTCCTTTCAAAATGTTTAGCTGTTCTCTACCGTCTCTGTCCACCAGCTTGCTCTAATCTCTTACTGGTCCTTATCCTTGAAGAAAATTGTCACAAAGTCAGTTTTAAGTATCAGATTAGAACCACTGAGTAGTAAAGTACAAATGCTATTTAGTTCAAATGTGTATTATTTGACCTAAAAGAGAAGAAACGGAGTGAAGGTTTATAGTCCATGATTTACAGGTTGTCAAGCTATGCAATTTCATGGCACTTTTTAATGTTGTGTTCCACTAGAACTGCTAAGAGATGCGAATTTCAACATTAGCGTAAAAAGTTTGAGGGTTCAAAGCATATTCAATATTCAAAAGCAAGTATAGCCCTATATGAATGTTTCACCTCATATTTTTTACTATGCTCGTGGTTGTATGGTATCACTTATTAGTCAAAAGGATTTTAAAGTCCAGGGATGCAGTCATATATTTTTAAATATAACTGAAATGTTGTTCTCTAAATTGACTCATTCGCTGAGGTTTATGTACAACTAAGCAGTTTGGGGTGCTCAGGATTTCTAGTTTTAGAGCACTGTTTCACAATAGGACTTGCCTTTAAAAAAACTTCCTTTGTTCTTTATCACTGTGCGGGGAATATCAAATCTTCTAAGATATGTAACTACCTAAGAAGTAATTTTCGGATGTAATGCTTATGTGTGTGATATACACACATCTCCACAGTAGAGAAAGTAACCTCACTGAAAGGGTTTTACGTATTATTTTGACATCACTGTGGTAAGGTTTCATCCTGCTTCAGCCATCTAAAAGCTTGGTATCTAGTCCAGGCCTATCTAAGCTTTCTTGGTAGTCAAAAGAGAAGAAGACACAGTAAGTGCCAAAGGTATGAAACTCATTAGATGTTGATATGTTTGTCTGGTGTTTGCAGGGACTCTAGGTGGTTGCTTTGAGATAGCTAGAGGTAGGTTGGACAGACCGTTGTACTCTCCCTTCTCTGATAGCAGACTGAGTCGGGGGAAAACACAGATCACAACCGGAATTTCTGAGATCCTCCTTTAGTCATTAAGCTGTTATTAATAAAATCAAGCTGCTCTTGTTAGTAGCAGGCAGCTACTCACACAGCGCGTGCGCTTCTTCATGCACGCGCTTCACTGGCACGCTTGCACACTCGCACGCTTGCACACTCGCTGGGTTACCCGCCGGTGCGCGGCAGGGAGGACAGCCCCAGCTGTTTGCTCAGAAGCACAGAGTTAAGTTATTCTGTAGCAGATAGCAGAAAATAGCCTTAGTAATGCAAAATCACCTCTCAATCATAAAGATACCTCTCGTGAAAGAAAGATGGAAGCCTACACTTTTCTATTCATATATGCAGTGTATATGTGTACTACCATCTATTTATTATCAAGACAAATGCCTGATCACAGCTAGATGCATGACAGTATCTTTCACAGTCAATATTATATAAATAGCATGCAAGATTAATGATCCAGCAACCATAGTCTATATCAGCTGGCCCAAACTCATTTTTCCTCCAAACTCCATGTAGCAGTTATAATGTTTTTACATAAGAGTACTTTGGAAGGGCTATGGGGTGAATGCAGGTTCCTGAGCACCAAGATTTTCTCTGTGGGTCGGCTTCCCACTTGCTGATATGGACACAACCATTGTGCTATGCTTAAAACCATTCTGTTTTGCAAAATATTTAAATTCTTAACAATCTAATTGTGATTTATTTCCTGTCATTATCAAAGTTGGAATGCACATCTAGTAGATATCAACATTATACACCAGCCTGCTTGTTCAACAGCTGTTTTTTCAGGTCCCTAAAACAAACTAAAGTGAGATAATAGGAATAATAATCCAGAAGCAGGGTGTAATTCTTTCTTCAGCATAAATAAACCTGTGCAAAACTTGCAGCATAGATCTGACATTTCTTGAATGCACTTTCACAGAGAGTTTAAGATTCTGCTATTTATTTGTCATGGGCTTTAGCATGTTCTCACTAACTTATTTGCTATGGGATTGTCTTCCCTCTTTCTGTTTTTAGGTTTTGCATTTCTTTCATTTAATTTACTTTCATTTAGTTTGTTCTCTTAAACTGCATTTTTGTTTTCTCTATGTATGTCTTTTGTTTCTGTCTTCATGAGCTCTTGTGATGCCTGAGTTAGAATACATTTGACTAATGTTTATAACTTACGTAAGCTACATCCAAGTGATTCATATGGAATTTTGCAGTTGATGCAAAGACAGAAAGAAAGTAATTTCTAAGGTGGAGTTAATCTCTTCTTAAAACAGACATTTAGAAGGAGTCAAATGAATTACGTTTTTAAGATTAGCTATTTCTCTGACACTGACTGCCTGAGTATCTTGGGGGACCATCTCAGAGGTCTAGCAAGTATATGCCTAAAATTAGATGAGATATCCAACCCTGAAAGTTTCCCGAACAAATTCTGTGAAGAAGTGCAGATGCTGATGCATCTGAACTCATTCCTGGTGATCAGAAGTTCCCTTGATTGCAGCTGCTGCCATCTTCATGCAGCCTGCTGGTGTTCTGGGTGGTGCTGCTGCTTCGCTGCAGAAAACTTACGCTTTGCTTCTTTGTCTGCTCTTCCAATCTGAACATTTTAACAATCTTCCTTACAGCCGTTCTATTTAAAGGCAGGATGCTGAAACGGTGTTTTATTCCACATCTACTGTATTAATTGTCTCTTGCTGAAAAGGCTAAGCTGTTAGTATTTAGTGCATTTACTGGAGTAAATGGCTGCGTGGGAGCCTGATTTTCTGTTCTGCAGCGTACTTCTCCTTTTTGCCTTCCAGAACATGCAATCCGAGCTGAGTGAATTGCTCTGGCTTTTAATTCACTATGGTATAGTGAACTTACATCAGCCTCTTCTAATGTCACTCTCTTAGTCTTAGGCTACCGAAGCTCATTAATATCTGATCCCAAGCAGGGCCTAAAGATTCATCAAAATTGGATGTTTAACTCAAGAACACAAAAATCTGGTTTTAATATTTCAAATGCTTCTTACCTCTTCCTGCTTTATGAAATGAAAGTAGGATCTTTCAAAAGCTTTATTCTTGTTAGGAATGCAATGATCTGCAAACTTCTGTGGCACAGTCTGATAACTTGTTCTTCCTGACTTATTTGAAAGTAGTTAAATGTCTCAGAGCCAGCAATTTATTTTAAAAAATATATTTATGCTATTGCTTTTTGTGACTCCTCTCACCTTCATGAAGCGATCAGTGGGGATTTTTTTCAGGTCTTTATTTCACCTGCATTGCCAGTACTGTATTTGAATTTTAAATTGCTTCCACATTGTAATTGCTTTTTCTTCCATGCCAACGTTTCAAGATGCTTCTGTTTCTGCCCTTCCCACTTTTGCTCTACCATCACAGTTAGGGAGATTTTCTGAGGTGTTTATGAATGAAGAAGGTCTGTAATGTACAAACAGTTAAGCTACCAACATGTATAGCAAGCTTTTAAAATGGAGAGATAAGATTGGTGGACCATGTCTTTGCGTATTACATCTGGCCTAAACCAGGAAACTAATTTTAAGAGGCCATTCAAACACTTCGGCTGTGTATCGCCTCCTCAGGTCCCTGAAGCTGCTGAAGCTTACTCTTCAAAATCCATTATCCTTATTTTCTATGCACTATTAAACGAAAATACCAATTGTTATATATCTATGCATTATAAATACTTGAGGGATTATTTCTTCAGCACAATGAAATGAAAATACTTTAATTTGGGAAAATACGGTAGCTCCATGCTTTAAGCAGCTCCAAAAATATTAAGCCATTTTATTTTACTCCAGAGGGACAATGTTCTGAGCTCACTAATGGTCTTATATTCCTTTACCAGAAAATTAAAGTTGTAAGTATCGGTAAGCCTATTGCTGTTTTTGTTATTGCTTTATGTTTGCATTGGAAACAATTCATTGCTGAAGTACAATTAAAATCTTATCTTTAAAAATCTGAGCATGATATCTGGAATATGTACCTACAATGCTATAAAATAAATTCTGCAGAATTACTGTGCTTTACTGTGTTTTACTTCAGAGTTGTGTTCCTCTGGTTTCTAAACAACATATATAGATTTTAAAATTAATCAGTAGAATGCTTTCAAGCCATATTTCATGTTTTCTTACATTTAATTATTGGCTGTGTGTATTACAATCCCTATAAACTTAAAGAATCACAGTAGTTCAGATGACATCTGAAATCTGCTATACTTCTGACAACACTCTTTATAGACCCTCTGGCTGTATCTATACTAGCAAATTAAATGTGCCAAGTACCATTCTCTGGCACTGAGGCTGTTAGCAAGCAATGATTAAAAGTTTAGCCTCGAAATTGCGAGGGAAGATGAGGGAGGCACACTTCTTTCAAATACTCATGAATTCTTTGGGGGACCTGTTACCTGCCCTGGACCAAAAATATGCCAGACTCTGGTAGTTTGTTGTCTACAGACTATACAGAGATCCAGTGATCTAGAATATTTTCTGATGCTGGTATAGATGTGACCTCTGAATCCCGAATCAGGAATTAATTCTGCTGTAAATATGTTGGGCTCTTTCCTGGCTTTGAGGAAGTATTCACATCAGTCTCTTCATTTCTGTTTAACCTCCTGCTGAGGAGAACTGCTACATGGGTGTGCAACACAGAAATGATTTTGCTGGGGCTGAATCTGATATTTTCAGAGATTTTACATATCTTTCCAGAACTCTTCTTATCCTTGCTAATAGGAGACCACTCTGACAGCTATAAGCTTTCTGAAGAAGCTATAGATGGCAGGATAGCATCTACTTTCAGTAATCTCTGCTATATGCAACAGTTGTACATACATGCAATACTGGTTTAGCAGGAGAAAGTGTGAGCTCAGATGTTTCAACACCTCATATCTCCTCTGGAGATACTCAAAACCTGCCTGGACGCAGTCCTGTGCAGCCTGCTCTAGGTGACCCTGCTCTGGGAGGGGGGTTGGACTAGATGGTGTCCAGAGGTCCCTTCCAACCCCTACCATTCTGTGATATAGTCATATGCTAAGAATAAAGTCAGAAGCAAGTATTAAAACCTCTAAAAATAGGGACTTAAATTGAATGAGGGAAATAATTCTAATCACCATGAGGCCAATATCACTCAAATTCTGGCTCCAGCAATTTTTAGCTGTGAGGATTCCCACTGGGCAGTGCAATCTACTTCTGGTAGTGTGTACGTCTTGTCCTGGTATGTCGTGGTGCTGGGCTCGGTGCTGACAGGTGCCATCCATGCTGAGCAAGGCGGAAAAACAAAGCACAGTAAGATTTTATTGAGGGTTAGGAAGTGGGGATGGACCCCACTGCTGTTCAGACAAGAGCTGCCCCTGCATTTGAGTGAATTTCTAAAAAACAGTCATGGGGGTTCCAGTGAAATAATACAACATTTTCTAGTGACATAGACAGCTAACCTCTACTTATGAAACAAAATAAATGGTGCTCTTAGGCTACCTTCTTTATTCCTGATGTTACCTCACTATTATTAGTGATAATGAGTTCTGGAAGTAGAGGAAAGTAGTGAGGAAAACCTGTGGGAATTGCTCACATACATAACTTAAATTACAACTTATTTTACCACTTCAAGCACACTGTCACTGGATGTCTGTCTAACAGCTGAGGTCAGCCTGCTTCCTAAAATGCCAGTGCTCTACCTGCAGCATAAAAATATTTGTATTTTTAGATTCATCCATTGCAACTAAGGTTAAGTAGCGGTTTCTCCTGGAAGACCAGCTGTAGAATAAGCATCTAGCCTGAAACTACCCTAACTTCAAGAAGCCCTAGAGGAATGATTCTGAATAGATTCTTTGGGCACTGCTTCTCTCTAACATGTACGAGTCCTGTGACAGGCTAAAAGCTCTGCTACGGTAATGTCACTCCAATCCTTTAAACAGCAAATTTGAAATATATATATATTTTTAAATATATTATATATACACATATATTTCAAATATATTTGGTATATATACTTGAAATATATATATTTATTTCAAATTCAGTGACTACATTGAATATATTCCAAATACATATCTATAAACCTAGATATATGTTTTTATATTTTTCACATAAGTAGCGACATTTATTTATTCAGCTTCTTGTCTAATAGGTGTGTATTTCTTAAATCCAACAGCTGGTCTCTTGAGAGGAGAAATACTGTGATTAATGCTATTTATAGAGAAATATTAAACAGCACTCCTTTCAGTTAATGCCCTTGGCTAATTTTTGCAAGCATCTCTGTTTTCAGTAATGACATTTTCTTTAAAAGAGCAATGTGAAAGCAGCATTTTCAAACTGTGGAGCTCACAGCTGAACACTTAAACCTGAAGACGCAATTCAGAAATATGGGTGTAAGGAGGTTCCTACCTACTGCTAGTTCTCTAAAAATAAAACACACAAGAAATAGCTATGAACACTTATTTTAAGTAGCAGAAATACAAAAAAGCAGCAAATATGTGGAAAGAAATATTCCTGATGAGTGATTTGTAATCTTTCTGCCTCCAAATCTGAGACATTCTCATGTTCCCTAAAAGCAAGTTTGACAGCTGGTTTTGGTCACAGTTTTAAAAGCAAGCCTGATTTTATTCTGTTCAACTATGATATAATACATAAATGTATGCTATACATACCAATATTCCTTATTTTTGGTGACATATTTTAAATAAATAACTTCCTATCTTATTGCTTCTGGAGTCCTTCTTTTCATCATGGCAAGAAACACAGGGAAAATGACTGCAGCACCTCAGTTGAAGCAGGGATTAAATTAGCTGCATCACTGCTTTGTGGAAGAGTAGGACTGAGCAAAACTGAAGTCTGAATAAAAAAATCCTGAACAACAAATCAGGTTGCATAACAACCTTGTATTAAGCAAGGCAGTCATCTAAGTTTCTTCTTAGAACGTGTTCCAAAAAACTGTGGGCAAGGACAAGGAGCTGGCAGTATGGACATAGGGAACGCAGGTCAGAAAGCACAACAGGCTTCGCCCACTACCTTTGGTCTCAGTGTCATGGTAAGGACTGAAGACAGTCAGGGACAGCTTCTCCTTTTCCACATAATTCAGTGGCAGAATGAAGTGCAGAGAATTACTTACCTGACTTTTTTTTCCAAGATCACTGCAGCTTTCGTCAGTTCTGGCCTTTCACAAGCTTGCTGATTCTCTGGCTGACCTACTAAACTATGCCAAAGTAGTTGTTATTTCTTACTGAAAGAAATAATTCCCAAATATGCCAGTGGCTGCAATAATAGTTAAATATAGTTGCATGCTCTGGAATTAATTCACAAAACAGATCTGAACTTGGACCCATTTAGCTTCAGACTTGAAGAAAGACTTGGTTCTTAAACCTTACGTTTCTCTTCTGTGGTGGACTGTGACCACCATAGTTACCCAACAACCAATTTAATGCAAAATTGCTTAAAGTTCTAGAATTTCAATTAAAAAATTGCAAAATACATATTCCAGGTTTTTTACAAAACATTTTCTTTTTTTCCCACCACCTCTTATTAAGAATCTCAGAGGTTATATACAGAAACAGTTACCTCTCTGAAAATATAGATTAAGAGTGGAAAAAACAATCTTAATCAAAGTTGCATTGTGTCTACAGAGAAAATTGCTTTAATGTAAGTATCTGTGGTAACATACTGTATATACTGGTGCCATTTTTCCAGTGACCATTCAGTATAATTTTTTTTTTTCCAGTTTGTATATATTTTTAATAGATTTATTTTGATCTTGATGTATCTTCTTGGATACTGTGATGAGAAGATGACGGAGGGTTGCTAAGGCCCAGTGATAGCAAAAAGGAACCAAAAGGTCTGGAGAAATTAAGGCTTGAGCTTGTCTTCTCCTTTCAGCTTCCTTGAGGTGCTCAGTGAAACCCCTGCCTTGACCTGCTCAGCCGCCGTCAGGATGGCAGCAGTAAAGCCGTGCTGGAAAGAGCTGGGGTGGGAGAGGTCTTCGCTCACATCTGCAGTCTGAAACAGCTGTCTGCGTCACAGCCTCTTCACACCAAGGGAATGAGCTTTTTGTCTAACAGCCTCAGATGAAAACTTTTTATAATTGTGTCTGAAGAATGATTATTTCATTGGGCGGCGCTGGAGTTGAAGGAGCAGATTCAGGGAATAAAGGTGGTACTGCCAGTGCCAGGCTGCAGGAGAAAGGAGTTTGGCTGGGCAGGGGTGGCTGCAAGTTACCAAGGCACCCAGTGCCCTTTTCCTCCCAAATCTCTTTCTTTCAGGAATCGCTAGAAAGGAGTGAGCAGCCTCAGCGGTGTGTATGAGCCCTGCCTGTGTTGTCTGGAGTCCCACAAGCAAGGTTGTGCCTCAGCTGGTCTAAGCAGGTGGGATGGAAGTTGTGTCTCTCCTTTCTTCTCCAGTGAGCAGAGAGCAGCTGAGAAATGAGCAGACATATCAATGCCAGCTGAGCCTCACTGTGGGTTTACCACAAATTAATTCATTAGCCGGGATTCAGGGGTCTACACATGAGTCTTGAATGATTAGTAGCGTAACAACTGCACTGTGACCACTCAGAGGGTGCTAAAACACATATGGATTAAACAGCCCTTCGGAGCAAAATTCTTGTTCTTACTCTGCCATCTAAGAAAGTTCTTCCTCACATAGAGCCAGGTGGACCCAGGCTAAAAGAAGATAACTTTCTACTGTTGCTTTTGTGACTCCGCTTACTTGGCACCATGGAAAGTACCTAAACTGCTGTGCTGTAGTGATTCAAATATCCAGGAAGCTCTCATTGGGACCAGCAGGAGAGCAGGAAGGGTCAATTAGAATAACCAAAACATAATATAGCTGAGGAAAACTGGCTATTAAAGGTTGTGTATGTAACATTGAAGGAGATCATCTTTGAAAGAGGATTTTGTTCATAAGATTTTCTTGTCTTTTATACATCTAGTGCCTGCTGACCATGTTTGTGTACCTATGCAAATGTATATGTCCATGGCAAGAATGTACAAAACTAGCTGAGCATTTATTCACAAGTAGAGCTGTCTGCAAGAGAAAATGGAAGAATTTTCTACCAAACCCAGTAATTTCAGCAAGACTCTTGGCTGTCTTTCAATCTTATCTATTTTAGTTTCAATATAGGAGTAAAATAACTTACATTTATAAAGTATAACTTCTCATAAATTGTTAGAATCACCATGGTTTAGGCAGGAAAAAAGTTAGAAATCACGTCCCTGCAGGATGGAAATCTGTGAGCCAAATCTGCCTGGGAGCGCATTGAAAATAAGACTAATTTTTTTTTCTTTCTTTTTCTCCATATGTTGTTCACATTTTCATAAAATAGAATTAAACATTTCTGAGTCTTTGATGAGAAGAAACATATAGCTGAAAGTTGGAATACTCCTGTATTCATCTCAGTGGTGTGCTAACTCTGAAAACAAATGGTGACAGATTCACTGCCAGTATTGTTTATGTATGTAGTTTGATTTAATCAAAACTGCATAATTACTAAATGTTGAGAATCATTTAAAAACATATTTCAAGTTGATGAAATGGAACATACAAATCTGTTTTAAATGACTATCATTTAATATTGAGTTCTTTTGTCCTAAGCTTGATAAGATTGCATTTTCTATTTCTAGAATAGTTTCAGAATATTTGAAATTTCTTAGGTCATCATAGCCGGAACTGGTAGTGGTTGTGAACAGTCAAAGGGAAGAAGAAATGGCTAGAAATGTGTCGCTGAGGAGCTGCTGTAGATAACTGTGGAAAGCAAGGGCAGAGGACGTTAAAAGGACTGCCACAGCCTCACCTCCTGAAAGAGGAAGCTTTATACAATCGTGGTGCCCATATATAAGTGTTTCCCTACATTTTTTTTCCTCAATTTTTTAATATGTCATTCAATTGCAATTAAAAATAAAAAAATGAGCAGATTTGGCATGGAATACAGAAAAGAAACCATACTACTGCCATAACTGAAGGACAGTTAGACATCAATGATCTGATGCGTTATAATGCCACAACCGTGGCAAATATTTTTCCTAAGTTCAAAGTTAACCAGCAGGCACAACTCTAAAGGAAATCAAACATCGCTGGTTCCAGTGTTTACAGAACTATATGTTTCTATTTTAAGAAAAATGGGGGCAAAATAATTGCTTTTGTTGAATCCTGGGGCTACAAATTTCAAGTATGGATCTGTGGCACTGAAGTAAAATCTCTGTGGTTCAGGCTTTCTCTAGCTATATTCTTTAGCTATATGCTCTAGCTACAGCCTTTGATCTGTACATGTAGATCAAATGTCCATACCAAATAACTCAATATCCTACCTCAGATACTAGCCAGCAGCAGATATTTAGGGAAAGAGTACAAGAACTATGTGAAATCTAGAGCTTGATAAACCTTCCTGTCTTTGAACAAGTTGTGCTTTAGTGAATTCATAATCCAGAGGTTGCTCTGGACCATAAGACTTCAGAGACATGACTAAGTCTCATCTTCTATGAACATCCCATCCCTTTTAAATGCATATATACTTTTGGGTGATATCCTGTGGCAATGAGTTCTGCTTTGAAAAAAACAACAAACAAGCAAACGCAATGTCAATTGCAGGTTTTAAACCTACTGCATCACCTTTTATTTAAGTGCCACCAAGTTCTTGTGTTACAAAAAAAAAATGAGTATTCTCTTCATCTTTTACCGTCTCTGTATTTTCATTGTATCTCAAAATGTTTCTTTTTTTTTTTTTTCCAGGTTCTGTTTCACCGATGGTCTTTCCCCATGTAGAGGCTGCTCTGTAGCTGACCGCCCTTGCTGACATTATCTTCACAGCAATAGTTTCAGATTTTAGAAGTTAAATAATTTTCATTTGTCTTATATTGCCTGCATTAGATACAGCCCTAATTCCTAATTGTTGAAGTTCATGTAGCTCCTGCTACAGCTAAGGGTGTTGCAAGGAAGGCGTCATCCAACAGTCATAGCAGAACTGAGAAATGAAGGATGGTGGAAAAACGTGAGTGAAAGGAAATGCTGATGGGCCACCTGCCTCAGAACAAAAGCAAAGGCAGAGGAACTGAAGTTTCTACTTGAAAAATTTATACTTTCCAGGCCCATTCAGCTGGACGTAGGCGAGCTGCCACTGAGTACTTACATCTTCATGTAGTCATTTGGCTAAGAGGAAGTTGGAATCCAGCTGTCATTACTGGCCAATACCAAAAACAACGCTTCCACTTACTTACCTTCACAGATTTTACCCTGTACTACAGAGGACAAACTTTCTACTTGAGATTGCCTTTGCTCACCAACAGAAATAGTTAGTAAACTCTTAATAGTTATCATCTTTTTAAACTGTTTTATCTGCTAGATTTTATCCAGTTTGGTTTCAAATAAATATTATTGCCCACATGATTCCTGTGAATTCATAACATTTATACAGTTATTTAAGTCACTGTAATTGGACAAGGTAATATCACTATGGAGGCATCAGTTATTTTGCATTCAATCCAAAGTGGTACCATGTCCCAGAAGAGATCTTCCTATGCTTATCAGCTGTGCCAGGATTTATGATTCTCAGAAATATGTAACAAATCACAGAAAAAGCAGCACTAATTAATTAATTAAAAAAGAAGAAAATCTAAATATTTGCAGCACCGGATAGATCTGCACAAGAGCCTTGAACAATGCTTCAGTGACTTTAATTTGCATAGCAGTTGGCAGTGCAACCTCCCCTGTTAACTAAAATTTTATTCACCATCAAACTTTCATTCTTGTACATCCTAAATATATGTGTATAAATTAAGTTACTGATGATTTGGTGATAAGCTCATATTAGCTACTGATGATAATTGCAACACAGTAAAAGAATGAACATGAATTGTGTTATAGGAAGGGGGAATACAAAATCTGGCTACTATCCCTTTTCATGCAACCAAATTAAATTTCTGGACAGTTCAATTACAACTTGCTTATGCATGGTATTAAATCTTCTGTATTCTGCAACATGCTGCCAAAATGAGTGACATCTCCAGATCATTAAATTTAACTTAAAATAGAATTTCAGGAGTGTGAAATCTGTGTAACCATCTATACAAATATCATTGTTCATTATAGAGTAACATGGTATTTATAGTGAGGTCTTTAGGATATGTTGATTAAAATAATATAAATAACCTCTACTGTACTTTTAAACCACTGACAGCTTTACCACAGTAGAAGTGTCAGGGTGAGGGCCTTCAAAGCTATAACATGTTTTAAAACATGACATAACATTCCTATATTTTCCAGAGTAGTCATTTTAGTTAAAATTGAGTTATCAGATTGCATAGCTTTTAGGAAAACTGACTGAATCACAGACCAAACTTATTAATGATAAAGGAAAAGGACAGAGAATGTTTCACAGAATCATAGAATAATTTAGCTTGGAAGGGACCTCTGGAGATCGTCTAGCACAGCCTCCTGCTTGAAGCAGGCTCAGCTAGAGCAGGTTGGTCAGGGCCTTGTCCTGTTGAGCTTTGGTTATCTCCAAAGTTAGAGATCCCACAAGACTTCTGGGCAGTGTGTGACAATGCTTAACCGCTCTGCGGGGGGGAAAAATCTAGCTGCAACTTGTGTCCATTGCCTCCTGTCACATTGCTACAAAATTCCAAGACGTACCTGCCTCTTTGCTCTCTATCCTCCCATCAGCTAGATGAAGACCACAGTAAGATACCACTGATTGCATAGATATGTATTCATTGTTGTATTGCAATAACTGCAACTTCCTTAGATTTTTATTTTATATTTGTAAAGTAGCTCCTTGGCCTTTGTCAGAATATATGTGTCTCAGCCCCAGATACTATGGAATTTGCTGTTCAGACATCACCCTGCCTATAAATGATGAAGGCAAAATAATCTTTCAAATTTCTTCTCAACCCCAAGGATTCTAGGGTAGGGACTCCAGAACAGTACCTTTTCCCTTTAGTCCACTTGCATCCAACAAGACAAAAAGTAAAAAGTAGGCTGCTCTTGAAGGCTACATCTAGAAAAAAATAGACCGGAGGGTAAGGGAGAAATATGGGAGACCTAGATACCACTTAAAAATGAAAAAGAGCAGTGTCACCTCACCAAACATAGCTATTAGTCAGTCAGCCACAGCCAGACTCTTTCTCCTATTGATACCCCTTAGGTGGAAAGTTCTAATAATGCTTTTTGAATATATATATATAGCTAAGGACTTTGTTTAGATATGATAACCTTCTATATAAAATACTATTACTCAGTAGTGATAGTGTACTAGTAATAAATCTGTTAGCAAAACATTCTCCTATCTGGAAAAAGCATACTTATAGCATGATAAAACAAACATTAGATTCATTTTAAGACAAGTTTTATATATCCATGGATTAAAAGGAATTCTTATTAAAAATAAGAAACCAAACAAACATAAATATACAAAAAATATACACACATTGTACTAAGAAAATAATATGATATTTGAAACTGTGTTAGAAGCACTAGGAACACAGCAGAGCGTACCGTAATTCTTGTCATTTTTCACATATACTCAGGAGTGATTTTGCACAAAAGACATCCCTTGCCCAGAAGAGAAGTTGCTACAGCTTTGCAGCCTGTGCATCTCTGTCAACTTGAGCCTGTTGCCAGCATCTGAACATTCAATGATTTAGCAGGTATAGATATAGCCCAGGGAATCAAGGCTGTCAGGGTGTCTAACTGAAATAACTCAGATATAACGTCCACCAAAGATGGACAAAAATCTCAACCCTACAATGCACTAAAAAAATAAAAAATGCTATTAAATTTCCATTACCACCATCTTACTTGTAACAGGTATACTTCGGATGGATGCATGATTCATGAAAATGAGTAATTAATTATAAAGGACTGTCTCAAAATGCACTTAGCAGATGTCATCACAATTATTTAAGTGCCACTTCGAAGTGAGTAACATCAGCAGTCTAATTATCCTGTGGAAAAAACTTTCGATGTTAGTCTGATAAGTACTTTGTCCTGAACTTTGTAGAGCCTGACTGCTGGGTTGTAAGTATATTCTTCCATTAACCTTTAGGCAGATCCTTGCGTAATGCTCCCAGATGCTACACGCAACACTAAGAAACCTGCATTTTGGAAATGTTTCCCAGAAGCAGAGAGAAGATGGAAAGTGACTCAAAATTTGCTCATTCTGAGTATTTGAAAAATGTTGTACTTCAGTGTAGTACTTGTGCTGCCTAAATACAAGGAACTTGATGAAACAAACAAATTACGCCTACTAATTTTAGCGCTTGCGTGATCTGCACTGATTAGACATCGTATCACTGTTCTGCACCGGGGCGGGAGTGAGAAGAGAGAGAGATGTGCAGGGTTCTTGCTGGATCTTAGTAAGAAAGGCCCAACAACAAATGGCTTAATAAGATAACTACTTTGCTGAGACAGAATAATAAGAAGAATATAGATAGTGAGTAAATCTTACATCCCTTCGGATGCTAGGCACCCTGTGTTCATGCAGCATCAGATGGACCCCGGATGGATTTTCCCACAGCACACCACAGATCCTGTCCATGGAGGGAGGTTCCTCCTTTTTGGTCATTTGAGCTATTATATAATTTTCTTAGAAGAAAACAACTCTATTCATAAAAGATATTCACATGAGAACTTCTTGCTGCACTTTTAGATAAAGGCAAGACTACGGAGGTGGCGTAATGGCTGGTACCAAGTGGGAGCTGCCGGCAGGCTCCTCTGTTACAAGGCGATGGCTGGGGTTATCCTGCAGCCAAGGGACTTGTGCAGCACAACACACCCTGAAGGCGCAGCACAGACCTACTCAGGTTAACTGCTCTGTGGATCACTGAATCAACCATATACAATGGTCTTCTGGTCAGGATAACTACAATCACCTAAATGGACTTTTATTTAGTGCAGTAGCACCAGAGGACAACCCTGGAACTGTGGTCTGGTATTGACAATGATAGAATGTTGATTATTCCCTGCTTACTCACCAAAAGATTAATTAAGGACTTTTTGGACTGTGGAGCAAATGGTTGAAGGCTGAACAACTGTCCCCATTATGATGTTCGGTGTTTTTTCTCCTTATGTATGTCAACATTGTCTTGTGCTACTGAAGCGTACACAGGGAAGTGAACCTTTTGGCGGGGCTGAACGCCTTGTTGTATAGCTGACCCTTATTTTTTGGAGGCAGAGGGCTGTTCCAAATAACTACTAAATAAGATCCGGAATATTCCAGTGTTTTGAATATTCCAGTAAATGCCAAGTCTATTAATGACTTCCTAACAAATGGTGAGAAAATGCATCTTATTGAATATTTTACTGTTAACATTGTGAAGAAAAGAGATGACTGAAGCAGACATAGATAGTAAATTTTGATTGAATTTTTAGGGTTGAGGAAGCCACAGCTTATTTCACACTTTGTACTTTAAAGTCATCTCAAAACTGTTTGGAAACTTGTGATTTGGTTTCTTTCAACTGTTTTTCTGCAATATATTATTTTTTGTCAATACTGTCCATCATCAGGTTGTTCAGATAAAAAGTAAATAACCCTTTGTAATTACAGCTAATAGTATTCTAGTGTTCATCCCAAGTTCCAGTCCATTTAGATGGATCTGGTTTGTGATTAATGACTTTATAGATTCAACAGTCTTGCTGTGAAGTCAGCCTTTGTTACCACATCTAGATCTCCAGAGAGATTATTTGGTTCAATGATTATAGTTCTTGTTATTCAGCATTTTCTATTTCTGAATATTCACATTCTAAGCTGCCAGTCTCACAGTAGCGTGCAGCATTTTGGCATCTTCACTTTGAATGCACAAATAGCAATCTAAGTATACAATGCAATTTTGAAAGACATTTAGAGAACTGTTTGAGAACTACTTAAGAAGTAGTGTGTGATGGCACAGTCCTTTAAAGGTAGATGAGGAGCTGGTCTCACAATCTGAACTAGCTACAACCCAGAAACCACAGAATTGCAGTTGTTTAGTCCTCTGGCTGATACTAAGCTTCTGCAGTGAAAATCGCACAATGACAATGAATGGATTGTGCCACCCATTTTCTTGGTTGCATTTCTCATTTGTGTATTTGTTCAAGTTCTATCTAGAGAGCACTTTGTTCTTTGTCTTTTCAAGGCGTTTGCTTTCCCTCTATTGAATGCTTAGTCTTTTGAAACTAAAGGGCCCAAAAGTTTGCACTGTGAATGTGCTGTTTCAGTTATATATAGTCTCAAGTATCTTGCCTCACCCATGATCTGACCAAGTCCGGAACTCAAGTGTAATGGCAGATTTTCTGTGCTTGCTTATGAGAGTGTCTACTGGTACCTTTGCAGCTTGGTTCTTATTTACGCCATCTGTTCTTCAAAACTGTCAAAAAACCTGAATTATTGAAATTGCCTCTGAATCTACCAAAGTTATGCATGAAGAATATGAGTAACTATACTAGTTTTGTTTTTATATAGTACTAGTATGCTGGTACTATAGCATCTAATTTCCATGTTGGTGGCAATCATCTTGAAATGTTGTGTAGAATGGGAAAAGATTCTGTTTGAGCTTGACATACCTGTGTCTACATGTATGTGGCAACAGGTACACTTGGGTGCTTGACTCACCCTCGTCAAAATTTCTAGTGCCACTTGAGGTGGCCTGGAGTTTTCTGCTGGTGTGCAGCTCACAAAGGCTCATATCTGCCCTAGTCTCTATGTTACCAAACACATGTAGATGACTCAGATATTCTAGTGTTATGTCAAATGGCACTTGACGCTTCTGCCTGCATACCCAAATCAATTCCTGTGCCTAAGAACTAAGAACCTATTTTAGTGAGTAGACTTCTAGTCAATTCAGTCAACGGACCCTTGAGAGTAATTCAACCCACTGTCTAAAGAAGTGACTTTGTGACTGGTCAGATTATTAGTCACTGAGGCAAGCAGCTCTGGTGCCGGCACAATCTGCAGTGGAGCGCTCCAGTGCGGTGCACAGGGAGGTTTCCCAAACTGGGAGAACCTCAGGGGGAGCTGAGAGACCCGCCAGGAGCCGGCAGCTCGTGCGGCACCTCCCCAGGTGCCCTTCTGTAATCGGTACAAGACTCTGCAAGTTGAACCGAACAATAATGAGGACGATGGTTCATGGAGTTAAATCCAGTTGGTGGCTGGTCACAAGTGGTGTTCCCCAGGGCTCCGTATTAGGGCCAGTTCTGTTTGTTTAATATCTTTATCAGTGATCTGGACAAGGGGATCAAGTGCACCTCAGTAAGTTTGCAGATGACACCAAGTTGGGAGGGAGTATTGATCTGCTGGAGGGCAGGCAGGCGCTACAGAGGGATCTGGACAGGCTGGATCGATGGGTCGAGGCCAATTGTATGAGGTTCAACAAAGACAAATGCCGGGTCCTGCACTTGGGTCACAACAACACCAGGCAACGCTACAGGCTTGGGGAGGAGTGGCTGGAAAGCTGCCCACAGGAAAAGGACCTGGGGGTGTTGGTCAACAGCTGGCTGAATATGAGCCAGCAGTGTGCCCAGGTGGCCAAGAAGGCCAACGGCATCCTGGCTTGTATGAGAAACAGTGTGGCCAGCAGGAGTAGGGAAGTGATCGTCCCCCTATACTTGGCCCTCGAATACTGTGTTCAGTTTTGGGCCCCTCACTACAAGAAAGACATTGAGGTGCTGGAGCATGTCCAGAGAAGGGCAACAAAGCTGGTGAAGGGTCTAGAACACAAGTCCTATGAGGAGCGGCTGAGGGAACTGGGGTAGTTTAGCCTGGAGAAAAAGAGGCTGAGGGGAGACCTTATCACTCTCTACAACTACCTGAAAGGAGGTTGTAGCGAGGTGGGTGTCAATCTCTTCTCCCAAGTAACAACTGATAGGATGAGAGGAAATGGCCTCAAGTTGCGCCAGGGGAGGTTTAGATTGGATATTAGGAAAAATTTCTTCACTGAAAGGGTTGTCAAGCATTGGAACAGGCTGCCCAGGGAAGTGGTTGAGTCACCACCCCTGGAGGTATTTAAAAGACATGTAGATGTGGCGCTTAGGGACATGGTTTAGTGGTGGACTTGGCAGTGTTAGGTTTACGGTTGGACTCGATGATCTTAAAGGTCTTTTCCAACCTAAATGATTCTATGATTCTTTGATTCTGTTTGCAGTATAAACTCATTGGTCTGTACTGGCTTAACTCAGATGCTTAAACATGGAGGTTCAATTCAGTTACTTAAACCTATCCATCTGGTCCCACTTGTGATGCCCAAAAGTTGCCCATATGGCTTTCAGATGGAGCTTTAAAAGGTTAAATATCTCTTGTAAGTTATATGTCAGATCTGCCAACACCACGTAGATATTTCCAGTACACTGGAATATCTCAAATGACAGCAGATGCCTACATTTTGGCAGATGAAACTCAGCCCATGATACCCAGTAGGTAAAATAGGAGCTTAGACTCATGCTGCACACATAAACATCTATGTGCAAACACCTAAATTTGGGTGTCATATTGTGGCCCACTCTGTCAGCATAGAAGAGCTCTGCTAAATCACAAAATATACTTGACTCATATTCTGATACCTCCGAATGTATCATTTACCAACTCAACTCATGGATTCTGAAGAACTAAAAATGAACCAGAAAAACACTGCTGGTGCATTTTTCCCAGTGTAAATGACCTGTCATTAAATAATGATCCTATTCCTTTTCTTGCTTCTTTCATATGGTTATCTGGTGTAAAGATTCTTTAAGGAAGTAACTTAAGATATATTTACTCCATGAGGCTCACAGCATAATGCCAGGTGTAATGATGAGTTCTTTTTTTTGTGGTTCTTGTGAACTCAGTTTATACATGATGAAAGTTAAATTTTCATACATGTAAAAGAAATTCTACTAAAAATTTTAGGTAAAAAATACAGCTTATACAGTGCATTCATGAAGAACAACTTACGCAGAAATATTGAACAATTCAAGTGCACTAATTATGAGACAACTAAAGTTACCTACTGATGAGATATTGATTCTTAGTACATCCAAAGATCCTGCAATGTGTGGAAGATATTCAGAGAACTGTTTCTGACCCTAGATTGCTTAAGAAGAAAATCAAAGTGTATGATGACGTTGTTTTGATAGTAGACGTGCACTTAGCTTTGTCTATATTCAAAGCCAGGAGCCAACTCTGAACTGCCAAGCATGGAGATGTGTTAGTAATGAGTCCTAATATAACCTGTTTCTCAGAGTGGGTTAGTTATGCTCCCACTGAGAAGCAGCTTCTCATTTTGAGCTGAATCTTGACTTCAAAGCATGGCAGCTTGCTCGCATTGTAAAGCAATTTTAGTAACGTACCAGTCATATTCCTGTAGCTCATAATGCTGACTAAAGTGTTACGAATGTCTACGTCATTTAATGGTCCACTATGTTTGTGAGGCGAGCAATGACCCTTGAGCAAGGATGGATGTATGATTAGAATGGGCTAATCAAATATTAGTTATGTCATCAGCAAGTCACCTCTTAAAGGCTATATAAGGAAAAATAGGGACTACAAAAGGAACCCCAAAAAGTGCAAGAACAGGCTGATAGTGATGGCCATGAAAGTACAAGTACAGGGTTACACCAGAGGCCCTAAAGGTATAAGTGTAAATTGCAACAGATCAATTACTGATCTCTTCAAAAAAAGCAAACCAAGCCTCTGAGGGCTGGGTAGGACCAGTTTTAGGGTATTACCTGAACATGTACAGAATCGTGTAGCAAGCAATTTCTGCCCATGACTGGGAGCATAGGTAGAGCCATCTTTAGATCGACAATAATGAACGCCACTAATTGTGCAGGTGCCTTAATTCAGAACTGGATATGCAAAACTCAGCACTCTCATATCTAGTGTTGCTATATATGCAAGTATTGTTATTATCATCCAAGGGAAAGATATATTCTATTGATTCCGTTTGGCTTAGCCTTCAATTGCGTTTGTTTGATCTGACACCCTGCCCTGGAGGTGTGGTTGTAGTTCTGATGCTATGATGTTCTACAGATATACCCTTAAATTTGGCAATAAGGGTGAAGTTAATAAACTGTCAAGACACAGTGTCATGCTGAAGGTTGAAGAATAAAACCACATTTACAGATGAAGGAGAGTATTTTTTTTCCTATTCTAATAGGAGAATCATATGTGGCCATTATGAAAATAACTGGTCAATATTCACCCCATTACATGGAAATACAAGCTTATTTTTGTAATAGTGGACTTTGGCTTGCTGAAAAGTGAGAAAGCAAGAAGAAAGTGAGATCTGGCATAGGAAATTCTGCTTAGCTTTGCCACAAAAGCGATTAACGAAAATGAGTTTCCTGTAGTGCTGCTTCTGAGTGAGTAAAGTCCCTAATCTAATGAAAAACCACATACTAGAAGACTTATCCTGGAGGCTCAACATGGTGAGAGCACTCTGTGCTAAATTTCTTATTCAGTCAGTTTATAACATTAGTCCATGTCACAGATTAGGTCACATGATGTTACAGCTGTTTCTGACTTTCTTTAAAGTAGTTCCTTCCTCCCTTTCTCTCTTTAGCATTAGTTTATTCAGAAAGTGTAGTGTATAATTTTTAACTGCTTAAGAAGTCTAATGTAATTTAAAGCTGCTATACTGAAATATATTCTAACAGCTTAAAAATTGTTTTAAAAACAAGGATTTATTTTACAGTCTGGAAAAAAAAAATACCTAGCTAAATCCTGGTGTCCTGGGTCCTGGTGGACAGCAAGTTGAACATGAGCCAGCAGTGTGGTCTTCCTGCAAAGAGGGCTAATGGTATCCTGGGCTGCATTAGGCAAAATATTGCCAGCAGGTTGAGAGAGGTGATCCTTCCCCTTTATTCAGTGCTGCTGAGGGCCCAACCGGAGTGCTGTGCCCAGTTCTGGGCTCCTCAGTACAAGAGAGACATGGACATACTGCAGAGAGTCCAGTGAAGGGTCATGAAGATGATGGAGGGACTGGAGCATCTCTCCTATGAGGAAAGGCTGAGAGAGCTGGGACTGTTCAGTCTAGAGAAGAGAAGGCTCAGGGGGAACTCATCAATGTCTATAAATATCTGAAGGGAGGGAGCCAGACTCTTTTCAGTGGTGCTTAGTGACAGGATGAGACAAGAGGCACAAACTGAAACACAGGAGGTGTCATCTGAACACATGGAAACACTTTGTTACCGTGAGGGTGACTGAGCGCTGGCACAGGTTGCCCAGAGAGGTTGTGAAGCCTTCATATCTGGACATAATCAAAAGCCATCTGGACGTGGTCCTGGGCAACTGGCTGTAGGGGGCCCTGCTCGAGCAGGAGGGTTAGACAAGATGACTTCTAGAGGTCCCTTCCAACCTCAACCATTCTGTAATTCTGTGATTTTGTGTTTCTAAGAGTTGTGTATCCACACTGAGACAAATTCCCTTGATTAATAAATTCAAATAGTATTTTTCTTCAAGATCTTTCTTGATCCTATGCTAATTCCACAAAGAGTTTCAATATAATTAATCACAGAAATACATGTTGTATGTAAAATGTGGAAGAGATGATAAAACTCACATGTTGAGTGACATGAGCTTCCCATTGATGGCAGCAACCCTAATTCCAGACTAAAGACTAATGTCTTTTTGAATTACTCATTTATCATTTGTTTTAATTGGCCCAGTAGAGAATCTGTGTGACTGAAGTAAGCTTCAGCATATGGCATCAGGAATCTTCTCTCACTTGCAAACTTAGTGGTAATGCCAGAGGCAATTGCTCCTCTTTTGGAGGTGCAAACCACCTGCAAAGGTTGGTGCTTCCCTGCGTACTAACGCAAGGAAGTGGTTATCTGTATTTTCTTTTTTCAACTGTAGCTCTTTAAAGGAAGTAAGTGCAGCATGGCACTCACTAGAAAACACCCTTCGTATAGCAGGGCCTTCATTCTGGTAAGAATTACATAGTACTACCACAATATGAATAATAATAACAAGCAGTGAAGCCTTATCACATATTCCTGAAGCAACACCAAGAACGGAAAACTATTTCTGGATACCAGCTATTGGTTTTACTTGCCGTAAATTGCCCAAAGAGGTAACGCTTTGTGAATTGCTCAAAAGTTTGCAAGTATGCATTCCATAGCTGCAGGAATAAACCAGCCAGGTGCATCATTTTCTGTAGCAATTGAAGTGAAAAACTAAGGAAAATATTTCAGTAATATCCTGAAGGAAAAAATGAGCCAAACACATGTGTGTGTCAAGAACAGATTATCTATAAAAGCATAAGCAGTTGCAAACTCTAATCCTACCACAAGGATTCACACAGCAATGTATAAAGTTTGTACCTTTACTGTGAAAATTTTCTCAAAGGAAAAAAAATCATCCCTTAAAATGTGCTTCATAAAACATAAAGGAAAGTAGAGTGGCATTGTTGAAATGTCCATGCTCTCTTGAAATGCAGCGCTATTTCTAGAAGAATTTTGCAAATACAGACCTAAATTCATGCTTGGATTTGTCTAGGTCTCTAATTTCAGACATGAAATTAGTCTCAGTTACTCAATATGTCTGTGTGTATACAGGAAGCTAGTAACTGTATTTAAGTGTTTTGCTGAATTGGAGTCACATAACAGCAAATCAAGAGCCCAAGCTTTGGCAGATCTTAACTAGGAACTCTCTACGAGTTGATATTGCTGCTGCAGCTGACAGAGACAACTTAGAAACTGAAAAATCATTAAGGAAAGCTTAACATTTTTTAAAATAAAATTGAACAAAATCCCTAAGGCAGGTAACGTGGAAACTTTCATGAAATAAGGAGAGTTGAAGACATGATTCTGTTTCATCACTAAGGACAGCAGTAAAACTATAAGCCTTATGCTGGTATGGCATAGCATAATATATTAAAAAGAATTCTAATGTCTTTTTCTCTTTCATCTTTTTTTTCATGTTTTCAAAGGTAAGCACTGTATGAGATTAATATTAGAATGACAGGGACACTGAATTGGAAATTCATCGAGGGTTTAAAATACCGCGTTTCAGGATTTACTGAGGGGATGGGGAAAATAAAACAGAGGATGGCACATTCAGTGCAGTAGAGCGGTCAGCTGCTGATATATTGCCATTTAGGCTGAAATCATAGGCAAAGCTAAATAGAAGTTAAAAGTAGAAAAAAGGCCCAGTCAAGGACCTATTTATTTATTTATTTATTTATTACTAATTCTAGGAATCTTTATACTCCTAGAAAAATTAGAACAGTGGTATAATTCTAAGTAACAGAAGAAAGCCTGTCAAAGAAATCAGAAATTTAGATCCCCTTTGAATAGGCAAGTTTGGCTTTTTCCGCAGATTGCAGTAGTTTGGTTTTGTGCAAAGTTTCTTAAACAGTTTTCATAGGAAGAGGTTGTTTTTGAAACAGTCAGAGAAATAAAGGAAAAAACCAAGAACAGTGGAGGAAAAATGAATGGTGGGGGCTGACAGAGGAGCATGTACCTTACTGCATGCGACAGCTCTTGCAACTGGCTGTGTGGGAGGCATAAGGATGAAGTAATCTGAGCCACGCTCTGCTGTGTGTGGATAGTTAATGTTTTTCATTCTAATGCCCATCAGAAAAAAACCCAGAAACTCTGAAGGTAACTGAGCTCCTGCTCGTCATCATCAATAATTTATAGCATTCTGTCTGCCCGTGCTGCTGACTTACACTGTCTATAATATATATGTGTAAAAATATGCTCACATATATTCAAGAACTTTGTTATTGGGGTTCTTTAAGAACAATATTTTGTAACCAGAGCTTTGTAGGCTCTTAGATAGGAACTCTCTGCGGATGGGAGTAGGCAACAAGGAAAATAAAATGTGAAATGAAAAAAACTAATAAAAGCTGAAGAAATATATATATATTTCATGAATATATTCTGAATGTATATATACATACATATATGTGCATATATACATGCATATGAGTTTTGATAGTGTTTGAACAGACAAATGTAATACTGAGGGGAACACACTTCACTGAATTACCATATGCTACAATTCTTCAAGTGTCATTAGTGCTGCTGGTTAAATGATTCTCTAGAAACCAATTCTTGGCTGAACTTAAGTCTGGTTTTGTTCCTGTTTATAAAGATTATGCAAAACGACCTTCGCTTTCTGGATGATGTATTCGTTAGTCACACAGATAAAGTGAATGATTTCTCAAAATTTTTCCAGCTATGTGTGCTTTGCAAACTATTTACATTGACTACTCAGTGAGTGTGGTTTGTCTCATAAATCAAATTATATTTTTATTTTCTTTAATTGGATGACTGTAGCTTTTGAAAACTAGAGAATAATAAATGGCAAGTAGTGAAGGAAAACAAGACACAGCTACAGCAAATTTTTGATACACCCTTGTTTATGCTTAATTTTGTAATGCTTTAAGGATTTATGAATATTTCCATGAATATATAACTAGTCATAAATGATAGGTAATATGACTTAGCATATAACAGTAGAATGTTTCTTCAGTATAATATTAGTGAATTAGTTCTTTCTGCGTTTGACCAATCCAATCTACACACAGAGAATGGAGCTTAAATATCCCAAGCCCTCAGGCAAAAGCTATTGAAATTGTTGTGACTGTGGCATCTGAGGAAAGTTTAGCATGACAGAAAAGACTACTTTCTGTATTGCAGATATTTCTACTGTAATTTTTAACTTTTCAAAACTTCACATTCAAATTTTATAGCACAAGAAGCTTTTCCAAGATATCTTTAACTAGTACACCTGACCTTCTTAAAATCCCCATTAAAAAGTTGACACAGAGGTAGTTTGGGCATGTTTGCTGTTTGTTATGTTTTAAGGGATTTTTTTGTTTGTTTTTTTCTTTTGAATGTGAATCGCTGGACTACATAGGATGATACCTCACAGCTATTTTTGAATTGCTGAATCAAAAAATAGCACCGCTTCCAAAGATGGAATAAAAGTAACAAAGAAGGAAAAGTGTACGTTTGTACAATGCCGTTCAAAGGTTGAGTTCTCCGTGGACCAGTCCCTCACAACTTCAGAGGTCGCTTCTCTTTCCATTCAGCTGTAGTCGCTGGCACAGGTGGAGAGGTCAGCCAGTCCTGGGAGGCTCGTGAGCTTCTGAGGACAGAGTTCTCATTGTGGACAAGTATGGATGCCCACTGATGCGCCAGATAAGAATCACTTAAATTTTAACATGTCTTATAATAAAAAAACAACTTTTAGACCTTTTATGTATTTTCCCTTTGTAACTTCCTGTCACAGCAATCCAGCTGTGTCTCCTTCAGAAGGGCGATAAAGAGGAGAAATGCAATTAGGTATGTTGCTCTGCTTAAATAGTTGGGAAGCAGTTAAATACCGAGATGATGACAGCTATATGAATGCCTACATAGATAAATAGGTGATACTTTAATGTGCGTGATAAAGAACAGGTATTTTTCATTATATGTGATTTTTTTTTTTCCTCTTTAACAATAACACTACCACATGCCCTTCCGAGAGTTATAGATTGAAAGGGTGGTCTTTAAATCTTGAATCCAGGTTAGCAGAGCTTTTTGACCTCGGAGTAAAATATTAATGTAAGGTTTTCAAACTATAAGCTGTCTGCTAAGTAGACATAAAAATGATCAGAAAAATACTAAAAGGAGGATCAGGGACACAAAAATGCACTAATCATTGAATTGCAGAGTGCTTTTCAGCTAATAGTAAATGGTTCTTCAAATATATTTGCAGGAGACTGAAGATAAAAAAGAAAATTGCTCCACTGAAATTATAGCTGAAAAGGGGTGGAAAGGATAAAAGAACAGCAGATTTGCTGAACTGGTGCTTTACTTATGTCTTTTCAGAGGAAAATGAGGATGGAGCACAAACAAAGACAGGAATCATATTTCTTGATATAGCCAAGAACAGAGGTATTAGATACAGTGTGGATAATAACAGAAATAGTGTCGGATATGAGATAGATGACTTTGCAATTGGTAGTTTATTGGTTTTCTTTTTATATATGCATTATATTTGTACATATATTTTGTCTTTTACTTGTCACTGCCCTTGAAAGCCTTCACTAGTTTAAATTTGATGAATATTTACACCTGGAAGAACAGTCAAATTAAAAATGTTATAAGCAAACTACAAGGATTATATACATAAGACATCCTAATGAAATTTTGCAAAAATAAGAATGGTATTAGCAAAATTCCAGTTTGTTATTTGATAAAGTTCGCATATAAATTTTATTTGCCTGGATCAGAGTAAAAATGCGTATGCATACAGTTCAGTGTAATGCAGTGTAATCCTGGATCCTTTGAAAGAATGATTTGTTGAATTTGAGCTGCATCTCATTTTGTCTGCAATGCTACTCTTAACTTATTCTTCTGATAGACAGTAAAAATGTGATTTTGCTATAAACTTATAGAATAACATGTAAAATTGAACAGGCAATAATATCTTCCTACTATCAGATAACTTAGGAAAACCGAGATTAGCCCTCTTACAAGGAGTACAGAAGTTTAGGTACAGAAAATAATCACTGTATAATTCTTTAAATATCTTTTTTTCACTGTCTTTTCCCAGGTTACTATTTTTAATTTCTTCTATGCTAAAATGAAACATGAAAAATATACCCTTGGTTGGGGAATAGTGTACTAAAATTTAATCTAGGCTTGCCGAAGAGAAATTACTACAAGTACACAAGTAAAAGATGGTTTCAGCTCCCTCATTCTCAGAGAAAAGTTTAGAAAAAGGCAATTTATTTAGACCCAAAACAGAGCAACTTGCACAGTATAATCAGACATATATCTACTTGTATTATGCTTACTGATAAGACAGCCTTTGATATGTGTATGTTGCAGAATGAAACCACTGATATAATAGTACAGAACGTGTTATGTAACAAGATAATGAGAAGTGTCAAATAGATATGGACAGGTTGAAAAAATATTTACCTGAGTTGAATTTCTCTGATTTTTTTTTAATATGTATCTGAATCTGCAAGGTTCTTAAATGTGTCTTTAGTAATGTCAGCCCTATGTCCAAGTGCTTTGCTAAAGCAGGTTTAAGATACTTTTTTCTATCATTAGTGCACCTCTTACAGCAACTTGTGTATTAAAGTCAGTCTTAAACTTTTTCTTTTGATTTTTCTAAACAATTCTCACTCATAAAGGGTGAAAAGGAATCAGAATCCTATAGCAAGTATTAACATTTCTACAAAACATTTCTATAAAAAGAAATAAACCTCCTCTTGTATACAGTTTCAGAGACATGGTTATCTCCAAAGTACTGTGTCATCATCTACATTCAGATGCCAGGATAAAATCTAACAAGATGCATATCTTTATGTAGGGCTGCTTTAACGTCCTGAAGAATTTAACCAGACTTTCGATTTTGTAATACAAATTAAGAGGTGCAGTAAAGCAAAGAACTTTTTTTGTCTGGAAGATGCGTGATGGTCTTTGCAAACTATAAGATTCTGCATCTTACAACCTGCAAGATTCTGAAAATCTGTGTCTGGATAATAGAAGGTGCTTGAAAAGAGTGTGCTACACTCCGGGTTTGTTGGCAGATTCTGGTGTAGGTTTGTGACGTTGCTCATGTGAAAACTGAGTAGCCTCGGTTGAGTATTCAGTTTAGAGGACTCTTCGGCTCTATAAGAAATATTGGTAGCGAAAGTTTAAAACCATCAGAAGACATCATTATATAAAAATGGCAATGCTAAGCCATACAGGAGTCCATCCATACAAACTTTCACAATGGCCAGTTGCAAATATCTAGGGAGGGGTATAAAAGCATATAGTAACGTTTCCCCATGTATTGTTTTTTACTGGGATAGTGTTAATTTTCTTCATAGCAGTCTGTATGGGGCTATGTTTTGGATTTGTGAACAAAAAAGGTCGCAAATTTCTTTCTTCACCGAAAGGGTTGTCAGGCACTGGAGCAGGCTGCCCGGGGAAGTGGTGGAATCACCATCCCTGGAGGTATTTAGAAGACGTGTAGATGTGGTGCTCAGGGACATGGTTTAGCAGTGGACTTGGTAGTGTTAGGTTAATGGTTGGACTTGATGATCTTGGAGGTCTCTTCCAACCAAAACAATTCTATGATTCCATGATTCTAAAAACCGTGTTGATAACACAGGGATGTTTCAGCTATTGCTGAGCAGGGCTTACACAGCATTAAGGCCTTTTCTGTTTCTCACACTGACCTGCCAGCAAGTAGGCTGGGAGTGCACAAGAAGTTGGGAGGGGACACAGCTGGGACAGCTGACCCCAACTGACCAAAGGGATATTCCATACCATATGATGTCATGCTCAGCATATAAAGCTGAGGGAAGAAGGAGGAAGGGAGAGATGTTCAGAGTGATGGCGTTTGTCTTCCTAAGTCACCATTAGACGTGATGGAGCCCTGCTTTCCTGGAGGTGGCTGAACACCTGCTTGCCCATAGGAAGGAGTGAATTAATTCCTTGTTTTGCTTTGCTTTGCTGTGCACAGCTTTTGCTTTCCCTATTAAACTGTCCTTATCTCAACCCATGAGTTTTCTCACCTTTACCCTTCCAAAAAAGGATAAAAGCAATGAGGGAGGGAGTAAGCAAGCGGTTGTGTGGGGCTGAGCTGCCTATGGGGTTTACCCACAACACCCCAAAATATTTTTATAACATCCATTGACATGGGGTTCAGGGATTCCTAAAGCAGGCATGCTAAACTCTCTAGGTTTTTTTATTCCATCTGTTTGTCCAATAATATATTAGATGTTTCAAGGCTAAATTTTGAGGATGTTGATGCCTGGCTAAAGTCTGTATCTGGTCCCTGTCGTGACTTCACGGCCTCTGAGAGGAGCAGGGCACTTGGAATCATGACTTTGCCCCCATGTTGGGATTTATCTCTTTCTGGTGGTCATGTTGGTGTAGCAATATTTGTGGGGATGCTATATGGTCATGCTGGATGGCAGTTCTAAGTAAAGTGAAGCTAAGGATTGCAGTGTAAGTGTGGAGGTGCGTATGGATTAGTTGGAGAGCTATTCGGGCTTGTTGGACAGCAACAGGAGTTTGAAGGGCAAGTGACAATGTAAAACAGATGCACTTTTACACTGTTCCCGAGTTAAAGAGCCTTGAGTGTGGAGAGGAGTACTGACATTTGAAGTGGATTTTTATAAGGTGCTATTCTGGAGGCATCTTTTAGAACAAAGGTAAGAAAGCAATTTTGCCAAACTATTAGTAAATATTGCATACTTCACAAAGATGAGAAATCCTGCTTTAGAATATTGCCTTTTTTTCCCCATTCACTGGGATTGAGTAGTTGTTGTTTTGCTTTTTAGTTTCTAGGCTCTTGGAAAGCAAAACCTACCAAAAGTAAACTATTGACACCTTAGAGACTCTAGCTAGATTAAATACAGAAAATTAATCTTTTATCTGCAAAACCAAAGCAAATTAATTTCTGTTGAGCATAATCTCAAAGATCACTTTGAAAAAAAAAGGCACTACAGTAGTTCAGGATAGTTTATAATTTTGGCTTCAAGATACAGAATCATTAGATCTAGGCTGTAAAGCCAAATTTTACAAGGAGGAGGAGAATAGTTTCAGGAGCCTATATATCACACCATCTCCACAGTAGCTTAGTTCATGATGGAAATGCCTGGATTTCCCCTCTGCTTCTTGATTTTGTGGTGTCACCTGCTGTTGAGCTATGCCTTTCACAAATTCACAGAATGACTGAGGTTGGAAGGGACCTCTTGATGCCACCCACCTGCTGCGATCAAGCAGGATCAGGTAGAACTGGTTGCACAGCACCATGTCCAGTCACATTTTGAGTATCTCCAAGGCTGGAGACTCCACAACTCTCTGTGCAACATGTTTCAGTGTTTGGCCACCCTCAGAATCTTCAGATGGAATTTTATGTGATTTTATTTGTGTTCGTTGTCTCAATGCCTCTTACCTCAGTGAGCACTATGAAGGCTCTGTCTTTTGCATTCCCTCCATCATGTATTTCCCTCTGGGCCTTCCCGTTGAACAGTCCCGGCTCTCTCAGCCTCTTCTCACATGAAAGATGCTCCAATCTCTTCATCATCTTTATGGCCTTTTGCTGGAATTGTTCCAGTAAATCCGTATCTTTCTTGCACTGGGGAGCTCAGAACTGGACACAGCTCTCCAGATGCAACCACACCAGTGCTGAGTAGAGGGGAAGGATCACCTCCCTTGACCTCTTGGCAACTGTCTTCCTAATGAAGCCAGAAGGCTGTTGCCTTTTTTGCCACAAAGGTGCATTGCTGGCTTATGGACACCGATCCTGTTTTCCCTACATGGACATTTATTTCCCCACATAAACTCTCTCAGGGAAGGTGCCAAGGACATTGTAGGCCTCTCATTAGTCACTATAGCATGCAAAATACAGATATGACCATGCCACAGGTCCCTATAGCTGATGCTCTACCTTTCAGATGTACTTTCAGAAGAGTACAAATGATATTCCTCCTCATATGCCATCTAACTTCACCATCCCTTTGCCCTTTCTTCAGATCTGCTTCTTGATTGCATGCGCTACTTTTGGCCCTTGATGATCAACTAGTGCAAGTGAAAACAGGGCCCTTGGTAGGATTTGATTTTATAATATATTGGGAAATTCTATTTTATTGGGATAGAAATGTTGATAAGGAGGAAGGTCCTATGCTGGTTTTCCCCTTGTAAAACTGCAGTTACAGACATCTGGAGCTGATGGATGGTGAGTCAAACTATGATAAGCTTCTGTAAATAAACATAGTAAAAACTGTTGTCATTAAGTGAATTACATTCACTTGTTCTGTTCCCAACAGTTTTTACACCAGTAAATTAGAGTAACTTCATGGCGTCATTCCAGCTTTATCTGTAGCTAAGGTCAGATGAAAGGCCTGAAGTTATCTTACAGTTGCACATCACAGAGACCAACTGTGTTGCTGTAGAATAGCTGAGACAAATGTTATAGAATTTTACAAGAAAGAATAACTTGTTTCATGTTCAAAGACTTTATGAAAGTATAATATACAGTGAAACATGAATAGTCATACAAGTTTCAAAGAGCAAAAAGGCAGAAAAAGTTTGAATAACGATGAAGGCCTCTGAAGATCAGGTATAATGAGCACTTAAAATTCTGGATAGTTGTCCGGCTTATCTAAATTCTTGAAGTCGAAAACCTTGCTGAACAGATGGTAAAACAATTTTCCATGGCTTCTCATTTCATGTTTGCAGAAGAGTCATAATAAACTAGAAATAATCATGTTTTGTTTTCTTGAGAACTTAGGCTTATGGGATGGCAAGGATGAATAGGAGGTTTAAAATAATAGTTAGACTTACATTTGAATACTAACATATACACAGTAATAAAATGAACCTAGAATACCCTGGCTACCACTAAAGCTTACCAGCAGTCACCAGCATGTAATATTTGTAACAGGTCTACGGATGAGTAAGGTATAAAGGTATTTCCTTTGCAAACTACTTGAATCTTCTGATGAGAGCTATGTTTTATTATAGGTAAGAAATTAAAATTAAAGAGCTGTGTCATTTTAGGTGTGATTGCATAGTGAAAACTTCTGGTAAATATTGTCTTTCCAAATTACATGCTTTATTTATCTGAGAAAAAGATTCTCAGTAAATGAAACATGAATCTCCTAGTCTTTTATTCAAAGTGGTTTTAGCGCAAAGGTGGAAGGTATCTTTAAGAGAAAAGATCAAACTTTGTTATAAATTAACCTCTGGCTTTAGATACAGGTTTATGGAGTTCTAGTGGCTCTTCTCTTGATTTACTGTGCCACTCCGAGAAAACACCTAATTTATTCATTTCCCATTCTGCTGCCAACTTTTCAATGGAGTTAGATTTAACTGGGATAGTGAGGATTTTCACACTGCTTATCCCACAAATCCACTCATTCCTTCTATGGTTCTTCAATGTTCAGTGTCCAGTATTTCATATTCTCTCTAGCTCCTAAAGCCTATGCACCAGCTGTGAGGAGCCAGGGAAACCCTGCATCACTGTGGAGAGCTGAGGAAAGTGTGTTCCTCCCTTCAGCACTTGCCTGTTAATGGCCAATATTTGTGTGATTCTACATCATGACAGGCCTCTGTCCCAGAATGACATTTCTGGAAAGAGGAAAATTTTTAGTCCTTTACAGATGCTGGGCTACATCTAACCTGTATAAATATTAATGATAGAGCCAATTGAATGCATCTAGTTTGATCAGGTTTTTTGCATGTGTGAGGTTTTAAGATGAAATGGTAACCTTAGCATGTGAAGCCTACATTCTTGCAGATACCCCAACCCAAATGAACAAGACCCTGAGCAACCTGTTCTAGCTGACCCTGCTTTGAGCAGGGGATTGGACTAGATGGGAGGTCCCTTCCAACCTCAATCACTCTGTAAGCTATGTAAGTTTATGTAAGCAGACCTACATCATAGAATCATAGAGTAGTTTGGGTTGGAAGGGACCTTTAAAGATCATCTAGTCCAACCCCCTGCAATGAGCAGGGACATCCTCAACTAGATCAGGTTGCCCAGAGCCCCGTCCAGCCTGACCCTGAATGTTTCCAGGGATGGGGCATCTACCACCTCTCTGGGCAACCTGTGCCAGTGCTTCACCACCCTCACTGTAAAAAGTTTCTTCCTTATGTCTAGTCTGTATCTCCCCTCTTTTAGTTTAAAACCATTACCCCTTGTCCTATCACAGCAGGCCCTGCTAAAAAGTTTTTCCCCATCTTTCTTATAGGCCCCCTTTAAGTATTGAAAGGCTGCAATAAGGTCTCCCTGGAGCCTTCTCTTCTTCAGGCTGAACAAGCCCAACTCTCTCAGCCTGCCTTCATAGGAGAGGTGCTCCAGCCCTCTGATCAGTTTTGTGGCCCTCCTCTGGACCCGCTCCAACATGTCCATGTCCTTCTTGTGCTGAGGGCTCCAGAGCTGAACGCAGTACTCCAGGTGAGGTCTCACCAGAGCGGAGTAGAGGGGCAGAATCCCCTCCCTCGACCTGCTGGCCACGCTTTGTCTGATGCAGCCCAGGATACAGTTGGCTTTTTGGGCTGCAAGCGCAGATTGCCGGCTCATGTCCAGCTTTTCATCCACCAGTACCCACATCCATTTGATGTATATGATCCATATGATGTGTTTGATGTATTCGATCCATATGATGTATTTGATATATCATCCATATGATTTATTTGATGTTATAGATGTATTGTGAAACCTGGCATTATGAGCATTTTATTGCATCACTACTGGAAAAATTAGTGTTTATAGAAAACAATACAACAAGAAACATTTTACTGATGAGATTAATAGTAATCAGTTTCAAGCATTGCAAGACAAGCCCTTAGTCCGTGCTCCTCTGTACCCAACAACTCTGTAAGCTTGAGATAGAGCTTCCTCTGGTTCTTCTCCCACTGGGAACTTTATTGTACACAAATATACTCTGAGTACACTTTCTCCTTTTTATTTTTCTTGGTCATTTGTCCCAACTGGTTAGAAAGTAAAGAAAAGAAGACATTTCTTTTGCTGTTTGGTGAAAACCTCCCCCTTCTGAATGCCCTTAGACTTTTGAGCTGCTTTTAACCTACATCAGGTCTATTTACTGAGATATTTTGGAGAAGGGGGGGAAAATCAAAGGATTCATCTTTAAATCTCTGATGGGATACCCAAAGAGGAAGATTCCAGCATGGTCCCATGGTGCTCAGAAGATCTTTTACCTCCTTTTTACCTGAATAAGTTATGGTGGAAAAGAGTGCTAGGGTCAACTCCAGGAGAAGTTCCGTGGTGACTGACATTGGGAAGAATAGTTTTCTTCTCATCTTCAGAGGTATTCTCTGAAATCTTGGAGAAATGAGAGGTACCAAAAGAGACTGATTCTGTGGATCTGAGTTTCAGAACTGAAGGTGAAAAAGACTTGGAATACCTTTTCCCTAACCACCCTGCAGCGTACGTAAAAACTGTTCTCTTCTTAGGAACACTGGTCAATGTGGGAAGCGACTACTGCTTGTGACAACTTCATGGAACAGTCTCAAGTGGAAAACTAAGTAACAGTTCCATAAAGTGATGTGTATTAATCTGTCGTTTAGGAGCAAGTGTAGAGACTTGTTAGCAAAAATCATTTTATGTATTCTTTCGCATTAAAAATTCAGATGACTCCAAATCATAAGGTCTATGTGTAATTTTCATCTACTAATGAAATAAGTGATATTTTAGTAATTTCATGAAATTCATAATTTCAAAGTTTGACTGAATCATATACACAACACTTGATAGGCACCTTGTATAGAACTATTTTTTACTGGTTCAATCTTTTCAAATAATTTTGAAAAACTTTGCAGATGTTTTTCTCCAATCAGAACACTTTACCAATGGTGGAAATTTAGAAAATTACATTGAAATTAATTCTCTAGAATTTAATCTCAAACCTCTTCCCGCAGTTTTCAAGGGAAGAATTCCATCTAAATAAGTATTCTAGATATTGTTTTGAAAAGGTATTAAGTATGCTATCTGCCCTTTGTCATTGGAAATTATTTTTAAGTATTACAATTTCTTGTTAATGATATTTCCTAGTAATATGTCTGTAATCTCACGACTGATACATTGCTCAATGATTCATTTTTTGTTATCATCTTTAAAGACAAATTCAAACAAACCTAATGGATAAAAAAGAGATTATTATTTCTGAGCTTTTAAAAAGTGATCTAGACTCTATGAATGATTTCAGGACACATTAAATACATTAAAATATTTTAATTCTGAACTTCATTGCCAAAAAAAGGTACTAATTTCATTTGATATAAGAGATGAACTATCCTTGCATGATAGTACACTAAAATCACTTTCATGACATACTTTTTCATACATGACATACTATATAAACTGGAATATATTTTTGTCTAAAATGAGGAAACCAATTTATTTATTTTATATCAGGCCTTGATTCTAATTACTAATAGTCTTTTATCTTTATAACAGTGTTTATTCTGTGTAAGCAAAGTCTAAGAAAGTACAGTTCTGCTTCTATTTTTTTTCAAGGAAAAATAAACTTGAAGAAAGAGGAATGACAAAACATGTTTAAAGCAAAGCTAATGCTCCATCTCTAGAAGCTCTATCTTTCTTTAATAACCAAATGTTATGGTATATCTGCAGAGAATAAATCACACAGCTGCTCAGTTCTGGACAGTAATCTTTCCTGACAGTACAACATTAATACTTTCAGAGAAAGATAGGAAGACTTTTATTTTTAACTTTCAAAAACAAATAGTTTGTTACACTGTCAAAAATATATTCTCATCATGCAGAAACAGGGAAATGCTACGTTTCTAGTTCAGTTCAAAGATTTTTATACTATTTTCATAACAAATAGGTAATACCTACTAATATACAGTCCAGCTTGCACATCATGAACAGTGATAGTGCAAATGTGAGGAAAAATGGATAAAAATGTATAAATGAACTCTATTCAGTGAGAATGTAATATTCATTGTATGAATTTTAAGAATTTCCAGTGTCCACTTCCATTTCAAATCCAGTAGTAGTTTATCTTCAATGGGATAATGAAGGTAAAAGCTAATGAAGAAGTGCATGCAGGAAGATATCTCTGTGCACTTATTATGATGGTGTGCTTGACGTTTCTTTTCACCACTTTTTTAAAGAAAAAAGAATCAGCTGCTATTGAAAAAGGCAATGCAGACATCAAAATTAAATTCATTGTTACTGTGAGAATTTAAAAGGATTTTTTTCTGAAGATAGGATTAAAAACTCTGTAATTACCAAATCTTAGCTGTTATTTTATTTTAATTGGTTTTGGGGCTATGTTGAAAGATGAACACTTTCTTCAATTTCAATACAGCTAATGAGCAGAAATTTTCAGTGCCTCACCCTGCACAGACAACAACTGAAGACAAACTAAGTAGTTATAACATCTTTCTCATCACTTCCATGATGATTGCAATTACTGCCTGCAGTGAATGTGAGACTAAATGGGGATCTTCTACCAGACAGATTGTGCAGTATTTCAACATCTGAAATATCTTCTCTGTGTGAGGGGTAGAGTTTGGGGGCCTGTGAAGGTCATCTCACTTCTGTTCCCTTTTCTGATCCACGCATACCTCTTTGCCCCCCAGCACTTGCTTTCCAAGGTCTCAGAGCTCTCCTACAGCCAAATGTTGCTGAGAAGGGCGCTCTCATGCTCAATTACCTTCAATAATGAGTGAAAAATAGGGAAAAAAATAAAATTAAACAAAAATAGAAAAGGAAATGGAGAATATAGACAACGAGGACTACAGTGACATATGGCTGCCTACCCTTCCTGAGAGGTATTTTCCCTGTGTTTGGCTTGGGCAAACTGATCAAGGAAACAGCAAGTGTTTCTCTGGAAAACTTTTATCTGTTCTACTGCAATTCACTTCTAGTTATGTCACTGTAGTTACAAAGGCAAAGTTTCTGTCAAAGGCACATTGGAGAAAAGTGTGGAGCCACTGAACATTATCCATAGATGTCCAGTCTAAAGTGTGAGGAGTTAGGAGTTCATCCCTTTAAAGAAGCAATACCTGCCTTCTATGGTTTGCTCAGAGATGTTGTATGAAGTCGTAGATCCTTTTCAAAAGATTTCTGCAAAATGTCACTAGTAATGTCTATATCCTCAACTAAACTATGAATATGTACCAAAAAAAACTGCCCAGAAAAGCTTGCAGTCAAAGTGTGAGACCAAAGATGACTACGGCTACAATGGACAGATATTACACAAGACAATAAGGCCTATGATGTTTTCCCATGCTTGGCACTTTCTGCCTTTATCAAACAGAGATGTTAAAAATGTTAGAATTTTTATTTCCAAAAAGCTTGTTGGCAAGACTATTAATATCTTAATAGCATCAAGTCACTTTTAATGTAATACAGTGCAATGAACACTGTCATATACAGGCATTCCACTGCTACAGCCAGAGCAGGTTGCACAATTAAAATTGTACTGCTCTTTCTTCAGTATTTCTGGCACCCTCATTACCAGTTCAGCTAGTGCTATGCAACAGGTGAGCTTGTTACGGCTTGTGAAAAAGTGAAGCCTGTGACAAAAAGAAACCGCATGTAAGTATATGCTACTTAAATTCAGCATGTCACTTAACATTTTTGTCTGGTTCAACTATCTATAGAATCTAAGTAGAATTAAAGATCAGGTTAGACAGAAATGACAGCCTTGATACATCAGCCTTTCTTGCTGCACAATACTAAATGTTTCATATCTTAGTAGAATTATCTCCACCTGAGAGGGAAAACCTTCTCTACATCATATGGGTATGCTGTAAAGAACACGTAAGGGGCAGAAAGGAAGAGCAGTTGATTGATGAAAAGAAATATCAGCTGGGATAGGCGGTATATACAACCAGTAATAGTGCTTTAAGACTACTATACATTGACTTTTATTGTTCCTATTTGCAGAGGTGCTATGTCAGATCTTACTGTCCTCAGGAAAGTGAGGAATATGTGATAGGTGTCATAAGCAAGAAAATATTTCCTTGTTTTTGTTAATAAAAAATCCTAAGGATTAGGAATGTAAGATGCTTCTCTGGAAACCATGAAGACAGGTAGATCAAGACTTTGTCAGAGTTAGTAGCCTGCAGTTGCTATTCATGTTACTCTTACAGGACACTAAGGGCAAATTTACCATGATTAATCTTTACAGAGGTTCAGTCCTACCACCTCCTCCATTAGGACAAAACAGAACATTAAGCATTCAGTGAGCTATACAGTACTAATGATAAAGTGTATGATACCACGATTTAAAAGCAGAAAGGAAGAATGTCTGGTGTCAAAGTTAAAATTAAAACCATAGCAGACGATGCCCAGCTAGTCATGGAGGGGATGGTACAGTGACACCACTCCTGCTTTCTCCCCCTCCTCACCCTGAGTGTGACCTCTTGTCGCCATTGCCTGTGCCATCATCTCTTCTATCCACTATGCATCTAGGAGAGACATTGAAGAAGTGGGAGACGAAAGGGTGCCTTTCGGCACCTGGAGGTTGACAACTCCTTTTTCGTCATCTGCTTCCTTTCCAACATTTCTCCCCCCTACAACCACAAAGGAAATCATGAAGAAAGTGAAGGGTACCAATCCTGTTTGTTTCAAGCATCAAGTCCATCTCGGAACAATTCCAGGCAACAAGGGGTAAGTTCCTGGAGGAACAATTTCTGAAGCTGGAGATACCAACTGAGGCTGTTTCATTACATACCTCTACCCTAAATCGTAAAAGTCACTAGTGCTAAGTGCGGGGTGCAGAAGGGTTCTTTGGCAAAGTGAGTAAGGGCAGTTGGGAAGTGGTAGAAAATGGGTGGAGGCAATGAAATACTGTGCAGAAGCTAGTTTTGAAGACAGGATATTTGAAAGCAATACAGCAGGTAAGAGGAATCAGGGAGAAGGTCACACCTCAATAACACAGTTAGATGAACTTATCAGATTACAAGCTGGTAATGACAAAGAATTTCAGCAATGGTCATTTTTAGCACTGAGAGAAGTCTTATTAGACTAGGGAATACAATAATACAATATCCAATAATTACTACTTTTATCTAGAATGTCTGCATTCCCTTCATCCCTGTCTCAGCAGGTTTGTCTGTCTACTTTTAGAACAAATTATTTAAGATAACAGTACACATCTCCTCAACTTTTTTTGTTCCTTCATTAACAAAGCTACTGATTAACAGTGAAGTCCAATAGTTATTAAGGTGATAGATCTGTTCTTTGAATTGGGCAGGGTTCTAGGAAATATCTGTCTTTTGAAAGATGTGAAAGATCTTTTGAAAGATCTATATCTGAAAAATCAATGGGACAAATGCGAAGATGTCTGTGCCTTGAAGACAAGATGCCTTCGTGCACTTATGTTAGATGCTGCAGTACAGAAATCAGATACGATTAACAGTTAGATTCTGGAACAATAAAATGACAATTTCGCTTGGAAAGGGCAATTACCCCTTAATCAACCTTATTTCAAAGACAGAGAAAATTACCCAAAGTAAGTAAATAAAACCTTTAGAGAGAAGAAGCATAAAAATGCTATGAACATGTACACCTCACACGGCAAATCCAACTTAGTCTGCATTCCACTGTGGTATAGCAGTCCGTAGATGAATGCTCCAGAAGCGGAATAGACTTGGCCATCAATGAATGAAGGCTGGCATGCCATTCCATTGCAAAGGGATAGCTGAGAAGTAGTAATAAATTACCAGTTGAACATGAAATCCCTGTATGATGCTAGAGTGCACAGGAGCCTTAGCTAAGTAAACAGGAGAACACCAGGAAGAAAGAAGTAACGTTGCCTTTTTCAATTACATCGGTGCAACTGTTATTTCATCCAGTTCTGAAGGCTAAAGTTGGAGAGACTTTGGGAAAATTAGAAAGGATTCAAAACTGGTAGAAGAAGGAAGATGGAAAAAAACGTGGAGGAGGGGAGGGACAGAGTGTTAAGATGCTCAGTTCAAAATCTAGTATGTGGCTCTTTTATGGACAAAATATTTCTATACAAAAAGGCCCTTTTGATAATAAATCATCAGGTCAATAAATAGAATAGTCAGGGATCAAAATGTTTGGGCAGGAATCTAAAAATGGATGTGAGAAGAATAAGACAGGAATAGACCACAGATACTGGCAAGGTTCTCCCTAAATGGTATCCCCTACTGCCTCTGCCAGGGACAGCCTATTGAGCTAGAAGGACAGCTGTTGTAAGGCAGTCTGACATTTCTTGTGTTTACATGTTCTTCCATCTGAAAAAAGGCCTTCCACAAGGGATAACAGTAGAATGATAAAACAAGGCAGTATTAAAAAAAATAAGGCATAGTTTCTAATATTGATGATAATAAACACATCTTGACCTACATGGGAGATTACATGGAGATTCATTTTATAGCAATTACAAGTCATTAATGAATCTGTGAAACTGTAATCCAACAATCAGGTTGCAATGGTCTAAAAAAAAATTCATTCTTTAAGATAACTATGACAAAAGTTCATGTGTATACTTTTAGGCTGTGGCAAATGGAAGGAAGTTGATCTTTCCTATTTCTGCTTTGCTATGTTAATAAGTAGAACTATAATCATTTTTTCTTTGATTAGATGTGGATAACTTTGATGGAGCACATAAGGAACTATTAGATTGGATAGGATAATAGAACAAGCTTGCGTTGGAAAAAAATGTGCTTTCTCCTATGTTGTTTAATCCTTAGTATTGACGAAAGGAACCTCTGGGGTTTTTTTTAAACAAAGTACTTTGTCTTTAAAGCTATTTTCATTCAGCTCTCTAATGGTTTTTGTCTTCATGTCGTGTATCTTTACCAATGAGATGTCCTCAGTGATAGATGCTCTAGCTGATAAGCGCTGTAGTAAATCTGGGAAAGTACTGCTTTGTTTTGTGTTTTGTTCTGACAGGACATTTCAACTTTGTAATGTGTTTTCATAAAATTGTGTGTTTAGTTCATATCTACCAATTACATCATTGAGCTAAATCACACAAGTCCCTGACAAACAAGGACTGTCCCCATGTCTGACTGACTCTGGGAGTTTTCACAGCTAATGCCATGAGCAGTTATGTAGAGCAGTTATCTTCAATTAGTTAAAGCCAAAGGGAAATAAAGTTCACTGTAAAGGAACTTCAGAGATCTACAGCTGTAGGAGTGAGATCCATTAATCTACACAATGTCTAAATACCATGCAAGCAAGGATTATAAAAGTTAATCTTGCTGACATAAATCTTTAATATTCGGAGCAGACTGCCAGGATGCCTTTGCCATTTTGATTAGTGTTTGTTATAAGTAAAGAGAATTTGTTATGTGGAGTACATAAACTGGGCAATAATGTCAAGGAGCAATGCCTCACAGGTTGAATAAATTACTGAGCTATTGAATATATGGTCTATTAAGACACTAAATGAGTTTGTAGAATTCTGCTAAGGTCAATGAAAAGAGTCAATATAGATAGAAACAAGCTAATTAGTGGAACTGATGAAGGTGTCAATGAAATCAGTGGGTATGTAATATATTATGGGTGCAAAGCACTATTGTATAAGTATCTTGTATTATTTTAAGAGGGCTCACTCTATATGACCCATGTTATAGCACACTGACATTATTAACAGATTGACAAATAAATTCATCAAAGTGTGTGTTTTGTAGTGAAAAGTAATATCAGCTCGAATGATACAAATTGATGCACAGGCAACATGGACAAAACATAGTGATATGCCACTATGATGGTGACGCAGTTCCCAAAGATATATTAAAACCTGAAATCGTACATGCACAGCCACCACCTTCACCTTCACATCTGGAGTGCTGTGTCCAGTTCTAGGCTCTACGGTACAAGGAACATCCGGATTTAATGAAGCGTGTCCAGCATAGAGCCACAAAGATGATGAAGGAACTGGAGCATCTGCCATGTGAGGAGAGGCTGGGAGAGCTGGGACTTGTTCTACCTGGAGAAAAGAAGAGTCGGGGCGAATCTCATCAGTATGTGTAAGTACTGGATGGGAGGGAATGAAGAAAAAACTCAGGCTCTTCTCAGTGGGCCCGCTGGCAGGAATAGGGGCAATGGGCACAAATGAAAACATGAAATTCCATCTGAATAGAAGAAAACCTGTGTGTGTGTGAGGAGGTCAAACACTGGCACAGGTTACAGAGAGGTTGTGGAGTATCCATCCTTGCTGAGATTCAAAACCTGACTGGACGTGGTCAAATGGTGACCTTTTGATTCAAACTAGTTTATTTAAACTGGATGAGTTCCTATTCCCACTTGGAAAGAATTCATATTTGAATGACAATTATAGTTTTGTAGATCAGGTCTTCATAAAGTTTTGCATGTATGCTGAACGATTGTCTTGTAGCCTCTTTTCTTCCTTAATATTATGGATGTCCAACAGGCATTCAATTGGATCAATATGTGAGGTTTAACAATTTTAATCAAATATTGTTTCTTAGAATTGTTTTATGCTTTATACTATTCAGTGTCTGCTGTTAATTTGCTTTATAATTCAATGTGACAAAATAGTTTTTTAAAAGTGTAATTAAGCTTTTCCACGGTAAACACTTCAGTTTAGTTAATTAATGAAGAGCTGATCTGCATACACTCCTCAACATGACTGAAAATCAAAAGCTGACATGGCCCCACAGGCTTATTCACTTTATATCTGGCTTTCTGAAGCAGTAAGCGTTATCAATTATATATCAACTGAATGTAGGCTGTGGCTGCCCAGCATCACAAATAATCAATCTCAGTATTATTAATCTCAGTATTATAGTATACTGTTTTCTATATCATAAAACAAGGGCCACAGAACTAATTATACAGACTAGTGTATCTTTGAGTATGTTTTGTTTCTTTGAAAACCAAACCCCACCTTTATCTTTAACCCATTATACCACAAACTATACTTGTTTATAAGCCACTGTTAAAGACACTCTATTTGTAATGGAGACTGAAACAAAATCAGTTTTGAGTTACCTTGTCTTGTTCTGGTTTTGTCTTGTTTGCGACTTGCTATCCTGTGCGAAGGGACAGGGCCATTGCTCCGCGTGTGCAGGAGCGTTTTGTGTCACCAAGGGACAGAAAGTAGCAGTGGGACAGCAGAAGGCATCCCACCCAAATGATGATACCTTCAGGCATTCGCTCTTCTTGGTACCCCATAAAGAGCCGTGGGCTGCAGTGATCAGCAGCTTAGTAGAGAATCAGAAAATTATCCCCACAGCAGAATTGTCCTGAGCAAAGCTGACTGAAAAACTTCCAGAAAGAGGTAAGTTTTGTCCTAGAAATGTCAGATCTTTGAGCCTTTGGGATCTGACACACTTCAGCTGAGAGGCAGATGGACTTCTGACAATAGCCCTGACTCCCTGTCCAAGCGCATGAAGATGAGGCACCCCAAAACCACCTTGGCCCTGCAGTGGAAACAGTGCATCTGGTGATGGCACACCAGGTTTTTATAGCTCCAGGATAGGTTTGCCAGTGTGACGGAAAAACTGGGGGCTCAGACAGTACAGCTGTGCCCCAGCTCCCAGCCTGCCTGCTGTGATGCCAGAGCTCCGAACAGGCATCAGCTGGGTTGGACCAGGTGCTAGACCTACAGCATGGACCCCAGCTGTGCTGTATTTGTAAATAACATAAGGCTAGACTAGGAAATAAAATGGGGTTTGCATGGTTCCCTGCTCATCAGGGTTTATAGAATACAGCTAAATGCTTTTTTCCCCCAAAGCAGTACAGACTTGTCGTGGACAACAGCTTACCATCACTTGAATCCACGCCCTGGCCCTGTGCAGATTACTGACAGAGATGTAGCTACCGAGAAGCCCAGGCAAACCCCTGCTCACAGCGTTTCCCGCTGCAGCACGAGCTGTGGAGCCGGGGCTCTCTGCGACGGGAGCTCAGGGCCCATCGCTCTCAAACTGGCTGCAGAGAGAAGATATTCTGGAGTCACAGCACATGGGTAGAAAAAACCTAAAGCACACTCCCAGCAGATTACTAATCGTCTTTTAGGTCATAGCAGAAGGACGAGACTTTTAGCAGAGGGTTCCTACCTACAAAGACCAACTGAGAAACTTGCCATGTTTAACATAGTAACTTCATGGAAGTCTTTAGATTCATCTGTCACTTGAATTATCTCCAGAGAGAGTGAGAAAATTCATAAAATTAATACATAAAATGTGTCTATATGTGTATTAGATGAATATAGAATAAGAAGAACATTCATTTATCGGTGAAATGCTGCATTAAAAAGTGCATTTACACTTTTCTTGCATAACAATCATTGTGGTCCTTCAAAGGACAACCTCACCCTAACAGAATTATTGTGTTGTCTTAAATACATCTGTACATCTTAAGTTAAGCAAGGGGGTTTCAAATGCTTTTCAATTTTAAGCATGGTGTTAAAGGGTTACAGGAACGCACTGCTTTTTTAGAATGCTTGCATTTTCTTTGGAATTATTATTAAATGCTCTTACAAACTGAAGCCGTTACATTTCAAGCAATTCTATTTAAAGCAGCTGTGATTATCGATCTTATTTTCAACAATAGTAGAATTAGTTGAGACTAAATAAACCAAAATTTGTCTTTTTTTGTGAATTGTTAAGGAATCAGTCCTGCTTTTTATGAATATGTTTGTATTGAACATGTATTTACTGGAACAAAACCCAGACTAGATAATTTGAAGTTTATCTACCTTTCTTTTGATCATTTACTATTTATTCTTAGTAATATTTCAAACAATATGCACAGGCTATATTCTGCTTCTTAGTTAATGAATATATATTTTGTTAAAAGGAGACAAAAAAGAGAAAAAGCTATGTAATAAATCAGTGATGAATGGCTTCCTTTGAACTTAAAGATGACTAGTCTTTTAAAAATGCATCACTTGCTTACTAGGGTTGTGCCAGTGTTTTAGTCACCTGGTTATATACTATTTTGGAAATAAATTAGTTTGTTTACTCTTAAACATTCTTAGATGATTGTTAATATTTTTTGACCAGTCCTAATTCCAGTTTAGAAATTACATCTGGTTTTGTGGCTGGATGGATTATATTACTTATTTCATACCTCCCAGACCACGTGAAAACCTACTCTAGGAAGATTTTAAAGTTCTGTATGAATTTTTAAAAATAGCACAACTTATTTGATTGGTCAGTAAACATACTTTGTTACTTTATAAGACCATCAATATTCATTTTTCATTAATCTTTAGTCAACTCTCTGGGCAATGGAAGATAGAGACTCTGAAATTCAAACCCATTTTAGTACAAATGACTGTCATCAACATGATACTCGAGGAATGCATTGTGTGATTTTTGTAACAGAATAAGAAAATAGTCATCCATTTACAGAGCAGAAATATTCACACGTGACTGAATACATGCTACATATGACTAATAGCAAATAGCCAAAGCCCACAAGCCATCTCTGAAAAATATTCATCTAAACTTTTTAGTGCAGATCCATGAATAATGGATACAATCAAAGACAATCAAGCCTGGTTTAAGTGGTTTGCATATGATTTGCTAACCAAAGGAAAGGAGGTAAGTCGATAACACATAGAGCAATCACCTGTGAACAACTCAACCAGTCAAGATGTTATCCCTTCTTTCAGGAACTAGAGATGCAAAACTGTCAAGCTTGACTCCCAGTCCGTTGGCTCTCTTGATTGCTTTTTACAAGAATCCTCTGTCTGCTTAAGCAGGGTGCGTTTCTTTGAGGGAATGAGCTCAGTCCACTGAGTAGAGAAAATGGTGAAAATGCGAGTTTACAGTCAGCATAAACACTGTCCTTGTTCACTCAGTGAAGTTTGGTCATTTTATTTCTATTACAGGTCTCCTTGAATATCTTGACTCTAAAGCTGGTATGAAGAGCTTCCCTCATGATGCTCCTAGTTAATTTTTAGCTGTCTGCCCCATAGGATGAACTACTTTGTATTTTAGACTCTCCCTGTCTTCCCACTGTTTATAGTCATAGCTTATCATGTAAACCTGGCTTGCTTTCATTATAAACAGGACTAAATCTGAAAATATTCTCCATTTGCGCATTTTCCAAATTCCTGTGGAATTTTCATAGGAAATTGGGAAATCGAAATGTAAATGATTTATCTGGCAATTTTATTGATTGTATTCTTCTGAAATTAGTGAATTTTGAAATTTAGAATTCTGAAATTGAGATAATAAAACTTTCAGGAAATTTTAGCTTTTCTAGAAGACCACATGTCTTATTTCATTGTTTGTATTTGGTAATAACAGATAGCCTACATCTTATTACTAAGCTCGCTCTTTCTTTCTTTCTTTCTTTCTTTTTTTTTTTTTTTTTTTTTTTTTTTTTTTGTCTGAGGTGGCTACATCCCTAAACATATATGGAAAAACTGCCAACTCTTTAGATATAGAGATCTAAACAAGTGATTGCCTATGGTACTGTTAGAGAACAACAGGAAAATACAATAGTATTCTAAGTTGGTGGTTTGTTTGTGGTTTTTTGAGATACAGACATTTAGGTAAGTATAAACAACAAGAATAACTCTAGGACAATTATGGATTCTTCACTGTTCGTGTTAGTGAAAGCAAGAGAGTCCATTCACCAGGGTTTGTTATTACACTCTTCCTAAAAACCTGAAATTTTTTCTCTACTGAAAACCTTTCTTATGAACTCATCATCACTGAAAAAGTAATCGACGTCTATCAATATAACCAAAAGAGAAATGTAAGCATCGCTACATATTTATGATCCCTTCACAACAGTCACACTTACAAATCTGTTCTTGGTAGTTTTTGAGGATGTCAAAGGTAAGATATCTAACTTTAATCAGATGTATTATTGCACAGACTTGGACAGAATTACTTGAGTGATAAACCCTGCTGAGGTTTACTGAATTGCAGCCTTTTTTTAAGTTAATAAATAAGAAAAATGTCATATTGAAATGATAAGTTTTACCAGTAAGTTGACTGTAACTGAACTGATACCACTAATTATTCTGCGCCTTTTACTCTGAAGTACTATTCACAATTCAAATATTTTTTGATTATTGAAATATATGCTGTTCACAAGATAGCATGGAGAAAGTTGCATACTTGCTTGGCAAAGAAATAAAATTATAAACTGTTAACTTGTCTAACATAAACTATGTGGTGTGCATAAACAGCATAATATCCCTTATCCTGGCTTCCTCCTGACTCAGTCTGGCATCTTCAGAGACTTAGTGAATGGCTACTGGTATTGTGAAGGAGGATCTTGCCCATGCAATTCATTTTCAGTGGTACTGAGTGGTTTAATATATTCTACAGCAGTGAGTCCGTAGGTGTTTCACTAAAAGGAAGCATAAATACTGGGTTAGAATTTTAAAGATTAAGTCTACCAGCTTTGAGATGATAAAGTGTTGACAACACTGTATTCAGGTAATAATATTACACCACTTGAAATACATTAACTTCAAATGTGTTTGAAAAACTGTATGCAACTTCCGTGTGAAAAGCCGAGTGTGTGCAATTTGAAGGTGGTTTGGAGCTCATTAGAGAATTTAGCTGGGGATACGAAAGGAAGTGGAGACATTATTCAGAACAGGTAAATACAAGCTTTTTACATTCAGGTCCTACAGATGTAAATCATTATTATAATGTGTGAATTTGAATGCTCTGTGGATACGTTTGCTAGTTCTTCAGGCATAATATATATAGTCTCCTTCTGCTTTTTACTTTTCTCCTCATAGGATAAACTTCTTTCTTCAAAATGCAATATGTAACAATTTATACTGTGATGCCAAAGACAATTCACTGCTATAGTAGCATATACATCAGTTGAACGTGCACAATCCTCCTTATATGATTTAATGAGCCCCTCTGCCACCGGGTCCCATGGAGTTTTCCTCAGCCAGTTGCTGATTAAAGCTATTCTGATCGAATGAGAAAAAACCAACCAATTATAATAATGTTATAATTTTGGCTTTTAGGTTTTACAGAAACTGTTCGGAATACTTTCCTGGTTGTTAATGATCCTTAATAGAACAGATGGAATTCTCCAGTCTGAGCAGAAGCTGCAAAAGAGTCTCTGAGGTGTATGATGTGTCATTTGGTTCACACCCGGCAGAGAAAGCCAGAATAAATCTAAAAAAGGAGGATGCTGAGGGGCTTTGATTGTGTTGCTGAGCTATTCCCTATATAACACGTGTTGTGCTGCTAATTTGCTGACTTGGAAACACCGGCAAAGAATTGTATTGGGAGTTTTAAATTTTAAGCATTACAGTATTAAAGAGGTGGCATGCTGAGACACAAAACTTAAAAAAAAAAAGTAGAAAATCTCCATCTAAATTGCAGCTTTAATGCATTCTAAGGACTAATACCAACAATCACTCCAAAGGCCAGCTGCCTGATTAAAATTGCTGGTCCAGACCTTTATAAATAGCTGAAATTGCTTTATATTAAAATAATAAACCCATAAAACTCATTTTGGCAAATTCAGACACTTCTGAAAATTATGACCTCTAAACCTTTGTAGGTCATAATCCACCAATGAGTATAGACCCAGTTTCTCAGTGTGTATCTGGCTTGTTAGGTACCTAGATGCTTAGATCATATTATAATCCTTATTCATATTATAACCCTTATGAAGTGGTTCCTTTTTAAAGACTTAGGCACCTAACTTCCCTAGGCAGCTGCTTTCATTGTCCAAGCTCATACCCACACACACTTTCTTGGGCACCAACAAAACCTTCTTGGAGATCTAGCTCTCAGATCGTGAAGAGAGGTCCTCAAAATAGGTGTTTCCGCTCTGTCTGGACAGACCCTGTAGGCAAGCTTACACACACGAAAACGTGCATTTGATAATGGGATCTTTCCTGTCATATTGGAGAAGCTGGGGGTCAAATCTTTGTTGTATAAACCTTAGGGCTCCCATATTCTGACAAACCAGTCTCCTGACCTTGATGATATTGGCTATTGGTGCATCTTAATCAATACTTCTTTTTCAGCCACTCCCCAAACATATCGGCAATTACAGATGTATTGAACTGAACAGAGAGCCTAAAGATTCTTAGTACCTGTTCCAGTGTTTGACCACCGTCAGAGTAACCTCCAGCGTGTATACGTGCGTGGGCTTATTACTCCCCAGGTGCAGGACTTTTCAATTGCCCTGGTTGAAATTCATGAGATTCCTCTCTTCCCAGTTCTCCAGCCTGTCCAGGTCTCTTTGAAAGGCAGCACAACCATCTGGTGCTCCTCCCAGTTTTGTATCATCTGCAAACTTGCTGAGGGTGTATTCTGTCCCACAGCACAGGTCATTAATGAAGATATTAAGCAGTACTGGATCCAGTATCAACTGCTTGGGTACACCACTAGGGACTTGCCTCCGACTGTAATTTGTACCACTGATCACAACCCTCTGGGCCTGCTTATTCAGCCAGTTTTTAGTCCACCTCACTGTCCACTTACGTAACCCATACTTTCTCAGTACGTCTATGATGATGTTTAAGGGAGACGGTGCCAAATGACTGGAGGCAGTGTCAAAGGCTTTACCAAACTCAAGGTAAACAACGTGCACTGCTCTCCCCTCATCCACCAATCTATTCCCCTCATCATAGAAGGCTATCAGATTGGTCAACCATGATTTTCCCTTCATAAATACACACTTTTACCATGTGCAACAAAGCAATGACTTAAGATTTATGAGGATTTAAAAAAATATGTCTTTTCACAAGGAAACTGCTTAAGTATCTCTGATACTGAATGTTTGCGATGGTTTCCGTCAGTGATGACATGGACAGTATGGAGCTCCACATAGCATCTTCTCTGGTCTCTTGTCAGAGGCAGGATCCTGCATTACACGAACATTTAGTCTGGCCTTTCTTGTGGTCTTATAAATTTTAAGGGCCACTGAATGTTTTCTTTATAGCGTTCAGTCATACTTATTTACACAGTCCAAGTTCGTTTAGTTGGAAATTATTAAAAAGAATGCTTTTATATTATGAACCAAAGTTTAGACATTTCACTGAACCTGAATCAGTGCATCTTGTTCTTGGATAAAGTACTTTTTCTCACCAATCAACCATTCAAAATTTCCAAATAACGCATTAAAATATATTCAAGGTTGAAAATCTGCTTTATTTACTGATATGTGGCTAGTAACAGCTGATATTCTTAGCAGGAGTAATCAAGGTTTATAATGAAAATGTTAATGAGCCCTGAACTGTAGCAGAACAAATTGAAGAGTCAGCTATTATAGAAAGTAAAGTTAAAATACCATACCTGAGTAAGCTTTATGTTTGTTGAATAGCTCTCTGATAAGAGCCTTAAGTCATAAACACTTGCAGAAGAAAGGATTTTGAAAATATTCACTGTATGCAAAAAGTTTAAAAAAAAAAAGTTTGTTTTGTGTGGGGTTGTTCTGAAGTAATATAATGAACTTTAGAGGGCAGTGAAAATCTGGCTCCAAGATTAGAGATGAAAAACTTCAGTTGTCTAGAATAGCCCTTTGTCTTACAATACTGACCTGGCCATGAAGATGTGAATTCTGTTAGTTTAAAATCTTAGAAGGAAGACATAGCTTGGAAAATCTAGGCATACCTGTTCCTGCCATACAAGCTTTGCAATGCAAGACCTATCAGTGGGAATCTGTGTAGCTTCCCATAGGAAGGAAGAGATAAAACCATAGTAGTTGTTCATAATGCTATTTAACCATTCAATCATCTGAAAGAACAATGTGCTCACATGGCTCTCCTTCCTGCTCAGACTCTTCCCATGGATATTTGGAGCCTCTGCAGGATCAGCTGGAGCAGGAAAAAAATATTTACACCCATTCTCCACTTCTGTGTCATTCAGATACGCTCTGTGTGTGATGTCTCTAAATTCATGTCACGAGGGAATCACCAAGTCCTGGTCACTTAGCTAGGTCTAGGAAGCCTTCTCCAGAAAGGTCTTCCCTAGATTAAAAGTAATGATTACAGTAATTATTAAAAACAGTAATTCCAAGTAATGTTGAAGGAAACTGAAAGCCACCATGAGTTAACAAGTTTTCGCATAACATTCTGTGAATCCAGGAGTTTAACTTCTCTGCAGACAAAGTGATTATCAACAATTTCTTCAATACAATGTACCTAACCAAGGAAGTTTCTCTTTTCAACCAATTAAAGAATAAAATTGATATTATTCAAAATATGATGAAAAATAATGAATTGCATATATTTGTTATATTTTTCTCGAGCATGAAAATGTTGGAAAGGGAAGAATCTGTTCTCAAAGGTAAAGTAAGAAGACAAACCTGGTAAACTGATTTGCAGGAAGCATCGTCTGGTTTTACACTCTCTAAGATCAAGGAATTTCAGAAAACAACATTCTGCTATTATAAATCAAAAGAAGGAGGAGGACAAGGAGGGACACAGAAAGAACTGTGAAGCATTTTCCACTACTATGCAATTTATTTCTGAAATAATACAAATTGTAACATAGACTATCAAAAGAAATATGCTTTCTTAAAAAATGCTGGTTAACTTCCCTTATGGTATCTAGTAGCCTGAGGTGTGGAAAGAAAAGTAATAGGAGTTACTAAATTCTACCTCATAAAATAAAACTACCTGTGTGAAATACTAGAAGGGAGTAGTTTAAAACATTTATAGTTTGATTTGACTTTTGATCTTTTCAATAAAAGTTGCCCTTCTTTCAAAGCCTACTGTCCTATGTGGTTATATATGGTGTTTTAAAAATAACAAATCTCCTTTTTGTCCCCCAGTATTAAAAGAAAGAAAACAGCTTTGTTATTAAGACCCAGAACTGTTTCCTACACTAAGAATATTTCCAAGTAAGATAGGTGATGTATCTGCATCTTCCAGGAGGAGTTAGTAAAAGCAACTGTCAGGTTAGCATCAGTAAAACAGCAGTCTACAAGCACTTTTCCTGTGTTCCCGTGGAGTCAATAAAAATTGACAAATAGCATGTGTACAAGTAAGTAAGGCTGGAAAAGTGTTAATTCAGTAATTCTCTTCTGATGAAGCAAATCAACTTGAATAACGAGGTGTACCGTTGAGGTGAGCTGAGCTGAATAAACTCTTCTGGGAAATGCACTGGTGGTGTTGGGTAGGTGCTGGGAGGCGCGGAGGAGACGGCAGCAGCTGGGGATGCCGTGCAGGAGCAGGAAGGAACAGCGCAGGAGGTCTACAAGGTGGCAGTCCAGTGAAATACAGCAGGAAAACAAGGTGTCCATTGAAGTGGAGCAGGAATACAAGAAATCTCTCTCTGCCACTAGCCTGCTGCCTGGCCTCATGTGCTCCAGGTCTTTGGAGACTCACTCATCTCCTCTGTCTAGCTTACCTCTAGGATAAATTGTGTAAACTCCCCAAGGCAGGTTCTGTAGCTTGTTTTGTGCTCTGAGCACAATAGTTCCCTGGTCACAGAAGCAATTTTGATTTTACTCTGTTTTTCAGTGTTTTAGGGCAAATGACCTGGTTTACCTAGGGTCTCTGTATCATCTATGCAAAACAGAAATATTTTCTTACTCTTCAGGTAAGGGTAAGGATAATGAAATAATAGGGTAAAGTAATGAAATAACAGGATAAAGTCATGAAATAATCCAACACAATGAGAAAATACCTCTGTACACATAGATATGTAGATAGGAAAGAAGGCTTCTTTTCAGTAAATACCAACATGCCTCTACTCTAGAGTACTGACAACTTAAGTCAATCTGGCCTTTTCTAGTGTATTTTGTAATGTCTTCTTTCAGATTTTAAGTAAAATAAATAGTTTCCAGATCAAGTTTAGAATGTAGAAGAACAGTGAACTATGGAAAACATGGTATGTTCCCATTTGTCAGATGTAGTGGCGTTGTATCTTGATAGGCTTTTCTTCGTGCTATAGTTCAGAGCTGTCTGACAAAGAAAAAGGAGGGTCATATGAGAAACATTCATTTTAGTAGACATACACTTACCTGCTCCGTTCATTTAAAATAAAAAAAAAGTTTAAAGCAATAGCATATGTTTGCAAATTTTTCAGTGAATAATAATGCTTTATATCTCTCAAGAAAAGACCTCAAAAGGCTTTGAACTTCACGACAGCTCTGAAGCTGGTATTTTGATATTCTTTTTGCTGATAGATAGATGGATCATCAGTTTTAGGGTCTCAGTTGAGAAATGCTGCAGCATTTGCTTGCTTACACTTCTTCTGAAAAGGAAATAAAGAGGAGGAGAATTCTGATCTTTTACCATTCTCTTTCATAAGCTATGAACAAATGTCCAACAGATGGCTCACACCTTATTTTTGAAAAAAACACATGTATTTAGAGTCTGCGAATTTAAAAATAGCATGTTCGAATTAGGAACCTTGAAAAGTTTCACTGAAACTTATTTCAGAAATAATTTTCATTATACCTTTTTTGGGAAAAAGTATGTAATGTCTTCAAAGGAAAAAATGTCATTAGAAATCTAACAAAATATATATGCATACATATCATGAAGAAAATGATGATAAAATTATTATGCAAAAGTTTATATCTTATTCTTTTGTTGGAAAAAATGAAAACTTTCTCAAAATCGTCCAGAGGGAAGGAAGAACAGACAAAACGTTTTGTGATCAATAGAAACTATAACATGAATGCGAAGTACGTAATGAATAATCTATTAAACTATCGACAAAAGATGTAGTCTTCCAAACCAGATATTAAGCTCTGGAAAATAATGTAGAGGTTCTCTAAGAAGTTCATGTAAGGGCTGCATATTTTGTTCTTTTTAGCTTCCTTTGAGCTACATAGAATATAGCAATTTCTTTACAGATGTGGGTGCCTGGTCTCCATCCTGCAGCTGGCCCTGCTGTGAGATGTCTAGATATTTATAAGGGAAGTGAAAATGCATCTGCTTTTTGAAATGTAGTAATTGTATTTACAGTGCTCTGTTTTCTCACAGAACCAAGACACATAGCCTAGCATCCTTAAATGTAAAAAAAAAAAAGATAAAATCATTAGGCTGTGGTTTTTAAGCGTAACAAATATGTCAGAATCCACACATAGTACACACAGTTTCACTTCTGGGCAGCTCCTCATATAATCTTGTCCCAGCTCATTTTTTCTGTATAACTCTTCATTTAATACTTCTGTAACAGCCCGCTTATTTTTCTTTCCAAACTAAATAGTACTGGTTTTGATATTTTTCAGTATTGCCCCTCTTACCGTAGCAAATAATTTGTTTCTTACCATTACCAGTTAAGAATCACTAAGCAGAAAGAGAAGTTATTAACAATCATCTTGGACCCACAAGCCCTGCTGTAAATACACACAGAAAATGCTCTTTGTGGTGAGAAAGCAACGAATAGAAGTTTTCACGTCACTGCTACAATTGCCATTCTCCAAGGGGAAAGATACAGTGTCCACGCGCCATTGAACATGGATTCAATGTATTTCTATTACAAGGAACAAGAACCTCATTATTCCTACTGCTATAAATTGATGAGACAAAAACCCCGTGTTTTTGAAATGATGCTTTCTAAAACGAACCCTTAGGTCATTATGAAATAAGAATCTCTGTCACTATTTCTGCCAATCAGTGTCAGTAGACTGTTAAATATAATTGCCTTGTTATTTTTTCTGTTGACATTTATTATTTCCCACCTGATAAAACAGGCTCCTTTCCTCTAGAGATTGATGGTCCTCCTGGAGTTTACATCAATGTAACATTAAAGCAAATGATAAAAGTTTCTGTTTTTCTTTATAAGAAGGGTGCTACATTTTTGATAGCAAAATTAGATGATTCCCTTGAATAAATTCCTTCACACAAGAACTTTGAAACTCTGTATGTAGGAAATATTTTTTCCCTTGAAAACTGCATCAAGTCAGCATTTCCCTTTCTCTTAACAGAACACCATTTTTTTTTCTTACTGCCCTGCGATGGGTCTGATTTTACAACAGAGTTGTTCAAAGCTGCCTATATAACCCTCATTGAAAGTAATTGGTATGATACAGCTTGTTCAAAAGACACTACGTAAAAGTGTAACGATTACTTCGCTCGCCACAGCCTCATCTCCTGTCCTCCAAACCTCGAAATTGCATGCACCAAAAGATGCAGGTAAAAAAAGACAGAGTTCTACATTTTTTCCATTCATCTGTCTATATTAACGGACCAACGTTTAGTGATGTATTTATAATGGAAGTACTTCATGCTCAGAAAAGGGTCCTTAAAAATTACTTCATGCGTATGATAAGGTGGCACGGAAGAGGAACTGTTGTGGGATTGAGGTTGCTGGTCCAACGTCTGTCATCTGCTATGTGGCCGTGTACAAGCTCCGCATCTCTCTGACCCTCTGTTTCTCTGCGTTGTTCAGATCATAATCTCTGCCTGACAAGGGCTGTTTCTTGCTCTGTGCCTGTCTGTGAATTGAATGCCCAATACAATGGAGCACTGAGGTGCTTTTGCATATCTACGCTACTGTAATACAATAATTAATTATAATTAGGCAGAAGTTAATGGCCTGAGATATTTTTACAGCTCTCCCCATGTAGGAAATGTCTTGGTAATAAACAGAATCTTTTTGTTAAAAGTAAATGATAATTTAGCATTACAGGGGTATTTTTTTTGAGAGTCTTTAAAGTATAAAAGTCAGTAATACTGGTTCCAGCAAAAAATATGAATTACATTTTTTAAGATATGAGACTTGCTTACAGATGTTGAGATTTTAATATATAATTAACTTTCAATGCCTTTATTTAACCTCTGTTAAAGACCTAAAGGAAAGGAAGTTTCAGCCATTTCTCTGGAGTCATATAGATAATAATTCACCTTTCTTAAATTGCATTTTCCTCTGATCTCTGATTTCAGGGATCTGAGGCTACAAATATCATTCATGTTGCAGTTTCCTCATGTTGGTGATAATGAAGCAAAACTTCTTTTGTCTGGATTTGGGGAATAACACAGTTTCATTCTGCCCAACACGTCTAAGAAACTCCAACTTTGTAAGAAAAAAATAGCAATTACTTTCCCACATCAGAAAATGACACCACTGTTTACACATCAGCTGTCCATTCCAAGTGATTCAGGAATGGACACCCATCCTGTTTTCTGTCATTTCCAGGAGAGCTCTTTGCCGTGTTTGCATGTCATTGCAGTAATTGCAAACATTTTCATCTGCAGCTGCCCAACCAAAATTCTGACAGATAGCTACCCCTGTGCAGGGCACCAGCAAACTCCAGCAAACCAGTGATAAAGCCTTCCTTGATGTACGAGGCTTGAACTGACTATGGAAGGACTCTCATGTAGTTTTTCTGCTTCTTTTTTATTTGTGTCCAACATCACCCCTGAGTGATGACTGTGGTGAAGGGAGGTAAGCAGGGAGGTAATCAGCGACAAGGGAGGACACCAGGTGCCTGGGAGCAGAAGCAACTGTGGGAGCGGGGGATGCTACTGGGAGGAATGCAGAGGCAGGGTCCTGGGGCTTTTAGAGGAAAGGAGGGTCGATACTCCAGTGACATGCCTGGGATGCTCTCCCCAGCCGACCCACAGCATGGGGCCGCTCTGGTGTCACGCATAGATCTGGTCTCAAGTTCGTGCAATAGAAAGCTCATGCTAGGTGTCTGGGCCACATTTTTATTCTGTCAGTTATCATGGCTCTACTGATGTCAGTGGAACGATGCCAGTTTGTGTAACCTGTGCCCTATCTTTCTTTTGAACATCTCATGTTTCGAAAGTCTTCATCCTGAACAGTGCGGAGTGCCTCCTCTCCCACAGATGCTGTTAGTGATCAAATGCTTAGAAGATCTAGCCCTTAAATCTTCCCTGTGTTACCCTTCCACCTCTATCATCTCATACAAGGGCAGTTCAAGGATCAGGAGCAAGATGGGTACACTGAATACGCCCAGTATTTAATACTCCTTTTCTACATTAGCTCTCACAGAATTTTCCTCTTACCATCTCCAGAAATAAAGAGTATTAAAACATTTTAGGGAGCTTTTAAACATTCATTCTTACAGCAATGCTAGTCAGATAATATTGAACTTCTGCACTATGTTAAATTCCATTTAAAGCTTGTCAAGAATTTTTTGACTAGCCAGTTTCTGTGATAAAATGCCAGGCTGACAAAATGAAAACTTTTTTTTTCCTAATGTGACAGTTTCACCAGCAATCAAGTAAGGAAAGATTTCTCAGGCTCAGGATAGATTTTTCTGGTCCAAATAGCAAAGGGTAGCACTCCAGCAATTACTAGCTTAATGGTTAGCTCCCCATCCAGCAAATGGGAGAGGCACGTTCAAGACGCAAATAAGATCAAGTCAGTAATATTTAAGCAGCGTATTCTTTGTATAAAAGGCTCGCTCTCCCTCTCCCTCTCTCCCTCCCTCCCTCTCATTTTGGAAATGTTCTATTGTATAAACATAATAGTTACCTATTCAGTGGCCCACAGAAGCTCACTCTGCCTCTGATAAAAATGATGGTATCTAAGACTACATCCCTGCCTCCTTTTAATTTTTAACAGAGAACAGAGAAATTGCAATGTGAGAGACTGTCGGTGATACCAGCCGGTACCTGACGATAAGAGCATCCCACCATGCTGCCAGAGTGACAGAGAGAGAGGATTTCATCTGGGGTCTCCCACATCCCAGAGGAATAACAAAAGCACCACTACCATGAGGTGAATTCTTTCAATAGTCCCTGGGATGGGAAAACTGCCCAGATCCATGGGATATTATATGTTACAAGGCCCATAAAAGCATATTTCAATATACTTACTAACACTTGAAAGGTTACCCAAGCCTAACTGGACTGGTTTATTTGCCATAACAACAGATATGGTGTAGGTAAACTTAAATTTTGATATTGAATGAAAATAGAAACATGAGCACAGCACGAAATTAAACTCCCAGCTCCCTCAGAGTGAAAGATTGTTTGCAGCAGCCATTTATAAGGTGTTTATAAGCCTTAAAATGTTTAGTATTTCACATTTTGTGTTGACAAACTAGTCTGTCAGACATGGTCAGTGAGGTGACGAAAACTAATCTTCTTTTCTTCCATTGAATACCCTTGCTCAAGCCAAAGTAGCTGAGAGAAGAGTCTTCTGATGAGAATTGGGTAGCATTTTCCTTGACAGTTATTTTACTCTTCCTTTCCACAAAGCCACTTATGATCCCCTCCACCTCCCGATTTTTCTTTCTTATTCATACTTTTACCAACTGGGTTGTTCTTTGAACTGAATCAATTAGCATATAAAGGATAACTTTTTCATTCAAGGGAATTTTTAAAATTAGTGATGCCGTGCCCCCTGGAAACAAGGCTGCTTTCACAGCTTCTTTGCCTCAGAGCTCCAGCAGAGTGCATGTTGCTTTGCTGACGCTTCTGTATCAAGGTGAGCTGTTTGTTCTGCACCTTCTTGGACCGATGTAATAGCTTGGGTTCAAAAGATACTTCTTTTGTCCTATTAATTTTAATGAGCACTTTGTTTAAAAAAGAGATCTAATACCTTCTTTAGGGTCACCTAATGTTTTATTGTAGCAGTACGTGATCTTCTACTGCCATCTGAAACAACAGGCAACAGAGAAGCCAGAAATAAATGAACCTCACCCACTTTTTAGCTCGTTTCCCTAGTTATTCTGGTTCCTGCTTCAGCTTTCTGAGTTTCATAATGTTTTAATTTGAAAGTTAGGGAAGATTTTTTAGGTCAAATATCAGAATAAACAAAATCAATAAAAACATTTAGTCACTTTTAAAAGTTTTTTTTTAGTTTGCAGTGTAACAAAAAAAGGTTTTATTTGGTTTTGGTTTTGTTTTTTTAAAAAATAGCGCCTACATTTTTGCATTTCTATCCATGAAATATCACTTAGCCTGCAAGAACTGATAAAGCTGGTATTTAAGGTAGCGACTGATACATTTTATGTAGATAATCCTGATAGTATGAATTCCTAGAATTATCAAAAGGTATGAAGGAGAATTGGAAAAAATACCCTCAATGCACGACTTTCTTGTTAACACATCATTTGTGGTCTTTGTAACAGTCTCAAAGTAAGCCAGAAACTATGATTTTGGAAAGAGGTACGCACAGAGATCAAATCTTATGCTCATTAAAGTTGAAAGGAAAGTAGCAATTATTGGCCACAATGGGAGGGTACACCTTGAGAAGCCCACGGGAAGGACAAAAGTTGTAGTTGCTAAACCAGCAGTGTGTAACGCACCAGCAAAGAACGAAGAGCAAGGGAGGGAAGAGCTGTAGTTGCAGATGTTAAGAGTGCTCTGTGTTACTGAAGCTGCATTAATCTATGATAAAGGGACCAGGAAGACGGTCTTGGAAAGAGCAAGGATTCTACCTTGGAGAAAGTGAGGAGAAGGTGCAAGATGAGGAAAAGCTGCCCAAACTTTAGCTGCCCTAGAGTCAAAGAAGTTACAGTGCTGTGGTGTCAGAGTGCTACTGAACAGAGAGCTCTCCATGTTAGTTTAAGTTTGGGGAAACCTTGAACAGCTAGAGAGAAATCCAAGGGCTAAGAATAACAAACCCCCCACATTTCTCAGTTTATTTTTCCTTTTTGTAATTTTCCAAATTTTATAATCTTATAAAATATTCAGAAACTTAACCTCTTCTTTCTCAAACAAAACATATTTTCATTTTAAGCTTAACTAGCTTTTAAAATAAATCTGACAAACCTAGGATTCTCTTCCATGGGAAGAAAGCAAATCTAAATAAAGTGAACTGTGAAGACGAACCCTTTTTAAGGTTTCAAGTGAAAATTTAGGGCATCTCCATGGGCTGGTTGTACCACTCTCCATATTCATGTGAATGAAACAGACCCTCAGAGAATGCACTAGGAAATATTAAAAATTCTTTACTTGTTTAGTCATTTTAATATCTAGAATTTACAGCATAATTGTCTTCTGCATTTTGTAAGTGTGGAATTTAAGATTTAATTATATTCAAATTAGGATTTCATTATAACAAAATGATACTGCATGTGATATGGAAGAGGAGACTATTCAGATTTAATAGGTCCCCAAAAAACTAAACTTGATCATACCAGATCATTAACATGAAAGCTATAAATAGAAAATAACAGTTAAAAATTAAAATAAGAATGTAAACCAATAAGAAATAGGTTTCTAATTTGTGCATAAATTGGGCTTACTCTAGTGAAGTCCATAGTGAAATTCATACTATTACTAAATTCTGGTTCTTTCCCTCAAACTCTTTTATATATACTGCAAGCGTGAACAATGCTGGCATGACTTTAAATTCAAGATTCTTATATTGACTTAACTTTGTGTTTATCCACCTCCTTTGATTAGTCATCCAATGTGGGCTTCAATTTATAAGTGTTAGGCCTCTAGAATGTGGTCTTTCTTCACACTACTGAAATTCAGCCTAAGCCTTGAGTATTTCATGCCTTGCCTGCTCATGCTCTTGACTCCTCCAAACTGTTCTTGCATAAATCTTCCAAGATGTTGCTTCAAAGTTCACCATGATTTCTCATATTTTGCTTAGTTATACTGTCTTTAAATAATTTAGCATTTTTCCCTACTATCTTAAACTCAGCTTTCTTCTTTCTACTGTATATTATTACTGGTAGTCGTAGTAATAGTACTAATAGTAATCGTTGTAGTAGTCCACCTATAATTCTTTGCTAAGTAGACAGACTATTTTGAATAAAAACTATTTATGGAACATTGCATAAGACACTTTTATTGAATATTTATCTGTATCTTATCCGTAGCAATAGCTCCCTTGAAATGTCATGTATATTATCTATGCACATTTTCCTTCACTCTTATCTGTAAAACTCATTTAAGAAACATATATGTGATCTTTAAAATAAAATACTGGAACAGTTCCATCTTCTCTGAAATATCAGTTCCTTTAAGACATTTATTTTAGGTAATCTAGTCTGGAAGATTTTACTTCTCATATTGTAGGATTATTCCGCTTTTTGTTCAAACACTGAAGAGAGACTATTTTTCTCATATATCGTGGAGTTTTTTATCATGTTTTATGGAAATAGTAAAAGCAAGGTCACTGAGCTATATTGAGTTTATATTTGTCACATCTGTTGCAAAGGTAGGTTCATTACACTCAGTGAATGTGCTATGAGAAAGCTATTGTAACTTGGTTTTGTTCTAATTGCCTGTTATGATAACAAGTACCTGATAAGCTCTACAAAAATAGCATTTTGAATTATAAATTCAGTATACTAATCCTGTTTTTCTGATAGATCTAGCATCATTTTTGATGGCCATGATTTAAGTGAGGAGCTCAAATTGGCATTTTATGTATTTATTTTTCTCTCCCCATGTTAAACTACTCTATGACATGATTAATATGCTTCTCTTGCAGTGGAGAATAAAGATGACTTTTCTTTAAACTAGACGTGATTGCACTATAAATGGCTGTTAGGAACATCAGATACTTCAGTTTCTTTAATAAATTTTGTCAACATTATCTCTTTAAAACATGTGGAAGAAGAAGAGTCTTTGTGGTAGTTGCAATATTGAAAGTCATAATTCTGTAAAACTTGTCACATTCTTTTTGTTTCCCAAACAGTTTTCAAAGAACTGTATACAATTTTTTCAATTCGGCTAAAGCTATTTCCATGGGAAAAGTTCTAAACAAAGGAATCTGCTGATAAGGGACTTGTTAATGTACAGTCATATATTAGCCTCCCATCTTGTGTTAAAAGCCCATGGAAATTATCAATTGTGTAGATAACAATTTCTGTGTAAACTGAAGGCCTTTGCAAGATCTGGCCTAGAAAAGAAACTATCTGTCTCTGGCTTTTTAGGGTATTCTTTTTGATATTTTGGCATGACTGGCTGGGTAGATGAGGGGAGAGCAGTGGATGTTGTCTGCCTTGACTTCAGCAAGGCTTTTGACACTGTCTCCCATAACATCCTCATAGGTAAGCTCAGGAAGTGTGGGCTAGATGAGCGGACAGTGAGGCGGATTGAGAACTGGCTGAAGGGCAGAGCTCAGGGCCTTGTGATCAGCGGCACAGAGTCTGGTTGGAGGCCTGTAGCGAGTGGTGTTCCCCAGGGGTCAGTACTGGGGCCAGTCTTGTTCAATTTACTCATCAGTGACCTGGATGAAGGGACAGAGTGCACCCTCAGCAAGTTTGTTGATGACACGAAACTGGAAGGACTGGCTGATACACCAGAAGGCTGTGCTGCCATTCAGTGAGACCTGGACAGGCTGGAGTGTTGGGCGGAGAGGAACCTCATGAGGTTCAACACGGGCAAGTGTAGGGTCCTGCACCTGGGGAGGAATAACCCCATGCGCTGGTACAGGTTAGGGGTTGATCTCCTGGAAAGCAGTTCTGTGGAGAAGGACTTGGGAGTCCTGGTAGATGACAAATTCACCATGAGCCAGCCATGTGCCCTTGTGGCCAGGAAGGCCAACGTCATCCTGGGGTGCATTAAGAAGAGTGTGGCCAACAGGTCGAGGGAAGTTATCCTCCCTCTCTACTCTGCCCTGGTGAGGCCCCACCTGGAGTCCTGTGTCCAGTTCTGGGCTCCCCAGTTCAAGAAAGATGAGGAACTACCAGAGAGAGTCCAGCGGAGGGCTACACAGGTGATGAGGGGACTGGAGCATCTCTCCTGTGGGGAAAGGCTGAGGGAGCTGGGGCTGTTCAGCGTGAGGAAGAGAAGACTGAGAGGGGACCTCATCGACGCTTATAAATATGTCAAGGGCGGGTGTCAAGAGGATGGGGCCAAACTCTTTTCAGTGGTGCCCAGCGACAGGACAAGGGGCAACGGGCACAAACTGGAACACAGGAAGTTCCACCTGAATGTGAGGAAAAACTCCTTCACAGTGAGGGTGCCAGAGCCCTGGCACAGGCTGCCCAGGGAGGGTGTGGAGTCTCCTTCTCTGGAGATATTCAAAACCCACCTGGATATGATCCTGTGCAGCCTGCTCTGGGTGACCCTGCTCTAGCAGGGGGGTTGGACTAGATGATCTCCAGAGGTCCCTTCCAACCCCTGCCGTTCTGTGATTCTGTGATTTTGTGATATTGTAGGCCTGTAGGACTATTTTTCTTGATTATGGATCTTCAAGACCGTTTTGCAAGTTGGTTTAATCATTCTACTCACTCTGTAAGTATTTTAAGAGAACAAAGAAGTAACTTATTGCCTCTATTTTATCAAAATTATCACATTTGTTAGCAAACTCAGTGATTAAAAGATGGGATTTTCAGCTCTTATTTTGATTTCTTCAAGTGAATGAAGTGCACTCTTTTTATTGTACAACATTCTCTGTTGTTACTATCAAGTTCATGGTCTTCATAACTGATCAGAGAGTCGGTAGATGCCCCTTCCCTGGAAACATTCAAGGTCAGGCTGGATGGGGCTCTGGGCAACCTGATCTAGTTGAAGATGTCCCTGCTCATTTGCAAGGGGTTGGACTAGATGACCTTTAAAGGTCCCTTCTAACCCAGACCATTCTATGATTCTATGATAATTCTATGATAAATGAGTAAGCCACCACAAATCTTAATACACAAAGTTTGCATGAAAATTATGCAATAACAGTAAGTGTAACAAAGACAGTATCTTCTCATGAGGATGATATGTCTTATTCAGTGGAAATGAACAGTAAATTAGTCTCAGCAGAACCCAAGATTCAATATAGATGAGAACACCAAGTGTGTTACAATAGGTAAAATGAGAATAATTAGACATTAGCATAAGTGAAATGCTTGCTAAAATACTTGCATAAGTAAAAAACATGCTATTAGAAGATTTTCAGGTAATAGATAATATAGTTTTAGTATTCGGCCCATAAAGGTTTACTCCTTGCTAACTGATCTGCCTATAGATGATGCTGTTAATACTAATGAATTTTTTATCAGTAGAAATTCTGTATCTGGTTGGATACCTATTTCCTCCTAATGAGATATTTATGTGAAGATTTTCACATGTAGATTTTTATGCTATTTTTAACGTATCCTTTGAATTCAAACACATTGGGGACAAAATGTGATACTAGCATTTGTTTGGAAAGCTTTGTTGCAAGAATGGCATAAACTTTATGCATACACACAGAACCATATAAAATAAAGCAGATTTTCCAGGAGAATTTTGTCAACACCTTTTGTTGAGTTTGAGTACAAAGTTCTGAGAAGGCAAGGCAAGGCAAGGCAAGGCAAAGGAATGCAAGGGAAGGGAAGACAAGGGAAGGGAAAAAGATGGTTGTTGGATGAAAAGATGAAAATGTATATTAACATTTAAAAATGCAGGGTAAAGTTAGAGTATGTAAGACTAACACAACATACTGAACATGTTAAGTTGTCTTCAGAAGGATTTAAACCAGTGGCTGTCAATCTGAGAGCCTGGATTTTGTTTGGAAGCCATTCACTGCAAAGGAGCTTGTCTCCTTTAGCAGAAAGACCATCATGGGAGCTCTTTTTCTCCTTCCCATTCCCCTCCTGTGAGGAACAGAAAAGAGGAGGAACCAAAATTAAACAGGTAGCAGAGGAAAAGATTTTGAGTAGGAAAAGTAATCACTAAGTAACCCAAACTAGAAGCCTGAACATAAATTCTTACAGTGTCATACTGTGCTCAGGGTGAGGAATCTGCAAAATATAATGACATCTGTAATCATGACTGTACAAGAGCATAGATATGTTTATGATTATTTTGTGGAAATATTTTGGAACTTCATTGCCATATGAGCTTAATGGAGAGAGAAATGAAGACCCTAAATTTATGGAAGAGAGAAATGCAGAAAGTGCTCTGAGGCTCACTTGATAGATTGTTCTGTAAAGGCATGAGGGGAAAGGGAAACATCTCCCACTCTTTTTGAAGAAAATTATTTTACTTCTGAGAAGTAGCTAGTGTACATGAAGGATAGTGGTTCTTGCCTTGGCCACACCAGCATAAAAAAAGCTCAGTGAAGTTAACTTACACTGTGGCTGAAAAGCCTTTCTGACACCTAGGGGATGCGTTTTAACTATTATACAATCGCTCTGTTTGATCCTTGTGGCTTAGAGTAAAACAAATGTGTTTGTTTTTTTTTAAAAATACTTTTTACCTATATAAATACAAACACTTTGATGTTGCCGTAGCAAAATCCAACCTCAGAAAGATAGAAAAGAGTAATAGTCCACATTTCATCTATTTGAGAGTTGGTTCACAGCATTGAGTTTTATAATCTCGGTCATAAAGCAAGCAGTTCTTTTATTAAAAAAAATAAAATAGATTTTGCTGAACTTGTTAATGACCACAAATGTAAACCGTTCGAAAACGTGGGTTTATTTTTTTGTTAACAGTATACTGGGCCTCCAGGCAAATAGTGAAAGTGGTAAGAACTTGCCAAAATAAAACAAAGTAGGAAATGATAGAATTAATGTTCACACAGCTAAGTGAAAACATGGGTTCCTTTTTGTTTGTGAAATATGAAATCATCAAACAAAATATTTTAAAACTGTGCTAAAATGTTTTGTTATGAAACTAACAATACATCAGCAATGATTTTCAGACACCTTGTTCTTCTGAGTTTTTTTTTCTTTTGTAGCCCCAGAAGAATGACTTACTTAAAATACTTTCCTCATTTTGAGCAAAGGAGACAGAACTGACTCCAAAGGAAACAAGTTATTTGGGCAATGGCTCCACGGAGTGTGCATGACAAAACATCACCACTGGAGTTTTTGTGTTTTGTTTTGGTTTGGTTTTGGTTTTTTTTCCCTCAAACTGAACCAAGGAGCTTACCAGAACAATCATTTTTCCATTTTCCCCCTCTTTTTATTTTTACTTTACTCTAACTCTTCCGCCCAGAGCTTTCTCTGGTTCCTCTCCCCAGCCGCTCATCTTGGCGCTCCAGGGTAGCACTACACTCTACCCATATGCCCAGAGACAGGTGCTTTGTGCACTCCCAGGATGCTAACCTTATTAATATTAAGGACAGCGGTGCCATGCATCTTCTTCTTGTTGTAAGTTTGGGCTTTTTTGCTGGAGAGATGTCAGATCTGTCTCAGTGATATAGCTTTAAGTGGAGCAGTGAGTGTAAAATTGTTATTCTGGGTGAAAATATGGAACATGCGGCATTGCCTGAGACAGCTATTAATGTTCTGTTTACTGGCTCCTGGGAGATGCAGCATCTCCATCCTTCCCTAAGATAGCTGAATGCAGAACATCAGAGAGATTAACTAGGAAAGACCAGGAAAAACCTGCAAATGAACATACAATGAGAAATATAAGACAGAGTACAAAAATTAAATCAGCTGTGAAAGAGCAAACTTAAAAGGAAAATAAAAGGAGAAAGGAAGGCGCCAGAACCATCCAGAAGTCAGATACGTGTTACTACTCTAAGGTGTACGATATCCAGCTGAGTGACAGTCACGCAATATACAATTACATCCTTGCTTTCCATTCAAAGTGTTTCACTGAACAAGCACGTATTCTTGACTGTACACTGTGATTGATATATTCAGTGCTTGTTTCTTCTCTTATCTTCTGCGGTTTCTTTTTCTTTTGACACTTAAAAGCGCTATTTTTAGTATTTCAAGGCAAACAACTAATGCTTCCTTTAGCTGCTATTTTGCTGAGGGACCTCAGGGTGTGATAAACTTTACACGACAAACACCTACAGAGCTCAGGTCCTGAGCAGGAGGGAAGGGGGCATCTTCCCCCAAATCCCTTTAGCTATCACAAAAACAATGGTTAGAAAGTTACAAGTCCTTGTTTCAGCATTTTCCAGCTGCTACATGTGATCTGTGTAGTTTTACTGATGGCAGCATCAGGCTCCTGCACTTGGTGCAGCTTGTGATTTTTTGACATTTTAGTCTGACTTTGTTAGCTTATATCATCACGAGCTCATGATCCTGAGTGTTAAAACTCTTTAGAGCTTTAGAGATAAATAATTTGTTGCAACAACTTGTGAAGAGCTAATATTTTATACCCGTGGCTTTTGTTCACAGGGTAGATAATGAAGTAAACATCTATTCCCTTCCACCAGTGAATAATGTGGAGGAATGTTTTTCCTCCAGATGGAACATGGCCAGGATCACCCTGGCGAAGCGCAGTAATCAATAACGAGCTAATCAATACACAGCGACTGCACTGAGATTCTTCGGTTTAGATCTCCACAGACATGAATTTCTTCCTTAACTTGTATGTCTCTATATAATACCTATATCACATCTACATACATGTTTGTATACATCCGCATATACACACATAGTCATAAGCATAGGTGGTTACTAAATTTAACCTTTGAAACTATTTTTATATAATTTCTGTAGCCTTAGCTCCATGCATATGCTGGTGTCTGTACATCTCTCTTTTTTTTAGCCGTATGCTATACCCAAGAGCAATTGAAACAAGCTATTTCTTTTTCTACATCTACAAATTCAAGCAAAGCAGAAAATATCCAGAAAGCCAAAACAAAATCCGGTTTGTAGTAAGCTTGATAGTACTATATAGCTAGACAGCTAGAAATCAAGTAGTCTAAAGTATAAATATGCATCTTTGCACTGAGTTGCCCTGAAAATGATCAATATACTAATGCAAACTTATTTTCAGTGAGATATGGGGAATGAATGTTAGAATAACTGTATGTATTAATAAATGTGTTACATTAAAATATATTATTTTTTCATTTTGGTTTATCAATATATAGTAATTATTTTACAAAATTACTCTATGCATTCAGAAGAAAGCAGTAAACCACAATTAAATATTCATACCAATACAGTGATTAATCTATTAAGCACTTATATTTAAATTGAAAACTATCTTGCCTTTATAAATAGTAACAATAAAAAACCTCAAAAGCAGAACAAAGGAGTAAGAAGCAAAAATGAAAGAGCAAATTAAAGTAATTCTACATTAAAAAAAAGTGACATAGGAGATAATTTTCATTACAGTTAATAGTAGAACAGATTAATTCTTTAGACTATTCAAGGCATTTTGGTATTATGGTGATTAGTTAAGAAGTGAGCTATTAAATATCTGTAATTGTCTTCAAGTTTCTTTTAGGAAATTCATCAGCAGATATACTTATCCTATGTAAACAAAACAGGTCTGTCAGTACCAGTTTTGTGACAACTTAAAGACGATTTGACCAAGTGAAGAATCCTTTGACTCATGGCTGGATTGCCAGCATGTTTTGATTTGTTAAAAGAGCTGAATTTTCAACTGGGGCTTTGAAGTGTACAGCAGGAGCAAAGAGAAACCCGGTGGAAAGTTGTCTCTGGATAGTTAGAAGTGAGGATAAAGCTGCCTGGCATAAAAGATTCTGCTTATATTCTGTAGTTACCTTAATATTTCAGTTCCTTTTTCCTTTCTTTTCTCGATTTATAAACTTGAATTAGGACAAAAGTATTACTGAGGGTTAATTAATTAAATAAGGTTATGAAATCACTCAATTTTATTATATTGAAAAAAGATCACCACCACCACCACAGTTCCTTTCCCAGAACAGAGGATGCTCTGGGTCTTACAATACTTACTGACTTTCTGTGGCAGCACAGCATTTCAGGAACAGCAGAGCCATTATCGTTGCCCATTTTTACCACTGCTGTATTTTATCATAGAATCATAGAATTGTTTTGGTTGGAAGAGACCTCCAAGATCATCGAGTCCAACCATTAACCTATCACTACCAAGTCCACCGCTAAATCATGTCCCTTAGCGCCACATCTACACGTCTTTTCAATACCTCCAGGGATGGTGACTCAACCACTTCCCTGGGCAGCCTGTTCCAGTGCCTGACAACCCTTTCAGTGAAGAAATTTTTCCAAATATCCAATCTATACCTCCCCTGGTGCAACTTGAGGCCATTTCCTCTTGTCCTGTCATCTGTTACTTAGGAGTTACACGCTGCAATTGCATTTGTGTATGTCATGTATTCAGTAAGCAGGATATGAAATTACAGTTCAATTTACAGCAGAGAAAGCCATGTCAAGTGATCTTTCTGTCACATGTACTTCATAGCTGAAAATAAAAAGGAAGCTTTTAAAGAAATGTTAATCTAATCAACATAGGGTGGTGCCTAAAACTAAAGTAACCTCTGTTGCAGTTCAAAATACATGAAGTTATAAACTAAGTGTCTTTGTGTTATGTGGCACTGAGCTAATGAATAGGTAATGAACCCAGCCGTAGTCCCTTCTGTCACAGTACACTATACCTATTTGACCATAAAAGCCAGATGCTTTTTTTGCCTGATTTCCCTCCTGTTTTGTGAATTTTGTGGTTTTGCTCAGTTTCAATAGGAGAGGTGCTGTGCCTTCTGCTTGACCTGACCTGTACAGGTCAGAAAGATGTCAACATGTTTTTATGCATACCCTGAGAACAGCTTCTGGAGAGCTCTTACAGCGCATTTGGGCGAAAGGATGTCTTCTTTGTGAATCCCAGACTTCTTAGGAGGCTACAGATGTTAGTGCAATTTAGTTTTCTGGTGAAATCCCAGTTTCATTGGGATTACTCCTTTGAATGAGGTTCTAAAATCACTCTAAGTGCTACTGCTAGTACCCTTATGCTTTGGCTGGGTCCCCCCCAGCTGACTAATTGCACAGCAGTACTCTGACTGGGGTACTCTTGGGCATGACCAGAAGCAGACTTTGAGGTACTTTGAATCCGAGAGTGTTGAAAATGGGGACACTCAGAGATCTCAAGAATCTCTGACAGTAGGTTAGGTTAAAAGGAAGTTTGGAACTCGGTTCCCTAACCTGTTAGTTACATGAGCACCTACATGGTATTTGGATCACTACTGTTCAAGAATAATTCAGTGTAAATTCCTTGGATACTTTTTACTGCAGTATTTTATGTAGTCATGAAGCGTAAGACACAAAATAGTATTTTTTTAACATGATCAGGATTATTTTTGTTCTTATTCCCTAACCTATAAAAGTCTCATTTGACTTAATCTGATGAATGATTTTCCCGACACACCAAGATAATTGCATAAAGTTTCAGTAAACATGATACTTTATTTCACAACACTAGCATCCAACTATCCAAGAGTAAGGAAGTCAAGATCCTGGACTCAAGTTCTTTTAAAATGTCAATCTAATGAAAATGGCATACTAAAAATAAACAAAAGATTGTTGATCTGTAGGCTTCTTACTTTGTATTCAAATATTTTAAACTCCTGGGTACCAAAATCCTGACTCTAAGACACAGTAATGAGCTCTGACATAAGTAGACAGCTACACTGTAATGAGGAATAATTGGCTGTAATATGTACTCAGTGCAAACTGCAATTGTACAGAATAAAATGTATTTTGCATTCAACAGAGTATTAGACAGTGAAAAGTTTGTAATCTGTGAAATGACATGTAGAGCCACAAGACACCATAAACAACATCAAAAAACTTTGCAGCACTCATTATAAAGAAAAAAATAAGTTGACAAGAATAAAAATAGTTACTATATTAAACCAGTACATAATACAACATCTATATGATTTATGAGTGCAGCTCTTTTGAAAATATGATCAAAGAAAAAAAGGTGGATTATACTCTGCAATAAATCTCATATATATTTTTTAATCTGACAGAAAAGGTTTAAAATGCAGTCAATACCGTAAAGATACCGACATCCTTTTTTTACACTGGCCTAGAATAACAGGATGTCTCAAGGTCATTGCCAGTCTACAGTTCTGCTACTGCCAGTTCTACGCTGCGTTCAGAGAAAGCTGGCCTGGCTCAGACCCTATTCAGTCATGTCACTGAGGGTGAGATTCATCCGGCCAAATCTAGACACCTCTTTGTACATGTGGCTAGTGATCTAAAACTCTTTATAACCAAAGGAGAGATTGACACCTCTAGGGCGCAATTCATCTCCTCCTGAAGTAGATGCTTAAAGTAGGTTGTATGAATCATGCCCTGGAGTGCCTATTTCTTTCTACTAATTATGAAGGGATCACAGAGGGGGAAGGTCACAGGTAGGTATCTCTGCAGTAGGTAGCTAAAGATAGGTTAGATGAAAAGCACTCAAATGTCCACCCACAGGAATAAGTGATTGTAGTAGATGGCTATTTATCACCATTTCCAGCGTGAGCGGATTTTCAGTGAAGTTTGTCCAGCCTTGACAAACAACTTGCAGAAGTCCTTTGGTGTATTAAAGAGTATGAAAACACTGATTAGAAACACATGATAGTGCTTCTAACTGTAAACATCAGCAATTTGTTGCCACAAGTACTGTTGTAATGAAAAAAGTTACATTGTCATAGTAGGGCCATCTTTGAATACCAACAACTAATGAATCCTTGGTGTTGACTCGTGAAAACATTATGATAAAAAACAATAGGTCTATAGCTCAAGTTGATCATTAAGTTTTCTGAAACTGTTAAACACAGAATTTAAGGCCTTTTCCCACATTCATACCCTCTAACAGCAGAAGAAATGCAAAGTCTTATTGAAAGACGTAAGTATTTAAGAAGTCAGTAATCTCTTTTATTCCCAGAGTTCTTAGTAAAATGAACTGAAGAACTGTTTACTACTGTGCTGACAGCTGTAGATTAAAATTATAAGAATGTACGGATGATGAGAGAGTCTGCATGTACTTTGGCAGCAGCATGTGACTGTGGTGGAAGGGCTGGTATTTATTTCTGCCACATGCTCTCATATTCCTCTGGGTGAATGATACTAAGGAACACGTGAAGGTTCATGTAAGGTTGTAATGCAGGAGAATGAACTCCTAGCTCCCACACTATTTATTTGGTTCTAAATTTTTATCGTGCAGTTTTCTCCCCGTGTGTATTTCCAGGGAGCGGTGCAGGCTGGCAGCTCCCCAGGGTCGGGGCTGGGGGTGGTGGGGGCTCCCCAGGGCGGCAGGGCAGGGCCTGGCAGCCAGGGCACGTCCCGCCTCCCAGCCAGGAGCAGGGCAGTGGGGGGCAGCGGGGCCGCCCCAGGCCCAGGCAGCCGGCACCCCGCTGGGGACTGGGACAGAACGAGGCCTGGCTGGGGACTGGGACAGAACGAGGCCTGGCTGGGACAGGGGCCCACAGGTGGGCCCGGCTCATTGGGGCCCATGGCCGGGCAGGGCCAGGCTGTGGGGGTGTGGAGATCGGCCCTCTGTGGCGTCAGTGGGGCAGGGGCTGATGGCCCCAGGGGGCTGACAGGGGGTCCTGGGCCATGGGCAGGGCGGAGGGACCCCCGTGGAGGGGGGACAGGCGCAGTCAGGGCTGGTGGTACCCTCAGGGCCCTAACGTATATTTCATGGTTACTTCACATTCACTTCATTAATTTACTGCACTAACCTTTTGTCTAAATTCAATTTTATGTTTCTTGTAACTGATGAATCAGTTTTACAGCATGCTAAAAGTTTTTGTCTATAATTATCTCAAATTAAATTTAATTGGCTTTAATAACTTTAATGGAATTAATTTATCTTCTTACTCTTCTTTCAGATTTGTCCACATTTTTTTACTTACTGGTAGAGTTTGCACACACAAAGGCTGCAGCCTCTCAACTATACTGAATTCAGGCTAATACTTATACCAAAGACAATCCCTACATGTTTTACTACACAAACATTTTTAGTGTTTTATGTTTACATGGGAGAATAATATTAATCTGTCGTTCCACAGGCAGCTTAAGGAAGCTCTGGGATGAGAACAGAATCATGTGTTAGCCTTTGAAAACTGGTCTTTGCTAAAAGGACCAGGTCAAAAGGAGCTGTTGCTGGTTTCCGTGTTATATTTGCGTAACCAATCTCTTCCATATTTAAAAAGTCATGAAGTATTTTTTCTTAAAATACACAATGTACAGTATTTTCTTTCATTTGCTTCACAACTAGTGTTTTCTCAAGATAACTTTTAGCATAACGATATTCAACTGAAAAGTCACCCTTTGAATAAAATTTTTAATGTTAGTCTTAAATTTAATAGTAATCTACCTATGTAGATATTTAAAATATACTAGTAATACATTCTATTTCCATGATTATTATGTTTTTCTACATTTCATAGATGGATAGACTTCAAAGTCTAGGAAAATCTACTGTGACATTAAGAAAAACAGAAAAGCTGTAGGATTTGAAAAAAAGAGGTACATGATGTCAAGGACAAAAATAGAGTCAGAACATGAGAAATTTAGTCCACTACCAACAGGCCTAAAATTTCTGATAACACTATAAAAGTATTTACCAGTATTTTACGGGAAATGTAGTAACAGTGAATAATGCATTAGCGGTCTATTATGGGCCTCAAACATGGATGAAGTTCAAAGCAGAGAAGATTACACATTTACACTAATGACATCTAGATTTTTTGAGTCTATTTGTGCTGTTATCTATTTTTGTATCTTAAATGTTATAAATAAAATGTGAAATTATCTAATTTATTGCCTATCAAAATCTGATGTGGCTCATCATTGTCAAATAACTTAAATGCTTCTTTTATTATCTGGTTATGTTCAAATATTTGTAAAATACTCTTGGGTTTTGTGTGCATTGCCTTTTTTCCATCATTCTTTATCAGATCTCTTACTTAAACTTCCTAAAAGCCTTGCCTACCCTTCTCCGAACTTATCCTAATATATACTTTTCAGACAGACAGATGCCAGGAAAGAGTAATTATTTTCAAGTGTTATCTGTTGTACTTAAATGGATGGTAAGAGCACCATGCAACAGAAGACCAGGGAGTGTAGTGGAGGAACAGAAATTAAAAGTAAAAATGACCACTAGAAAAAGCTGGATAACAAATGTAATCAAATTAACCTGAGTGACACTGCTAATCATTTTTATGCAATTTTTCTCGGTGCCAAGTGGTCTTTTTTGTTCGAGCTAGGTATGAAAGTCAATTCTATTATAAACTAATCTGGAGAGAGAATGTCTGATTCTTGGAGATTATCCTTCAGCACAGTGTGTTAGAATTTGATATACATTTCTCAGTGACGATAACAGGAGCTGCATGTCTGAATGCCCATTTGCCATCTATTGTCATTACTAAGCACTATCAATCACAAAGCACTTGTGTGTCTACTGCACAGGCTATTTAGCCTGGAAACTACTTGTATTTAAATATTTTATTTATAAACTTGTATATAAACATATGCATCCTATTTTAAGCAGAATTCCCCTAAAATGACAATGAGAAATATTTTCAAAACAGTCAAACCTTTGTGAAATTCTCATCACGGTTCAGACTGAGCTTGGTAATTTAAAATGAAAAGAAACTGTGCTCATTTCACCAGGAAAAGAGAAACGGAGTTCCCCAAACATACTGCAGTAGCTATGCCAACAGAAGGATTCACTTCGGGTGGAGAACAAGTGTAGCATTCATTATTTAATTCTCTCTCGAGTTAATTCTCTGTGAGTATTGTCAAGGCAGTTATAGTACAGCCCTACCCCCATGCTTTTCCTGGTCTCATCAGAAGGCAGCAGGCTTCAGTTTTGGCTTAATAGATATTGTACGCTTAGTTCCTCTTCAGGACTCACCATATTACCTTGGAGTTTCTGGTCAAACTGTTCGGTGGCTTCTTGTGCTGCTTTCCAAAGCACTGAAAGGGTTTGGCATGGTAGTGCTATCTCAGAGTCCAGATACTAGAGACACATCTGTGTTGGCGAAGTCTTTTTCAAAGGTACTATAGAACATAATGCTCCAAAGACAATATTTAATATTCATTACATGCTCTCTTGGGATGCTGATGAGATTAACTTCAGCATCTAAGGTTAAGCATCTTGTCTAACTTAGTCATACTTAATCATACTTCCTATGCTCACTTTAGAAATAGGTTCCTCTGGCAGGCAATTAACTTCACCAAAAAAAATGTGTCTTGGTTGCTGAGAGACAACCCCCCCCCCCCAACCCTAGCTTAGTTTAGACTATAAGTGTAACTTTTAAATAGCTGAAGTCTCTTTTACATGAGATGAGTTCTTTCAAGTGCTCCAAGGAAATTAAGACAACAGTGAGACGGAAAAGCTACCAGGACTTTGCTTTTATTTGCAAAAGTGTCTGTTTCCAGAAAGTTAGGAAAAGTAACATTGCTTCTTTGTGAGCTCAATGGTTTTATGAGATCTCTGAGAACTCGTAAAAGAACTGTTCTCTTCAAGAACATAAGAAGATGCACAGAGGCAGTCTACAGCACAGCAAAAAGAAATAACACAAAAAGGTGGTCTTTTGTTGTTTATGAATGATCAAAAATGGTAGGAGAGGGAGGAAGGTATTTGGTACTTTTCCTCTGTTATTGTCATACAGCCATCCAAGAAACATGAATTTCAAAGCTGTGACTCTTTCAGTCCAGGAGGATAACAGTGACTTATTGTGGCAGTCCATATTGTCAGAATCGTAGAATAATAGAATCGTTTAGGTTGGAAGATACCTTTAAGATCATAGAGTCCAACCATTAACCTAGCACTGCCAAGTCCACCACTCCAGAACAGGCACAACTACCTGAAAGGAGCTTGTAGCGAGGTGGGTGTCGGTCTCTTCTCCCAAGTAACAGGCAACAGGACAAGAGGAAATGGCCTCAAGTTGCACCAGGGGAGGTTTAGATTGGATATTAGGAAAAATTTCTTCACTGAAAGGGTTATCAGGCACTGGAACAGGCTGCCCAGGGAAGTGGTTGAGTCACCATCCCTGGAGGTATTGAAAAGACGTGTAGATGTGGTGCTCAGGGACATGGTTTAGTGGTGGACTTGGCAGTGATAGGTTAACGGTTGGACTCAATGATCTTAAAGGTCTCTTCCAACCTAAATGATTCTGGATGGGTTTTTCAAGTTCAGGCTACCGCACACACAGAAGTACATCAATGAGACCTCAAAACCTGCAGATTAGAAAGGTAAAAAAAGAAACAAAAGAGATAAAGTCAATGAAAACTGGATGAAATTCATACTGCATATCAGCAGGATGATCAGCGATGGCATGATACCGAATATTCAGCTTAGGGTTGTGAAGCTGAAACTCACACACTTAGGGAATGCCCTAGAGAATCTACAAATTTTCTTTACCAGTTACGTGAATATTAATATTCACAATTACAGATATACTTCATACCTTTGCCTGGTGGACACTGACACAGAAAGTTTCTGATATAAAAATATCTCATCTCAAAAGCACTAAAAATAGAAAAGACCCACAGGTTCCCAAGGATGCTTTTTTTTTAAAAGGAAAATATATGTTCAGAATTATTTGTCTAAACAATGTTTACTTACCTGTTTACTCAGCTTTACCCAGGCAGAACATCTTCTGACAGATTCTAACAGTGGAAGAGAAATCCAACATCTGCTAAGTGCAACTCGAGACTTCTTTTAGTAGAGGTAGCTGACCCATTTATTCTGAAATATTGATGATGAAGATCTACCAGAATATTGAAATTTTAAATGTAAAGGCCCCAGAAAAATTCCACCTACAAAGAAGCAATATATCCACGTTAGGCTTTTTTCTGTTGTATCTGACTCTGAGGGTTTTTTCTGTTACAAAAACTGTTGCTTGTTACTGCTATAATCACACCTACCTTCAGTATTAAGGGCTTCTTTTGCTGTTGCAAGTGTTCTTACTGTAAGAAAAAAGTGCAGAAAACTGTGATTGAGTTTCATAAACTCAGAGCATCATTCATGAGTGGAAGGTAGAAATTGTGAGTAAATTTGTTTTTCTATACCTTTGAGACTGACTTTGAACATCCCCTACAAGATCTGAAGTGAAGTCTGGCATATAGCATTACATGAGTATGCGAAGTCGTGGTTTGCAGTAATTTGGAACAGTCTCTTACTAAAATCTGAGTATGGAGTTTTGATATAATACATGAAAGAAGAGAGAAATCTTTAGCGATGCATGAAAGTTGTTGGTTTTGTACAAGAGCAATGAGAATTGTTCCTATGAAATAAATTGCATGGGTGAATAGAGAACCTACGTGGTAATACTGACCTTGAGACTCATCAAGGACAACAGAAAGGTGTTTCTTGGGTGGCTTGCTATGAAGAATTTCTTTTAACTAATGCTGAAAGTAAAGACAAACACATAGTTCTCATGATTCAAACTGAAAACCAATAAATATATCCACAGTGACACAGGGATCAGCTGTTCAACCAGCTCTGTTCTGAGGGAGTTTATATTTGCAGGATGGGAGAAGGAATTAAAACTTGCTTGAGAGACTTAATACCGGAAATTTACAGGTTCATGTCTTAGGCTGTTTGGAGAAAAAAAAAAAGTTCTTTTGTCTTATATGAAGCTGAAACAAAAGCAGAAAGCATTTTCAGTAAGGATTAAACAAAAAAAAAAGCGTGGGTGTTGGCAAAATATCTCATTAGCAAATCAATTGATTATATAAAGTATGAGTGTTCAGGAGTATTTTTGTAACCAATAATTGCCTCTTTCCTGCACAGTTAGGGAAAGAGGGTCATTTTTAAGAGTATGGGAATTTTAGCGGGAACTGTGATAGTGCCACTAATTAAAAAAAGAAAAAGAAAAAGATTCTCTTTGCCCTGTATTCCTAAGATGTCTTGATTCTCCTAAATCTTGTCATTTTAAATAGGCTAGCACATTCTTCTTGCTACACATGGAATTAATAAATAAACAGGTAAGTATTTACAATATGCATCACTGCCGATAGTCATTCTTCTGAAACATTAGCATGTTTTATATTTGAGAAAAATAAGTAGATTTTTCACCTGAGTAAGTTTTTAATAGGAAGAAGCAAAAGTCCTTTTACTTTATAGCTTTTGATTGACCAGACCATTTATTTTCTTTTCAGCTGCAGCCAACATGGTTTATCCCATACTACATTTTGGATTATCTCCTTATTGTCCCCTTTCTCTGTTCTTTGTCATTTGAAGAAGCCTGTAACATTCTGATCACGAATTTGCTGACAACCACCGTATCTCGTCCCAGCTGCACTGGGACAAACTTCAAGCAGTTCTGTTTGAATTAGCATCAATAGATTCACATACTCATTCAGACTTCTGCAAACCTTTTAATAGTCTACCCTTTTCTTTATCCCTCCCACACATACCTTCCATTTACTCTTCTCCAACTTTTTTATTTTATTTTTTATTTCAAATGTAAAACTTACATCCTTCTTCAAGAAACCTTCTGTGAATTTAGTCTGCTTTGGCTTTTTGTATGGTATAAAAAATAGTAAAGATCTATTAATATGGCTTAAAAACTGTGGGAGGAAGGACAAAAGGAGACTGCTGACTCTGGAATTTTCTCAGGTGAATACTACGCAGTAGTGCTCTGAAGGATTAGGCTGAATAGCTGGTGAGTTTAAGGAAATTGTGCTGGGCAACTGTTTCTTACGACAACATCTGTGGTCTCCAGCAGGGAAAGGGAGGGAGTCATAGAATATAACTTTGGGAATCCAGGGCAGGAGGATGGTTGCAGTAACATCTGTGTGTAGCCACACAGAGGAGGAGGATGCACCTCCAGAGTTCAGTTTAGGGCAGAAGACCTCTTACGTTACCCGAATGGCCTTCTGGAGGAGCTCGCTGCTCTCTGCTGACCACAGAGGGAGACTTGCCTTAGGCGCAAAGGTCAGATGGCAAAAGACGGGCAGTGTGAATGCTCCTTAAGAGAACATGTGGACTGCTTTCTATATCTGTATGTCCTGTGCTACAAGCACAGGTTATTTGTGGGTCCTGTGGATACCGTGGCCTTCCTAGTTATTGGCTCCCATTTTCATACTGATCCTGTTTTCCTGGATAAACTGGGGTAGTTCTGTTGGGTTCAGTGGAGTTGTGCTAATTCATGTGAACTGCGGCTCTAGCCCATGGGGCACTGAGAGTAGTTTTAGCTTTTCTGTGGGTGCTCTGAGTGTTCAGATATCTTTTAATCAATTATTTGCAATGTTAGAACAAGGCTTGATCTGGTCATGGACTTGAAGGCACCTACATCTGTGCTGGCTGGTTGATATTAGCCATTTGTCAAAGTTTCTGTTGCTGCTGCAGGCAGCACGCCTTCACTTGTTCTTTTTAGAGATTCTCACTGCCTCTGTGACATTCGTGTTCATGCTATTAAATAGAAGAACTTCCCCTAAATCCTCAAATCTTGAAATACCTCATCTCACTGATGTCTTTAAAAAAATGGGGAAAGAAAGGAACACTGTTTCATTGAGGATACTTTCTTACTTGCAAACTCTTAAAGTTACCTCTGTGGCCTTGTTTTGAATTGCCAGTGATGACAGAAAAAAGATATATAAGATTTTAAAAGCTGTCTAGGATCATTAAGACATTCAGTACTCATTAAAATTAATGGTAGTTATGCCTCTGTTACAGTAATTTCTGAAAATCCATATGTACAACCATATGTACATTTAAGGTTCATTACCCAGAACTGCTTTGTGTTGTGGTCTGAATAAACATTTCTTCCCTATTTCTGTCCCCAATTACAGCCATAAATAATAGACAGATTGTTTTACTGCATACATTATTTGTGTATCAATCGACAGGTTCCCAGATTCACAAATTACTTTTACATAACTTGAGACATCTGATTTATTCATACTCTTTTCAGAAATACCAGGCATATTTTTCTATTCACCAGAGGATCAGAGCCTGCTGGAGAATTTGTATACTGTGTATTTGCATACCTACTGATCCCTTTGCATTCTACCTTAGCTAATAATAGGAGATATTTTATTTTATTTTATTTTATTTCATCTCATCTCTTTTTTTTTTTTTTTTTTTTTTGGTGTTTGCCTCCCTCCACCTGTTTTTCTTTTCATATTAACACAGTGGTTGATTTACATTTTAAAAACCAGTTTTCTTTTGAAACTCTCTATGGGAACAGAAGAATTCTTTTTGTATTTCTGAGTTGCATTTTCTTTGCAGGCAGATAAATGGCAAATGTGGAGAAACTGGAAAAAAGAAAAGGCAATGACTTTGATTTGTTTTGCAGTTTCTACATCCCCCCAAAAGGTTTTGATCTTTCTGTTCCAATAAAAGGGTTCAGTGCCTTTCAGTAAACACACTAGTACCTTATAGGAAGGCATAACACTACACAACATTCAGACTGGCTGTTTTTCTGAGTGCTCCAGAGGGCTTTGCAAAAATACCGTAGGATTATCAGCAGCTACAATGTTTTCTATATGTTTACTTATGCTTTCTATCATTTGGGATACAGGCTTTAAAAAATAATCCATTTAGGGCCAAATCTTGCAATTAGTATGCAAACAAAGACCACATAATCTGATTCTTAGAAATCACATCAGCAATTAAGTGTGTTAGGGACAATGCGTAACAATCAGCGTCACTGTTATTGCGTTGCCCTTTCTCACTTCTCCACTCATACCTCTTCCATCCTTGTTCACACATTGTCTCACACTGGAAGCTCTCTGGGACAGCAGGAGTCTTTTAATGTAAGGGAAAGCATGGAGTACAGTGGGGTCAGGGTTTGTGGTACCTGCTATCTCGGTAAACATAACAAAAAATATTCCTGGTGAAACTACAGGTCATCAGTTTTGTTATTATTCCCAGACATAATTCTGGCCCTGTATTTTCCTAGCACTTTGAATACTTTTCCTTCTTTACCTTTCTTGCCTAGTTTTATTGTTTATGGTCAATTAATAGCTTCTACTTTATTATTTAAATGTAATTTTAAATTGTAGTCCTAAGTGCCTAATGCTGATTTTTTCTTTTTTAAAGTATTACAAATTGAAACGCATAAACATGAACTTGGCTTTCCTCTGTGTTCCAGTGGTTTCCTGAGATCTTTCAAACAGATCTGGATTCCATTATGATTTTTTTTTCTATTTCTGTATTTGTATGTGTGTGCCATCTTTTTACTTAAGTGGAAAACTGACACTATTTATAAAGATTTTACATTTTAAATAGTTTAGCTAAATGACTTGTGTTACCTCATTTCTTATGCCTGCCTTTAGACCAGTAAAAATGCTGGAATTAAATCTGTGTTCATGAAAATTAAAGACTCAAATTAACATGAGCCATGAATATCAAAGACCTCACTTAAGACCACTGACCGTTGAATCGGACTTGAAAAGGTATGTGTTGCTGGCACGAATGGTCAAAGGCTTTCTTCACTGCAGTGTATCGGCCTGTAAAACCTGTGTAACTCTGGGTTCTGGATGAACTTCACACTCATGGTCAGCAGTTCATTTGGGGTAAACATTGTAAACCCTGGAGCTCTGGACCACTGCATCTCTTTCATATTTCTTTTCTGTACCCTGAAAAGACTCTTCTGGTCTCCCTGGTAATAAAATCTGTAGTATTCGTGCCTTTGGAGCTGCTCTGTTTGCTATTATCTAGTCTCCTATGTTGACAAGTATGATACAGAAGGAGTACAAAAAGTGTCATATGTGTCGTATTCCTATTGAGCGTTACTGCAAAGGCTTTCACAATTGTGAAGTAGATGGAGCTGTAGGAACAGACCATTTTCACAGCACCATAGAGTAACGCAGGGTGAAAGACATCTCAGGAGGTTTCTAGTCCAGTCCTGCTCAAAGCAAGGTCAGCTATGAGATCAGAGCAGGTTGCTCAGGGTAGGGTGTCATTCAGTCTGTTCTTGCAGACCACTAAGATGGAGACAGCAAAACCTCTCCAAGCAACCTGCTCAACTGGCAGACTGTCCTCATAGGGAAAAAGTTTCTCCTTATATTCAGTCTGAAACTCTCGTTTCAACTTGTGCCTGTTGTCACTCATCCTTCCAGCACACACAACAGGCTCTGTGAAAAGTCTCACTCTGTCTTCCTGATAACTGCCTTGTAGGTACTGGGGGGCTGCTATAAGGACCCTCCTTCTCTTCTCCAGGCTGAGTTGCTTAAAGAAGACTTCATGCACTTCCCCACACTGATTGGGTGGCCTGTCATGCACTGTCTCCAAGACATCACCCTCACTGGCCTCTCCTCTGATCTGACCCACAAGCTATGACTCAGGAGTCCCATACAAGAGGTCCATGTGTCTGAGCTGCTCCTTCACATAGAGGGCAACCACTGCCCCATCCTTGTCTTCCCATCCTGTCCTTTCTGAAGAGCTTGTATCCATCTATACTAGCACGGCAGTCAAGTGAGCTGTCCCATCTCATCCCAGCTGTACCTCTGGTTGCCGTACTGTGGGAGCTGTGCTCTTGCCTACAGCTTATACACACCCCTGCCCTGCCACCCCCCACTGCAGCGGGTGAATGTGTGCTTGAGACTGCCTCATCAGCAGCACCTGCAGACAAAAGGTATAGGCACTCCCTAACCGGTATTGTCAATCCTATTGATAGTGACAGCGCGCTGGGAATATAGTCCAATAGTAGCTTGTTGAAGTAAGCAGCAAATGTATGGAACCAAACCTGTTTTCACCTGTGACTGGTATTCAGCGTTCCAGAATCTAGGGGCCACTGTGCTAATCCCGTGAGATGGATGATTCTTAAAATATGTAAGCATTTCCATTTGTATGTGTCGGTACAATCATGTTCTTAAAAACACAATTCTTTAAGATTTATTTTCCACATTGAATATGGTGTATTGATGTAATTAAAGCCCAGCCAGTGTGTTCCTTAGTAGGCAATAGAGTTTTGGAATATATATTTGTCAATAAGACCATTAGACAGTGTTCTATTATTTCACGGTGCTGTATATCACAGGGCAAGCCAGCAGTAACAGATGCTCTGTTACTTCCAGAAACAGACAGAAAAGATGTCGAAGTTTTATAATCCTTGTTACCTATCTTTTAGCTACAGAGAATGAGAATACTTGTTTTTGCCAAGAAACAGAAGTTTGTCCTTATTGCTGGTTTATTATACCTATTTGAAAAAACAGGTAGTACTTTTGGATTTTAAAATTCATTGCCTAAGATATTATACTTTATATTAAAGAGGGAAAAGCCTTCAAATCATGCAGGAGCAGAAAATTATACTGAACAGACAATAATCAAATTATACTCTCAGCAATCTTAAGGTATTTTAGTGCAAACCACATTCATTAATTAGAAACTACATAGCACTTGTCCAAATTTTATTGACATTTATTTGAGCTTGCATTTGACTTGAACTGTGGAAATGAGTGGTATGATATTATCTCCAGAAAACAGCAAAATGTCTGCTTCTAATTTGCTTATAGATTTCAGAGAAGGAAAAACTTTTAAAGGCTAAGATCTACATTGCTCACCTGCACCTCCGTAAATTCAACATCAACAAAACTAGTACATACATACCCCTGTGCAATTGAGAAGACCAAGACCCTGCAATGAGCAATAAGCCGTTTATCACAGTCTGATTAAGACATAGCATTAGTGCCTGGGAGGGCATGCCAAAAGTGATGCTGCCTCTCTATTTTTCTAGGTCTCAGATGTTTCAAATAGGCCACCATCTGGACTCTCAAACAATAAGGGAGAGATGTAGCTTAAGGAATGCTGACAACATGATCTTCATAACAACACCTTTCCTTTTCAAGGGACATTATGTACATCTTATTGGCCTTTGCTCATTTTTTTAATGAGTTCAGTTTTCCACTTTAGCTTAATCAAAAATGCCTCTGGCAGGCTGTGTGCAGGTGGTGAAAAGCATTGAGCAGATATTTGAGAGTGGACTAGGACAAGTCATACAACAATGTTGGCTAGAAGGCTTTTTAAGTACAGCTGTGACGAAGGGATTGTGCATGTGCTAGACAGAGTACAGAGGCAAGACTAGCCTGGGAAGCGTTTTGACTCAGATATACAACACTGAAACACAACTCCTTCTTTGCTATTTCATTGATGTACATTTGATGCTGGCAATAATTTGTTTCTAGACTACAGTTTCTGATCAAGACCAGAATTCCTACCCAAACATTTGGTTCCTACAATCTACTATGTCTACAAAACTACTACATTGTCTCAGTGAGACTAGTAACCCTTCACTCAGTGGTGATAATATATTTTTGATTCTTGCTTTTCAATGGGATAGAATAATGGATTTTTTTGCTGTTTGTTTATTTTTATTTTTTCTTTGCAAGGTGGAAGAAATGGTTAGTTCAATATAGGGGGAAAAATACCCCAAACCTGAATATCTCATTTCATGTAGCTTTTAAATCCTGATGGAAGTGAAATCAGAGAGGATTTTACATCAACCAGTGTAGGGAGTGTAGCTGATGGCAGATAAAGGGTTCAGCCATAATCTCCTGTGACTCTAGGTAAAGTCAGCTGAAGCCACATCTCTCCCTCACCGTCAGTTGCCTAGATGCTGGCACACAATTTTTCAGTTTCTTCACTTCGCAACTTTTTCCTAAAAAACAGCTCCATACCAAGGAAAACATAAAAATGATTGGCAACATTCTCTCCCTTTTGTTCTGGCAAATAGGCTGCTTAGAAGCTATGATACTCCTCTGAACAGCACTTGGGTCAGAGGGAGCAGGAAGCATTAGCGTGACGCTGGTGCTGAGTGCCAACACCTGCCAGAGACTGTCCAGGCGGGAACAGCAGGATAAGGAGTAGCCTTTGGAAGCCACTTGTGATGATGGAGTAACAACACAAATAAGCAGGGCATGTTAGAGTCAGATTTTGACAGAAATTCATGAATCACGGTGAAATTATTTTTTGTGGCTGCACTGTCTTTGATCAACAGATTGTGGTAAACTGCTTATTGTTCGTTGCAGGGTCTTATTCTTCTCAGTTGCACAAGGGTATATACATACTAGTTTCACTGATTTTGAATTTACACAACATTATTGTGCAGCCCTGTGGTGTTATAACACAATGTTTCCCCGTACCTTGCTAACATATGTAAATGGGAATAACCTGGATTTTTTTTGAGTCTATACTTGTAATGCCTAGCAAAACAGGATTGTGGGCATCAACAGGTGTTTACTCTCTTTGGAACACCTTCCTTATTTCTATTATTTCTATTGCCTCTGTAGCCTAGAAGCTGTACTTAACCAACAGCCATCGGTTCTTGTATATTTTGGTAGATAAATGGATTTTACATTGGTGAGGTAGATATAAATGTTCAGGAAAGAGATTATGGTGTTAGGAAGAGCTGATAGCAGCCACTAAATTTTATGAATTCATACTTTGAGTATTAAAAGAAGTGCAAGTAAGATTTATATAAGTCAATTCAGTAAGTCATACATTGAATTCAAGCTTTTAAGTAGCTTTGTGCTAGACTGTAGCTCTTTTACAAAAATCAGAAACATTTTATTGCTTTTCAGGCAGGAGTGAAGTTACAGTCACAGTGAGATACAAATCGATTATCTTTTTTACATGGTGATGCTCTTACCTGTTCTTCAGAAACATGGCCAGATAGTAGTACAAATTTTCAAATAACATTAAAGAAAAATATTTAATTAAAGACACACCATAAACATTAATGTAAGCCAACATTTTAAAAATACAGCTTTCTCAGTGGCTGTTTAAGGTATGAAACGGGAGATTACCCTACCACAAGAATACAGCTTGGGGGTGAGAATGATCTTTCATTAAAATAGTTTCTTAAAATACTTCAATATGAAGTAATCTAATTGATAATGTGCTATTTTATGAATACTTTATAAGCTGAAAATATTGCTATGTGTATTTTGACCCTGAACTTTGGTGTTTTATATTTCATATTAAGTAAACAAAAAATGAGATAAATTTACATCTTCCTCCTCATTTTGCTTGACAAAAAAATATTTTAATTAAAAAATATTTTAATAATTCATTTTAGTTTTTACAATCAAACATGAGTTTATCTTCGTCTGTTACTCATTTAGTTCTTGATCTTGCACTGTGGTCTGTGAAACTTTTCATATACCTGAAATAAAATTATGCTGAGCAATTTGCAGGACCATGGCTATAAAAAATTATTTCCTATAGATGCATAGGGCTCTATCCAAATCTCTTTCACATGAATCATATATGTTAATCCTCTGTGCAGTAATGAAAGAAGAGATGTTTTATCACAGAGCAATGGCTGTTCTCCATAATATCCCATAATAAAAAGGAGCTTATAACAAAACAGTCATCTCTTATTGACAGTGTGACTTGAATTTCCCAGAATTGTTGTTAAACGTATTATGTTCTGAAGGAAAAACTTTGAGTAAGATTAAGTCATTTTATTGTGAAATCAGTCAGCCCAGTTTAGTGTTACTTTTTAGATAGGTCCATTGTGCTCTGTTTTGATTAAGACTTTGTGTGGAAATTTTTAATATCTTCCTAGATGTTTGTTGCGGAAGACATGTAATAAAGGCATGAAACAAAACTACCTTCTGGTCTTGGAAGGGGATATTCTTACTGATACGATCTGGAAACCTTTTATAGGTAGTTACTGAGAAACAAGTTTTCCATTTTTCTGATGCTAATATGATCGTGCAAGAAAAATGTCCCAGTTTACAACTTCCTAATGTAGAATTCGCTGTGTACTCTGGAGTCCACTGAGCAAGTACTTGAATGGATTGGGCATTGAAGCTGAAGGACTTGCAAGAAAAAAAATGCTGACTAGTAGAAGCAAGGCTTTTTCTAATTTCCAGGTATTGGAAATGGTTCTTAGGAAACACAAGCTTCTGTTGAATGAAGACAGGAAAGTAGAGAAGCTCCTGGAAAGAGAAAAACCTTGAGGAAGAGATTTTGAAGGGTTAGAAAAAAAAATTCAACAATGAACTTGAGTTTATTAAAGTTCTGTCACTATAAAGTGTGGTTGTATGTCCCTGCCTCATACACACAATAAATAAGACTTGCTTCTACTTGGCAGAAAATACTTTGCACAGCTGTTATAAATCACATATGGAGGTCCTGACTGTTACATCAGCCGCTGTAGGTATAAAAAGTCATCTTAGATATAAGAAGAGAATTGGAGAGCTGGAGGGCTCCCAGAAAGTTACCTAATACTTGATCTGGATCCTAATTCTGTTCCAGCACAGTATCACTGATGCTATTTCTGATAGATGTATTCCTGGAGATTCCGGAGATCTTTAAGAGTGGGATAGACAATCTTTTCCAGTGTTTTACCATTAGCTGCCTGTTGAAGTGGAATTCCACAGAGCTTTGGAAACAGTGAAATGGATCCATATGAAAAACTTGGAGCTTGGTCTGATCTTAAATGTATGTCATCAAGTTTGATTATCAAATACTTGTCTTTATGCCAGATGGATTATAGAAGACATGATAGAATTTCAGGATAGAAAAAACATTTGTATCATGCCATCATACCATCTGGATTTGATTTACAAATCACACTTAGCATTTCAGTGTCTCTGATCTTGTTGAACGTTACATATGATACACTTTGGTGAAACTACTGTTTACTGATCCTGTCAAAATGACATCAGCAGGAGATGGATTACTCATGTGAGTGAATTTGTTTGTGAATTTGCTTGTGAATTTGCATGCAGTTTGTAAGAAGATCGTGATTCTATCGCACCTTTTTAAAGTAGCTCTGAACCTTTTAAAGCAAGGGATTCCATCCTATTATTCATTACTTTAAAATGGCATTAAAAGACATCCTTTTCCTTCAACCTAGTAGCTGAACATTTCCTTTTGAGGCTAGACACGTGCTAACAAAGACCTGGGAGTAACTGCTGCTGTGGTGCCATACAATGTCTCCCAACGGTGGTAACATAAGAATTAGTTTTGAAATCCCCTTCCCCTCTCTCAAAAGAGAGATTTACTCTTTTCTCTTAAATTTATTTTTAGTTGAGATTAGAATATTATATTAGATTCACCACCAAAACGCATAACACCACTATTTCTTTCAAACTATGATTGGAATGTATAAACGCCACAAGATAAATTCTGCTGTGAATTGCAGAATGACAGATGCACATTAAGGAAAATTTTGCTTTTTTTAAAAATTTTTTTTCCCTCTCAGTTTTGAGTGTAGTTATATTATGCTTCATACTTTGGGATCAGTTACTGGCTTTAGAGCTCTATAATTTAGAAAGTTATTGTTAAATACGAGCGCAAAGACCAATGCATGCAATATTTTTCAAGCCTTGTTCCAGCTAGGAGCTGGAGAAATCTATCCACAAGAAATGTGCTGTGGCTGAGGTGAAGGTAAGTATTGAAATACCTCTGAGCCAAGCTTGAGATGACAAAAAGATGGGGTAATGGCTTCCAGCTTAGCAAGAGGTGGGCTTTCACGGCACTCAGCAGGAGCTGGAAGCCAGGACAGGCTGCATTTTGAAGAGTCTATTTGACTCTGTGCGAGTCCAAGACTCCTGCTGAGTTTTGAACTGTATTACTGCCTCCCCAAGCTCTTACAGCTCCTGCTGAATTCAGAATGAACTGGGAATTGCTGTGTGGGAGCTATTCGTGTTAAAGAGGGAAGAGACTGAACCTGCCATGTTCCTGCGGGGGGGGATTCTGAGTAGAGTATTCACTTCTTAAAAAGTTAAGGGGTGAATGTCCATCTTTTAAAAGTGTGGGGGGAACAGCGGGTGCAGGGGTAGGAATAGCATGTCTTCTCACATCTCTCCACTGGGGACACAGGCTGCAAACACATTTAGCAGAAATCCTTGTGTGCAGAACTGAATGTAGCCTTGATGTTAATGACCAAACTGCACAGTATCATGAGCAGTCTCATTGTGTGACTTTCAGTTCCCAGCAATGCTAAAATAGAGACTAAGTCACCCTAATACACCCTCCTTGTAATCTGTCAGTCCCACAGTGAGTCTATGCCTGGAACAAGTAGATATTTTCACTTTATTTTTTTTTAAAAAAAAAAAAAAAAAAAAGGCTTCTTCAATTTATCTTAGAACATTTAAGAAAGTTTTTAAATTAATCAGAATACATTACTCTTGATATGGAATGAAAGTGTCTAAATCTGTGTTTTATACCTGTTTAGTCCAAAAATGATTTAAGGTTAAATCACTTGAACCCAGATGAAGTCAGACTCATATTAAAAAGCTGGATGACTCTATAGCTGTCCCTGCCAATGTTTTTCTCTAATTTGTCACAACTGAATGAGATAAGAGAGGAGACAGACATGTCAGTGGACAAGCTCTGGCTGGTGACTCTTGTATGCATTTCTCAAATTGAAGCACAGCAATCCAGTACCCCAGCTCATTTAACTCAGAATAGTATATCTATCCTGGCAGTTGCTAATGTGATTGCCTCCGAGGCCAAATAATCCTTGCTCATCTGACATACTCTCGCTTTCGGGCATTCTGCCTTTTGCTCAGAATCTCCTCTTATTACTCTGCCAACAGTGTGGTGGAATTTAGCTTGGCAAAGGTGGTTGTAGAAAAGACAGCCAAGCTTCCTAGGGAGAGCACATCCTCGATGCATCTTCTTCACTTGGTGAATGGAGCCCAGCATACTTTTGACATAGTGCTATAACATTTCCTGAAGAAGGCTCCCAAGGACACAGAGCTCTGGCCTTTCTGCAGCGCAGTTAAAAATGCTGGACCAAGACTGTTGTTTTTTTCTTATTTCTTAGTTCATTAGAAATAAAGTAAATATTTGTCACACACATCCTCATACAGTTTAAAGTCCAAGGGTCAAAATCGGGCTCCAGTAAGATCAGTGGGAGAACTAATGATCATGCCTAGTAAATGAGTAAGAATACATCTGTCAGGATCTGTGGAAGGTAATGTGAGTTCTGCCATGGATTCCAGTAGACTCGCATGTAGCCTGATGTGATCTCTGCAGCTTTAGAGAACTAGTCACAACTCAGGAGAGGATTCAGAAGAACCATCACACCAAAGGCAACTTATCTCTGAGTGTCAGTGGTAAAAGGCTGCAAAACTGCACATTTTTTCTTCTCAAGTTGAGAGGAAAAATACTTCCTTCTGGACAGATCTCACCTATGAACTTTTTTTTTTATCATCTGCTGACTCTGTAGGTAGTATTTTGTTGTAAAAATTTGATCTGAAAGGTGCTACCTGCAGTATGCCAGAAACCTTAACTGTTAATATGGAAGTTTAGGATATGCAGTATTTCCAGAGGTCATTTGGACACGATAGATTTGGACCTAAGAACTCAATAGGGCACATCTTAAGTTTTATGTTTTACTATTTATGAGCATAGATTCTGTGATGAGAAAGAGATGAGTTTTCCTGCTTATAACTGTACTAGTGGTCACTGAAGACAGATGAAAACCTAAATGAACTTAGTAAAGCACAAGAATGCTAACATGCCAACATGTCATTAAGGTGAGAAATTTCTAAGTAAAAGAGGCAGTGTCAACTAAATATTTTGTCTCCAATATTGACTTTCTTGACTTTTCCTTCCTTTGCTGGCTTATACGAGCTTTAAAATAACTGCTACTGGTGACTTCATCCTATTTCCATAGTTTCAGCTAGAAACATCTCAGTCGCAGTACATCCGCAAAAACTCCCAAACTGGAGGTGTTTACCAGCCAAACCTAATTTTGTTTCGGGATACTTCTTGCATTAGATGAACACTTGAATTGAGAGACCTCAAAATATGAACACACATTTTTCCACCTCTACTTTACCACTGATCTGAAACATGCATATTTACATAAGTGTACAGAGAAAGAAAAAGATGAACTTTATTAATATGCTGGTTTTAATTTTTACACTGTCATTGGAAAACTGAAAAGGAATAAAGAGAGTCTGGGGAAGGGCAAGGATTTACAGAACATTTCAGCCTTAGTGCAAGAGGTCAAAAACCCTTCTGGTCAGGATGCATTAACAGCTGTTACTCTCTGATTATAATAGTGTGATTTATATACAATCTAATTTGTGATATTATTCTATCTCTGACTGGCCAAGATACTTTAAAAAAAAAAAAAAAGTCATTTGCTGTCATTTACATTATGAGAAAGATTTTCATTCTCAGAAAAAGGATTCAACAGGCACTGAAAAAGTCTGATTTTTCTCACTGATGCAGATGACCATTGGAAATCAAGCATAGAGCAGGTTATGACAGAGGATTTTCTACAAGTCAGTTTTCTTGCCGTACTCCTCTGTGGACAGAAAATAGCTTTTCTCTATAGGTCTACTTAATTTGTGCTAATTAACACTTTTTTTAATGTTGAAAAATGTGATAGGAAATCCATTTATACACAGAAATTTTAAAAGCCTCTTTATATTTCCTAAGGGAATCTTTACAGCTCAGTTCAGCCTCTAGCTGCATAACCACTGCATTTCCTATCTAAGGATTTTTGCTTTCGTGTACCTCTAAGATTCAATATTCCAAAAATGTTTTTGTATTCTTAACAACCTTGAAAAAAGTCTTATCTTTTTTCCTGGTAAAATATGTAGAGCTCGCTGCTTACTGTGAAGGTGCTTCTTCACTGTGAGGGTGACAGAGCCCTGGCACAGGCTGCCCGGGGAGGGTGTGGAGTCTCCTTCTCTGGAGATATTCAAACCCCGCCTGGACGCCGTCCTGTGCAACCTGCTCTGGGTGACCCTGCTCTGGCAGGGGGGTTGGACTAGATGATCTCCAGAGGTTCCTTCCAACCCCTACCATTCTGTGATTCTGTGATTCTTACAAAAAATGTCTGCAATTAATTTTTTTGAGAAAGTTATGTTATATTCTATGTATTCAAAAAAAAGTGAAGGTGAAAATAAAGTAGTAAAAGATGCTGCCATTTGAGTGTATATTATTCTCTTAAGAATGGACACATTTTATACATATCTGTTTACAAATATTTAGCTGGGGGGGAGAGGAGAAAGAAGTTATGTTTGTATTGCTTGAAAAAATACATTATTAATTTCTATTGGTTGAACTCTCTCCCTCTGGCATTAGCAATAACACTAGACAAAATTACATCTTTAATTTTCTTGACGTGCTTTTACTGTCTGTTGATAGACGAAAGGCCTAACTGCAAAGCAATAATTTATCTGTTTTAATTTTAATTTTTTTTATAAATGGAATTTTATGGATAGTGAAAATGAAACAGGCAGCATTCAAGACCTCATAGCTTGCAAAAAGCATGCAGATTAGTGTTATCAAAATTCCAGGCAAGAATTGAAAAACAAGCGTGTTAATCAGTCCCCTTACCTACACACTATAAAATGCACCAAAGTCTGTGTTTTGCCATATTTTTCTTATATTTAAGACTGTAATAGAAGTGTTTTCATGGCACGAAGCATTTTTCAGTCATTCCCCAGGAAAGAGTGTTGTTTTTGAACAGTGACATAGTGTGATTGCCCCATAGCCAGGTAAAATGCAAACCAGCACTGCCTGGGCGGCGTGCATTGGCAAACCACAACTACAAACCCTCACTTTTCCCTGCCTTCCTCCCCAGCCCTTGAGTTCTCCAGCCTGTAGTTTGATGCAGTTACCATGTCTTTAGATCTCAGTCCCACAAAGAGTGTGCCTGTGTGGAGCTTCACGCTGCATTTATGGAGAATTTACACAAAACTTCTGTTAAAAATTCAGTGCTGTCTTAATGTCTCGGTGCTAAGTTTACAAATCCCTGAAAAAATTCAGGGAACAAAAGATTTGCTCTTCCCAATAATTCACATGTGGAATGAATCCTTTCAGGATTTGTTTTACAAACCTTAGAGAAGTGGCATGTTATTCCAAAACATTGTATTTCGGATTAGTAGATAATATTATTTTTATTTCCAAAATAGAATAATATTTAAGCAGTAGTACATTTCTGTGAGTACAATGGGCTCTGGATATAGCAAAACACAATTTGTAGGGAAAGATGAGATTATATTTTGTGTATTAAAAGGATGTACGTTCAAAAGCTTTTTTTTTTCCATATGTAACAGGTGGCTTGGCTACCTCTGTAAGTAGATGTAACCTCTGCTTACAAATCTTTTTTCTTGTCTAAAGCTGAGACTATTAAAGCCTTATTCCGCTCATTGAAATGAGCAAAGTAACCAGAAGGATAAACCTTCAAGACTGGCACAGTGAGGCTCACAGCACTCTCTGGTTATGTGGGTAGTCTCTAGGCTACACAAAGCCAAAATTGTGATAAATGCTGAATTCAGCACCGGAAAGCAGCTGGGGAACACACCAGTACCAAGATGGTTGCATATATTTTATCCCGCATTTAAATGATAATTTGACCCAGTTAGGCATTTTAGGGTGTTTCTAATGTAGCCACAAAGGATACTACCTGTAGCCAAGAATACTACCTGGATAAGTAAAATAAAATATTCTCCAAGGGATGCATATGATTAACACAGAACTGCACTTTGATTATGCCTACACCATTTTCATTTTTGCTTTTGTCTATATTAAAGGATTCTGTTTTATTCACAAGAATATCACAGAATCATAGGATAATTCAGGGTGAAAGCGACCTCAGGAGGTCTCTAGCCCAGCTTCCTGCTCAAAGCAGGGTTAGCTATGAGATCAGACCGGCTGCTCAGGGCTTTATCCAGTCTCATTTTGAAAACCTGCAAGGATGGAGGCTGCACAACCGCTCTGAGCAGCCTGCTCCACTGCTGGACTGTCATCATGGAGAAAATGCTTCTCCTTGTGTCCTGTTAGAAACTCTCCTATGACAATTTACACTTGCTGCCATGCACCACTGTGAAGGGTCTGGCTCCGTCTTCCTGATAACCTCCTTGTAGGTACTGGGGGGCTGCTGTTTCATCCCACCCAGAGCTATCTCTTCTCCAGGCTGAACATGTCCAAGTCCCTCAGCCTCTTCTCACCGGGCAAGTACTCCAGAATCTGACCATGGAATCAGAATCATAGAATAGTTTGGCTTGGAAGGGACCGTTAAAGGCCATCTAGTCTAACCCCCCTGCAATAAGCAGGAACATCCTCAAGTAGATCAGGTTGCCCAGAGCCCCATCCAGCCTGACCTTGAATGTTTCCAGGGATGGGGCATCTACCACCTCTCTGGGCAACCTATTCCAGTGTTTCACCACCCTCACTGTAAAAAACCTCTTCCTTATGTCTAGCCTGTATCTCCCCTCTTTTAGTTTAAAACCATTACCCCTTGTCCTATCACAGCAGGCCCTGCTAAAAAGTTTTTCCCCATCTTTCCTATAAGCCCCCTTTAAGTATTGAAAGGCTGCAATAAGGTTTCCCTGGAGCCTTCTCTTCTCCAGGCTGAACAAGCCCAACTCTCTCAGCCTGTCTTCAGAGGAGAGGTGCTCCAGCCCTCTGATCAGTTTTGTGGCCCTCCTCTGGGCCCGCTCCAGCAGGTCCGTGTCCTTCTTGTGTTGGGGGCTCCAGAGCTGGATGCAGTACTCCAGGTGGGGTCTCACCAGCATGGAGTAGAGGGGCAGAATCCCCTCCCTCGACCTGCTGACCATGCTTCTTTTGATGCAGCCCAGGATACGGTTGGCCGTCTGGGCTGCAAGCGCACATTGCTGGCTCATGTCCAGCTTTTCATCCTCCAGTACCCCCAAGTCCTTCTCAGCTGGGCTGCTCTCCATCCCTGCATCCCCCAGCCTGTATTGATACCGGGGGTTGCTCCAACCCAGGCGCAGGACCTTGCATTTGTTCTTGTTGAACCTCATGAGATTTGTCCAGGACCACCTCTCCAGCTTGTCCAGGTCCCTCTGGATGGCATCCCGTCCCTCAGGCACGTCCACCGCACCACCCACCTTGGTGTCATCCGCAAACTTGCTGAGGGTGCACTCAATCCCACTGTCTATGTCATTGATGAAGATATTAAAGAGTACTGGTCCCAATACGGAGCCCTGAGGGACACCACTTGTCACGGATCTCCATCTGGATGTTGAGCCATTGACCACTACCCTCTGGATGTGACCATCCAATCAATTCCTCATCCACTGAATGGTCCACCCATCAAACCCGTATCTCTCCAATTTACAGAGAAGGATGTTGTGGGGGACCATGTCAAAGGCCTTACAGAAGTCCAGATAGATGAAATCTGTAGCTCTTCCCTTGTCCACTGAGTTCAGTACAGGGCCACCATCTCCTGTTTATCAATGTTCTTCTTGTACTATGGGGCCCAAACTGGCTGTGGTATTCTAGACATGGTCTTGAACTACTGGTCATGCTTTTGTTAGCACAGCCCAGGATGCTGTTGGCCATCTCAGCTGCCAGGGCTCACTGCTGGCTCATGCTCAGCTCTCTGCCCAGCAGGACTCCCGGGGCCTCTTCAGCAGAGCTGCTCCCTGGGCAGGCAGGCGCCTGTCTGGATCTTTGCCAGCAGCTTTTCCTTCCCAGGTGTATGACTTGGCATTTGTCATTGGTGAATTTCATATGGTTCCCATTGCCCCATTCCTCCAGCCTCTCCAGGGCTGTCTGGGTGGCAGCCCTGCCCTCGAGGGCATCACCTGCGTGCCCTAGACTGTTGTCTTCTGCTGGCCCGATCACAGTGTGCTCCAGTGCCCATTGCCCACTCTGTTGCTAGGTCACTGATGACATTAAATAGGACAGGTCCCAGGATGGACCCCTGAGGAATTCCAGTTGTTATCCACCTCTGGGTAGAGTATGACCCATATACTACTCTGAGATAAACAAGAAACTTGGTATTTTACTTTTATAAAAAATGGAACAAAACTGAAGATCAAGTCTCTTAAGATCATTCAAGACCAGAGCCAGACCAGCCTCTGCAGGACTTTATAAAACTAGCTGAGAAAGGTCTTTCTGCTTCCTTCATAGCTATCTAGTTCTGCACAGTAAACAGTAAGTAACAACATATATGAAAGATAAGTAAAAAAAAAAAAGCCTCAAAAAAAATCTAAAAATGCATTTTAGACAAAAAATTACTAGTCCTGGTAGAGCCTTAGCTATGAAAAATAAGAGGCTGCAAGAAAGTCCTATTGTCATCACCTTTATGTGTCAGCTACTCAAGTTTTGTGGTGAAGGGCAATAACATCTATCGGCCAGGATAAGAGTTTGCACACAATTATTGGGCCTCAGATGACTTTAGAGTCACTGTAACTCATTTTATAAGTGTGGTAACTTGCCAAGGCCCTATAAGTCAATGATTTGTCTGTATTAATGGTTAAATAAACCTCTGCCTGTGGGGCAATTTGAACCTCACAGTACATTTAAAAAAAATTCTCATATTCCTCTGGTAAAGCTGGGCACTTTTTTGCCAGAACATGCTTCTACTCTAATTACAAGCTTCTATCCATGTCAGTAAATCCCTTCCCACTCAGTTTAATGAATGGAAATATTTTAAAAACACACCACAAATTCCCTTTATTCTGTTTCTTTTTAGTAGGGAAACACTGGTTTTAGAATGAGTGTGAAGCATTTTAACTCAGCACCTTGGAAAAAAAAAACACCACCAACTTTCAAATACATCCATTGTTTTATCCATTTAAATAAAATATATCCAACCATATAGAAGACAGAGTAATATATAGGGAAAGAGATGAGTGATTGGAAGTTAGGCTAATAAAGGGCAGGCAAACTGAAAAAAAAACTGTTGATAAGAGAAAAATATAGGAAATGTAATGTCAAAATGAAAGACTTTGGCATCGGCATAAAACCTTTGCTAGAGAACAGCTCACCTCTGTCAGTCTGCCCACGCTGAAAAACTAAAAGTGAAGGTGCAATACATGGTAAGTGCTTTGACAAAAGGCAGCAGGCCACCAATTATGCTGGATTATGACAGTGAATATTTAAAAACGGCTTTAAAAATATTAAAGAAAGGCCGTTTTATGGTAGAGATGGAAAAAGTTCTGCTATACTGTAAGATTCAGGATCTATGAGAGAATGCATCTTAACTAAACAGCTGAATTTCCAGAACCGCACTCAGGTATCTATTTGTCATTTAAATGCCAGTTTCACACACTCACTCAAGTGCGGTGGATAAAATATTTATTTGTTTGGTTTTACTTTTCAAGATTGGTGACTCAAATATACATAATTCCATACCTTGATAGACATAATTCTTGATAGAAATCATTCCAATATCTTTTTCTGTCAAGAGTCTTCCTGAACCTCCAGTGTAATTCAATTTCCCATTTATTTTTCTGATGCAAAAACTGGGAGATGTGTACTTTTAGGGCTGCAGGCAGCTGACTAAGCCACTGACTAGTCTCTGGTCTAAGGTTAAGCTAACCGAACAGGACATAAGATACAATGAGGGATGACATGAGAAATTGCCAGACATGACAGATAACCACGCAAGAAACTGACAGAACTTACAGACAGTGCCGCAAGGGATACCTGAATTTCAAAGGTGGTTATGGGGGAGTTATGAGAGAAGCAGTGGTACTTCCCAAGCAGTTGAAGGGGACTACTGGGGACCTGCAGGGTAATAGACACTTGTGAGGGTAATACTACTTAGATAACTAAAACAGTAGTACTTTTTATATATATAAAACCAAGATTATTTGTGTGATTATATAAAAAATACCAAATTTTGGTAGAGATGTAGCAAAAATGGGACCAATGGGGAAAAAGTATTTAGAGGGCAGATTGTTTATTTGGGAGGGGCCCGGTGCGGGGAAAGGGAGGCACAAGTGTGCTGGAAAGGAGGATGAAGAAATGGGAAAGAGCATGATAATGTGGTGGGATGGGGTGCTTCCCTGCCCAGCAAAGGAACTGCTGACATGGCAAGAACAAGCACCCTGGCACCACTGTGGCAGTGCCTGTTCCAAGCCTTGCAACGTTGGCATCTGTTGTGGTTTGAAATGGAGCTGGCAGTGTGGGAACTAGATGGGCTCAGGTACCAAAGCACGTTTAGTCATGGGTATGTTTAATGTTGACAAGGGACTCAACATCCAGGTCCCACAGCGTGGGGGATGCCCACTCCAGAAGAGAAGCCAGCACAGGGGTTCACACGCAATCTCCCCGTCATGTGGCAGGTGGATGGGGCAGCCCAGGAGAGCGTTAGTAGAGTCAGCACAGGGGTCTTGGCCGACAGGCAGGGCTGCGGCCTCCTGGCCTCCTCTGCCATGAGCCCTTGGATGCCGAGGCCACTTCCTGTGGGCTCTCTGCTGGGCCCCCCCAGCAACCCCAGACCCTGTCACTTGCGGGATTGGGGAGAGAATGCCCAGTACCCAGGCTCTGATTGGCTAAAATTCCTGTGGCACCTGCCAATTGGCTGTTGCCATGGGGCGCTCCCAGCCTGCCCCTCCAGAAGATTCTCTGCTCTGTGGCAACCATGCTGCCATTAATGGCTTAGTTATGGGGGAGCCATTGGAGGGAAACAACGTGCACCCCATTCTAGCCCTGCATCGAACTGCCATGGCACCTCCACAGCTGCCTCCAAATGCACTGTCCCTGCAGCTGACCTGGGAGTTATTGCCATGTGTGATTTTAGAGCATGTTTCCCACAAGGTCTTAACGTGGGGACTCTGTTACAGGATTACAGGCATCCCCTATTTTTCCAAGGTTAACTGAGTGACCATTTAGCTAATGGGAACCTTTTACTTACGAATATATGTATAATAAATTACAAGTGCACGTCATTAATTTCTTGAATGCATTTCAAAGGCCAGTAACTTTGCGCACTCAGGTGGGTGCCTGTACAGCTCACGGAGAGCACTCTTCGGCCTCTCTCTCTACTTGCCACCCTCTGAAGGACATGGAGGTTCACAAAAGATTAGTTATTGCTAGACAGGCAGTTATTTTAAACTGTTCGTGAGATGTCCCAAGAGACCATGACTGGTTGGGGACAGAATGACCTTCCTTCCCCAGAGCACATGGCTTTGGGTGTCCCAGACGGTGGTGTGATGGTAGCAGTGTCAGGCTTGAAAGGCTGGGCGCCTTTGCCCTCATCTGGCATACGGAGCAGCTCAGCACAGTGATGTTACCGCAGGGAAAGGGATTACTGCTACCTTCTTCCTCCTGGTAAATGTGCCCCCGAGCACTATACATTAGGATTCTCTAGCAGGATTCTGCAGCACCTGCATGATGGGGATGACATCCCGATTTATCTGTCGTAATTGTATTTTGAGCAGCTTTTCTTTGGCGCTACCTCCTTAGCTTGAATTCACAACTTCTGCTTCCTCCTCTGATTAGAGAGTAGAAAGATTCATCCCTGTTTTAATTTCCTCAACTGGTTCTACTAATATTGAAAAAAGATATAATTTTCTTCATTCTACTTTTTCACTGTCTGTCTATTTTGATAACTGTCCAATTTTATTTTCTTATAGTATTTGGAATCTCATTTAAATCCCTCACTCCTGGAATCATATAATGATCGTATAAACTCATCTCTCAAAAATATTAAGATAAAACAGATTTCCCATTCCCTTGTGACTGCAAGAGGAATCTTAAAGAGCGTAAGATATCCCGAAGTGTCGTATGACAAAAAGGAGCATTTTGCTTAAAATGAGCTTAAGATCTGATATTTCAAGGAATGACTCACAGTTTTCAAATGCTCAGTGTTGCAAATACTCTAGACGTCTGAACAATTGTACAGGCTAAAAACATAGCACATTGTCGTGGTTTAGCCCCAGCCGGAGGCTGAGCCACGCGGTCGCTCGCTCACCCCCCCCTCCCGGTGGGACGGGGAGAGAATTGGGACGAAGAAAAGCAAAAACTCGTGGGTTAACAACAACAACAGTTTAACCAAACAACAAAGGGAAAGAGAACAAAACAAGCGAGAAACCCCAACAATGACAACAACAGCGAGTACTTAGCGGTGCTTCCCGTGCAGGTCGCTCCCGCCCGCAGCCCGACGCCCAGCCCGCTCCGAGCAGCGATCCCCGCCCCGCCAGTCACCCCCTCTAAATAGTGAGCGTGACGGTCACATGGTATAGAATAGACCCCGGCCAGCTTCTGGTGAAAATTAACCCTATCCCAGCCGCAACCAGGACATTATCCACCCCTTATTCTATACCATATATGTCACGCTCAGATCCTACACTTTCCAATTAATCACCACCACTTTTCCTGATATATATATATAGATATACACACAGACATCATTCCCTTAGTCTATGGACCATCCCTTTGAAGTGTCCATTGAGTTCATTTAGTCTATGACTTTAGGCTCCATCTGTCAGAATAGTCTCTTGGGGCAGGAGAGATGATGTGGAGTTTGCTCAGTCGGTGAAACAGGGCTGGGTCTCGGCGTGGTGTGGCAGGCGACACTGGACGCAGTGGGAGGATGGTCTGTAGTGTTGGATTGTTGCATCTGGAACTTGCAGTCACAGTATCTGGCTCGGCTGCTGCATCATGTCCACGGTCTGTGGGTTGAAGATGCCGATCTCTTGAGGAAGTTGATGGGCGCCAAAATCTCTTTTTCAGTTGGAGTGTAGCGGGCCTCAGATCCTCTGTATCCCCGGCTCCAAAACCCCAGGGGTCGACCTCGAGTCTCCCCTGGTGTTTTCTGCCAGAGGCTCCAGGTAGGGCCGTTCTCCCCGGCTGCGGTGTAGAGCACATTTTTAACATCTTGCCCTGCCCGGACTGGCCCAAGGGCTACTGCATGAACTATCTCCTGTTTAATTTGTTCGAAGGCTTGTCGTTGCTCAGGGCCCCATGTGAAATCATTCTTCTTTCGGGTCACGTGATAGAGAGGGCTTACAATAAAACTGTAATTTGGAATATGCATTCTCCAAAAACCCACAACGCCTAAGAAAGCTTGGGTCTCCTTTTTGTTAGCTGGTGGAGACATAGCTGCTATTTTGTTGATCACATCTGTTGGAATCTGACGACGTCCATCTTGCCATTTTATTCCTAGGAACTGGATCTCCTGTGCAGGTCCTTTGACCTTCCCTCGTTTTATGGCAAAGCCAGCTCTCAGAAGGATTTGAATTATTTTTTCCCCTTTCTCAAAAACCTCTGCTGCTGTGTTGCCCCACACAATGATGTCATCAATGTATTGTAGGTGTTCTGGAGCTCCACCCTTCTCCAGTGCAGTCTGGATCAGTCCATGGCAAATGGTAGGGCTGTGTTTCCACCCCTGGGGCAGTCGATTCCAGGTGTACTGGACACCCCTCCAAGTAAAAGCAAACTGTGGCCTGCACTCTGCTGCCAAAGGGATGGAGAAGAACGCATTGGCAATATCAATGGTGGCGTACCACTTGGCTGCCTTGGACTCCAGTTCATACTGAAGTTCTAGCATGTCCGGCACGGCAGCACTCAGTGGTGGCGTGACTTCATTCAGGCCACGGTAGTCCACTGTTAGTCTCCATTCCCCATTAGATTTCCGTACTGGCCATATAGGACTATTAAATGGTGAATGCGTCTTACTAATGACTCCTTGGCTCTCCAGTTGATGAATCAGCTCACGGATGGGAGCCAGGGAGTCTCTGTTAGTGCGATATTGCCGCCGGTGCACTGTCCTGGTAGCAATTGGCACCTTCTGTTCTTCAGCTTGCAGCAATCCCACAACGCAGGGATCTTCTGAGAGGCCAGGCAGGGTAGATAGCTGTTTGGTCTTCTCTGCACTCACCGTGGCTACACCAAAAGCCCATCGGTATCCCTTTGGGTCCTTGAAGTACCCTCTCCTGAGGTAGTCTATGCCAAGGATACAAGGGGCCTCTGGGCCAGTCACAATGAGGTGCTTTTCCCACTTGTCCCCTGTTAAGCTCACCTCAGCCTCCAATACTGACAATTCTTGGCATCCCCCTGTCACTCCTGAGATCCAGATGGGTTTCGTGCCCCTATGCTCTGATGGCATCAGACTACATTGTGCACCTGTGTCTACTAAAGCCCTATACTTCTGTGGGTTTGATGTGCCAGGCCATCGAACCCACACAGTCCAGTATACCCGGTCATCCCTTTCCTCCTCCTGGCCGAAGGCAGGGACCCTCTATTCCTGTTCCTCGTCAGAGTATTCCCTGTCTGAGCCTTGCAGCGCCAGACCAGAAGGCCCCTCCTCAGGATCAAGGGAGGTGATTTCAGTTCTTCTCTGTTTGGGAAATCGCTGATTGCCTTCGTGCATCTCTACAGCAACTCTGCTGACAGACTTCTTGGGTGGCCCCTTCTTAACAGCTGTCTTCCCTCTCAGTTCACGTACACGGGCTTCCAGCTTAAAGGTGGGTTCACCGTCCCACTTCCTCATGTCCTCCCCCTGGTCACGCAGGAAGAACCAGAGTGCTCCACGCGGCGTGCGTCTGGGGCTCCCTTTCCCTCCGACTGAGGCAGGAGAGGACTGATTTCTTGGGGCATTCCTGATAGTCAAGGCACTGGCCCGTAGGGATGAGGCGGTACAGAGATTTTCTTCAAAGTTTTGGAGCCAAGACGACACTCTCTCCACAGTTGGCGTATCAATATCTGGGAAATACATCGCTGCCAGACTGTTAGAATATGATGCTGGGGCGCTCTGAATCACCTTCCTCCACATAGCTCGTGTGCACAGGACGTCGTCTGGATCTTTGGAGACCTCATCATTGTCTAGATCCCTGTAGATGACTTCCAGTACCGCTAATTCTCTCAGGTACTGGATGCCTTCATCTGCAGTGGTCCACTTTCCTGGGGAGTTCACAAGATCTTCCTTGAATGGATACCTTGCCCTTACACTTGAGAGGAGCCGTCTCCAGAGACTGCAAATTGCTGCCTCTCTTCCAATTCCTCTCTCAATTCCCCGGTTCCTAGCAAGGGATCCCAGCTGTTGGGCTTCTTTGCCTTCCAAGTGCTGACTGTCGGCCCCGCTATCCCAGCATCGGAGCAGCCAGGCAGCAATCCGCTCACCTGGCTGGCGGCTGTAATCTTTCCGCATGTCTCGAAGTTCTGCTGAGGTCAGGGACCGGGTAGTTTCTGCTTCCTGTCGAAATTCTCTCACTCCTTCCTCTGATGTCCTTGTCGAAGGACCGGCTTCGTGATCTGACCCTTCCTCTTCTTCCTTTTCCCTTACTAATCGAGGGTATGGACCCGTTGTCCTCCTTGTCCATTGCTTCTTTTTGACTACTGGGGCAATTACTGTAGTTGGTGGTGTTGTTTGGGTCCCTATCTCAACCATGGTGTCCTCAGGTGCAGTTTGGGTTCCTGCCTCAACCGGAGTCCTCTGGGAATGCTGAACTGCGGCTCGATAGGCACAAGCCAGGCCCCAGTACAACGCTAGAAGCTGGTGGTTCTCATTGGGATAGGCAAGGCACCCTTCTATCAGGTGGCGTGTCAGTTTGCTAGGGTTGCTCACTTGTTCAGGTGTAAAGTCCCAGGCTATGGGAGGTGTTAACCGCCCTAGGAACCTGCCCAAGTCCTTCCACACACCCTGCCACCCTGGGACCGGCTGCCTCAGGTCACGCTTCAATATAGCCTCACCCAAAAGTTGTCTTCTCTTCCACCAGGACGAGACCAGATTCCACAAACCCCATAATATACCAACAATATTAGTAAGTAATACCAAGCAGTTCACACAAGGGTGAGTAAAGACCTCAGGAGCCTGTGTAATAAGCATGTCTACATTAACCCTGGGTAGGGAGAGGGAGATGATGTATTCCCTCATCCTTTCCACCAGATAGCTCCCCCAGGACAGTGAGACCGTCAGTGCCAGAACAAACCACATTCGCATTAACATGTTGCCAAAAGTCAAGAGATAAACAACGCAACCAGCAAACTTTTTTTTTTTGACCCGTGCAGGAGCTTGTCACTTAGTAATTACTACAGTTAGAGCACACTTAATACAAAAGTGCTGTTGTCGTGCCCCACGTTGGGCGCCAAAAAAGACTGTCGTGGTTTAGCCCCAGCCGGAGGCTGAGCCACGCGGTCGCTCGCTCACCCCCCCCTCCCGGTGGGACGGGGAGAGAATTGGGACGAAGAAAAGCAAAAACTCGTGGGTTAACAACAACAACAGTTTAACCAAACAACAAAGGGAAAGAGAACAAAACAAGCGAGAAACCCCAACAATAACAACAACAGCGAGTACTTAGCGGTGCTTCCCGTGCAGGTCGCTCCCGCCCGCAGCCCGACGCCCAGCCCGCTCCGAGCAGCGATCCCCGCCCCGCCAGTCACCCCCTCTAAATAGTGAGCGTGACGGTCACATGGTATAGAATAGACCCCGGCCAGCTTCTGGTGAAAATTAACCCTATCCCAGCCGCAACCAGGACACACATTTATAGAACATTTTATGAACTGTTAATCCCCGTGACAAATATTCTTTGATTGGTATTTCCATTCAGGCCATTAGCTGGAGAAGCAGGCATAAGTCATCATATAGCTCAGGTCACACCTGTAGGCTAGTATTACAGCTTTTTCTGTGTGTGTGTGCTCATGTCTTCAAAGCAGATACTGTGATAGCAGCAATGAGTGAATATAAATGTTCCCCAGCTGAACTGTCAGGATCAGGATGTCCCGGTTTCAGGTATGTGATCCGTTCCTTCACAAAAGGTATGAGAGCTCATGTAATTGACAGTGAGAGTGGCATTTTGACAAGATGCAAGACATGCCTACCTTCTGTATCTGAGCTATAGATGAGTGCCTTATAAATAATGTGTGATAAACAACAAATAGCTTAAACACTTGTTTCTAGTCAGAGCTAGCTCAGATCCATCTAGCAGTGTTGAAAAAAAACACCAAAAAACAAACAGATGAGACATTTTAGTTTTGATTCTGTTCTCCTAAAAAATCTGGCAAGAAGGACAGAAAAAGATACAACAGATATCCCTGGAGAATGAAAAAGGACATACATTTCCTTAGGTAAACTGTCCATTTTAAAAAGTACACAAATAGTGTAAAGAGTGACATTTTTTTTTTAAATTACCCAATTTTTACAGTATTCCATTCATAATGCTGGCATTCTTCTCTAATTCTTCAGAGCACTGTGTGACAGAGATATTGCATAAATTTTAATTAAGTGTTTAGCTCTGCATCGGCTTGCTAAGTAATATGTCAAAATTAAAACCCTTAAATAATTGACCTAATAATAGATGACCTAATACACTGTACATTCTAGTATAGGACACATCTGGTAGACAACATATCTAAATTAATTTTTTTTTTAAACATGGTAGTATAGACTAACTAATTCCCAGCTGCCACCATCCTTACTGAAAGTACATATGCCAAAGGCATATTTTTTGTCATTTTTTGTAAGAACGTTGATAAAACAATACATCACACTCTGTTATTGCAGTCTGAAATAAATAGACTTTTCCCCAAGCTCACCAAATTTACTTTTGCATTATTCACCATTTTCATTTCAATTACACATAACATTTACATGAAGAGCTCTCTGCCTAGTACAGCAAACTAAATTTAAAAGGGTTGTAAGAACGTAGTTTGAACACAGAAATGCTTTTGTTAGAGTCTTAGTCTAATTATCAGAAGGCAGAAGCTCTGACTTTTCAACTCATTCCTATACTGCTATTTGTTTTCATTAAATCTGACAAACCCACGGTAATAAACACTCTCAGAACATGACTCCTTCCCTGCTTCTGCCACTGTATTGAACAGGCCTGTCACCAACCTCACGGTACACAGCACCTTGCAGGCCTAGTCCTGAGAATGACAGCTACTTCCATAGCTAAAAGGACAAGGGCAGTCTTTTTTGGCTTATTTGAAGAAATAATACTATGTCATTAAGTTTCCCATTCTGTTTCATTGGGAAATGCTTTCACTTTTGCTAATGACTATTTTGCTGTTGGTTAAAAGATATTCTTTTTACAAAAGCCGCTGAACTCTGATTATTCAATACTATTAATGGTTTTTTATTCTCCTTTGGACCCTAAATATAGATAGATTATTAAAATGGCTAAAAATACCTGTGTATTATCATGTATTCCCTTGACACCTATTACACAATGGAAACTGCTAAAAAATGCCTGCCGCTTTTCAGGAAGTCCTTCCGTCCACAAATACTGAATTGCAATTTCCCCTTAAAATTTCCGTTGAGAACCTGAATTTCTTCCATATCTTTAGCAATCACCAAGTTTCTTCTGTTACTGGTAGGGAGATGGGCATACACTGTCATTGGCAATGCGCATTTCATTCATTTCATGGCTAAAGGAGCACAGAGTGTCTGGTTGGGCTACTAACTGTTTTGAGGATTGCTTTGTAAGGGTACACCCCTTGTTTCTCCAGGTCAGTGATCCTCTGGCCATGAGCAATAACACTGCGGAGATAACAGTCCTTGGACGACATCATGTTTTGATCAGACTTTACACCTGCTCAATGACACTGGCCTCAGTTTTATGTTTTTTAATGTTCTGTGGCCTGAGCAAACTCAGAATTTCACAGATACCTGCGAGCCAAGGTTAGAGTCGCTGCTCTTCCAGGGTAAGGGAAAGACTGGCCTTTGTACCAGTTTGAAGCTAGCTGACTTTTTCACTTTTGAAAAGATCAGCCATGCAGTATAGAGTTTTTTAAATCTAAAAGGGAATTCTTATTATCACTCACCTCAGTAAGTGGATGTGTAAATTGGATACAGGAGTCCTCATTTTTCAGGAATTTGACTTATGGAAGTAGTCCCTTCTCAAACTTCAGTTACACAATGACTTAGATTAGCTTACTCATTCAAGTTAGCTTATTAGGTTTGCCATTAGAGTTCCTCACTCAGAGCTTGTTTTCCAACCCAGGCTTTGGAAAAAAGTCTTTGGTTTCTTATCAGAAATATAGTATTATATAATACTGTTGAGTTCTTTCATGCGTTCCTTCTGTAACACTTCCCAAAACCTCCAGGAACTGAACATAGAATCATAGAATCAGAGAATATCTCAGGTTGGAAGGGACGCATAAGGATCATCAAGTCTTAACTCCCTGCTCCTCACAGGAGCATAACAGTAATAACTTTACATAACTGTAAAAGATTTCAGTTTGCTTTTAAATAATCTTCAACTTTTAATTATGACAATAAATAGGAACAATCAATGCAGTGTTAAGAAACCATGCAGAGCAAGTAGATATGAAAGCTGTTGCACAATGTGTCTGCTGTATAGAATCATAGAATCATAGAATCATAGAATTGTTCTGGTTGGAAGAGACCTCCAAGATCATCGGGTCCAACCATTAACCTATCACTACCAAGTCCCCCACTAAATCATATCCCTTAGGGCCTCATCTAAACGCCTTTTGAATACCCCCAGAGATGGGGACTCCACCACCTCCCTGGGCAGCCTGTTCCAATGCCTGACAACCCTTTCGGTAAAGAAGTTTTTACGAATGTCCAATCTAAACCTCCCCTGGCGCAACTTGAGGCCATTTCCTCTTGTTTTGTTGTCTGTTACTAGGGAGAAGAGACCAACCCCCATCTCTCTCCAACCTCCTTTCAGGTAGTTGTAGAGAGCAATAAGGTCTCCCCTCAGCCTCCTTTTCTCCAGGCTAAACATCCCCAGTTCCCTCAGCCGCTCCTCACAGGACTTGTGTTCCAGACCCTTCACCAGCCTCGTTGCCCGTCTCTGGACACGCTCCAGCACCTCAATGTCTTTCTTGTAGTGAGGGGCCCAAAACTGAACACAGTACTCGAGGTGCGGCCTCACCAGGGCCGAGTACAGGGGGACATATCTCTTATGACTCAAGGCTTCAGATTTCAATTTTTGGCAGTGGATTCCAACAAGTCTTTTGCTTCATTTATTTTTTGTTGGTAAGTAAGGTGATCCACCTTTATCAGGATGATTCAAAATCATGATTCTTCTATGGGCTGTTCTGATTTTGGCCTTGCCAGCATATGGACTTACACCTAAAATAAAACTAGCTTCTCGCCTATTCATTTTCTTTTCAAATCCTCCTTTATAGTACGATGAAAGACTAGAAGTTGAAATCATCTTTGCTGTCTCTGTAATTGACTGTTCCAATGGTTTCCAAAGGTGGAAAGCATAACAACCTGCAAACGCAACAGGTGCAACACCAGGTACAACTGCTATCATAGCTCTGTCCAGCCCTTGGTCCAGTTCAGCTTGGCCCTTGCTGGCGTGCGTAGGGACCCTGGCGCACTCGGCATAGCGCAGGCCCTTGAAGGAGGCTGCGGCTCCTTCCATGGCAGAGGCAGGGAGGGGAAAGCCACATCCATGGTACAAGGATCTAGCCAGCAGAGCACAGGAAGGTGGGATTTGGGAGACAATGAGAATAAGAGAGTCTGGAATGGTAGATGCATTGTGATTCTGTTCTCATCCAATATTTTCTATCTATATCTATTTTGTAGTGTGCATCTTTTTGTAACAGCTACAGTGCCCACTTCAGAATTTACAAAATAAGTGAAAGAAATTTTCATCTTTTTTTTATTATTACACAAATGAAAGTTAGGTCAGGTTCCACATGGAAAATTAGAGAACATAGTTTGAGGTAAGAGATAGGTACCTTGTCCATCCTCCCGCATTGCTGCAGAATGGACTTGATTCATTTTAGAATACATCTGTCAGATACGTTGACTAGATTCCACTTGTATATCTAGTGAAAGTTTCTAAATTACCTTTTGTTCACTTGTTTTGCTGCCTGATGCACTAATACAGAGATTTACACACACACACTCCCCACCCTCGAAAATATGTAACCTAACTGCAGCTGGATATAGATTTCTATCACTGTTTCTGTTATTGGCAGTTCAGGAACGGAAGTATCTAAACCTTGTCATAGAATCCCTATATCACCCTTTTCTGTCTTTGTGGGTAGTTATTTCCCCTCTTTTGTTTCTCTTCTTCCATACTGAATATATCTGTCCTTCTCATGTTCCCCCACTGGTCTGACTTTCCAGATCATTTTATAGCATCCCTGACCCCACTTACAGTTCAGTTGCACATACACAGATCTTAGTTTTATAACCCTGAGCTAGAGAAGATGGAATATGCTTTTGCCCCCATAGAAAAAGGTAAAATAAAAGTCTTTTAAAAATACGAGAGTAAATGTATCATGTTTCTCTAAAAAGGTGAAAGCCCTTTTTCCTGCGTAATGGAATCTGATTCCACTTTACTAGTTAGTAACCAGAGTGCTATTTGAACTTTGTAAAACTAACCAGGACCACATGGCAGACGTAACTTTATTCACCGTCTCTGTGCAACAATAATCAGGCATCAGCAGCTTTGAACTCTAGATGTAGCTACATTCACTTGCCATCTGTCAACTACTGGGATATAAGATAAAGAATATGATTTTGAGTGGACTAAAAGAGTCAACAGTATTAAACAGAATGTGATAGTAAGACCTAAGAAAAAATCATAGCGGCTAAAAAACATATATTTTATTGTTCTCTACTTTTCAGCTCCTTACATTTCCTTAGTTTTCTTTCATACTGTGACAGTAAGAGACTATATACAAATAAAGTGTTTCAATTTTCTAATCCATTTTTTTAGACCTCTTTTTTTTGTATTCTTGTTTTGGTAAGACAAGAATTCTGTTCTGTTCAGAAGTAGTTTAGATAATTTAGGTGTCTCAGCACTGATGTGCAATTCAGTAGATTACACTTGAAGCAATACCATGTAAATTTTGTTTGCAAATGGTATGAGGAAGGGAAAGTCAATCTCCAGTAACAATATAGTCCAAAATTTAGTTCTGTTCTAGTTGCATTTTAAGGTGGCCATTTGCTGCTATTATAGAGAGCTAATACATAGGTTTGACTATGGGGCTCAATTGAAATAGAAGATATTGAGGAAATGATGGAATTTAATCCGAAGTGTTGGGTTTTTTTTAATCCTGCCTGTAGTTCATTCATATACATAAACATCCCACAATGCATGAAAACATACCCAATGTCCCGCAGTTCATGTAATTTTAGGTATTACAGATTAAAATGCCCAATTTAGAAATTTGCATTTAATTCTGTAAAGTATTGAGGAACTGACCTTGATCCAGGGAAGATCCTATGGGTATATTTACCTATATCCAAACAATTCTAGTCACACATTTAAGACTATTCATTTGCCTGTATTTTGAAGGCTGCATACTAAGGCATAGTATGCGAGTAAAAATCAAACCTTATTTTTATTTGACAAAATGTTACATAATTTTAAAAAATTGCCATATAAGACTAATTAAAGATAGCTTTCATGAAATATAACAGAGGACCAGGGTTATATGGCCAGCAGGTCGAGGGAGGGGATTCTGTCACTCTACTCCACTCTGGTGAGACCCCACCTGGAGTCCTGCGTCCAGCTCTGGGGCCCCCAACACAAGAAGGACATGGACCTGCTGGAGCTGGCCTAGAGGAGGGCCACAAAACTGATCAGAGGGCTGGAGCAGCTCTCCTATGAAGGCAGGCTGAGAGAGTTGGTCTTGTTCAGCCTGAAGAAGAGAAGGCTCCAGGGAGACCTTCTAGCAGCCTTCCAGTAGATAAAGGGGGTCTACAGGAAAGATGAGGAGGGACTCTTTATCAGGGAGTGCAGTGATAGGACAAGGGGTAAAAGTTTTAAACTGAAAGAGGAATATTATGAAGAAACTCTACAATGCGGGTGGTGAAACACTGGAACAGGTTTGCAGAGAGAGGTGGTAGACGCTCCATCCCTGGAAACATTCAAGGTCAGGCTGGATGGGGCTCTGGGCAACCTAATCTAGTTGAGGATGTCCCTGCTCGTTGCACAGGGGTTGGACTAGATGACCTTTAAAGGTCCCTTCCCACCCAAACTGTTCTATGATTCTATGATTCTATATTTTTGACCCAGATTCTAAATAAGATGAATGGTTAATAAATGGATGTGGGAATGAGAAAGCAGCAGTGGTACTGGGCCAGAATTTTAATTTTTGGGAAAATAGTTCCCCTTCAAAGTGGAAGTTACTCATGCAACCAGAGGATGTCTGAAAGGACTCTAACAGGAATCATCAAAGAATGTTAAGATCTGAAATAAAAGAATAATGTGAACTCATTTGATAATGTAATACTGTGCCTTCAAACTGTAACATGAAAAGCAATCTTTATTCATAGTTTATCTGCCATATATAGCATTAGCATTTTTCATTTTTATGTGAAATTAATTTGTATATGGTCTTAAATACTGCACAGAGAGGAAAAAAAATCTTGTTATTGAAAAATGATGTTTATTTTCATTTTTCTTATATTAACACTAATTTTTTGTTATTTTGAGTACATGTGATTATGAAAATCCCTATGGAATATGTAGAAGTCTTTGTTTTACATGGAAACTAGAAATATAAAATAAATACTTCTATTGCTGATTATTTCGCTTAGTTTGATTCAGTCTTACTAGGGATGTATTTAAACAATAATTTTTCTGTGCTACAGAAATGACATTTGACCTTGTTAATTATCAGGGTAAAGAATATTTATTATGTAGTTCAACTCTACTGAAATGTTATTTCAGGTGATAATTACATGGACTGTGGACAGTGAGTTGAACAAAACTCCTTTTAATTATAACCAGGAAAGCTATTAAGCCATTTTTCTATTTGAATTGGAGCGCTCCTTTCCTGGTGTTTAAAGCTCTTTATTACAGGTTTCTTAGTATAGAAAAGTTTGTGCTACACCACAGGAAGACAGCAAGTGGTCTAAAAAGTGATTCTATCAAATGTATTTTTTTTTTCAAAACTAGTCATTTTCTTGCTGATGTGCCCTATTATGCTTTCTGTGTGCTCATTTTAAAGAACTACACGTACCTCTTTCCAGATTTTAAGAAAATGACTTAAGATCTAGTGTTTCTTTAGATGAGATTTAATATCAAATTCAATTCTAGAAAAAAATGCTGGGAATAAGTCATGTTATATTTCCCTGTAAAGACAACTGACAATTACAGCAGTGTAAGAGCATCTAGAACATAAATATATCTACTAGCAGGTGCTTTGCAAATTAATTTTGAAATAATTTACTGTTACTGCAAGTGTACATTTTTGCAAGGGGCTGAGTCTGCTTTAAAATCTTCAAACAGTGTAAAAGAGCTTGTTGTATTTGATAAAAAATTAGCACAGTAAAAATATGTTATTCTATGCCATGAAATGACACCTTTTGAAGAATCTGGGTGTTTCTGAGCCATCATACAGCTTGCTTTATTTGGTTCTCAGAACTTCAAAGTACTGAAAGCAACTATTTCATAGAAGCCTGTATAAAATTATGCCAGCCTGGGGCTAGAAATGCCATGCAATAAACAAATGCAGGGGTGATTCTATGTATCTTATCCTCCATTAACACAGATTCAGCAAAGAACGCTTATGAGCCTCATTTATTACAAATGAAGCTCAGACACCAGGTTTTGTCCTTATTTTTCAGAAAGCCTAAGGAAATGTTGCACATTGGCAATGCTTCTGTTTTGCTTAGCGTATTGCAGCTTTGTCGTCCCATGAAGTCAGTGGTGCTCTAGGCAGAAGCAGATTTCCACCCACGTGGAGTTTACAGAAGTACCTGTGTGAGTGCTGCAGTAATTCAGTATTACCTTCCTGAATATTTTGTCTCCTAAAGAAAGAAGGCAGCACTGAAGATGCTAAGAGAAAGTAAGAAGAGAAAAAGAATTTCAAAGCAGCTTTGAAAATATCTACAAAAAAGGAAAGAAAGAAAGAAAGGAAGGAAGAAAGACAGAAAGAAGGAAAGAAAGAAAGGAAGAGAGAAAAGAAGGAAGGAAAAATTAAAATGAGTTGTAGAAAAAAAAGTCCACTGATTTTACAGGTGCATAACCAATCCTTCAGAACCCACCTCTAGCCCTCTTTATTTTATTAACTTGAATCTCACTTTTTCCATTCAGATTTAGATCATATTAGACAGGAAGACAGTAATATTCTTGAAGGTCTGATTATCCAAAGTAAAGACTTTGATCTCATCCAGTTATTGTAAGACCATTTTTCTATTTAAATGCTGGGGGAAAAAATAAATAATCCAGCCCCAAAGACGAGACTGGAAAAGTCTGGGTTTTTTTCTATTTTATGTAATTGTTTGTTTATTTAGTCTATTTATCTCAAGTGGTGGATTGTAAAAGGGGAGAGATTTGGTAAAACAAGTATCGTTTTCATTGTCCTTTTCACACATAAATGCTATTAAGAACTGCTCTAGGTGTCTAGAAATGGCAAGATGTCTGTCTGAAGCAGAATGGATGTCCTCCTTACCTGCATTGGTTCTGATGCTTAGTAGTTCAGCCATGGTCTAAATCCATAGTGTTCTTTCTAGTGGTCAAAGGCTTAAGTAGTATTGCTGCCAGGGTTTTACAGTGGCAGGCATGGATGTTTCAAAAACATTCATTTTTCATGTCTTACTCCCACTGCCTGAAATATTTTGGAATTTTTCCCCATACAGTGTAGAACTCTGGTATCTTTCTTAAAGTTCTCTATGAAGGAATGCAAAGTGTTCCTCTTGAAAGCTATGAATCATTTATTTTCTCAAGTGTTCCACATTTCTGGAAAAAAAAGATATTTTCATAAAATAATACTCAGCATTGAAAAACAGTATTACTGTAGAATTATACATGCCTCACAGTCCAATTCTAAATATCTCCAAAAATATATATGCTTGGAAATGGGCATAACCAATCTCATAAAAGGGAGAAGTAGTTTCTGGCTAAATCTTGAGATAATGCAAATAGTTTGATTAAACATTGATTATTCATTTAGCATTCTATAAGGCACTATAAGGATAGAGACCAAACTGTGTAAAGTTTTTGCACATTTATGATAAAATTTGTCACTAAATCAGCAAAACAAATAATGTGTTGGTTATGGACTAGGCTTTGATTCCAAGTCTGAATGTACCTCTGCAGGGGAAGAATTGGCTGTACGATCCATCTACCTTCCTTTGAATTCCACAAAAGGGACCAGATTAATTCTTACTATACCACTTTTGGCCCCAAACCTGGTTCAAAGTTATCACCTTCTGCAACTGACCCTTCATTGCTGTAGCCGAGATGCAACTGTGATCCAGTGGTATTTCTTTCTCTGGGATGCCTGCTACTCCTTATGCCAGTTATGCTATAGTCTTAATTGTATATAATGCATGCCAATGATCTATGAGTGGAGAGTCACATTTTATTTCAGGCTCCCTAGAAATCTATTTGCTATTTTCCTGCCAGCTTCTTCTAAAAGTGTTTTCATACTGTGGGTCTAGAACAGTGACAGAGTCCTTCCAAGTAAAGCTTGATAGTATCTTCCCATCTGTCTGTGGAACATAATATGCAGTGCCTCATGCAATTGACACCACCGTAATTTCTTTTCTTTCATATTAAAAGGGCAGTAACACAGCTCATTGGTGACTGGACATGTTCTTCTACACTCTCTGTGAATGGAAAATCAACTGTATGTCCCCAGTTCCCAGGTTCCATTCTTCTCACTTCATTGTATTAAATAATATTTTCTATTCCTCTGTTCTCCTTAGCTTATTCCTAACCACCTACTCCTGTTTGGATCTAAATGGACTGTGAAATTTCTACAGCAAAGATGCAATTTGAATGTTCCTTCTTTTTAATTTTTTAAATTGTGAAATTGTAAATATTTTTCATTCCCCATACCTCCATAGTGTGTACATTCTTTGCTTACCACACAGTGTTCCACCTGTGTAGGTATTTTTATGTGCACTGCTTAGATATTTATCAGTCCTCTAGGAAGAAAATACAGGAACGATTTTTTTTTATATAATTTATCATGTAAATATCTTTGTGTGAAACATTCAGCTCCCATCCTGCACAAATGAAAATACCACAATCCATTAAATAGCCCTTCTTAATAGTGTTGGTCTTTCACAGTTCTTTTTTAAAGGGTGTAGAGAAACAGAGAGATGGATAGTGGCAGTAAGAGAGAGGGATGTCATAACTTCAAGGTACATTGATATATGTAAAATTAAAGGATTTAAAGAATTCTATAAACCTGCAAGTTTTATAGACTTTTTATGAGTTTTAAGCTTACATTTCACAATTATACTTTTTGTTATTAGAGCCTCAGATCTTATAGCAGAAGTTTCAATATTTCCAAAATATTTGTGTTATTTTTGAAAACAGCATTGCTTTTCCCTGTGAATGCAGTGTCTGTCTCAGAGAACTGCTTGTTTCTGTTAAACTCCCAGGGACTAGGATCAACCTATTAGATGGAATATTAGTTAAGAACAGAATGCTACTTGATAATGCCAGGGAGGCAAACTTGAAAATGGAACCTCCCAGTTTTTCCCAGTGGCAAAGTTTGTGATTTTCTCAGGCATGATTGGTTTTTTAACTCCTTTGAACTAATTTTTGAAGTCTTAAAGTTGGCAATACTGGATTCTCTCATAAAAATTTCCAAAAAAATCCCCAAACCAAACCACACCCAAACCCAAAAGTCCGAAGTAAAAAGTATTTTACAGAAGCCACTGGAAACATTAGACTTTAGAACACAGGGAAAAACATTTTGTGGATCTTGACGATTCCTTTTGGATTCTTACTTCTTCCTACTCAGTAGGATTGAAATGAAATCTCAGTTTAAATTTCAATGTTTTCTTCTGAATACATTTCAACAAAGTTCATCTATCTCCACAAAGCAGTGGAGAAGATTTATGTCAGCATTATATAGGTTTGATGTTAAAATTATGAAACTTTAAATCTCATAGAGTCGTATGCTTTAATAGATTTAACACTTATAACCCTTTTAGAATGACACAAAATGGCATCACAATTATACAATTATATCATCAAAGTCTGAGGATTTCTTCCTTAAAAAATTACTCTCTGAGGCAAGATCTATAATTTTTAAAATTTTATTCAAATAATTCCCATATTAACTGGGTTAGCAACACATAAAACTACTACATATATTTATGGCCATTGCAAACTTTTGAAGTATTTGCAAACTATTGTATATTTACATATGCATGCACTTGCATGTACAACTTCAGTTGCTACCATGAAGGATGTTTTATGTGTTTTAATATAAAATGTACGTATAAATCCATGAACATATCAGGAGTATTTGTAAGATATAAATGAAGTCCACAGTGACATTTCTGTAGCATAATGTGGCATTTTGGATTTTGCAAATGAAATTAGCACTGCATACTTGTTGATAAAACGTAATTGCATTAACTCCACAGACTCATGAAGAGGTAAACTGTAAACAGGCATTCTGACACCTGATTAAGTCTTGACAAAGTTTTAAGCATGCTACTTTAATAATGCTAAAGTAAATATTGTGTATGTATCCTTTATATGCATTTTAAAAGACGTTGATTGCATTAGGTAGAGCTGCCTATATTATCTATCAATTTTGGTCTACTTTTATTTGCCTACACATTTCCAGGTTTGCTAATTGTTGTATTTTTGAGAATGTTTGTTTTCCTGTAGTTGAATTTGGTTCATCTCAGTGTTTATGCTATGCCAGGACAGCACGCAGTACTTTCAAGTGCTCTGCTATTAAGGGCAAGTAGCTCTAACAGTTGTGACTTAATTATCCTATCTGTAGAGACAGTAAAGTGTTCAACCACTAAAAGTTCATCATCACTGATGACAGATGGAATATTTAGTGGATATGCTACTGCACTTGGGGTATTTTCCATGTGTCTATGAAGTTTTCTTCTTTAGCCTTTTCTGTTAAGGGTGAAGTTGTTTCATAACCTATAAATACGTGGCATATCAGATATGGTAAGATGAACCTCAGTATGTAATTTATATTAATAAATTAGAATTTTTTTTCTCTGTCAAATGCAATGGACAGTTTTCCTATTAAATAACAGCTTCAATATCAAAACTTACTAAATTAAAACCAGCACTCCACATAACAGCACAGTTCAGTCTTTTTCTTTGGTCACTATCCTGTTTATATCAAAGTATATTATTATTATTTGCCTGCTTACAGCTGACATTTTTAGACATCTTATGTTTTGTGCAAGTGACCACAACATGTTTTAACTAGATGGAATGCAGATTAACTACTGGTTTAGAACTCTTAAATTTCAAATCTGCTAAATACAAGAACAGTTGTGTCTTAGTAGCACCGTGATGAAGAAATGACTGCTTTCAGTCAGTTAGGTTTTCATAATTTGTTTTCTAGATCCCTGTCTGTGATGTATTCTGGTGGTATCTCTGAGGAGAGTCTGATTTATAAACATCAAAACATAACACTGAATCTCAGCACAGTTTACAGCTATTCACTGAAACAGAGCACAACCTTGTTTGATGCATAATTCTGAATGTCATATTGCTGCAGAGGGCATGGGATATTGATAACTGTGAGCCATGAAATACGGTACCAGCAGCAAGTTGATCACAACTTGGTATTTTATCAGATTGACTTTATTGCATTATCTCAATTTGCTATTTTTAAGAGGGAGATGGGGGATATAACTATTTTATGATAAAAGAACTTGTATTTGGCACCTTCTTTCCTCTGACAAGGCAGGAGTAATCTCTGGAATAAAGCAGCATCCTTTTTAAGGAGAGATACACAATAGCTCTTTTTTAGCTAACTTTTTAAAAGAACCAAATATGAACATACTGTTCCTCAAAATTCTGGAAAATATTATCCTTACAAAGCTTTTATAATGTTTTTGACTAACACCAGCAATTACCCTTAGACATTCTATAATGTTCATGTATATTACTGAGAATGACTAAAAAGATTGGTATTGTGACAACATTAGTAACAATCATTGCTGGGAAGCACTTAAGTACCACGATAAGAGGTTTTAACTTCAGAATGGCATTCTATATGTGTGTATCATGATAATAAGACTTAAGGAGATTTACAAAAAGGAATTGAGGATTTATTAGAGTATTCAGATTTTAAGCAATGAACCATATGAAGCATATTAAGTTGTTTATGATTTAGATGAGTACTCAAAAGTCGTCATAAATGGATTACAACTGACATCTATGAATAATCTCTGCTGCCGTTGTGATGGAATGAAAGTAATCGGCATGGCAAATTCTCTCTATTTTCATCATTTCATTGTCATTTATTCTTCCTCACCCCAGTCTTGCTTTATCTTGAATATTTGTAGCAAAACCAAAACATGACATTCAGTCTCAGATGTTCCTATTGATTCTAAGAGTCATCTTGGAGAATCACCGTAAGAAAAGGAATTTTTTCTTAAATGCATTTTCTTAATGACATCATTACTAAGAGCAACATTTGAGAGTGCAGAGCGATTTTCCTCTCAGGTGACACAGGGACACATTTAACATCTTTTCAGTGTAGGTAAATTGTATTTTAACTTAGACCTAAGACAGTATCTTCTGATAATGAGCAAGATGGCCCTTATCTCATTTACACCACTTAGCCATAGTTGAGGAGCTGGCATTCTCAGTCCACTGAGTGCACAGAACTACACTGCAAGTTACACATTTTGTGTCAGCATCAGAGGGTGATGAAAAATTCATCTTCATGGCTCTTCAGCTGCTCACTTCTTACTGTCTGACAAAAAGCTAAAAGATTCCCTTGACTATAAACCAGATATGTAAGAAATGTTTTCAACTCTCTCAGACAAAGCAATTAGAACTGCTATAGATGGATTTGTCAGTTTCATCCCATTTAATGTATTTCAGAACTCACACTTTGTTCATATTTCACACCATTTGTTTGGTATACAGAGAGAACTTCCATCTACTGGGTATTGGTTTTGAATGGCGTATTTGCTAATGCGGGCTATGCTGAACAGACAGTGATTTGGTACTTGCCGTCTTACACAGACTTTAGTAGCTGAGAAAAAAATAAAGTCATTTTAGAGCAGCCAGAGGGACTTAATTATTGACTTCCTTCACTTCTAAGAAAATTAATATGAAAGATATTTTAATTCACTTTTTGTTTTAAAGAACAGTTCCTGATGTACAAATTTAGTTTGGATAGAAAAAAAAAGTTGCCCACATAGAATTAAAAAACAATATGTCATTTAAAAATTACCCATGATAAATCAAAACATAAAAGTCTAATAGAATTTCAGACCATAAACATTTCACAGAAACAGAATGGTTGAGGCTGGAAGGGACCTCTGGAGGTCATCTTGTCCAAACCCCTGCTCAAGCCGGTTGCCCAGGACCACATGCAGAAACCTTTTAAATATCTCCAAGGACAGAAACTCCACAACCTCTCTGGGCAACCTGAGCCAGTACTCGGTCAGCCTTATAGTAAAACAGTTTTTCCTTTTATGCAGATAGAACCTCCTACGTTCCTGTTTAAGAAGAATTCATACCTTTTTTTTTTCTCCCAAACATACTGATTTCTCCTAAAAGAAAACAAAAATAACTCCTCATAGCAAACCACATTACTAACCAGCCAGTTATTTCATGCTTACGAGCAACTTTTCCATTTTATTTATATAGCATTGCTTTGCTTTTTAGACGTGGATGGAATGGAAATGGGACATCTTCTGTTAGCAGAAAGACAAGTTGGTCCACAGTTTTCCCAGAAAGAACTTTGGATTTACTTGCCTCTCCTAGGCTGAGTCCTGCCTGAGGAGTAACCAGAGTGGATCATTGTTGCATGTAAATCAGCGTAGTTCCACTGACATCAGTTATTTACGCTAGCTGAAGGTCTTGTTTAAAATATATTCCCCAAATTTTGCTTTATTTTTATTCATTTGGGAGGGGAAGGCAAAATGTATGAAATGTAAGTTACTAGAAGGCAGTGCACTGATCTAAAACTGTGAAAGAACGGGAATAGGGATGAGACCAGGAAAAACGCGGGAATAAGAACATGAGGCTGGGCATATTCTCAGGGGATGAAAATATTTTCTTTAGTAAGGCAATCAATACAGGCCATACACTCTGCCCATTTGTTTTAAGCTCAGTTTAATATTACCAGACTGAAAACCAGGAGACTTTTATAATCCAGGGAGTGTAAAATAAATGAACAGAAATGCACTGTCATGTCTGATTTCTTAATTAAGACAATTCCTTTAAAAGGTCCCCACTGTGTTTTCAATTATTTGTAACAAGAGAGATTGTTATATTCAGAATTACATTATTAAACACATTATGAATTACAGTAATAACACTAAAATATTTTAAAAGCTGTAGGAAGTGTCCCGTATGGTTAGAAAATTAATCATTTTTTACAGTGATATGGAATTAGAAGACATTTTTATAGAAAATTGAAAGTACATTATCAAAAGCCATAACAAACAAATTAAAGGAAATACCAACATTATTAGAGAATGAAGCGTTAGTTCTGCAATCAATTAAACAGATGTTCAATTTTGAGCAGATAAGTAATCCTACAAAGGAATTTGGACTGCTTATATGCTGAAAATGAAGCTGAGGTGTAATTGTTGGCAACGTTGAGCCCTGTGTTTTTCACTTTTCAACTTAAGCGTGCTACTTTAATAATGCTAAAGTAAATATTGTGTATGTATCCAAGTATCTTTAAGTATGGCTATAAGTCTAGCCGTAAGTTAATAATGGGGTGTGACACATTCAGATAAATGTTTGAAGTACTTAAGGATACATGCCAATGGCTGACAAATACAGTTAAATATAGAACACAATATGTAAGAGGAAAACATAAGAAAGAAATCTTGGAGCAAAACCCAAAGAAGGGATGTAAATATCTCCTATTAAGGTAAAATTGCATATTAAATCTGATACCTTTAGGCAATAATATTCCAGTGCCATCCCAGGAGCATCCTGAGCTTGTGCCACTACACTAAGACTGTAATATGAAAGAGAGAGCTTATTTTCATTGTCTCAGTTACAGCGAGCATTGAAAATAACTCAGTTTAGAAAGCTGTATTCAAATAAGAATTCCCTGTGATTTCCAGGGAAGTTTGCCTAAGAAAATATTATGAAGAAGGAAAAAATAAACAGGACAAAACAATGTCATTTCTACGTATTTCATATCCGTGTCTCATGTCCCACCTGAAATCAGTGATGGAACTGGATGCTACTGAGCATCCTTTTGAGTTACCCCTTTGAGCTGGGATAGCTGGAACAAATGGGTAGGCAAAAGCGGTACCATGAGATACACGTTAACCAATAAAGGGTGTCATGAGAAGCAGCAGAGTGATGGTGAGGACGGTATAGCTCTCGGAGTTCTCCAGTTCCCAATGCAAACTCCAAACATAGCCTGCTATGGGACTACAGAGTGCAAGTTAAGGACACCCCCACAATCCCTCCCAGCCTCTCTTAGTCCACATCAGGGAGTCAGTCGCTCTTCTTACTTATTTTTTGCTTCATGTAGTTTTTTATTCTTCCATTGGGCTGAAAGGGAAAGAATACCAGCCACAACAGAACTCTAGGGAATTTCCCTACTGTCAGCACAGAATTTCACAGCAACAGTGAGGTTTCAGTAGTGATTAAATTAAAGAGGGAGGGAGAAAGTATACAGGCAGGCCTTTGGAGACCACAGCTGCAAGGGTGCTCTGGATGGTGGAGGGAGCTTCCCTATCCTTATTCAGACTATTTTGGCTTTAATGTCCTTCAAACCTCTTTGTTTATTCCTCAGCAAGCCAGTTTCTGTCCTCTAGTAAGTGCAAATGATGAGACATATTTTAGGCTCTGCTCAGAGTGCCCAGTAGGAACAGAAATTCTTCCCCCCTATTCCCATCTCTCCCCATTTATGCTGCTGTTCTCTTGGCAGGGACGATCTGACACAGAACCAGCAATTCTGTGATACTGCTTTCCCTAGCTGTTTACACACTTTCAAAAGCCTGTATGGCACCTTTCCTAGATCCCCTGCTATTTCCATCATCATTCACAGCTATAAGGTATGTAGGCTCTATACCTTTACCGTGTTTAATAGACTACTTTGAACTATTTGCTCTGCTACAGACATAAAGCCTCTAAACTTTCCCTGTTCCACAGTTTTTAATTCTCTCCACAGGAAAAATTACTGTTCCTTACTCTCTGGGATTTGACCCTCTGTTTATTTGTGTGAATAGTGAAGCAAAGAATTCTTTCAGGCTGTCAGCTACAGTATCTGTCACTAACTTCCCACTCATCCTTTGATGAGTAATTCAAGTAATTCCTGACAGAGCTTTTTATATATTTAAGTAACTTGTCATGTCTTATATTTAATTCCCTTGCAACACTGTTTATTATTTTCATTCCCAATTTTGCCATTTTGCATTTCTCTTGCATAACTGACCACAGAACTCATGAAAGAATCATGGACATAAAACCTAGAGATGTAAAAGAAAAAAGAAGAAATGTGGTGCAGTAAACAACCAGGCAGACCAGAATCCCTGGTCTTTACCTAGGTCCTTAGGCATTCCATGTTGACAGTAATGAATGAAGAACCGGTTCAGGTAAATTGAAGTCCTCTCAAACCCTGGTATCTTTCAGTCTGTTTTAGATTAATTTATGGAGAAACTTCCATACATTCTATAAAACCTTGCAGAATCCCTTTTTCTGAGCTTCATTTCAGTTCAGGAACTTTCAGTAGGGTTTTTATTTGGTTTGCCACAGAATCTACAGAGCCCCTAAGTCTCTAAGAACAGTGCTTATTTTTCATAGTAAGGACTGACTTCACATCAGCTCCCTGTCCTTCTACAGCGCTTCACAGTCAGTCAGCACTTGCTCAACAAGTTCCCTCCTGAGGGGATATCATACTGTAGCCCTCCAGGAGTTTCTTGCTTTTCATCTCAAGGAACAGTCAATCTCCTTGCATGAGTTCCACCTGCTCAGAGTGCCCCAGCCAAAACACAGCAAACAAACAGGCTTCCCCCTGTTGCCCAGCCATACCCCTTTGAAGGACGATAACATACAGTGATCTATGAAAAAGGAAAAAAAAATTGTCTGTGACAAGAGTACCTGTGTAGATTTAGTGTAATTCAAAGATTTGCAGTCTCTATGTATACCCGTGATTTTTATCTCTGGGATAGAACTATTAAATAGAATACTGAGGCCATGATAGTTTTTAGGCTTCTCCTTCTTTTTCTCAGTTCTTATCATGTACTTCATATTATTTTTTGACAGAGCTACTATTGTCTTTTTATAACCTGATACCTGTATTGAATAAGCAAGCTATACAAAACTATATCCAATAATATAGCTCTTACCCAATTTGCTTTGTGAATGCTACCCAAATGCAAAGTACATTTTATTTAAAAGATGTTTAAAGCAGAATTTACAAATATGGTGCTTTAGACTATCTCAGGGAAGTTATTGGGTCCTACTGATTTTCCCCTGAAGCATGTGAAGGACAATGAAGACCTATTAGGAGCACTGTGTAGTTAGTTGTCACCTTTACCGGTGTATATTTCCTTATCTTTCCATATGACTTTGGTCAAGTTCATATACTGATAGAAATGAAACAGAAGAATGAATGAAAATCAGAGGAAAAGGTGTTAAGAACTTCATCTAACCCCCCTGCGTTTTTCAAGTTTAGCTACAGATTTAATCAATGATTAGATGAAGTAACAAGCAAAAACACTTGTGGCACAAAGGAAATAATTCTGAATTGCTGCCAAAGCATTTATGAGAGTTGTAGTCTGATGCCTCATGGATCCTTTTCTCTCTTGGGCTTGCTCTTATGGCCAGAGACAACTCCCGTGGTACCTTCCTTATTATTACACTAGAAATCATGGAGGACTTGCTCGTGATGGAAGGCTTCATTCTTAAACTATTGTCCTGCTTTAAAGGAGAATTAGCCTGCAGGATTTTGCTTTTCAGCTGCAAGATTTATTTTTTTTTTTAAATAAAGTTAAATATATTCCAAAATATAGATATTTTTGTAAGTTATATAAATAAAAAAAAGTTCTGTCATAAGATAGTTGTGACAGAAATTTTACACTTAGTACTACTTGGATGTTTCCTCAGTGGCTGGTAAGATACGTTATTTCCTGCATTATTTCATATTCTTACAAAAAATGTTCTTTATGTCAGGTCCTGAGTTTTCATTGAAATATTTGGCCCTAACACAGTTCATATAAATAAGAGTTTTACTGAACCAACAGCTGCATCACCAACAACATGTGACGAGACAATGACATTTCCATTGTAGACTCTGGATGTGATGATTATACAACTAGTTGTGGTTTTTGTTCTGACTTTTTCATGGCAGTCCTTCATTATTGTACATAATATTTGTAGGTTCAGAGCAGGAACTGTCCCCTCCACTAGAACATTTGTACAGCCTCAAGAACAATAGATACTTAGGATATTCTTTTTTAAAATTAGCAGTGGAAGTTAGAGAGTAAGTCTTCAAAGCACTAAAATTATCCTTTCCTGTTATTTAAATCTTACATATCTGACAATGAGTAGTTAAATACGCTCCTCCTGTCTGCTGCTCAGAATTTTTAACATGAAAAAGAAGGACCCCAGACACCTGAAAGATTTAGTACTTGGAAATAAAGGTTGAAAAGAAGCAAAACTTTTCTTTATCAGCGATGCATGATTTCAAACTGAGCACATCCAACTGCTTTACTATTCCTCACATTTCCTAGACTTGGATTAAGGCCTGCTCTGCTTATAGTATCTTCGTTGCCCTTGACATAAGGGTAAGAAGTAGTTAATAGTTAAAATTAGTTAATAAGTTAAAATCAGTTTGTCTTGCATAGGAAGCAATAATTCAGCTTAGTTTTGTCCTTAACAGTCATACTGAAGCCATCACAAACATCTGCTGTCTTGCATCTACTACCTTATCTATGTAGTCCTATGCATTTTTCCCTTAGGAAATCATAAACTTGAAAGTTGAATACATTTAGATCTTTCTGTATAAAAGATCAGATTCCACAGCATGTTACAGTTGCTTTTTAATCTGTCCTGGCAAAGGAGAACCATCTTAAAATTAATCTGGTTTATTGGACTTCAATTGTAGTTATAAGTCTAGTTTGCAAGAACGCATACATACACTCAGCATATTTACAGAATTATGTCTGTTCAGGAGTATAAATCTAAATCTTCTAAAAACATAAATTGGATGCAATAGTGGAAAGAAGAAGATGTGAAAGGACAGGTTGTGGCAGAGTGAAGTCTTTGAACTGGTGTTATTTAATTTCTCTTAAAAAAGCCCACTGGTGCCAGTGACAATGTAAAATATATATCACAGATCTTAGTGAGGTCTGACACTCACTGGAAACAACCTGCATAGCTGCAAATGAATGCATAGGGTTTTTTTAATGTATAAAAGATTTTTGGCTGAAAGCTGAAAAATAATACTGGAAATAATCATTTATTGATTGAAAACTCATTTTGGAAGCCAGGTTGGACTATGGCAGTTGAAATATCTGGACATTTTTAACGCTGACTGTTATATATTTCTATCATCCTCTTTTACTATTCACATTAGTTCCTCTGAAATCATCATCTGGGCAAAGGAAAAATACACATACATGAAAAATTCTTTTGTGATTTATCAGTATGTAAATCACAAAAGGCCCTGCAGGGCTGTGATCTCATTGGTATCGCGGAGACATGGTGGGATGGATCCTATGACTGGAGTGCTGGAATGGAGGGATACAGGCTCTTTAGGAAGGACTGGCAGGGGAGATGAGGAGGGGGTGTCGCCCTCTATGTCAAGGACCAGCTGGAGTGCATGGAGCTCTGCCTGGGGATGGATGAGTAGCTAACAGAGCTTATGGGTCAGGACTGAAGGGAAGGCAAGGACAGGTGACATTATAGTGGGGGTCTACTACAGGCCACCTGACCAGGAAGACCGAGTGGATGAGGCCCTCTATAGACAGATAGAAGCAACCTCATATTCATGAGCCCTGGTCCTCATGGGGGACTTCAACCATCTCGATGTCTTGGAGGGACAACACAGCAGGGCATAAGCAACCCAGGAGGTTCCTGGAATGCATTGATGATAACTTCCTTCACCAAGTGAGAGAGGAGCCAATGAGGAGAGGTGCTATGCTGGACCTTGTTCTCACCAACAAGGAGGGGCTGGTGGGGAATGTGAAGCTCAAGGGCAGCTTTGGCTGCAGTGACCATGAAATGGTGGAGTTCAAGATCCTCAGGGCAGTGAGGAAGGCACACAGCAAGCTCACTACCCTGGACTTCAGGAGAGCAGACGTTGGCCTCTTCAGGGATCTGCTTGGTAGAGTACCATGGGATAAAGCCCTGGAGGGAAGAGGGGCCCAAGAAAGCTGGTTAATATTCAAGGATCACCTTCTTCAAGCTCAGGAGCAATGCATCCCAACAAAGAGGAAGTCAGGCAAAAACGCCAGGAGGCCTGCATGGATGAACAAGGAGCTCCTGGACAAACTCCAACAGAAAAAGTAAGCCTACAGAGGGTGGAAGCAAGGACAGGTAGCCTGGGAGGAATACAGAGAAATGGTCCGAGCAGCCAGGGATCAGGTTAGGAAAGCCAAAGCCCTGATAGAATTAAATCTGGCCAAGAACATCAAGGGCAAGAAGAAAAGCTTCTATAGGTATGTCGGTGATAAAAGGAAGACTAGGGAAAATATGGGCCCTCTCCAGCAGGAAACGGGAGACCTGGTTACCTGGGATATGGAGAAGGCTGAGGTACTGAATGACTATTTTTGCCTCAGGCTTCACCAGCGAGTACTCTAACCACACTGCCCAAGTCGCAGAAGGCAGGGGCAGGGACTGTGAGAATAAAGAACCACCCACTGTAAGAGAAGATTGGGTTCAAGACCATCTAAGGAACCTGAAGGTGCACAAGTCCATGAGACCTGACGAGATGCATCTGTGCGGCCTGAGGGAACTGGCAGATGAAGTTGCTAAGCTACTATCCATCCTATTCGAGAAGTTGTGGCAGTCTGGTGAAGTTCCCACTGACTGCAAAGGGGGAAACATAACACCAATTTTTTAAAAGGGAAAAAAGGAAGACCCAGGGAACTACAGGCCAGTCAGTCTCACCTCTGTGCCCGGCAAGATCATGGAGCAGATCCTCCTGGAAACTATATTAAGGCACATGGAAAATAAGGAGGTAATTGGTGACAGCCAACATGGCTTCACTAAGGGCAAATTGTGCCTGAAAAAAATGATGGTCTTCTATGACAGGGTTACAGCATTGGTGGATAAGGAAAGAGCAACTGACCTCATCTACCTGGACTTATGCAAAGCATTTGACACTGTCCCGCATGACATCCTTGTTTCTAAATTCGAGAGACATGGATTTGATGGATAGACCACTCAGTGGAGAAGGAATTGACTGGATGGTTGCACTCAAAGAGTTGCAGTCAATGGCTTGATGTCCAAGTGGAGACTGGTGACAAGTGGCGTTCCTCAGCGTTCAGTATTAGGACCAGCACTGTTTAACATCTTTGTTGGTGACATGGACAGTGGGATGGAGTGCACCCTCAGCAAGTTTGCTGATGACACCAAGCTGTGTGGTGCGGTCGACATGCTGGAGGGAAGGGATGACATCCAGAGGGATCTTGACAGATTTGAGAGGTGAATCCATGTGAACCTCATGAAGTTGAACAAGGCCAAGTGAAAGGTCCTGCACATGGGTCAGGGCAATGCCAAGCACAAATCCAGGCTGGGCAGAGAATGGATTGAGAGCAGCCCTGAGGAGAAGTTCTTGGGGGTGTTGGTTGATAAGAAGCTCAACATGACCCAGCAATGTCCACTCACAGCCCAGAAAGCCAACCATATCCTGGGCTGCATCAAAAGAAGTGTGACCAGCAGGTTGAGGGAAGTGATTCTCCCCCTCTACTTCACTCTTGTGACACCCCACCTGGAGTACTGTGTTCAGCTCTGGGGCCCCTAACACAAGAAGGACATGGACCTGTTGGAGCAAGTCCAGAGGAGGTCCACAAAGATGATCAGAAGGCTGGAGCACCTCTCCTATGAAGACAGGCTGAGAGAGTTGGGGTTGTTCAGACTGGAGAAGAGAAGGCTCCAGGGAGACCTTCTAGCAGCCTTCCAGTACCTAAAGGGGGGCCTACAAGAAAGCTGGAGAGGGACTTTTGACAAGGGCGTGTAGTGATAAGACCGGGGTAATGGCTTTAAACTGAAATAGGGTATGTTTAGATTAGATAGAAGGAAGAAATTTTTCACTCTGAGGGTGGTGAGGCACTGGAACAGGTTGCCCAGAGAAGCTGTGGATGCCCCATGCCTGGAAGTGTTGAAGGCCAGGTTGGATGGGGCTTTGAGCACCCTAGTCTAGTGGAAAGTGTCCCTGCCCATGGCAGGGGGGGGTTGGAACTAGATGATCTTTAAGGTCCCTTCCAACCCAAACCATTCTATGATTCTATGATTCACTTGCATTATCCAGCTCTTGTGGCCATTCGAAGGCAGGTGGAAACTGTCTGTTCAGTTCTATTCAGAGTTAGAGTAATTTTGTGGTATCACTGCAGACAGAGAATAGAAATGCAATATACAATTATGTCTGGCAGGTTTTTTAAAGGTATTGGAGCATCTAAATTAGGAGGTAAGTTACTTTCCTCAGTTCTCCATAGGTCCAAGGAAGGGACAGAGGTGAGTTCCCCCCTCAGGAATACAGGCAGTATTAGGCAATCAGGTTCCCAGTTCAGATGGGATGAATTCAGAGACCAAATTAGAAGTATGTTGGTTTTACACATAACCTCCTTCTGCAGTTTTCTTTTACCATTTAGTGACCCAACTTAGGTCAATCAATGCTGTACAAAGCAATTTGTATACCAGATACGTGGGATTAGTCATCTGCTTTTGTTAACACTAATATTGTACAGTTTAACAATCCCTATTGCCCTGAAATACTATTTTAAGATAATTCTTTTTTATTTATTTCCTTGAGTGTATGTCCAACAGTAGATTATGCTCTAGCTTTTATACTAGTAGTCTTTTCATTAACTGCATGGGAGTCTGAGTATGATCTCACCTTTGGATTTTAGACTGTTCCTAATTTATATTCTCAATGCTGTGTACTGAATCTTGTTCTGACATTTTTCAATTCTTTAATGAGTTTCAGCTTTGAAAAAAAAATTATTTTTGATACATACTGATCAGCAACATATAAAAATCTTGTCCTAGCATCTACTTTCAATAGTTTTTTTAGCATGAAGGCACACTAATAGAATGAAACCATCTGATAAATATATTCCTTTATTTTTTCTTTATTTTCACGTACTTTCAACAAAAAAACCCTTGCCTATAGAGATCTGGTTTTAATTTTAACTTGTATGCAAAAGTTAGTTTGATCATGACACCTCATCAAATTAGTTTTTAACTTCCATCATAGCAATATTACAGGGGCTGATGTGACAAGCAGTCTCTTGTTAATGGTATTTGGAACTGCCATAGATAGAGATTTGTAAATAAAGAGTGGTATGCATTGCAAGAAGTATACAAATGCAAATAGAATCAGTCTGCATTGCTACTCTGCAAATATATTAGTTTTTTTCTCCAGCAGAATTATTAATTTGGGGAGAAACATGGAAAACAATGAAATAATGAGAAAAAATTAAACATTTTTTCATGTGACGATGATTAATTTTTATAAGGGCATGCATTCTTCTTTGCTGACAATTAAAGGACATTGTGAAGTTCTGTAAAATAGAAATTAACGTAGAGAAGGATGCATGTTGGAGGATTGTTTTATTTTTAAGTTGACTGGATAATGTAGTGTACAGAAAGGCAGGAAGAAATTATCGTGCTAACCCTTAGTTTCTAACTGATGTGCGATCTGGAGGGCAGGTTTGCTAGCGTATCATAAGCAACACAGAAATTGAAATGGTCATCTCAGCTTTAATTCAGCTTATGTGGGTATCCATACTGGAGTTTCTAGAACTATTTAATTTGTGTCTCTGTCTCCTAAAAGGTCTTAAAGAGGTGATGTTAATAAAAAGGATAAAGCAATAACAAGATGAAAAGTAAGAAAGATGAGAAATAAATTCTTCTTTATAATACTAATTTGTTACAAAAATGGAAACTGCTATAGTAAATTTCAACATTTAAGAGAATGACTCTAGTCTTTGTTTACAGTCAGTATAGAGAAATGGGCACTCAAGTAATTTTGTCTCCTACTAGGGTAGATATCTTATGCAGATCACAAGAATTAAATACATTTTAGATAGTTAAAGTTAAATGAGATTAATTATACTCATCGTTTGGAATAATAATACTTGAATTGAGTTTCAGGGTTTTTAATTTATTAAATGCACCACATAGGCTAATTGAACACGCTCTTAAAATAGTCTTCTCTCACCTGATAAGTAAAAGAAATAAGACTATTTAAAAGAGTATTTCTCTTTGTATATAATTTTTTATTTATATCATCAGCTTCAATTGTAGACTTTGGACAACAGTTTTAAAATTCTAGATTTAGTGTAATGATGTATAACATCTCTTAAATAATGTGAGAAAAATATATGCATATACATTATTTCTGAGTTACCTATTAACAGTATTTAGGATAAGCTGTCTTCAACTGTATGAACTGTGAGTAGTGCTTACCAGATTTTAATGCTGGGAACTCCCCATCTCCAAGTGCTGATGGTGTTAGCCATTTTGTACTAGTCAAGAAACAAAGTTTTAGAAGCTGATTTGATGCCTAGTGAAGTTCTTTGGTGGCTCCCAGGTCAAATCTCAAATTTCAGCCATGTTAGAAGACCTGAATAACCAGCAGTTACAAACATTGTTCACTACCTCATTCTTACCTGGGAATTGCTTGTCAGGCTTCTTGCCGTTCTTCAACAGTCATTGCCTAAGCACGGAATAGAAGGTTGTGTCCCTATGCTCTGCCACATGTAATAACTCCACTTGTTCTCTGGAAACTCCAGACATGCTACCGCCCAATGCAAAAAATCAATTTTCAGATCTGATTTGAGCACCAGGCACTGAGCAAAATCCATGATGTTGAATCCCCTTTTCAAGAAAATCATGTTATATTAACGAAAGGACTCATGAGAACTCACTAATAAGTCTATTTTTTAGTTCACCATTAAGAAATTGTACTAGGCTATCACTGATTTTTTTTTTTACTTCAATTCTCTCATTAGTACTTTTGCACTAAGATAAAGAATCCTTCATTAAAGTACTGTGGAGAAAACACTGGTGTCCAGTTTATGTATAAATTTTCTATTAATAAATGAAATAAAAAAGTTGGAAAACCGATATTGCAGCTTTGACAGTAGTAAATAATATTTTACAATGAAAAAGAAACATCTGAAATGTGTGGGAATTTAACTTGTTAAACTGAATATGTTTAATTGCAATCTATTTAAATAAGTTTTGTAATCAGTTCTAGGAAAACTAACACAAGTTTGCAGTGGACCAATTTCAGATAAAAAATAAAGAAAAATAAGGGGAAGATTAAACATAGAGGGAAGCTGGTGATGTGACCTCAAAACAGGAGGCCAATGGCAACTTAGAAAACCAGTCTGTATCTGGCAGGAGAAAGAAAAAATAAACATTATGAGAGCAGAGAGAAGACTGAAGGTCAGATATTTTTATTGATTAGCAGTCAGAAATACCCATTTATGTCAATGCAGGTTTCTGTTTAGAACAAGATGGCATGATCTCACCGCTGCTAGAACTGCTAAAGCACAACTCTCACTGTGATGCTACTCCGCAGTGTGACTTGCTCCTCGAAGTTACGGATTGTTGGCGTGTGAGACCACCTGTCACTCCTATGTTATGGCACATAGCACTGATGAAGGATACAACCAAGGTCATCCTTACAACTTGGTGAGCAGTACTTGTCAGCTCTCCAACCCCCAAATGTGCTGCAAGGTCCTGCAGATTTTTAAAGTAAGTGGAATACAAAATTCTTCCTGCAACCTTTTGAATGAGAAGACTTAGCACCTCCCCTGCTTTGGGAATGGAACTTGACATTTTGACAGGTGTTTGCCTGGATGTCAGATATCTCTGCACCGGTGTAAATGTAATTAATATATACTCCAGTTGTAAGCCTCTGAACAATCTTTGTTTACATAAGCATAGTAGTTATCGGTTGAATGTCAATTGGAAGTCAAATTCTCTGATGATTTTTCCAGTAATGTGTAGGCACAATTATAAGAAAATGCTGGAACAAGGAAGTAACATTATAGCATAAGGTACCAAAAGTGGATGATTAGCAGAGGAGAGAGAAAGGATACAATAAGTAGGTGGACTGATGGAAGTGATGAGAGCAGAATCATAGAACAGGCTGGTGTGACAATAAGGAGTAGATTTTTGAAAGTTCTAATAAGTATTAATCTTAAGCATTTATTCAAATGCCTTGAGTACTCTTGTAAAGCCTCATGCAGAAGTCAAAATATGTTTGTAATATAATCTTTATGCTTACAGTGCATATGAAGAGATTCCCTGAAGTTGCATACTTTCTCATTTCTGCTACAACTTTTATTTTAGTTTTCTACTGCTGCGGTAAATGACTTCTGCAGCAAAGTTATAAGTAGTAATTCAAAATAGTTTTCCATGGTATTGGTAAGATCCCACTTCAGGTATTTTTCTTCTAATTTGGGCTTCTTGCTACAAACTCAGTATAAATAAAATGGAAAGATGCAAATAATAATTTAAGTAAATATGTTTAAAATTCACTAATATGGAAGACTTTATCTACTGTGAAGAATAATCAGGTAGCTTGGACAAGAGTTAAATTCCATGAAAAGGGGAAATCAAATATTTCTACTACATATACCATTGAAGAAATGAGCAGAGAACACAACTGGTGGAGCTGAGAATTAAATCTTGGAAGGCAAGAAGAAGAGTAGGAGGAACAGTCCATGAGAAGTACAGATTTCAGCATACTGCTGCTTCAGGGAGAACAGTTACAACTATCAAAGCGATGGCTTTGAGATGACTCAAGGAATTGGTTAAAGCAAAAAGTAAATGGAAGTAGAATATTAGGGAAAAAAGATTCAGGTCTGTTTAGGAGGGGAAAAAAACCCAAAAAAAAGGATAGTGAAGGGAGAGTGAAAACTCAGGGTCTTATCTCTTGCTAAGTAGAAAAATCCATTTATATTAATGAGAACTTCTGCTTAAAAATTGATGGCATTGTCTTGCCCACAGTAAGAATTGTTAAAGTACCATCAATAGCAAGGAACAAAAAGAGATTAGGTCATCACTCAGGAGGTTACTCTAAATCTGTTCTCTCAACCTTTTCCAATGACTAGTTTCAGAATCCCCTCACCAACAAACCATAAAGAACTGGAGTTATCATAAACCTCTGCAGATGGCTTTCACATTCAAAATCTGTGTTCTTGACAACCTGTATCACTTATAGGCTTTACAGACATGTGATCTATGAGTTCTTTTCTTTCCATCCATCACTTTTGCAAAATCTCAGAATCATAGAATAATTCAGATGGGAAGGAGCCTTAGGAAATCATCAAGTTCAACTCCCTGTTCACTTTATTATTTTTATATTTGAACATAGGCTACCATTTCAAAATACAATGAAAGTCATCCAAAAATAGCCAATACTGTTAAGTCAAATTTCCCGAGCACCATTGATAGTACATATAAAGACATTAAAAAATTCCACCCTAATATGCAAAGTACCTGGCTTGAAACTCAGGTCAATATAAAACTGATTCTAGTACTTGGCTGACTGTACTAGAAAATTTGGGTTGATTCTGGACAGTCTAAATATTTATTTGTTTATTTATCTATTTATGTAAATAGCCAGCATCCTCATACATCTGAACTAGGTTTACAGGAAGCAAAAAGCCTAATGCGTTTTTTTCTGTCTACCTTTTAGTTTCCTGTCCTTGGGGGTAAGGGGATATTCCTTCTTCTTGCATATCTCCTGCTGACACAGTAGGCAATATAGGAAGTTATGCCCACCTGGAGGAAGGTACAGGTCTTGCTGGAAAGTCAGAAGATGAAGCTTCTATTTCTAGGAATTTGGAGGGAATGATGGATCAGATTGTGAAAATAAGGAAATGATCTCTGTACTTCAGAAAACAAAGCATGTTAGAGACTGTGGAACAGCTATTTAGATAAATTGGAAGAAAATTAAAAAATCCAAATGATATTTGCAATGGAAATGCAAATTCCAAATGCTCCAAATACCACTGCAGAGCAGAGAACTGTCCTAAGGTATCCATAGCAAAGGCTATTACTTTCTTTATAGTGTATTATAAGAAAATTAAGTTTGGGAGAGAATTCCAGTAATGGATTTTCACTCTTGACACTGAATTTCTAGAAACTTTGCTTTTTAAATAAAACCTGACATTTTTGAGCTACTCCAGCAATTATTAAGAGTGAGAAGCGAGAAAAATCAAAAGAAGAAGAAGAAAAGAAGAAGAAAAAAGAAGACAATGAAGAGGGGGAGAAAATAAGACAAAAAAGCTCACAGGTCAAGATAAGGACAGAGAGATTGCTCACAAATTACTATCACGGGCAAAACAGACTCGACTTTGGGAAGACTAATTTAACATATTGCCAATTAAAAATAGAGTAGGATAGTGAGGAGCAAAGGCAAAACTAAAAACACCTTCCCTCCACCCCCCTCTTCTTCCCAGGCTCATCTTCACTCCTTTCCCAACTCTTCCACCTCCTCCCCCTGAGCAGTACAGGGGGAAGGGGAATAGGGGTTGTGATCAGGCTGTAACACTTCATCTCTGCCATGGGCTCTCCAGGAGCTGCAGTTTCCTTCGGGCCACATCCACCTGCTCCCACATGGGGCCCTCCACAGGCTGCAGGTGGATATCTGCTCTGACATGGTCCTCCATGGGCTGCAGGGGACAGCCTGGCTCATCATGGTCTTCTCCATGAGCTGCAGGGGAATGTCTGCTTTGGGACCTGAGGCACCTCGTCCTCTTCCTTCTTCACCGACCTTGGTGTCTGCAGAGTTGTTGATGGGCTCAGTTTTGTTCAGTGGTGGGTCTATTTTGGAGCCAACTGGAAGTGACTCTGTCTGGCACGGGGCAGTCCCTTGTCTCTTCTCACAGGGGCGACCTCTGCAACCCCCTCACTGACAACACCTTACCATGTAAAACCCATACAGGGAGCAATGTTGAGTGGTAATATTAGTGGCAATTGCAAATGACCAATAGCCCTAAAAATAGCTATTAATAGAAATTTTAAAAAAATGATGCCTCAACATTTCTTTGCAATTCAGCAAAGAATCCAAGCAAAAAGTGGCACATTTAATCACCAACTGATATTTACTAATAGGTATGGTAAAATGATGCTGTTTAATGCTCTTTTAGTTTAATAAACCTAAAATAAATTAAAAATATGTCTGTTTTGAATTTCACTTCCTAGAGTGCATATTTTTACTTCCTGCCACCCATGACACCGAAGTTACCATTTTAGTAGTTGCAAAATTACAGATTTTCTGTCTTGTGCTTTAATTTCCTCGTTAGACAGCCAGGTGTCTCATCATTTATTTAGAACTGATTGTGCTAGAAACTTTCCTTGGAGATTTTGCAACTGTATAGAAAAAATTTGATTTAGGATGCAAGTCTGAGCTTATTAGAGTTACACTCTGCTAGAAATTTGCAAGACTGATTACAAGCTCCTTGAGTGGCCTTCATCAATTTAACAAATATTAAAAGTCCAGCAGAGGGAATCTGAAAAGATTTCTTAAAACAGCAGGTTCACTTCCTTGTGCTGGATAAAGCATTAGACTGGTTGACATGAAATAAAAAAGTGGCTTTTCTTATTAAACTTTCTTGCAAGAACACCACATACATATATTAAATTCCCCCTTTCCTGAAATCCCATGTTAATTCATCAATTTAGGTGCAGCTTGAAGCATTGGCTGTGAATAACAAAACTGCTTTGAAATTTGCTTTTGTCATACATCAAAAACACATAGCCTGTAAATGCAAACATATCTCTGAACGTTTTGCTTTTCGTTCACTGAAGTATTTTTATAGAAAATGTGTAAGAATTTATTATTTTAATTGTTCAATTTTATTGTGAAGCCAGTTTCCAAAGATGGAAAAACTCTGAATGGATGACACACATGTACAGAATATTCTTAAGAAGACAGAGGTAAACTATCAGAAGATTTAATTTATATATAAATTTGTTTTATTAGAGCATTTTAAATTTTTCATAAATGTCTTGATGATAAAGTTTACTGTTAGAGCTGACAGTTTCATTCAAAACTGACTAATCAACAGCCAACATTTCAAAGTACAAATGTAGAGAAGGCTTTAATATATGGGCAGACAATACAAGTACTGCAAAAATGGGGAAGTCAACTGAATGATTTTTTTAATAAATTATTCACCTAGCCCTACAGATTATATGGTCTAATAAATGAAATCACAACCATTTGTAATATTGTAATATTATCAACAAGTGATCAGCTTCTGTGTTAATTCATACCAGTGAAGCAGAATTTCATTTTTTTTAAAGATTTATTGTAGTGAAATGTTGCAGGAGATTGAAGTGACAACATCAGAAGAGATAGAATTTTCAGCCGACGTAGAAAAGAGAAAACAGCTGTGCTCTGCGCTCATACTAGCATGCAAGCTACTCTGTATTTTGTGTACATTCAAAACTTGTCAGCAAAAACTACATTTTTACATGGGATATTACCTGTTAGAGAGAAATGAGGAAGCCAAAGTTGGGTGGTTTGGTGGGTTTTGTTTTTGGGGGGGGGGAATAGTGTTTTGTGTAAATGTATATAAGAGATGAAGGAGGAATAACAACAAATGGCACAGAGATACTGGAGTGACACCTATAGGACTCCAGTAAATAAGAGGTGTCAGTGCTTCTCTTCTTCTGCTCGACATTCATGTATGTTGCTGGACAAAGCAAACAGGTAATATAACTACAAATACTTTCTCAGGCCAAGTCAAGTCTGTTGCAGAGAGTTTTGTCAGATTCCCTGCATTGTCTTTCATGCTACCTTTCATGCAATAAAAGGCCTTCCCAAATTAGTCCATTACTGCACTGAATGTCTCTTCCTTTTTTGGTGATGCTTTTAGAACAAATTAGGTACCCAGTTTAGTTCAATTGCTCGTTCAGATGATGGCTTGTCAGAGGCAGATACTGTTATTTCTCATTTGACGGTAATTTTGATGTTTTGGAAATATCATTTGGTAGAACAGAGATAATTATCTTTACAACATTTCATTATTTCTATCATCTCTTTTTTTACCGGTAAGGAACTGAGGCACAGGGAGATTAAGCACAAGACAGAAGCTGCCAGGTTATGAATGAGGTAGAATTAAGCGCCTGTGCAGAAGAGAATGATTCATATGGAATCAGATGCCCGCTCACCCTGAAAATCCCTAAACACCTATGTGCACCCGAGCACACAGAAACATTTCAGCAGCGTGCTGCCCAAGAGCACCAGGCATTTGCAAGTTGTGGGTTTGTGGACAGCACCAGACTGGGGGCAAATGGTTGGTACACCGGAGACCAGGGCTACGGCTCAGATGGCCTAAACAACTGGTGGGATGTGCCAAGACGAAGCTTGTGAAGTTCAAGTATGAAGTCTCGCACTTGGGCTGGAATAGCCCTCTACATCACTGCAGACTGGGAACTTACTGACTGGGAAAAGGACCTGGGGGTTGTGGTGGACAAGGAGTTGTACGTGAGCCAGAAATGTGCCCTTGCAGTGATGAAGGCCAAGCTCCATTGCCATAAACATAACCAGCAGGTTAAGGCAAGCGATTATTCCCCTCTATTCAACATCTGTTAAACTGCATCTGGGATTCTGTGTCCAGTTTTGGTCCAGTAATGACCAAGTGGACCAAGTCTAACAAAGGGCCACTAAGATGATTAGGAAGCTGGAGCATATTACGTATGAAACATTACATACATACATACATACATATTTAACCTTGAGAAGATTACGGTAAAAGCAGATTTAATTACTGTCTTCCATGGCCCCAAAGGGGAAGTAATAGGAAAGCCCAAACTATACTCCTAGGGGTGCAACAGTCACAAGGAACCCAGTCCCCAATATCAGGGAGTAAAATTCACTCCTCCCCATGTTTCATTTGCAGCTAAAATGTTGATAATTGCAATAGTTGTTTATTACTCACAGCCACCTGTTCTTAATCAAAGATATCTGTCATTAGTTTAGGAAGAGAGAGATTTCTGTTTGAGGGCATTACATGGAAATAAGTTTGTTGGTACCATTCTAGCTTCTGGAAGCATAGACTGATATCAAAGAGCATTCACATTTCCCTGTGAAAAGAAAAATGGGAAAGTTAAAGTGTTATGTTTTACTTTATTTCCTGGTCTGGAGAAAGAAAAAGGAAACAGAGTAAAATACAACACTTTAATTCTCCCATTTTTTATCTTTTACAGGAAAACAGATTATATTGACACTGAAAGAATGAAATTCACATTATGAATTTACTTCTCAGAAACAGATCTGAAAGAGTTGCAAATTCATGCTGAAACTAGCTTTAACTTGGATTTGCACAGAATCAAGACAATGAAATGCAGATGAGGACAGGCAGCAACTAAACTAGATACACTCATTTTCATGAGCTAGTAATAAAATCACACAGAAGAAAATGCAGAAGAATAAAAAGAACAGTAATAGTTGAATGCATCAAAGTATTTCTACTGGCATTTCTCTGTCTGAGCTATTCTGTATTCTTTTGTGTTGCCAGACTGATATGATTAACGAAACAGTTGAAAAAATAACTACAGTGTAAGTGGGCAAACAGATCCTGGATTGACATCAGAAAGGCCAAGACTTCCATTTTTCTGTTATTTTGCCCATGATATACTCAGTGACCTACAGGAGTGTATCCAATGGTCAAGACAGAGGTATCAATCTAAACAAGGAATTATACATACAACTCGAAGAAATCAAAGGCAACAGGCTAGGGACCCCCACTGCAAAATCCAAGCAATCCTATCTCACCATTATGTATAAATCCTACAGGTTTATAAAAGGCATCCTTTGAAACAGATTTAGAAAGAGGGCTGGTGGTTTGTATGTCCATTCACTGTGCAGAAATGGCTTGGTGATTATAAGGAGATGCAAATCTGGTAGACATTTCATTATCAGAGAGCCAGTTCATGCATAAACTTTCACATGTTCCTACACAGAATGGCCTGTAGTGTTGTTATTCTGAGAATTTTCAAACTAAGCCATTTATTTAAATACACGATGTACTACCTGACCTTCCTAAGGGTGAAACTCGCCCTCTGCAGAGGACTTGCACAAGGCTATGCATCACTGAAGTTGTGTTAGTGCTCTGTTTTCTTAGTTGGAGTGGGAGCTAAATGGTGCATAGACCTTTGTACTGTTCTGATGTGGAAGGAGAATTACACTCATCATCCAAATGATTCTGTGAAAAATGTTGAGCATTTTGTAAATATCTGCAGGATTCTTCAAATTAGAGGACCACAAATAAGAGATGTTTTATTCGAAATCATTAAAATTTCTACAGATGTTTTATTCTTTTTTTTCCTTTCTGTCTCTTTTATCACCTCTCTGTTGGTTAAATAATGAAGGATCCCCTCACAGGAATCCTCTCCCTGAAAGGATGTTATGGGGGAAAAAAAAAAAAGATGGAGGAAGAAAAGTTTATGTATTGTCTTTACTTAGCAGTTAAGTTGAAATACAGAGTGAATTTACTGAGGGAATTAAACTGCATGAACCTGCTGGATACAGGGGCTATCAGACAGGAAAAGGTATCAAGGGAATGGAGCAGAAATTTATGCTGAAAACTTGAGTCTCTGAGCTACAGAACTGCTTGGTGATTCTTTTAGGATATATGTCATACTATCAACACATTTTATGGACATAATGTGGAGTCAATTCTCTTATTGCTTCCAGTAGTTTAATGCCAGTGTTGTCTGTCATTATATTATTATTATTTCAGCTTCCTATTATTCTTATTATTTACTTATATTACAGTAAGACTTGTGGATTTCACACCAAACCTTGTTACACTGTACACTCTGGAAACACGTAATACTATTTTTAAAAATACCACATATTTAAATTATCTGGGTTAAGCTATGAGTATGTTTTATTTGACTAGAAAATGGCAGTAGAGAGTGAAAAACTCCCATCTCTGCTGCCTGATTTAATCAAGAAAGGAAGTGCTTGCAGGTGAACTTCAAGGTGAGATGAGCAAAAAGCCATTCAAAGTAACTTCCAAATAATGAGTTTCCTCCATTACTAAATTAAAGTCTATTTTAGGAAAACTGTCATTAATTTATGCTGGTTACAGTGTTAGTTGCTCATTCATATGGAGACAGACCTGGAAAAGCAAACAGAGTGTCAGGAAATCCACCTTTTCTCCATTTACCATTCAAGGACTCTCGTGAATTCTTTGGGGTTTTACAGGGGCTTTTTTGTTTGCCTGATTTTTTTTTTTTCTTTTTTCTTTTTTTTTCTTTCATTCCTAATCTTTCCTTAATGTTTTCCTTTTTGTCTTAGGAGAGAGTGATGGTGATGCTACTAGGAACCCCACTGAATCATTCTGTGCTCTGCCTTGCATGCTGCCGATAGCCTCGCCCAACAAGGCTATCGGTGCTGCTGTCCTGGTTGTGCGTATGTGTGTATTGGGTTTGCGTGGCAACGTTTTGGAGGCATGTGGGCTGGAGGGGTGGCTTCTGTGAGAAGCTGCTAGAAATTTCCCCTATGTCTGTTAGAGCCAATACCAGCCAGCTCCAAGATGGACCCACCGCTGGCCAAGGCCAAGCCCATCAGCTACAGTGGTAGCGCCTCTGCGATAACATATTTAAGAAGGGGAGAAAGGACTGAAGGACTGCACCCCATGGAAAGGACCCACACTGGAGCAGCTCGTGAAGAACTGTAGGCCGTGGGAAGGACTCATGTTGGAGAAGTCCATGGAGGACTGTCTGCCATGGAGGGACCCCACTCTGGAGCAGGGGAAGAGCGTGAGGAGTCCTCCCCCTGAGGAGGAAGGAGCGGCAGAGACAACTGACCACAACCCCCATTCACCGTCCCCCTGCGCTGCTCAGGGGGAGGAGGCAGAGAACTTGGGAGTAAAGTTGAACCCAGGAAGATGGGAGGGGTGGGGGGAAGGTGATTTAAGATTTGGGTTTATTTTCTCATTATCCTACTCTAATTTGATTGGTAATAAATTAAACTGATTTCCCCAATTCGAGTCTGTTTTGCCTATGATGGTAATTGCTGGGTGATCTCTCCCCATCCTTATCTGGACCCACGAGCCTTTCTTTATATTTTCTCTCCCCTGTCCAGCTGAGGAGGGGAGTTATAGAGTGGCTTCAGTGGGCAGCTGGTGTCCAGCCAGGGTCAACCCACCACAGTGTGAATATCTGCTTCAGCCATTGTTTTGCTGAGCAAGTTCATCCCAAAATGACTCTGCCCTAGGGGCAAAGGCCATGATAACAAATCCAGGAAAGAATCCTTGCATGTGCAGCCAGTAGATAGCACATGGAGGCTCAAGCCTTGGCAGTCAAACCATCAAACTGGCTACATGTTTTAGAGTACAATCTGAAAATACTGTGATAGCTACTACATCCAACTTTGCAAACCCCTACAGTAACTAAATGCTCAGTCTTGGCAACAGCTCTGCAAGACTCAGGAATGTATGCAGTTGAAGCCAGAGAAGAGTTTACTGCCAGCCTAATAAAAATTATCCATCCTATTGAGATACCCATCTATAAATCTTTCAGGCAAGCTCCTAGGATCTTCCCTCTCAGTTACTACAACAACTTTTTCACTGGTCTTCTGCACTTTTGCCCTATATTGCAAAGCCTCTCCATCCTCTCTCCATTTATGCCTGCACCAGTTCCCGTGTCTTCCAGAGATTGACTATTTTTCTTTTCTTTCCTGGTCCTTCATGATTTACTCCTGGGCAAATTAACCTTCCAGTCATTACCATAAATGGTCATTTCCTACCCTTGATCAATATTTGATGCTAGCCTCTCCCAAACTCCTGTTACAGTTTCAAACAAGCTGCTTTGACCTCTGTAAATCCTTCTAGATATCTGCAAAGTTACTTCATTACCTTGCTTAAATCCTCCTCTGATCTGCTTTTTGATGACTATGCTGCTGAGATTATGGCCTCTCATGTTAAATATAGATAATGTTTATGGACAGTGTAAAGATGTTCAAGTTCTACCTTGATTCAAAGCTGACTGTATACGAGGCAGCCGTAAGGATGTTTAGCCAGTAAGTACAGGATGTTGCTTAACCTAATAAGCTTTGCTAAGAGACCAGGTGTGTTGCTTACATAGATCATGACATGCATTTGGTTGTATGTGTTCCTGAGTGGATCTAAGAAATGGACAGTGCTTTTTTTCCCCCCTCTTATCACCTGCTATAAACTTTTCCATTTTGTCTCTGTTACCTTCTTTTCCAGTTTCTCTATACTCTGTTTGTCCTTAGATTGCAACTGTCCTTGCCCTTAGATTGTAAGTGACTGGAGCAGAAACCATGTGGGTTTTTTTGGTTGTGTTTTTTTGCCTGATTTTTGTACATGAACCGACACAGCAGGATTCAGCTCCATTGCTCTGGTTCACAGGGATTCTAGCTGTACAAATTCAGAATAAATTGCATCATGCTGATTATTTATAATAAGCTAAAAAGATTTACTATCCAAACAACATTTTAATGGCTATTTAAGTGAGCATTTGTACTTCTGCGCTGCTTCTCTAATTCTGGTAGGCATTGGGTCTCCTCAACTGGAAATAAAATCCTTGCAGAAAAGTGCCACGAAATTACATGACCATGGTTGAAGCAAGATGGCCTGAGCTTTTCAGTGCCAAGTCTCAACTGCCCATTTGGGGCACCTTTCCAGACAACACACAAAAACGTCATGTGCTCTTCCTGTCATGTAGGCAGGGTGACAGCCTATGGCCAAATGTCTCAACGTGCCCAGGCATATTAGCGTAGGCCCAGCAGCTGTTAAACTTCACACAGGGCTGAGAACAGGTTCTCGTCCCAGTATGAGGCAACGGTAGAAGGCATTTGACAGAATGAGTTTATGGCCTATCTCTGCCAGATAGGATGCCAGCTCAATTATTTACAGCTGGAACATTTTCTGGTACTTCAGATCCAAACCTACAAAATGCGTGGACAAATCCTGAGGAGCTCTTTGTACTGACAGGGTGCAGCTGCTAAATATGCATACAGCACAAAAAACCTAAACATATTTTAGCATCAGCTCTAGACTAAAACAAAAGCAAAAGCACAGCTACTGAGTTCTTTCGATTAGGTTTCCTGTGGCACTTGGAGTCATTACTTGTACATATTTTTGGCTGCCACAACTGTAAGACAGTAGCACAACATTGACAAAGGTGGTGTACATCCCTAGCAAATGGTGGCCTGCTGCCTTAATATGCAGGCTAAGTTGGGCTTGCTTGGTAATTCAAGGGTTAAAAAAATTTACCTGGACCCAGAGCTTTGTAAAAGGAACCCATATCAGGATCCAAATCAGATCTTATTACAGATACAATTAGACACAACTGTATTTGTTAGACTGACTGCTGACTCCCTTATTGGTCACTTGTAATTTTAGAGTTATCTTGTTAAATAGGCCAGGGAGGAACACGTGACAAAGATTCTGAAAAAAAGCATGTGATGAGGTGGGATGTGATTGTTATGTAGCAACTTACTCCAGCAGTATTCTACTGTTATCTGTGCTGGTGTAGACTTCTACCAACGTTTCTGTCTTCCCTAAAGCAGCAGAATATTCCCTGGGAACAGAGAGGAATCTCTGAGCATTTTCCTCTTCTTTGCTGTGGTGTATTTTCTGAGAAGAAAGATAATTAAAAAAGTAGCACTGTCATATATATTTGTTAATCTAGCAATGTGGATTTAAGAGTAATTTCCCAAATGTCATGAGCTGAAACAAAACCTCTGAATCTATTCTGTATATCTTGGGAAAGGAGTATAAGCTAGTATCGACAACCATTGTTCACAAAAGTGTCATACAGAAGGAAAAATAGAACCACGAGTACAAAGATATGTATTTTCTATGTTCAGTTATCACTAACACTTTACTGAATGAATCATTTGGCATTTGTGTTAAGGAAAAGAAAAAGGCTACTGGAGAATAATTGGAGAGAATACATTCTGAGTGAACTGATCCCTGTATTTTCATCCAAATCCTGATTCTAAATGTTGGTGTTCATTTAATCAGAAATACAGAGCTATAATTTTCTATTGAAATTCACTGGGAGCTGTGTGCCTAAAAATGCCCTTATAATCTATATCCTACTGCTCAATTACACTTTGAGGGGCCAAGATGATTCTATACTATTTACAGAGGGTGCAAAAGGTATATCATTGAATGCAAACCAATGAGCTAGTTAAATTCTACTAGTACTTACCTGTAGATTTATTAGGACACTCAATGTATGTGCATTCTTACTATTTAAAATGAATAAATACATTTTTAATAATCACTTGAATGAATCAGGATATTGAGAAAAAAATCCAGCAGGCAATTCCAGATCAATAAAAAAGAATTGCTTTTCTAAAACTTCTAATTCAAGTCATTCTTTCAATGCTAACTTATACAAACATAATCAATTAAATCCAAATCAACTGCAAAATTATAAGGACTGCAGATCACAGTAATTCTAATGCAATAGATTTCATTTGAATAAGCAACCTCGAATCTGACACAGGTTTCTGAGCTTGGAAATAACCAAGGAAAGAAGAGAAATACAGCACTGGGAAGATTATCAGGATGAAGTGAGTCTCTGAAATAAATTACTGTCTTGTTGAAAGGGAAAGGGATAAAAGCTTGCTTTATATTGCATTTACTTTATGCTAAGCAATAGTAAAGACACCATCGAGGTGACAAGGTGATAGAGTGTGACTTTCAGACCTTTAGCAATAGAAGCCAATTTCAGTCTCTTTCAGACAGGTTATGGAATCACAGAATCATGTAGGTTGAAAAGGACCTCTGGAGGTCACCCAGTCCAACCTCCTGCTTGAGGCAGGCTTAATGAGTCAGGTTGCTCAGGACATTGTCCAGCAGAGTTTTGAGCATCTCCAATGATGGAAATTTCACAACCCCTGTTAGTAGCCTGTTGCAATAGTTGGCCATTTGAATATTTGACCATTTGCATGGTGAAGTCTTTCCTTATATCTAACAGGAATTTTCATTGCTCCAAGTTGTGGTTTTTACCTTTTGTCCTGTTACCGTGTGCCTTTGATAAAAGTCCAGCTCCGTTTTCTGCACCCTTGCATTAGCTAGCTGAAGACAACAATAGACTAGCTAACTTCTTAAGGCTGAACAAAACAAATTCTCTTGCCTCTTATGATTTCGTATGTGTGCCAGCCACCCATAACAGGAGTACCTTGATCTTTGGCTATAGATTGGAGTACATGGCATGGAAGAACATGTTTTAAGTTGTCTCTATGTCTGGGTAAACCTGAACCGAAATATGGGCGTATGCCCTGTTCACTGACAAGTACTGCACAGATAGACAATGGGCACAGATCGTCTACTGTGCATTTGCAGAGAATTCACACTAAGTGGAAAAAGAACAGATCAAATGTACTGCAGATCTGCAGATCAGCTTGTCCATGCAATAGAAAGTTGCCTAGGATTTCTGGGAGCCATGCAGCACATTCAAAAATATTACTACTGTAAATGGGCTGCTTGGCATTGAAAAATCCTGGACAGACATACCATATCAAACAGGATCAATGACAGAGCTATATTCACTTAGTTCCACTCCACTCCATCTTCATCTGTCACCTATCATTGCTGCGGGTGATCAGAGCTGAAAGGATTAGTGCAAAACAATAACACATGATTTACAGTTGTTTTTGTTTCTAAGCAGAAGCTTTATGTGAATTACATTCTTCTGGGTGAATTTACTCTTTACCAGAATTTGTCTATATTTGCTTTATATGCTGACATTTGAAATTTGAAGATGTTGCTTTAGTATTGTAAGAACTTTTTCTATTTTATGCATAACACATTTAGTCAGAGAACAGACACTATAGCATTTCATGTAATAAGGGAAAAATTCATTTTATAGGCAAGATATGGGCACATAAATTGTCCAAGATAAATAGTTTTTAACCTGTAATTCAAGCACCTGTTGTATAACTACACACTGTGATTTTATTTACATTATAAATTTGCAAATCATAGTTAAGCCCATAGATAAACCTCAACATTGAGTGTTCAAGCACAGAGAGTTCACATATCAAAGGAACAGAACATTCTCAGTGGTGAGGACCATTCCATATAAACAGTGTTGATACAAATCACATCATGGAATAATATAAGTATATTCTATCCTGTGGAATAAGAAAGAGAAAATGAATATGCATTTTTGATAGTGAATGGAAATGTGGCAAAAATTGTGATAATGAGAAACTTATATAAAGCTTTTGAATGACAGCGACATGTATAATATGTTTTAATTTTCTCTCATATATACACACACATACAGATATTGCTATAGTATTGGCTGAATCCTGTTCTAGTGCTTATTGTCATTTGGTTCTTGCGATAAAGCTACCTTTGTATCCCACATGAGGAACTTAAGGTTAGTTCTTCATCTGTGCTCTTATACATACTTTAGAGGTGAAGTCATGTCACCCAGTCCCAACAGGAATCTCACTGTTACACAGAGCAGAAGTCATATCTATACAAGGGGTACTTTTCAGGTGCATTTCTTCCAGCTTTCCAGGGCCTGTCTACATGGGCAGCAGCAGTAATGGCAGGACCAGCCAGCATATTAGTGCTCCTATGAGGTACCTCTGAGGTACCTGGAGCAATGCCCTTCAGGCTTTGCTATGATCTGTTTTGGGTAACTTTTCCAGTCTTCATTCTCTCCTCTCTTGAAGCCCATCAGGTTTTCTTAGGGTTGTGGGTTAAGGGAAAATCTCTGCTTACCTCTACGTTCTAGCTTGTAACTTTGTTAGTGGTGATGCCGTTTCCCCCTTTGTTTTTACAGAAGCTGCCCTGTCTGTAGCCTCTCTCTCTCCTTTCACTCAGATGGTCTACCAGAGAAAAATGCAAAGCCTATGTTCAAGCAGTCATGGAAATGGGAACGGGAAGAGAAAGACTCCTATCTTCTCTCCAAACAAGTTCCTGTAAATGCAACCTATTAATTTGAAGGCAAAGGCAGATGGGAGCTATTCAGGGCTCACAGCTCCTTGAGTGCACTGCTGAGCCTTTCCAGACATACATTTCACTTTGTGCCACCAAATGGAACTCCTCATCCACACTGCCAATGCCGCACAAACCTAGAAGGTATAAATTGGCAAAGATACAATTGTTAGTCCTTTCAGAAAGGGCCAGAATTACTCAGCAGAGCTGGTCAATTTTTACATTTCCAAACTTCTGATTAACTATTTCAACATGCTTTCAGAAATCATATTGCCAGGTGAAACTCTTGCATTCTTTGCTGGGCAATGACCCAAATGTCACAGCTATGGAGTCCATTATTTCAGGACAACCTAAGACTGGATGACAATTCTAGGTTTATTGCAAAAGAGAGTTCTTTCTTTCCAGAGGACTGGTGTTAATTCTGTTGGTTCCTCCAGTCATAAGCTAAAAAACTGCAATCGTTACACTGAACATAATTGATCTTTGTTATTTCAATGCATGTTGAGTAAAAATATTGTTTTGATATTTTGGTTTGGGTTTTAATTTTTCACTATCCCTCTCCTAATAATCCCTAGCATTTAGTATGCTTTTCTGGCCACTACTGAGGACTGAGCTAGTATTTTAATAGAATTACCAATTGTAATGCTAAGGTTTCATTCCTGAGATCTCAGGACCATCACTATGTGGATGAAGTTGACTCTTTTTTTCCCCATTCACATCATTTTGCATTTAATCTACACTAAATTATTCTATGAGTTACTCAATATTCAGAGGTCCTTTTCGCAGTCCTTCCCAGGCAGCCCGCAACTTTACTACCCTGAAAACCTTAGTATTCTCGGGAAATGGAATCAGCCCCTTCTCCATATTATCTGTGAATCCATTCAATGGTGTATGTTCTATTTTTCTTTATCAGCTATAAAGAGAGAGTGTAAAATGGATAGATTAGACTTAGAAAACTACATTTGAATCAAATGCTATGTCTTCATAAGATTTATTTTACTCTTTGAAATTCCAAGAAATTAGAAATGATTTGTGAAATGGTCTACTTCAGGCCTAAACAATACTCAGCTTTCATTAACATTGTGTTCAGTTTAATGTTTGTGACTACACTAAAACAGTCATCTAAGGGCAGAGTAGAAAGGCTACCAGCACTTTGTCTTCAACTCTGTGTGTAATGTTTCTTCTAGATAGATACTTTCAAAACAAAAGAGCTATTTTTATAATTTTATTTATTTCAGGGATATCTCTTCTACTTTCACCCTGTGAGGTGTCTTTTTTTTTTTTTTTAAAGCTCTGGCTTGTGTTGTGCAAGCAAGGAAGAGTCCCTTGGGATTCTTTGGTTGCAGAAGAGCACCAGTAATGCTGCCAGACAAAAGAAGGACTAATATGTGGCAATGATTGGAAAGCAATACAGATGCACCAAAAATAGGACATAAAAAGAAAAGTAAGCCAAAATCCTACACACTGCACTGAGTACCAGAGTGCTACGTTTCTGATTCTGATCATTTTGCATGAAGTTGGTGTACTACTATATTGGGCCAGGTAATATAAGTCAAAAGAACAATAAATTCATACTAAGAATTTTGAAAGAACACACTAGTAAGCAACAAAATATAAATATTTTCCCACAACTGATTCTGTGTTTTTAGTTGCCTTCCTCATGAATTTCCAGAAAACTTGGTTTCATACACGTTGGAGAAGGAGTATTCCACTTGTGCCTGGCTCATTCATACAGAAATAATAGTCTTTAAAAACAAAATGAAAATATTTTTCCTGCACAGACATTTGAGTTTATAGCTATTTAAACATATTTATTATCTTACTATAGATCTAATTCTTAGATAAAACCACACATTTTCATTTTCCTTGACAGAATACCCATAAATAGCAAATCAACACTGATAAATGGCAAATCAAAATGTTATTCTGAAGAACTTATAACTTAACTACTGTTTTGAATAAAGATTGCTTTCAAATATTTATTTACTAGAAATGAGCATCGCTCATATCTTATTCTCCTAAGATCAAATATCCCAAAGACATGTAACGGTTAGGGGAATAGAAATCAGCAGATTAACCTACAAAATTGTGCAAATATTATTTTATGTAAAGTCTTTTAAATTTCTTATGTGGGTTTTTATTTATGTATCTGTATAGCAATGGTTTCTAATGCATGTTTCACAAGACATTTAAAATAAACCTGTAACTACAGACATGAAATTCAATGAGGAAGGAGAAGCAATTTCTGAGCTGATAGCAGATCCTGAAGCAAAACACAAGCCTTATCTTTTTAACTAGACATGTCAAGTTCCTGGAAGAAACCTTCATCTGCTTTGATCACATGTTGGATGAAAGAAAAAAGTGTCAGAAGAAACAAGTAGGAAAAAAAATGGGAAGCATGATCTTGCACCTACACCCTAATTGCTAATCAGAACTGATCTACTAGGACATAATCCAGATATACTGTCTCCGTGTTAGGTAACCAAGTTGATGAACTAGACTACCTTTCTAATCAAAGGAGAGAGAGAGACATATTCTAAGGAAAGTTCACCCCATCCCAAGATAAATTTGCACTTGGAGTGGACTAAATCATCCCCTAGAATTTTCTGTCTCCTCTACTTACAACAGAGGCCTAAACAATCATCTTCAACTAACCATCTAAATTTTATCAAGCTAAAATTAGTGAAGATGAGTTCTACCTGGAAAGCAATGAATATATTTGTCTCAAGTCCTCACAGTGGAAACAGGCAAACAGACCAAACAGATCAAAGTGAATGAATCAATGAATAAGTCTAAACACAGAAATTGTTAGTTAATTTATTCCGAACAATTTTGACTTCACAAAGCTGATGCCCCTTATCAAGTAAGACGGCTAACCTGAAATTCTCTTCCCTGTTTAAATTTATGAACCTGAGTAGTGCCTCCTTCTGTCAGTTGTGCAAACATTATAAATAAGAACCACATCACTGGTATGCACATGAGCAAAAGATCTGAAACAATAGCAGATGTTTCTGGTCTTGTGTTTGTGTAGCATAAAGCATAAGCAACTAGCACACAGCAAGAGAGCCTGACAGAAATTTCTTATGCTGAGCACTGCATACTCAGAGTAATTCACAGTTCTTTGTTTCATGTCTTCCATCTGAGTGCAACTGATTGCAACAAGATCCCTGTCCTAAAGCAAATAAAGGTTTGCTTATGAGGCAGCAGAAATGTGTCTGAGCCTTTTGTTGGCTTTTACTGAAAATATAATTAAAAGATCATGTCACTTATGCAAGTAGATCAACCACTACATAATTCTGAAATAAAACTCAAGTATTTCATAAATCTAAAAGCACTTCCTTAACTTCAGGAGAAAATTCTTCTCGAAGTAATCTTTTTGGCTTTGACTTGGATGTGTAAATTGGCTGAAAGGTAGTTGTAGGGTGGAATGGCATAGAGATAGTGTCTAAGTGAAAGAAAGAGGGCATAGTGAATGTTTCAATTGCCAGCTCGTCCAATTCATACTTAATCTGGTCTCTACAGTATTTTCCCAACCAGCTTTACTAACATCCTTTTAAACTGCTTTACTAGTGCTATTTCTTCTTTATTCTTTAAGTACAGAGGATTACCCCACAAATGCAGACCCAGGACACTCTATTCCTTAACTCCAAGGACTTGGACAATGCTCAAGGTCTTGTCACATCATTTTTAATAACAAGAGAATCTAATAGCGTGAGTCAGGTATTTATTTGGTGCAACAATAGTTATTTAAATAGAATTTATTTGAAGATTTCTGTTTTCCTGATAGCTATGACAGATCTTAAAGTACGGTTGGAGATTCCATCAGTTGATGTAAGTCTATTTTCACTCCAAAGGGAAGGTAAAGATCGCAGGAAGTCATCCCGTTTTATACTTGCAGAAATCATGGTTCTCAATTTGCAATTTTATGTTGAAGACTTTATACTGTTATTTACACATTATCTTACTGACTGGGAAAAGACATGCTACCCTAGTGATTTGCCATTAGTTCAAATAAGTATGCAAAGTATTCTATCCTGCCTCCCATTGTGTCATTAGAACTTCTGAAGAAGTCCACAAAGAGAGGATCCAAATAGCCTCCTGTGTAAGTTAAGGCCTAACGGGGAAAAAGAAAAGTTGAATTTTAATGACCCCAAGAAAAGAGGGGAGTGACCAGCAAAAGATAACATCCTTCCTTATCTGAAGGTTCTCGGCAGTGTGTGTGTAGAATGTGAACCTGAGCTGTTGAATGCTTGGGGTATTGTTACCAGTTCTCAGAAAACGGGGGTGAGGGAAGGCCTTTTGGAACTGACCTTAGGTAAAGTAAATTAAGTGTGGTTACTCTCTTCGTTGTCACCTGTGTCCTTGAAAGCCCTGTTACATTACATATTTTGTGAATAAATGCTTTCATTTGTTTTCATTTTAACCTGATTTCTAAAAAGCTGATCACAAAGTACCTATGGGTAAACATATCCAATGGGCCTTTCATTTCATACAAGTGATAATTTTGTTCCAAGTAGGCTTTTGGAGCACTTTTTCAGTGGCTAGGATCCACATGGATTATTTTCAGGGTATCCAATGAGAAACTCTATGCCCTTCCAGTTAACCAAACGAGGTGCTTAGAGAGCCGCTGACAACGAGGCAGGGGAGGAAGGAGTGTCTTCTGCTAGCAAGTACAAGCAGAAAAGCTTTCTAGCATACCTTTCTAGTGCAGAAGAACAGGGAAGGTCTTAGGGAGCTTATAACACAGACTTTTCAAGGAAAAAGAAAACCCAAAAGTTTCTTTGTTTAGAAATTAAAACTGTCTTTCCAAACAGTCTTGTGCTTAAAGGAACTACATTTCTCCCAAGACCAAACTCACACTGCTATCTGACTGTGAGCTTGCTTTCTGGTTCATCCCACATACACTCAGATAGTCAATTGTAATTAAAACAATGCCAAAGCCATCACAATTGCAAAAAGTCTCAGAGGAAACCTTTCAGACTACATGGCTGAGCCTCCATTCCGACTTTGCCACAGTGGTCTGTACCTTGGGAAGAGGATCCTATTGTTCCAGCTATGATTAAATAAAAATTCATTTAATTGCTTCTTAATTTAGTATAAAAGAAGAGGAAAAACACTTCTGTATGTCAGATTTAGATGCATCCATTAACACACTTTCTGGAAGAATTGTACCTTCCAGCATAACAGTTACATCCTGGGCGTACAGGCACAAGGTGTTTACCCAGTCAAAGAAGATTCAAGCTTTTCAGTTGCTTCATAAGAATATCAAAATGGCATTTAAAAATACCTACTTACATTTGCTAATGCGAAAATTGCAATTTATCCAAAAGATTAACCCAAATTACTATTTTAATTATATATTAGATAAATTCCCTTTCTCTTGCCAACTTGGTTCCTCAGCCCCACAGTGATGTGGAGAAAGTAGATTTCCAGAACCTGGCAAACTCCTCCATGATGGGCTGCTGAAGAAACTGAAAGCCCTTGAGAGATTTCAAGCTCTGCTCCCGGCAGAGAGGAGCTGAGCATTTCAGCTGCTATCACCAGACTCTCAGTGTTGAGAATGACCTTCGTAACACCAGTATATACCTTTCTCTTTGGTTTCACTAGAGCAAATTTGCCTTTTGCCAGGTTGATCTGTTGGAAAAACTACATTTATCATCATCTGTATGATACTTTTCATGAGTAAAATTCAAGAACTTTAAAAAAGCCAAGCTGGAGGCAGTCTTAAAATCTCTGAGATGTCTTAGAAAAACAAGCAGTGTGGAATTGTGAACGCTGAATTGCTGAGAGATTGCACAAAAAGCTCCATTGGCCCTAATTCTGTGCCCACAACATCTGCCCAGTAAAAGGCACAGAAAGAATTATTCCTACAAAAGATCTTCATTAGCCATTTTAGTATACTGAAAAGCATGTGGACTGGCAGATGCTAGTGGTGAATTACAGACGTTGAAGATTCCCTCTGTTCTGAAAGGAAGAGCAGAGAAGGGAGAGGTTCAGCGGTCACACTCTGTCGTTAGCCGGCCGTGACACTGATTTCCTGTGCCTGGCCTTTTTGAAAACTACTGAGGGAGGTGGAAGGGAGCTCATGCATCCCTCACCTTCGTGCTTTGTAACAGCTTAAAGGCCAGAAGAGTCAGAGCCTATAGTTGAATTGAGTTGCTTCTGTAACATGTGCTGCTCATGTAAAGGAGAAGGCTAGGTGCATGGGTTTTTTTGCTGGTGCTACGGCTGTGGAGGAGAATTAGACTGATAACCCTGAAAGGCAACATCTGTATGTTGCTGCATGTAGGCATAAAGTAAATAGCATTACACTGATGCAATGTAAAAACTGTCTTGTCTCTAGGCAATACAGCACTAGAAAAATTTTGCACAGCAGTTAGGAAGTGATGGTGAGAGAGATGGACAAGCTTAATGCATTGTTTTACTTATTTTGTGCTGCTACAGCACCAGATACTTTCTTTGTTGAAGCATTGGCTCTTTGGCCAGCACAGTCTCCTTGCCTCTTTGCTGATATGAGTTTATGGATGCTTTATCCATTCTGCTTATGTACCTTCATGGCCAGACTGCGCAACGCAGATTACTTGCAGGTTGCCTGCCCTTGACAGAAGGAAAAGAGACAGTTACGTATAGAAAATAATATTTAATATTTTTTAATATGATATATAGGCATTTTCACTTTCAGCTGAAGCATGTTAAACTGGCTTACTTAAAATAAGAATGTGCAGAGTGAAATAACAAATCAGTGTCTGAACTAGTGTATAAAGAACTGAACAGTTAAGAAAGCTGCCAGTTATTTCTCCACATAAGGAAGCTGTGATAGAACATGTGATAAATGTTTCCTAGCATTCCCATCTAAAGAGACTTCACTGTAGAACAGGTTCAGTTGAGTCTAAGTGTCTGCGTCCACTTTTAAAAATTTTAGGAGAATGTTGCGCAGAAGCTCAAATCTAGATGATTTATCACAGTTTCTGACAGAGGCAGACTGTTAGTCCTCTGAAAGCAAAGAACATGTTTATGCATGTATATGTAATAGGTAGACATTTTCAGGGAAATGCAAAGTCAAAATCTTACTGTATTTTATAGTTTCCATTTATTAGTCTTATCTCTCTGTTTCTAGAACACTCATTTGTTGCTGGAAAATAACCCTGCCCATATTCCACCGATTTCACTATCAAGGGCGCATAAAGTGTAACTCACAATAGGGTACAGAGTCATTGTTTTCCTCTTACAGCACTGTAAGACAGCTCCCAAACTTCACAGTGTAAACATAATTAGGATTTTAAGTTGAGCAAGAAAAAAAGAATACTTAACATGTGCTGTTCTTTTAGTATGAAATTAACTATATCTGAAATTCTATTAGAGTCACATTCAAAACATATTACTGTAAATATACTATGTATAATAAGTGAAATTGCTGTTATTGGTTTCCCAGTGCTGATTTGCATCTTCTGCATAACACATGACGCAGAAGAGCAAGAAACAAAATGGAATACGAAGAAATGTAACACCTTTATTATTTATTTACTATGCAATTATTTTCAATAATATTATGAGCAACTCAGTACCGGTAACACTGAATTCCTTTTCTTCAGAAAGCCATAAAAAGAATCACTGACGTAAATAATATAACCCCAAGGCTGACTATCCCCTTTCTGAACTTTCCGCATTGGGAATAGGCACCCAAGACTGGAATTGTCTGTATGTCTGCACTTCATTGTATAAAATGATTATAATTTACATAGAAAGTAAATGTAGAAGTTCCCACAGAGATATTTTTATCTTCCAGCAAAGAAATACTGTGTATAGCTACATGAAAGTCAGGTGAGCTATGATTACCACGAGCCCCATTTAAATCAAAAGAAGCTTTGAAAACTTAAATAATACAACTCGTAGTTTCAAAAGAGCACTCAAGGATTTACACTGTCCAGTATGCAGACTCAAGCTATGAAGCACATTTGCTGGGAATTGTCACTAATTTTCTGAAAGAAAGATTCCTTATTTTGAAATATGTGAAGTCTTTGGGTGTCTGTGAAGTCTCTGAAAATTGTTATGTTTGTTTGTTCACTTGTTGTTGCTGTTTTGTGAATGAGAGAGATCGGAGTGGTAGATGTTGTCATCTGTATTATTAAGCTCTTCTAACCATTGCCTCTAAAAGAATGTATCTTTTCCAAGATACCATGGAGGTACTTAATGGACAACAATAAAACCAGGAATTAGATTATTCTAAATTATTTAAAGTAATTTTTACTTCACAAAAAAAAATTATATTTGGAATTTTTTTAAAGAGTTAAAATTCTCCTGAAATGGTCCACTTATACCTAGGTTACATTAGATGCCTAAAATAAAACAGTCAGTTTTCAAAATATTTTAAAACTGGTGCCTAGATTTCATTTCTGAGCAAGTAAAATAACACTTATTTCTGAAGGAACCACTAGATGCAGCTGTTCAGATTTTAAGATCTTTAGGTTGTTTGGGATTTTTTTATACATATATTTACCTCATTTATCATAATTGTTTCTTAAGCCACTGGGTACTGCAATATATACATAGTGACAGCTTGGATTCATACAGGATTTTTGGTTTTGTTTATTATTATTATTTTAAACATCTTTGAAAAGGATAAAATGTGTCTTCATAGTACAGTAACTGAGAACTTCCTCAGGTTTTTAGAATTAGCTGACATGTAAACATATCTACATTGGGAGTTGCATGACAGAGAATATTTCTGGGTGAAAATTATCAGTGATGAAGGAGGATGGTAAAATAAATATGATGTTTACAAATAACTTATCACCCAATACACACAGGAAATGGCAGGAAAGTATAAATTAGAGGGAGACGGAGAGGGAATATGTGAATTTGTCAGGCAATCATATAAATCTCTGTAGAGGTTTATCCATAAACATCTTTTTAAACTAATGAAAATGCGTCATTTGCAAATTGATGAAAGATGCATTTTAGAAATGGTAGCATATCAACACTCTGTACAATATCACCTGTATAACCTTGCACTGTATGCTTACTACCTAAGAAGGACAATAAATGCTAGGACATAAACAACAGAGTAAACAATTGCAGTATATACTTAGCATCCCATTGAAGTTCATAATAAAAGTATGGCTTTAATACCTGCTTAATAAGTCGATTACACTTCCCCAACTGGAAGACATATGCTCAAACAAAAGCATTTCTGTGAGTCTGTCTTATGAGAAGGATAATGTTAAGGGTTCAACTGGATCGTGGTCTACATTCTCAAAATATTTTATGATTGCATTGTAAGGTGTATCTTACTAAGCAGTAAGTGTTACGTAGGTATTTTTGTGTGCAAAATTTAACAATCACTGGTAATGAGCAGATATGGGAAAGCATACTGCTTTTTCCTTCAAGCTGGCTAGGAAATTCAGGAAGATATAATTAATGTTTATCTGTTTTCTCTTCACCAGACTTATACTGGTGATAATGAACTAAACAGCAACCACCTTCTTGTTTTAAAATCCAGTGGCACCTCTGAGGTTTGGGGAAGTCTTTACCCATAGATGTAGAATGGACAGAGAAGAACATAGATGTTAAATAAGTAGAGCGAGAAATTTAAAGAAAATCTGCAGAGCTCTGGAAGCAAAGTTGAGACACTGGCCACCTTAAATGTTTCCTGAGGCAGGTGGGGGAGAGTTTGGAGGAATGGACTGTTTACATACATTTAGCTTCCAGGATGGTCTATCACAGCAGGATCTGTAGGCATTCCTACTCAGAGCATGCGACCTTGCAGCTTCAATATTTTTGGAGGGTCAGAGTTCAGGCTCCGCAACTCCAATTTTGAGTTAACTGAAGATTTTTCTATGCAAAAGGCATGCTGAAGCATTTGAATTTTGAGAGCAGGGTACACTGTCTCTGCAAGCAAAGGCACAGCATTCAGTCGGAGCTTTACTGGGTCTGCCCTGGATGCACTAATTCAGGCAGTCAATCGCTTTTCCTGTAAGAAATAAAAGGTAAAAATGTAAAATCATAACATCATATAAAAGGAGAAATCTAGCTGCTTATTTCAAAAGCATCATGTCTCTCACAATCTAAATCCCATTCTCTCAAAGCTTATTTTAAATATTGTAAGATAAAGATGACAATGATGTAACTTTATCTTGTTACATCTTGGACTGAAACATAGTCAAAGAGACAACTTTTCACCTCAACCCTAATGTTTATTGTAGTTAAGATTCAGATAATCATTTCAGAGAGAATTGTAGTGGTAACAAATATAGGACAGAAGGAACAGTGAGGAAAAAATCAATCAGATGTTGTTTTTAGAGACTTAAAAACACATTATTTTTCCTTTGAATAAAGAAATATTTGAGGAATATTTATGAAGGGGCACTTTGAATGAAAAACATGAAGGGAGAGTGGGAGAAAGGAAAAGGAGGAATGCCTGACAGTTGCTCTACATTATATTCCTTCCTTAGCAGTATTGTTCTCATGGCCTGCTAAATGATCCTCATACCTAAATACTGCCATCAAATAATGTGGTTTTTTTCCCCTCTGAAGACGAAGTAACCTGAGGACAGAAAATGATGCAACTTGCAGAAAGATAGAAAATGGCAAATACCAGATAACTTACGAAATTCAGTGCAGTTATATCACCATTTGTTTTGATTTATATGGCTGCAGAATAAGCAACATAATGCAAAGTCTACTAATGTGCTATCGATGTGGCAACAAACAACGTACACTAATGAGTTAGTTACTGACTTTATAGTCAGTAGAGAAAAATGGGCATCTTTATAGGGTGATTCATCTCGTCCTGACATGTGTCTGGATCACGCAGCAGGGACTGTGCTTCAGAGCACAAAGGGATCCAAGGATGCCTAGCTGAAATTCAGCTTTTGGATACCTAAGGATAGCTGAGGTTATTTTACTGATTTACATTCAGTAGGAAAAGGCTGTCACACAGCAAAATAGTGTACAGTCAGATAAGTAAATCTCTTCACTTTTTGGAATAAAAAGAGAGTAATAACTAAAGTACCAGGAATTCTCATGGTAACATGTGAGGACAATAGAATTTTTGTTTTGACCCTACAGGCGTAATATATGCCTTCAGTGCACAAGGTATTCATTTTATTATTTGTTATCATATTAAAATGATACTGTATGTGCTTTCAGATTTACATTGTTACGGCTTTGGCTTTGCTAACATTCTAGGGTACTTTACACTGGGACTCAAATGAACCATGAATTCTCCTGGGAAGAATCCTCCTCTTACTTCCACAAAACAAAAATTGTCTGTATTAACTATTTGTTAAGTGTAGGCTAACGTATGTATTTAAACTTACATTCATGATTTTTTTATAACCTTTAGTGGCTACTTTTTTAGAGTTTGTCTGTACACGTAATGTTTTCACTCAGTTGAAAGAGAGCTTTTTACCACACCAATCTTTCACACAAGAAGTAGATATTTGTACTGAGGTGCAAAGTCCAAAACCAGACATGGTACTCTAGATGTGAAGCCACTGTGGCTTTGTACAATACTGGTGAAGAACGTGTTCTAATTTCTATCATTGGAGACAGCCGAATGTACCACTAAGTGTACCACAATGCTGTCTCACATGTGGTCTAAGAAATGAACTGAGACCATCAATTTAGAACACGAAAAAATGGCTAAAAATTGTTCAGTGCTGACCTAGGGTGATTGAAGCAATGTCGTAAAGTTGAAAGTTCCATGTATCCTATTATATATCCCTTGATACATTCAGGTGTCTGCTGTTATTTTGGCGGATAAATGTATGTCACAAATTACATTTCAGTCACAAAGGCTTCACAGCAATGAAAAAATCCAGCATCGTTAGGGGAATCTGTAACATCATTAGGAAAGGTAAGAATTTGGAAAGAAAGGTTGAACGCATCTAAAGAAATGCAAAATGGCTCATATATAAACAAAAACACGGTCAGTGAAGTAATAATTGGACCATGTTTTAAGTGACTTATGAGTATTTTCCACATCAAAGCCACATGGTATGATTGACAATAAAAGAAGGATAAAAAGAAAATATCTCAAACCTATGGAATAACTATAGGATTAAAAAGAAATCAGAAAGGCAGGAACATTTCACACAGGATAAAGCATCAAACCTAAGAAAGCCAGAGACGAGAAATAGAGAAAAAATCTTTTAAAAATATATTTCAGGGGAGAAAACATCAAAACACTGTCTTTTTGCACCTTGTCAGGAAGTGCTTGATTGAGTTATACACAGTGGGTACATAGGAATTTGTTTTCTAGAGAATAATGCTTTGAGCAGTATGCATTAGAAAAACCCTTTCAACCTTAAACATCACAGCATTACCTTTGTAATTGACATCCGTGCTCATGGAGAGCATGTGGAGGAAGGAGAAAAACAACCCTCCAACTCCTTTTTAATTTCAGATGTTCTTGTAGCCTTTGATTATTCTTGTTCAGAAGTTCTCTGAATTGGGATTTGCTATAGTTTTATGTTAACCTATCAAATCAAAATGTTTTGTTTACTCAGTATTTTTAATCAAGATATCAGACCAAAATAATCCTTTATTCTAATTTAGGTTTCAAGTATTTCACTCTGATTTTCAGCGATAGAGACTTTATAGGAAATTTCTGTATACAAGTTTGATTTGATCATCTCTAACCAACATTGATATAAAAATTATCAAACCCTTATTTTGATAATGAATTTATCAGTCAAGAGATTGAGGAGTAGACAGTCCAACGATGGGGTCTATTCCAAAGCTAATTTTAAATGAATAAAAAAGGTTTGTGTTTATTCTGTTGGATTTTGGACCAGACCTTATCCACACTACCCCCACCCTAGTAATTCATCACAGAGTGATGAATGGATTGAGAGCAGTCCTGCAGAGGAGGACTTTGGGATACTGGTGGGTGAAAAATTGGATATGAGCCAGCAATGTGCACTTGCAGCAGGTTGAGGGAGGTGATTCTACTCAACTGCCCCTCTACTCTGCTCTCAGGAGACCCCACCTGGAGCACTGCATCCAGCTCTGGGGTCCTCAGTACAGGAGAGACATGGACCTGTTGGAACGGGTCCAGAGGAAAGCCATGAAAATGATTAGAGAGATGGAACACCTCTCTTATAAAGAAAGGCTGAGACAGTTGGGGTGGTTCAGCCTGAAGAAGGGAAGGCTGTGGGGAGATCTTATTGAGGCCTTTCAGTATATAAAGGGGGCTTATAAGAAAGATGGAGACTTTTTACCAAGGCCTGTAGTGACAGGACAAGGGGCAAAGTTTTTAAACTGGAAGAGGAAAGATTTATATTGGATAGAAGGAAGCAATTCTTTACTGTGAGGGTGGTGAGACACTGGAACAGGGTGCCCAGAGGAGCTGTGGATGCCCCATCCCTGGAAGTGTTCAAGGCCAGGTTGGACAGGGCTCTGAGCAACCTGCTGTAGAGGAAGATGTTCCTGCCCATGGCAGGGGGGGTGGAGTAGCTGATCTTTGAAGGTCCCTTCCAACCCAAACTGTTCTATGATTCTATGTGATAAACCTCAGTCAATACTTACACCTTCTTTCTTTTAACTACAAAATGTCACCTTGTACTTTTATAACCTGACTGCAACTCATTGTCTAGTAGTGAATCTCCACGTACTGTTTTTAAAGTCCAGCACAACCGGAAAGGGACAGCCATTGCTTGAAAATTTCTGATGGCCATCTTGTATGGCTTTAAAATGATCAGGAAATGGGATTTACATCAGCCAGCTTAGTATAATCTTTGTCTACATCTATAAAAATTAAAGGAGTAGCTGTGTATTCTTCTTCTCTTCTTTTTGTCATCTGTTATTAAAATAGATACAGGATGAGCTAGTAGCTTTCTGTAAAACCACATGAGAATTCCCAAAGGGAGTATTGCGGTATGCAAGCTGTATCACCCAAATGTTAAAATAAACATAACAAAAGGCTTCCCAAGGGTGCATTTTCCATAATGAATATTGCATTAGATACAATACAAAGAAGAGACAAGTAAAACAGAAGGGATTTTTTTGCTTGTTAGCTTGTTATTCAGAAAAAAAAAAAAAACAAGCAAATACATTTTATAACCTGAATGGACATTATCCTGCCTCTTTTAGCTATTTTGCAGTGAATACTATGTTAAAAGCATTTAATTCACATGATATTTACTGTATAACAAACTTCACTTTACTTTCTTCTTCCATGTTCTATCTGCTTTGTGTAGAGAGTACGTAGTTTACAGCTGGGACTATCCACCACCTCAGGTTTTACAGTACTTAATTTTACAAGGAATCGTGTAATGATTGCTGTTGCCTTGTGAGCTGAGTTTCATAGGAGACCTTTGTGTTCAGCTACCAGGCTGAAGTCCTCAAATGAGATAGGCAAAGATAAGCGCTACATTGCTTAACCATGACAAGCCTGACATGTTTCTGTGCATGTCTAGGAGCAAAATGGTAATACGTCCGTTTATTTTGAAAAAGTGGGGGCACTTAGAGCTTATAGGAGTCTCCAGAGATAATGACAGCTGAATGGAAGCAGTAGGACTGCAACTTTGGATACTTTACTTGACTTTCTTTGACTCCCTTTATGTGGACTAACCTCCAATTAATGTTTCTTACCCTCTTTGTTTTCCTCACTTGTAAGGCCTGAAATATAGTAATCCTGTGGTGTGTTCTTTTAACAAAATGAAGATTGAACCTTTGTGTCAACCTGGAAGTGCTACTCAAAACAAGCATTAATCATCTTCAGAGAGCTGTTGTGGAGAACATTTTCACGTGGATTTACTCCTCTAATTAAGCCACCTATCTGAGATACCTCAGTTCGAGGAACATCGTTAGGTAGTCCCCCTCTGTAGACAGTGAAGAGAGACAGGCAACGCAACTGGGTAATTCATATCGATCAAATCAATGGTTTGAAACATGGCCTTCTCTCCGAGAACACTATCAATCAGAAAGGAATGTATTTTTCATTAAAATCAACTGTGTAATGGACTAGCTTCCATAACAGTAAATCAAATACCTTCATAAGTGCTTTATTACCTCAAGAATAACAGGTATAACAAGAAAAATAATTACTTTACAATATATGCCAGCGAAAAATCTCTTACTGTGAATTATGTATACATTTAAGTACAGAGCTGATAACTGATTCCGGGATTCAGCTGGATGAAAACATCTTTTAATTCAAATTCTAATCCTGCCATGTAAATTTAAAGTAATTCTTACAACTCTTCACCATGTGAAAGACTTTTGGTCAGGTATATTTGAAATATCAACAGAAGTGAACACTCAAAATGCGAAATCTATTTAGCCTTCTGTTAAAAAAGGGGTTTCTAGGACACACTTTCTGAGATTCAGCTTGTTTTTCTGCTATCATTTGAATCCACAAAGACAAAGTAATGTCATGTAGTGACCTGTGGTCATCAGACTGACTAGAATGACTAGCAACAGCTGAAAAAGCTCGCTGGCTTTGGAATTTGGTAAAGTAGTGGCAAATACTTGAAGTCCCTATACCTACTAGAATTTGACAGACCAGTTTTTCACATTTTGAAAATAAGGGACCATATCTGCTTATGTATCTAAGAATTAAGGCACAGTGCTGGAGAACATTTTTCCTCTATTTAATTTGTTCAAAAGAGATATTACTTTTTGTGATGGATCTTCCTGGAAAGTGGGGGGGTGTTTAACATTTGAGAAGGTGTTCATATCTATCCAACAGCATCTAAGGTATTTCCACGCAAAATAGAACATTGAACTAGATTTTGTGCTACAGAGAGGTGTTTTAACCTATTGGTATGGGCTTACAGGCAGATCACACGTTCCTGTGTTTTGGCTTATGTTTTTCCTTCTTTTTAGTTCTAACTTGTTTCTGTGAAAATAAGCATTAAAATGATGTACACCGGCTCTTTCCTTCTGTTTAGTGCTTTTCCTTTTAACTGCATAATCTATACAGAAAAGACTTGTGCTACAGAAAGTATAAACTTGCTTGTGATATGGAATGAGAAACTACATTTAAAAACATCGATGTTGTCATTCATTATGGACCACCTTCAGATAAATAGCCATCTTTGCAGAGGTATTTGGATAATTAAGGTTAAAATTTATTTTTAATGCATTCTGTGAGATCCTTTTGTTAGAAATAATTTCCAGTACCTCAATTAATATTTTGCTATATCATTGTTTTGTCTTTAATCATGGATCTGTTTTATGACATATGTAAAGCAAAAGCATGGACTCCAATAACAACATGTGCTGGTTTTGGCTGGGATAGAGTTAATTTTCTGCACAGTAGCTAGTATGGGGCTATGTTTTGGATTTGTGCTGGAAACAGTGTTGATAACACAGGGATGTTTTCATTACCGCTGAGCAGTGCTGACACAGAGTCAAGGCCTTTTCTGCTTTTCACACTGCCCCGCCAGCGAGGAGGCTGGGGGTGCACAAGGAGTTGGGAGGGGACACAGCTGGGACAGCTGACCCCAACTGACCAGAGGGATACTCCATGCCATATGACATCATGCTCAGCATATAAAGCCAGGGGAAGAAGAAGGAAGGGGTGGATGTTCAGAGTGATGGCATTTGTCTTCCCAAGTAATGGTTACGTGTGATGGAGCCCTGCTTTCCTGGAGATGGCTGAACACCTGCCTGCCCATGGGAAGGAGTGAATTAATTCCTTGTTTTGCTTTGCTTGCACACGCAGCTTTTGCTTTACCTATCAAACTGTCTTTATCTCAACCCAAGAGTTTTCTTACTTTTACTCATTCGATTCTCTTTCCCATCCCACTGAGGGGGAGTGAGGAAGAGGCTGCGTGGTGTTTAGTTGCCGGCTGGGGTTAAACCATGACAGAGCATTCAGCTGTTTCTCAGGCATCTGTTAAAGAACATGTCCTGCCACACAGGTGTTTAATACCCATGAAAAGCTATAATGAGCATAGATAAATTGTGATCTGATAACACTCAGATGTATAAAAAAAAATCAATGAACATATTCAATCTAGTATAACAGATTGATAATTAAAAAGTAGTAAACAGAACCATAGGTTAATACAAGAACATAATTTTGACAAGAAGTGTGCTTTCAATGTTATTTACGCTAATTTGAATAAGCACATCATTAGAGTTACACTATCGCAAAATAGGCATCCATAAGACTGAAATATGAAATCAAAATTGTATGGTACAAGGGACCTCTTTAAAGTTACAATGTGTTATCTTATTAATCTCTACCCTTTTCCTTCTCTGTCTGTCTCCACATTTCTACAGTTTTGGATTGGCTACAGGACACGGCAGATTATTTTTTATATCTCTGTTTTCTGGTATTTCACTGGGAATTTTTGTGAAGATGAAAAGTCACTCTACGATTGACTGCATACCTACAAGGTATACCTGAAAAAAAAATTGTAAACAGTGTAATGCAAACTCAGCATGTTCGTTCCCTAAGTTTTGCACCTAACCATGGTATTTGGACATTGACTATGATAAAAAATTAACTGCAGCAAGTGAAATAACCCAGATATTGCCATCAGCTACTAACAAGAAAAAAATCAGGTATAAGTCTACATATATATAACAAAAATATGGTAGATGTGGAGAATATAGCATTTGTAATATCTATGTAGATTTTCATATAGCATTTGATGCTGTACCTCACAAAATTTAACTTAATTTCATTCAGAACGATAGGGACACTGTTACTGCATTGATTAATGAAAGAATATTACAAAATCTAATCTATGCCAGACTGAGAGGTAGTATTTGGTGTGTGGGAAGGGTTATGTTAGATGTGATTTCATTTAATATCTCTACTTGCTATTATAAAACAGAGTATATGGTATGTTCTAAAAATATCATTTGTGGATTCACAGGGCCAGATTCTCATGCACAAACACATTGCAGAGCTTCATTGCAGGTTGTGTCTCTGCCCATTAACACAAATTTAAAAACTTGCTCTTGCATTTTTCTGGTGACGATTTCCTGCCCAACTCAGACTACAGAATATAACCAATAATTTACTGCACAATTTGGCAGCTTTTAGCTGAGCTAATGATTCCCTCTAGAGAAGCAACCAGATAATGGTGAAGTGGGAGGACAGTAAAAGCAGAAAAATCCAAGAACTGGAAGATCAGGAATATGAACAGAAGGATGGAAAAAATAATGTAATAATAAGATAAGAATGACTGGAAATAGAGGATAGTTCAACATTTTCAAATTAATAGTTTCACATCAAACCTTACCTATGAATCCAAGTTACTTGACTTGCTGCAGTTCTAAATATTACAGTCCTTGCAACTTAAGTCAATGTTTTCTCTTTATGCTTCTTTCTTCTGCAGGTTTTAATGAAACAAATGTACCTCATTTTCACTGAAAGACAACAGTAGCTTTCCTTCCTCCCAGGTAATACCAAAATGGCCACAAACAACAAGAAGATAGTATTTCTACCAACCATTTTTCCTTTTAAGATATCTAGAAATTAATAGTCTTCTCCAGTGGAAGACTGCTCCAGGTCAGACAGTTTGTCACAGGTTTGACTCAAGGTATTTTGGAAACTGCATCTAGGAACCCAGGATAAGCAGACTGTTAGTAGGCAAATAGGTCTGGGTTAGATTTTCTGCTTCCCAGTGACAAGGAGTTGCTAGGAAAGCAAGCCCTGTAGGGATCTTCCTCTGTGGAAGCCTGAGAGAAAGACGAGGATCTAACAGGCTTGGGAAAGAATGATCTTAGGTTTTATCTTGAAGGAAAGAGAAATGAAAGGCAGAAACAAGTTGGGAAAGTCCTTGTAAATAAGGGAGAGAAGCTGGGTCTTGTTAGGAGTAACAGTCAGAAGAGGCTGGGAGAGAAAGACTCTGAGACGGGAGCAGTGAAGAAATCTGATATGTGGGAAGTAGCACTGTTGGAAGGACCCACAATGAGCCAATTAAAATCGTTGCTTTTCTAGATTAACTTGTATGGTCCAAACCTGAATAAAAACCTGGATAAAGAGTGGATGAAATGGGCATCTTGGATCACTGGCAACAAACAGGAAAGGACTGATGACTATGTGTTTTGCTCTGTGCATTGCAGGAGAATTTATAGAATCTAACAGGGGAAAACACTTTCTTTTAGATGGCTTTACCTATATTGCAGTTTTCATTAAAGCAGGAAGTAAACAAGCTCTTGAAAGACATAATTAATTAGGGGTTCTGTTATTTGTATAATAGAAATGGATGCAGGATAGGCTCCTTTAGTATCAGTGGAGACAGCTGCTGGAAGCAACACCAACATTCACAACACGCAGAGAACGCGATGTAAGCCTCTGGAAATGACATCTTCCTGCTGACAGCAGAAGAAAACTAGACTACTGATTGAGATGCAATCAATAACTGAATGGTACGTGAGATGAATCTCATCATTAAGATGATGTTTATGAAGTTAACACAAAACATAAGACACTTGCCAGGTTAGGCTCTGAAAACTATGTATTTGGTTACTGCTATGTATCTGTTAATGCTGAAACAATATAAATGTAATGCCTAACCACCTGCGTAAGGTACTCCTGCATACTGGGCATGCTACATAACTATATAAATAGGTCACAAACCAATATGAAACTGTCTGCTTTCAGAAAAAAAAAAAAAAAAAAAAGGCTGTTGTCCCTAAATCAGATGCCTGTTATTCACTGTTTCCTTGACAAAGCAAAGGAATTAGCAGTAGGAGCAAGAAGTCAGAGGTTCTGCAGTGTTAGAATGCTTATGTGATTTTAGCAATAACAAGTGTTAAAGCTTAAAACTCATTTGTTCCTGTTGCACAATCACAGTGCTCTGTACCTCTGAACTTAAAAAGAAAAAAAAAGGGGGAATAATTGCTTTGTCTACCTCTTTTCTAATGATCCAGCTTTGGACTTGAAGGGGAGGTGGGGAATGCTCACCTTGCCCACTCACCTTTAAATCATGACAATATAGCAGAAACTCTGGATACTCTGTAAATCAAGATACCACGTGCTCTGCCTAGTACTATTTAGTTTGAAACTCTTGCAAGTAAGGCAAAAAAGGTTGGGTCACTTCAGCTTTAGGAAAGGAAATATAAAGAGAGTAACACCCATGAGGATGCTGGGATTCATCGTTTTGAGTTTAACGTGAAAGTCTTACCTCCCTCAGAGGAAATTATCTGAGACACGCTCATTTAGCTAAATTAAACTGCTGTGCCAGCTCAGTGGGCGTTCATGGCCTGGACAGACTAAAAAAGTTGAGCAATGCTTGATGAAGATGTTCAAGTCTTGCAGAGTCAACTGTACTAATAAATATTTGGTTACAACATTTTGTCCTGTGCTAATCAAGCACCAAATCTCTCCATTATTGTTCTACAGTAAACAGCTTGAGAATTTGAGGTATCCATAAATGCTGCTTTTTAATTGAAAATTCTTGACAGAAGTAAATTAATTATATATATTAAAACCAATAAAATTATGCTAAATTATGTTTTCAAGATAAGAATATAGTCATAGCTGAGATGCACTTTGTCTACGAAGTTGTTCTTCCTCCTATTTTCTGTAGTAAAACTGTATATATTTTCTTCTGAAATATGATTTAGAAAAATAGAAAAACAAACCAACACATTTTCTCAGTCTTTTTATATTTAGTGATTTTTGAATGAACTTTCTTCATAAAGCAACATAAAATATAAAACCATGCATCTGCCATATTCTCTAAGAATTCAATTTATTTCAACATTTCAAAAGACCTGCAGATTCATACTAAGATTGGAAATTCTTTTTTTCCTTTAGCTATGTTCAAATACATTAATTCTGATAGATTTACTGAAAAAAAAAAAGACTTATCTGTTCCATCTATAAAGGATTCAGTGATGCATCTTATGACACATAAAGCTCCAATAGAAAACAATGAAAATAATACATGTATTATTTTAATTTTAAGCTTAAACAGGCAGCTGTCAATTGCAAATAACCTATTTTATCAAAACTGCTTACATGGATATTGGGAGCGGAGATCAAAACTCCACTGAATTATCGATTAAACACTATTAAGTTGTGCATGGAACAGAGATTATTCAATTCACTGCTATGATCTGTGTTTAAATTAGTTATAAAATAAACTTGTGCTTTGTACTTGCATATTTCCAGTTTTATGGGATTGTGCAAATATTACACTTACTTGGAGACATCATGATGACGACACCAGCTCATGTGTTTTACCCTAACTCCTAGACAGTCTAGTCCTAGAAATGGTCTTTTAGTACCTGACATACATGGAAAAGACTTGAAGTAAAAATGACCTTAATATTTTATTTTCTGTAGTTTTCTTTTTATCCGAGAATATTAAGTATTAAGGTAAACCAGAGGATATTAATAGGGAATGACTGTCTTTATTACCACTAAGGCTCCCTAAATTACAAAGGAAACAGCTAGTGACAGCAGGATATTTAAAAAAAAAAAAAAAAAAAAAATGCTCTATTAACCCTTAACATGCTGTATGAACAAGTAGAATCGCAGTGTATCCTAACGGCTTATATGCTTTCGTGGGAATTTCTTGCTGTGTCTTTCTTCAGTATGAAAAGGGTAAAAAAATAGAGATATTTTGAATGAAAGACAGAGGAAATATTGTTGATTGTTGAGGGGTCTTTCTCTCCCATTCTCCCCCTTTCTCCCCCATTCTCTCCCATTCTCTCCCATTTCTCTCCCATAGCATTGTAATTTATCAGTCCTCACAGTCCAGATTTCACACTGCTATGGAAAAACATAGTCCCAGTGAAATTATATCTTACGAGTGGAAAATTTTCTATAGGTATAACTCTGAGGACAATCAGTGGCTAAATAGTTCCCTAGATTGGGCGTTGAAATCATAAGATTTTTAACTTTGAGTGTTGACACTGAAAATGAATTAAAGGAGCCAAAGGTTGTCATAAATTTCCCCTGCTGCCAAACTCAATGTTAAAAGACAAAAGTAGGTGATACGAAGCTTTCTGGCCAGGAAAATTGTTATCAGCCCTTTGAGGACAGCTTTATTGTTCCCTTGTGTCTGAAGGCTGAGACATCAGGAAGAATAATGGTGATGCTACCATTGAAGTCACTGATTAAATGGAAAAAATACATGTTAACAGTTTTACAAATATTGAGGATTGGAATCCATGAGGTTTTTTATTTGTTTTTTAAGCCGATGGTTATGCTACAGAAACCTTTCAACAGCGAGCTTTACTTCTCTAGAGCTGCCAAATTGATCTTGCTTCTTCTTCCCACCGCAAATTTAATTGTGAGGCTGATCATGCTGTTGTTATAAAATTTTTTACTTGAAATTTTCAAATTATATTAGAGAATGTAATGATAGTTTCATTAAGTATCTATATATAATGCCTTTTATATCACCTTTGCCTATAATCACCTTTAAGGTGAAAAAAATTTGAATTATCACAGAGAACTCATGCTGACCTCCTGACCGGGAGGTCTGCATTGATAATCATCTTGATTACAGAAGCAAAACCTAATTTACATGAAATTCTCTATGCCTTGTTATAAACCAATAGAGTAGTGTAGGATATGTACTCACAAAAACACGTGCACACACCCCTATCTAGCTATATATGCAACATATGAATTGCGTATATTTCATTATGATGTAAGAAAGGCAGTTTCACAAACTTGAAAACAATTATGAGCACAACTAAGTAAAAAAAAAGTGCAAACAATAACGTGAATGTTGATTCTGGAACATTGCATCTTTTTTTGGGATTTATGAACACAGAAATCTTTTGACTACCTGGAAAGATTTTGGAGAAGAGCTATGTACCTGCTGAAAATATAGAAAAACAGGCTCTACAGTGAAATGTTCTAGTAGCTCTGCTCATTAAATTTATCAAAGAGTTGTATATACAATACATGTAGATAAGAAATGGAAGAAGGAAAGTTATAATGAGAGCCAATCACTGGAAAAAGAAATTAGACAAATTAAGATGAGCAATAAGGAAGAATAAGACCTGCTTTTCATAGCAATTAGGATAATAAGCCGTTAAAAAAACTACCATGAGTGTTAGTGGGATGACCTTCAGTGACAATTTTTAACCTCTGTTTGGAAATTTTTCTGAAGGATGTGTTGTACTTGAAATGGGAAATAATCCAAGAAATTAACCATAACATGTTTTACAGAAGAAATCAGTCTAGATAGATCACAACTGCCCTTACTGTCGTTATTATCTGTAAAGCTATAAAAACGATTAAGGTACAAATATCTTTTAATCACTAGTTTTTTCAATTGAGGCTCAAGGCACACACATCTAAGTGTCTTTTAAAGTCACTTTCAAAAGAACAAATACTAGGCATTGTTGTTCAGTCTGCAGAACACGTATAATGGTAACTTCTATAAGGTAATTTCACTATTTTAATTACATACCCTGTAGGATAGGATGCTGAATTTGATAGGTGAGTACACTGATTCCAAACGGCAAACCCAGTGCTCCTGAATTCTTTTACTTGTTTGTTTTATTGAAGTGGTAGCTAAACTGGCATGTAAAAAGAAACTCAGCAAATGTCCTCAGTGCAGAGATGAAACTCTTTGACGCAACTTTAAACAGGATCGATGGTACAGCACTGTGCAGGTAACTTCAAAGGAGATTTATAATAAAAACACTACATCAGTTTTATTTACTTTTGTGTGTGTGTGTGTGTGTTCACACAGACAAATTTGTCATCCATTCTCAGTTGTGGAAGAGCAGAAGAGCTACTTATGATAAGAAAAAGGAGCTTGACTCAGCATTTCCTCCTTTTTTTCTTAAAAGATTACAGTATAGCCTGGAGTAGCACTAAAATGAGGCATGTTAAGGGAATAATGTCTCATCTCCTACCTGTATGTCTCAGGAGGGGTAAAAATATTTCTCATGGCTGCTACTTATCAGGTACAGTTCTAGAAGGAATTCCTGTATGTCCCATGTCAAAACAATACATATTTAGGCTGTAAACTAGACAACTCACTTTGCTTTGCTAGTACATTTGCTGTTCTTATTCATATTATCAGATTTTTTTTCTGGCATTGAACACTGGACACCACCTCACAATTTTTTTTTTTTCTCCACACGAGCATAAATCATGAAAAAAACAATCATGAAAATAGAATAGGCTGGGGATCATAAACAACAGATTTTTATGCACCTTTGCCATTAAATGTTGAAACAAATGGTGTAAAGGGTGATCAGTCACGGCACTGGATCACCATAACCATTCCTGAAGTTTGTACTTCTGAAAGGCTCACAAAAAAAGCCCCAAACCAAAAAACAGTCGAAGGAGAGAGACCTCAAAAGGGAAATCAAGAGAATTCAATTCATTCAGATTATTAGGATGAACAGGTAACCTGAGTAAAGAATGAAAGTTGTTTCACAAAACAGAAATACCAAATACTAGCCATCTGACCGTGTGGATGAAGGATCCAGAAATCACAGGATAGGGATGAGGGGTCTGCTGCCCCTATTTCTATAAAACCTAAGCCAGGAAAAGTTGCTTTGTGACTTTTAGGTATATTCTTCCATAGCAACTACTTTATACAAATTCTTACTCAGAAAGTTACAAATATATAAATTATAAAATGAATTCCTAGCTCCTAGCAATTTAGAATAATACAGAAACTTAAGCTATAATATTTATGATGAAATAAACCACTGGCAAGACATACTCCCAATCCACTAACCCTCACAGATATTTTTCTGAAAGCCTCCATGATTTGTTTCAGAACCTTAATAAATAGGGAAGATTAGTGAATTTCATCTTACTGTTTATTTACTGTGAACACTAAGTGCTATTAATATATATCATCAATTCAAAAGTTCAATCTTTTGAGCAAACAAGCTACTTTGAACTTCAACATTTTTCTGTGTTGACAGCACTGACCTTTATCAAACAAAGCAACTTCATTAAAATTAAAATTAAATGTTTGTGATGTTAAACTTGGAGCAAAGAGAGCCTGACTTACTGAGGACAAAGCACTTTTGATTTCAGGTCTTTGTTGGCGGTGGTCGTTTTGTGATGTTGATAAATTAAATGTAAGGTCTGAGCGAGCAGAGGCGCCCGCACGCTGGAGCAGGGAAGGCACATGGCTCTTCCCAGCACTGGCTCAGGTAAGGGAGCCAACAACCTGTGGCAAGGTCTACATCCCGTCCTTCACAGCAGCAGTCAGGAACCTGTGCGGCATCGTGTTGCCTGGATCTTTCCCATGGCAGTAAAATGATGTGTGTCACTCACCGACCTGTCTCCATTGCTGTGCTTGCCCACTGTCAAGGCTGGCCTGGGGATTGTCCTCACCCCACGCTTGTAGCCCTGTCCGTGCTGCGCACCAGCCTTCCTAGCTCAAGCGTGGAGCCCAGAGGTACAGAGCTTGTGGCTTTTCACGATTTCTCATTAAATGTTCTTCTGTCACGCACCCCTTGTCATACTTGTCTACTCCACGCAAGGACCATGGAGTCTCTGTCGAGGGCCTGAGGGGAAGAGTGGCAGAAGCTAACAAGCAATGTTTAGGCGCATCTCAAGAAACTGCCTGCTGGGATGGTCAGAGTCACGAGCCAGAGCAGATCACTGATTCAAGGGGAGGACAGATGAACTGCTAAAGTATTGCCTACTGAGATCGTACCTGCCATGCTTTGATGGGTCCGAGTATACCTGAGAGTAGGATGTCTGGAGTCACCTTGAAATTATCCACACGCACCTACAGACACGATGGTACACTGCAGGACACTGAACTGGAAATCTGCAATGATTCACTGATGTGTGTGTGTGTGTGTGTGTGTGTCTGCACAGGCGGGAGGATAATTTCAGGGGGCAAAAGGTCATCTCCACAGCCCTTTCCCAAAGCCAGAATGAGCTCTGCAGGAATAGAAATATGTGTTTGGAAGTAAGTCATTTAGTGACTTACATTTTACCCAGGAAAAATGTGAGTTCCTCTGGTGACACTGTTGTTTGTTAGCTCTTTCTCTCTTTGCCTGTAGAGCTCCAAGGCTTTGGGTATGAGAAGGAAGACTGAAATTATTTGTAAGCACTTAGTACCAGGGGAGCTAAGAAGTTCGAAAGGGCAGAAAAGGGGAAAGATACACAGTAGATTGCTATTTGCAAGCATTTTAACACACTCTCTATAAAATGACTCATGTGAGCACAACATAACCTGAAAATATTCTTGCTCAGGTCCAAAACTGTAGATAATTTTAACATCCATGCAGTGTTATATGCTGACCAAATATTCCCAGAGAGCCAGAGTTCAAACATCAATCTAAGGCCTAAGTGAACTAGAGACTATTTTTTTTGTGGATGGAAAACATTTAGGACACTTTCTGGAGGTCAAGAGCATAGACTCTGTAGCTATAGTCAGAAGTCCATTAAGACTGATTGCACACAAAGTACTCTTTGGATTATACCCCGAGGCAGAACTACTCAGAAGGAGGCAAGGAAGCTAAACACAGGTCATGTTCTTTGGATCTTAAAGTTAAGCATGTATCCTTAGAGCGTCATTATGTGTCCACAGAAATAAAGAAAACAAAAATGCAGATTGCTAGTCCTTACCATCCTTCAAGTCTGTGCTACAATGGGTTGTTTTCCTATAAGCAGAAGAAATGGCCACTGAAGTAATTAATGAAAAAAAAAAGATAGTTCAACAAAATATATAAACAGGAATCCTTATGTTGATCCTTTCTCCTGCTTAACAAGCACCTTTTCTCTCTGATCCACTAATCCTACAGTGACTACTTTAAATGCTGAAGATATTTAAGAGAACACCCTGTGGATTTTTCCCTCACATGAGCACATATCTGATTGGATTCTCAGAGCTTGGGTTTATTGGCTGCACCTGTATCAGGAGACTAAATGTACCAAGGTCTGTCCTCTGGACTTAAGCCTGGCACAGAATGGTCTGCATCTGCTCTTAGCTTCCAAGGTGAAATGTCCATGTCCAAACTGTCTGTTTGGAAGTTTCTCGGGTCTAACTCCTAAACAGCACTGGGGAACTGTTGCTACCATGTAAAACTAAGCCAGGCATGTCTAACAATTTAATAGGATAGACGATTGCACGCTAGTGCTCGTTCCCTAATGTTGAATATAGGGGTTGTGGTGGGTTGACCTTGGCTGGATGCCAGGTGCCCACCAAGCCACTCTATTACTCCCCTCCTCAGCAGGATGGGGTGGGGAGGAAAGAAGATGGAAAAAAAAACTTATGTGTCAAGATAAAGGCAGTTTAATAAAGCAGAAGTAAAGGCCACATGCAGAAGCAAAGGAAAACAAAAGATTTATTCTCTACTCCCCATCGTCAGGCGATGTCCAGCCACTTCCCGGGAAGCAGGGCTTCAGTATGCATAGCAGTTGCTCCAGAAGACAAACATCATAATAACGAATGACCCCTCCCAGCTCCTTTCTGTTAGCTTTCATTGCTGAGCAGACGTCATATGGTATGGAATAACCCTTTGGTCAGTTTGGGTCAGCTGTCCTATGTCGCCTCCCAAGATCTTGCCCACCCCCTGCCCACCGGTGAGGGGGAATGTTGGAGAGACAGCCCTGACGCTGTGTGACACTGCTCAGCAGTAGCCAAAGCACTGGGGTGTTATCAACACCTTTCTGGCTACCAATGCACAGCACAGCACTAGGAGGGCTGCTCTGGGGAAAATTAACTCTGTCCCAGCCAGACCCAATACAGGGGTAGAGGTCTGCCTTCAAGTCAGCTGACAGTCCAGGCTCTGTTGCCTCCTCTTGGCTGCTTGAAGGAGATATGGAGCTTTGGCTGAGGCTGGGCCATCATGGTCATGGAAGAGGGCATCGTGAGGGCTGAGTTTGTGCTGTATTGATGATTACTTTAGACTGTGCTACTGTGACTGTGGTATTAATGTATTAGTGGACTTGAGTATCAATGTCTGGCTCTTTCTGTTGTACTTCCAAATTTTCCTGAGAAACAATTAAGAATTAATTTCTATCTGGTCCTTATTATCATTTTCTGTTTTTTGGTTTTGTCATGAGCTCTCAGATCAGGACTCCCCTTCTTGAGTATATGAAGAGGTATCTAGCACGTGAGGGGCCAGCTTCCTGTCGGTTTACTCAAGAAGTCCTGGAAGCTGGCTGGAGAAACAAATGCCTATTTAGGCCTCCTCTCCTTTTTTGTCTGAACATTCATCAGTACTTTTTTGTTTCTTTAAATAAGTATAGCAAGCTTCAAAACCGCCTTCATTTCTAAACTGAAGAGTAATAGGTAATGAGTGGCTTTCCCCACAAATTTTAGTTGTGCTAAGGGCTGAAGCAGAGTACTACCAAGAGGAAAACTAAGCAAGTAAATGATCAGATTTGTTTGAGCAGTGTAAAAAATGGGTTATGAATATGATTATCCTTATCTTTGGGATTAAAGTAGCAGGTTTTATTTTTCTTTGTATACAAATAACTCCAAGTAGAAATTTTTTTACTGTGATTTTGTATTCACATTCCTCCACTTCTGGGAGAGGAGGAGAAAGATTATTTAAAAAATAATTGAAATTTCTGAGCTGGCCAGAACACCTTAATCAAGTAACTCACTCCTCCTCCCCCCTTAACATCAGAGAGATTAATTTTTAATAGCTAAATATGTCACCACTGTTAAATGTTCAGTTCTGCCTTCCAGTACTGATATACATACAGATGATGCAGAAAACACTATGCCGGAAAATGCTCTGACAGAATGAAGATGTCTGAGTAAAAGAACCTCTTTAATTTTAAAAATGTGTACCATATCAACTTTATATGCAGACTGACAAAGGCATACAGCACAAAACCCATAAATGTTAGGTGTCTATCTTGAAGACATCTACAACTGAAGTAGTGATCTGAGAAGAACTTGCAGGACTGCCAGGGTGTGAGTCGTATGGCGTTTTTTTGGTTTGGGGTGGGATTTTTTGACATCTAGATTATAACAAAAGGAATTTCACCCTAAAAATGCTTGTTTTCCTGTGCTAGCTATAAAGAAACCTAGATCACTAACTGAAATGGAGGTGTCTATCAGACGACTGTGTGTCTGTCACTGAATCCTGGAACAAAACCCATTTTCTCTCTTTCTATATTGTTCAGAATATTCTGTTTTCATGTCTTCGAATGTATTTCTTGTGAAAGCAACAGATAATATTATATTAACGTTACCTGTCAATCATAGAATCATAGAATCATAGAATTGTTCTGGTTGGAAGAGACCTCCAAGATCATCGGGTCCAACCATTAACCTATCACTACCAAGTCCCCCACTAAATCATATCTCTTAGGGCCTCATCTAAACGCCTTTTGAATACCCCCAGAGATGGGGACTCCACCACCTCCCTGGGCAGCCTGTTCCAATGCCTGACAACCCTTTCGGTAAAGAAGTTTTTACGAATGTCCAATCTAAACCTCCCCTGGCACAACTTGAGGCCATTTCCTCTTGTTTTGTTGTCTGTTACTAGGGAGAAGAGACCAACCCCCGTCTCTCTACAACCTCCTTTCAGGTAGTTGTAGAGAGCAAGAAGGGCTCCCCTCAGCCTCCTCTTCTCCAGGCTAAACATCCCCAGTTCCCTCAGCCGCTCCTCATAGGACTTGTGTTCCAGACCCTTCACCAGCCTCGTTGCCCGTCTCTGGACACGCTCCAGCACCTCAATGTCTTTCTTGTAGTGAGGGGCCCAAAACTGAACACAGTACTCGAGGTGTGGTCTCACCAGGGCCGAGTACAGGGGGACAATCACCTCCCTACTCCTGCTGGCCACACTATTTCTGATACAAGCCAGGATGCCGTTGGCCTTCTTGGCCACCTGGGCACACTGCTGGCTCATATTCAGCCGGCCGTCAACCAACACCCCCAGGTCCTTTTCCGCCGGGCAGCTTTCCAGCCACTCTTCCCCAAGCCTGTAGCGTTGCCTGGTGTTGTTGTGACCCAAGTGCAGGACCCGGCACTTGGCCTTGTTGAACCTCATACAATTGGCCTCGGCCCATCGATCCAGCCTGTCCAGGTCCCGCTGTAGCGCCTGCCTGCCCTCCAGCAGATCAACACTCCCTCCCAATTTGGTGTCATCTGCAAACTTACTGAGGGTGCACTCGATCCCCTCGTCCAGATCATTGATAAAGATATTGAACAGAACTGGCCCCAGTACTGAGCCCTGGGGAACACCACTTGTGACCGGCCTCCAACCGGATTGAACTCCATTCACCACAACTCTTTGGGCCCGGCCATCCAGCCAGTTTCCTACCCAGCGCAGAGTACGCCCGTCCAAGCCATGGGTAGCCAACTTCTCCAAGAGAATGATGTGGGAGATGGTGTCAAAGGCTTTACTAAAGTCCAGGTACACAACGTCCACAGCCTTTCCCTCATCCACTAAGCGGGTCACCATGTCGTAGAAGGAGATCAGGTTGGTCAGACAGGACCTGCCTTTCATAAACCCGTGCTGACTGGGCCCGATCACCCGGTTGTCCCGTGTGTGCCGCGTGATGGCAGTCAAGATGATCTGCTCCATAACCTTCCCGGGCACCGAGGTCAGGCTGACAGGCCTGTAGTTGCCCGGATCCTCCTTCCGGCCCTTCTTGTAGATGGGCGTCACATTTGCCAGCTTCCAGTCAACTGGGACCTCCCCAGTTAGCCAGGACTGCTGGTAAATGATGGAGAGTGGCTTGATGAGCACTTCTGCCAGCTCTTTCAGCACCCTTGGGTGGATCCCATCCGGCCCCATAGACTTGTGCGTGTCTAGGTGGCGTAGCAGGTCACTGACCATTTCCCCTTGGACTTCGGGGTTTACATTCTGCTCCCCATCCCTGTCTTCCTGCTCAGGGGGCTGGGTGCCCAGAGAGCAACTTCCCTTGCTGTTGAAGACTGAGGCAAAGAAGGTATTTAGCACCTCAGCCTTTTCCTCATCCCTTGACACTAAGTTTCCCTCCGCAGCCAATAGAGGAGGGAGATTCTCCTTAGCCCCCTTTTTATTGTTAATGTATTTGTAGAAGGACTTTTGTTGTCTTTTACGGCAGTAGCCAGACTAAGTTCTAATTGGGCTTTGGCCCTTCTAATTTTCTCCCTGCATGACCTCACAACATCCTTGTAGTCCTCCTGAGTTGCCTGCCCCTTCCTCCAAAGGTGGTAGACTCTCTTTTTTTTCCTAAGTTCCAGCCGGAGCTCTCTGCTCAGCCAGGCCGGTCTTCTTCCCCGCCGGCTCATCTTTCGGCTCACGGGGACGGCCTGCTCCTGCGCCTTTAAGATTTCCCTCTTGAAGAATGTCCAGCCTTCCTGGACGCCTTGGCCCTCCAGGACTGCCTCCCAAGGGACTCTGCCAACCAGACTCCTAAACAGGCCAAAGTCTGCCCTCCGGAAGTCCAAGGTGGCAGTTCTGGTGACCCTCCTCTTTACTTCTCTGAGAATCGAGAATTCTATCATTTCGTGGTCACTGAGCCCAAGACGGCCTCCGACCGTCACATCACCCACAAGACCTTCTCTGTTCACAAACAACAGGTCCAGCGGGGCGCCTTCTCTCGTGGGCTCCCTCACCAGCTGCGTGAGGAAGTTATCTTCCACACACTCCAGGAACCTCCTGGACTGTTTCCTCTCTGCTGCATTGTATTTCCAGCAGACATCTGGCAAGTTGAAGTCCCCCACGAGAACAAGGGCCAGCGATCGTGAGGCTTCTCCCAGCTGCCTGTAGAATACTTCATCTGCCTCCTCATCCTGGTTGGGTGGTCTATAACAGACTCCCACCACAATGTCTGCCTTGGTGGCCTTCCCCCTGATTCTAACCCACAGGCACTCAACCCTCTCGTCACCATCCTCGAGCTCAAGGCAGTCCAGACTCTCCTTAACATAGAGGGCTACCCCACCGCCTCGCCTTCCTTGCCTATCCCTTCTAAAGAGTTTATAGCCGTCCATCGTGGCACTCCAGCTATGTGTGTCATCCCACCATGTTTCCGTGATGGCAACTATATCGTAGTTTTCCCCTTTCACAACAGCCTCAAGCTCCTCCTGTTTGTTGCCCATGCTCCGTGCATTCGTGTAGATGCACTTCAGCTGGGCTAGTGATCCTGTTGCCTTTGTGGTGGGAGAAGCCCTACTCCCTACATGTCCCATCTCAGGTATTTCCGTGGTTCCTAGCTGGTCAATGACCCCTGTGTCCCTGCTGCTGCACGGGTCTCTCTGTCCTACCTCATCTGAGACAGCTGACCGAAGGGCCTCGCTGGCACGCCATCCCTCATTCATCGGCGTGCCTCCCCCAGGCTTCTCTCTAGCAAGCCTAGTTTTATCCCCTTCCCCCTTCAAATCTAGTTTAAAGCCCTCTCAATGAGCCCTGCTAACTCCTGTGCTAGGATCCTTTTCCCCCTTTGGGACAGGTGCGCCCCGTCTGCCGCCAGCAGGCCTGGTGCCATGTAAACCAACCCATGGTCGAAGAACCCAAAGTCCTGCCGGTGACACCAGGCTCAGAGCCAGTTGTTGATCTGCTGGCTCCTCCAGTTTCTTCCCTCATCCTTCCCCAGAACTGGAGGGATAGAGGAGAACACTACCTGTGCTCCTGATCCCTTAACCAGTCTTTATAGGACCAAAATGCTTTATAGGACCATTAAGGAATGGTCCTAGCTCATTTAGTAGCATGGAAACTAGAAAAAAAGCATTATTAAAATGGGAAGACTCAAAATAGCAAAACCCACTTTTCCTTTTCACTTTTCCTTTTCACTTGTTACTTTGCAACTGTAATATTCGCTTAACACAATTATTGAAATATGAGCACAAGTAAATATTTTTCTCTCAATGTAGTAGAGTAACATTGCTTATTGCAAAAATAATATTATTCCCTGACATAAGCAGTGTTCTTTCATAAAAGAAAGGGGTCCTCAATACTCTGCATCTACCCTAGTGTTTTGGTTCTGAGCATTGGTCCATTTTTGAAGGGAAAGCACAGAAGCCTCCATTCCCTGTTTGTTGGTTTGCTTCACACACCAACTGCTGCACACAAAGTAATCTCAACCCACATGCGTGGTGGGGACATTCCTCCCAGGAGACCACATTATGTCTAGTCTGAAATAAAACCCATGGAGCGCAGAGAGCCTGAGCTGCAAAGGCTTCACTATACTGGTACACTCCTATTTCACTGAATTACTTCCCAGTGTGGACATATCTGATTGTTTCATATGTAAATTAAAACATATCGGGGGGGTGGGGGGGGTGGAGATTGGTTTTGTTTTGTTTTGTTTTTTAAAGTAAGGTGTACCGCTGTAGTGATAGATTTTGCAAAATTATTCCGGTGAGTTACCATAGTAATAAACTGTGTTGCAAAAACAGAAGATTTTTTGGCAGTTTGTATCTTGGGAAAGCTAAATATTATCCTTTTGCAAACACTGCTGGAAGTCTGACTGGTATGTTGGAACAATTCATAGTCATAAAAACAATATGCTGATTATAGTTTTACAACTTTGGAATAGTACACTGGTTTAAACTTTAGTCTTATATGTTTAGATTTACTCAATAATTAAGATGAAATAGCATTTTGAGTAACAGATACATGTATAGAACTGTATAAATTAGCTGCTTTATTATACTAGTAATGCAACAGACAGCACTGTTTTTTTGCCTGTAAAACACTGTTATTTGCCTGTTACATAAATGCAGAGAAGGCAATCAGTTCATATAGCCAAGCAGTTTTAAGGGTGCATCTCCCGTCATAGTTGCATTTCTTTCTAGATGTTCTGAAAGACGAGACATTTCTGGTTATAGAAGAAATTATTAATAAAAACTAATGCAATTAGTAATGCGTTACACTCTGTATATTAACTTATAACATCTAAATGATGTCAGATGACTTTTGTGGCAAGAGTGGCTGCTCAGTACCAAAGAAAACTTAGTTCCTTTTTCAGGTGGTTAATCTGACACCCAAGCTTGTAGATATAGCATGACAGATGTGAGGTAGCTTCCAGTAAGGAATGGAACTTTTTGCTTTAGAGTGTGGTTTTTTTTGTTTGTGTTTCTTTTGGGAACATTTTGAGAGATATACACATGCAATCAGTAGTTCTCAATTTTCCTTAACCATAAAACTGATAATGCTACCACTGAAGTCTATGGTAAAAGTGCCATTGAAGTGAAGGATCAAATTTTCTTTGAAGACATTTTGATGAAGAATGTGAAGAAAATTTTCACAATAAATATATCCCAAATAGCATATGTAATTCTATGGACTATAGATGATTTTGTCACATATCCTCTATGTAAAATGAAATATGTTGTGTCAATACCTAATCTACGTTACAAAGCAAGCTTGGCTGTCCAGTGCTCCTCTCTACCTCCATTTCAAATTTTACAGAACCAAAATAGCCAGACCTCTTTCTTAAAGAATCCTTTACGGTTTGCCTAAACCTTCATGTTGCAGAAAACTCAGATAACCGTCACTTTGTTCCTGAAAAAAGGGAGGAAGTCTCTCAGTAGAGGGAGTCCTTCTCAACTGCTGTACTGTAATCAATTGCCATTTTATCAGTGAGATAGCTAAAAGCAACAAAGTATTCAAAATCCTCATCAAAATGACCTTCTCCTTTTCTGATATAAATGTGTGTTTTACTACTGCCTTCAATTGAAGTAATTATAAATATTCAGAAAGGGATTCACCTACCCAGCCTCCAATATCTAATACATAAATGTCTATAGTGAGTCCTGTTATCATAGAATCATAGAATCATTGAAGTTGGAAAAGACCTTTCAGATCAGCAAGTCCAACCATTAATCTAACACTACCAAGTCCACCATTAAACCATGTCCCTAAGCATGACATCTACACGTCTTTTAAATACCTCCAGGGATGGTGACTCAACCACTTCCGTGGGCAGCCAGTTCCAATGCTTGACAACATTTTCAGTAAAGAAATTTTTATGAATATCCAATCTAAACCTCCCCTGGCGCAACATGAGGCCATTTCCTATTATCCTATCACTTATTACTTGGGAAAAGAGTCCGACCCGCATCTCTCTACAACCTCCTTTCAGGTAGTTGTAGAGAGCGAGAAGGGCTCCCCTCAGCCTCCTCTTCTCCAGGCTAAACATCCCCAGTTCCCTCAGCCGCTCCTCATAGGACTTGTGCTCTAGACCCTTCACCAGCTTCGTTGCCCTTCTCTGGACACGCACCAGCACCTCAATGTCTTTCTTGGAGTGAGGGGCCCAAAACTGAACACAGTACTCGAGGTGCGGCCTCACCAGGGCCGAGTACAGGGCGACAATCCCTTCCCTACTCCTGCTGGCCACACTGTTTCTGATACAGGCCAGGATGCCGTTGGCCTTCTTGGCCACCTGGGCACACTGCTGGCTCATATTCAGCCAGCTGTCGACCAACACCCCCAGGTCTTTTTCCGCCAGGCAGCTTTCCAGCCACTCCTCCCCAAGCCTGTAGCGTTGCCTGGTGTTGTTGTGACCCAAGTGCAGGACTTGGCACTTGGCCTTGTTGAACCTCATACAATTGGCCTCGGCCCATCGATCCAGCCTGTCCAGATCCCTCTGTAGCGCCTGCCTGCCCTCCAGCAGATCAATACTCCCTCCCAACTTGGTGTCATCTGCAAACTTACTGAGGGTGCACTCGATCCCCTCATCCAGATCACTGATAAAGATGTTAAACAGAACTGTCCCCAATACTGAGCCCTGGGGAACACCACTTGTGACTGGCCGCCAGCTGGATTTAACGCCATTCACCACAACTCTTTGGGCCCCCCCGTCCATCCAGTTTTGTACTCAGCGAAGAGTACATCCATCCAAGCCATGAGCCGCCAGTTTCTCCAGGAGTGTGCTATGGGAAATGGTGTCAAAGTTGAGTCCCATTACAAGCAATGGAGGAATAGAAACCTACTGAGGATGATTAATTTGATGTATGTTAGTCTTCTGTTTTGAGATAAGTGGAACTGCCTCTGTTCCTTTCTATTTACTGTAAGAGGGATGCAAATAATTAGATTAGATGCAAAGGGCTGTTACAAATGGATACATTTGTTCAGATTAATTTCATTTATACTTCCACTCACTGTACTTAGTGAAGGTAAAGGGTCAGTCTGGAGAAAGGTCTCTATGGTACCTATGAATTGTGGGAGAGGAGACTGCAACAGAAAAACAGTATGTATAGGAGAAAGGATTGAATATGCTGGCTGAGATTACACTGCAGTGTATTTCTATTTCTGCCTGCACGTCACAAGCTTTTCATTTGATGACCTTTTAGAAAGCATTTGTTTTTATTATTTTGGAGATGGCATGGATTCTGAAAGTTTTAATATAAAGGAGATTATTAGCATGATTATCTTGCAGTAGCTTTGACAGAATGCAACAGGCAATGAGAACAAATGGGAAAAGATGGTGTGAGAAGGGCAGTAGAGGGTTCCTTTCTTTATTAGCTAGTGCTGATCGTTATGTGATTTCTCTATGTAGCCATCTATTCAAAAATTAAGCTAAAGACATGGATCCTTATATAGTCATAACCACCTAGTCAATTATCATTAGTTCCAGCCTTCATCCAAAATTCCTTTCCTGGGACTATTAAAGAGTAGTAATTCACTACTCATAAACCCATACAGAGTATATCATAAGGCATACTAATAAGGTAAAGTGAAAAATAGTAGCACTGAGATGGGAAAACAAAGGAGCAATATATCTAAATACATGAATGACAAATAGTTTACATTAAACCATTTTTAGTAATAATATTTCATTATCAAAATTCTCATGTTCTGATGTGAAATATTCATTATCCATATCTTTTCCCTTACCATTCCAGTAAATTCCATTCACAGTTCAGGGCTTGTGAACAGGACAATCTCAGAATCCCAAAAGGCATTTAAGCAAGCAAGTACTCATCTGCTTGTCTGGCTCTGCTCGTGTTCTCTACAGCTTCACCAAAGATCTATATTGAATAATAACAAAAAGCTGCTTTACATCACCTTGCATGACAAAGTCATCCTGGTAGCAGGGCAGCCTAGTGACTAACATGCAGAAAAGCATCCTCACCATCATGTGGAAGCTCCTCTCCCTTTCTCTTTCAGTTCCATTCTGCACACACTGTTCTCATGTTCCAGTAACTTCAGAAATGTCCTTGAAGAAAATTAATACACCAGCTTTCGCTGTATCACTGGTTTCCTCTGTTTGATAACAGATGGGACCAAGCTCCTTTTTTCTTTCTGGGGCTGCTTAGACTTCTGAATGTACCTGACAGACAAAATGTCCATGGCCATTCTTCCTCCTATTTTCTAACAAAAGGAGTAAAGTGCTCCCTATCCTCCAGTGCTCCAGGTTTATGCATATATAATTACATATTCCAAGTATATAGTTTATAAACTCAATAAATTGAGTTGAAAGAGGAAAAAGTATGAGCAATCAGGAATAAGTAAGGTCGGCAGAAAGGTTGACTGAAGGAGCTGGAAGACTGAGTTTGGAAATGAGGTGGTTGATTTCAATAAACTCGAGACTCAAGGGTAAATTTTGGTCTTCTGGCAAACAGGAATAGAATACAGGACTATTGGCTTCTTTTCCCCTATCATCTTGCTTGTGAGTAGTTACGATTTTAACTACTTAGAGGCAACATGAATAAGTCTTCCTTTTCTTGAATCCAGCCAGTGGTTAAATATCTATAGTAAACTCTTAACTTTAACCAGGAAGTTCATGTCCTTGAAAGACAGAAAAGTGTGCTAATGGTGCTGTATCCCAGGCGCGACCCCTTCACTCCTGAATGCAAACCAAAATGACATCTTGCTGGACTGCAAATATGTGATCCTGTTCAATAAATCCTTTATAGACTCAGCTTAAAGGGATGAAGTATAATCTTATTCTGTTTTGGTGTATTGTCACTCTTCGATTATAAGTCTGAACTGCTAAATAATAAAAGCATATTGAAATCTTAGGCTGAACAGGCACCCTTTGATTTTGTTACTAAATGCTCTGAGTTTGACTGACAGCATACTGGGGAGGTGGGAAGAAGTAATGAAGTGTTTATATTCTGTTGTATTGTCTTCAAAAATTATAGACAGGACTTTTAATGTGTGTCTCTAACTGAGAGTTCAATCCAATTCAACTGTCTTGCATGTATTATTAGAGTAGAGCCAAGGAATTTTTATTGTAAATGGAAGCGAAGAGTAATCACAAAAGAGTGGCCCAGAAATATCTTGAGGTGCAAAATATTCCCCTACCCCTTAATTGTTGAAATTAAGGTTCAGTGAGGAAATTAATTATAGCTGGTTTCATGAGATGAGACCGAAGAGCTGACATTGTAGTATTCATCCCACCTTCACTCAAAAAAATTCCAGCAACAGAATCTATTAATGTTATTTGCAATATACTGATAATATACAGCCTCCATTTATGTTTCCCCTGAAGACTCTTTCTAATTCATTTTAAAGATCATTAAGTAGGCCAATGATTTTCAAATATGTATTCATGTTTATTGCTGTTAATTATTTAAGTAAAACTAATCATGTTTTTCTTGTTCTTTCTTTGCATGCATGTTCAGTTCTGAACAGCAGTCCTCCTTGCAGGGCTGGGGCATCTACCGAGTTGCTTAGAATCATCTTGATTTCTATACCTGAGGGTGATCTGATGATAACAGATACAACCTCCTACTTTTCAAATGTAATGTTTTCAGGATGAAGCAGTAGCCCTGTTTAAGTCAACACAGGAATCAGTTAAATCATGTAAAGCTGCTACATGATCCATTCTGCACATACTGTGTGTCGACATCTCGGTCTAAAGTGTCAGCTAAGGTTTCTGCAGTGTTTGTGTGGGAACTTGTTCAGTGTTTCTGGCCAGAAGATGATGAAACTTTTTTCATTTTATAAAATGGCTTAGTTGTTAGGTTAAGTGGCAATCTTAAAATAAATTCAAATGGAGGATATATAGAGGGGGAGTAAGTGAGATATAGGTTGCTTACAGATGTAGATTGCTCAAGTGATTTAACTACTACTAGAAGGGAACTGATATATGTAACTGGGGTTACCCCCAACAATAATGAATAATTGTCTCTAAACTGAGGGCTCTGATACTGATATCACTGAGCTGCGTTCAATCTCCTATTAACTTTAGACTTCCTTCATGATTCTGGGCCAAATTCACAAAGTAATTTAAATGCATATGTTCCAGCGCAGATTCCTAAACCAAGATTTAGGCGTCACTGAGATCCTTGAAACAAACTGTTCTTAAACTGCCCATGACTGATATCTTAAGAGCTACAAAGGTGTTAGGCGCCCAAATAATCTAAGTTCCACTTAGGTGTATATACGTTACCTTCCGTAGGTGTGAGCACTTACTTTTCTGATGCTGAACAAAACCACAGCTACCCAAGCCTTGACATTCATGCATTATTTAGCCTGAAGCCCCAGAAACTTTAAAAATTAAGCTTTCAGTTGCCGCTAATACCTTTGGCCATGGTTTTTAAAGTGGTGGGTTTGCCCCTAGGTAGCAGGAGGGGACATCTATTCCTTAAGCCAGAAATACCAATTTCACTTAGCAGGAAATGTTTTGGGTGGGAAGAACACATGTTCTCTGTAGCCTTCCAGACTGAAGATTACAACGGGGCTTGGTAAGATGGGTAAAAAAATCTGTTTGGAACAGGGAAATGAGAGGGGTCTGGAAAATGCAGATATATACAATATGTGTCCTGAGACAGGATATCAGGTTTCCCAAACGAACACTCCAGCCAACAACTGTAATGAAGCTCACTTTTTCCTCAGCCTGGTGAACACACTAATGATATACCCACTCAGCCTGTGTCTATCGTGAATCATGGGCTTTGTGAAAGACAGCACTGGTCTGCCTTAAGTCTCCAAAAATAGGGAAAAAAAATACGTGGCTGAACTGTGTTCTGGTCTAGAATATATGCATCTCCTCAGCATTTTCTATTGACTAGTTTAGGTACATAATTTTCCAGTCTAATCAATTCTGTGACTGTTTTCCTTTCAGATAGAGGCTTTTGTTTACTTTTTCCCTGTTTTTTTAGGAACCTGAGCACGGAATTTAAGGCAGAAGACTGCATTTGGTGACAAGAGTGCCAAAATATTTGCTACCGAAACATTTAGCAGTGACACTGGTACCTTTGTAGAAATTGTCTTAATTTATGACTTCACTTAGTTTTCCCCCTGCTACAAAAAGCAATTAAGACATTATTAAAATGAGGACAATGTGGGAAACGGTAGCTAGAGAGAAATAAGATATCTTGCTCTAAATGCATCGTATTTCCCTATTTTGGCATGATGGAAGATTAAAGAACCCTTTGCATAGACTCATGCCTAAATTGATAATTTGGGGTTTTTTTTTTTTCAATAATTCCTATTATTCAGTTTATTTAAAGTCGGCAACTTGAAAAATAGAGATGGAGTCTTACAGTTCAAACATGCAAAGTACAGACGTGTTGTCTAAGGACTGCTTGATTTCTACTGACTTCAAAGGGAACTGAAATCTCTCAACTTCACACTGATTTCTTGGTTCTTATGTGAAAATTTGTAAAGCTGTCTAAGATCCTAACTCCCATGAGAACAATTAAACCTAAATAGCTTTGGGTATCTGGACTTTAGGCTAAAGTCTAGTTCCAACTTACAGTAAATAAGAACACTCATCCTTTCCTTGAGAAAAAAAAAAATCATGTACCTCTTTCAGTGATCTAATGTATATATTTTGGCCTGGCTCTTTCACTAACTGCTGTTAAAAATACTTCTGTGTTTTTAAGAAAACGCAGCTGGACTCTCTCCTCATAGGTTTTGTTGCTGTCTCTGGTGAAGACACACTTTAATGATGAAATTAATGCATAACAGCATTGAAATGTAACTCGAGCTACTTTCTCATCAAGCATAACAGAAAGCAATGGAGCTGGGAATAATGAAATTGTGATCCTCAGCATTCTTGAGATTTCAAGTACAGATGCTCTTAGAAACAATTGATGCGCAAACAATGCCATCTGAATTATTGTATAGCACACAATTGTAATAGATGCTGTAAGCCCATTCAAGTCAATAGAGTTCCATCTGGGATGAATTTGACCTATTCTGTATATGATTTCAATTTTCTAAAAATTGTATTGTTTCTCAGTCTTTACGTAACTTCTAACATTACGTTTCCTGCCTAAGGGATATAAGTAGGTTGAATGCTTTGTTTCCTTTAAAGAGAAGTAACGCAACAGGTGCTTGCTCTTTTCCATTGATAGTCTTCCTTTTTAAAATGATCTTAACTTATAAAGTTTAGTTTCTTAGATATTTTAAGCACAGATTCTTTGAGTATAGTGTAACAAAAGAAGAACAACGGCATTTTTTTAATACAATGGAATACTTTCTGTTCAGGGAGGGAGAGCCAAAGGAAACTAAACATTATTTTCAGCATAAAACTTTCATATAAGTTTGCTCTTTTTTTCTAAAAAGGAAATTCCCTCAAGAAAAAACACAAAATCTACTAAAAATTTTATGCTTATGTCTACTGCAGTGGCTTGCCTTGTGCTGTTAACCTAGCCTGACTCGGTCAGAGGAAAGATTCCCCCTATCAGCAATCGTATTTCAATCAGGCCTCCGTTGAATAATATGATATTGAGATCCCCAATCCCTAGTTTTATACAAGCTTTATGTTTAGACTGTTACGGAAACAGAAGGTCATTACAGAATAATTATTCAACTCCAAGCAGGATTTAATTAGTTAGTAGGTGCAAAGAACTATCTGATGTCCTACCAATTTTCATTCTTTTTAAACAGACCTTCAGGAACTGGATAAATGAAAAATTTTCATGGATATGGCACCAAACCAAATAATGTTCACTCATATTTCAACGGAAACAGAATTTAGCTTTTTTTTTTAATAACAAATGCAAAATACATACTATTACTAGACATGAAAATTAAAGCTCTGGTTTACCTACTGGTCCCTGTTGGTATTTAGAACATGGGAGACAACCTAACAAAGCTAGTGCAGGAAGGAAAAGAAAGCAAAATCTAATTTCCTGGCCAAATTCATGTCCTACACTGTTTTACTTCTCTGCCTTCTACTTTCCATGAGACAACTTGGAAAACTGACATGGAAGGTGGGCAGACCAGGAATATGGCTACTTCTTACAACCTCTTATTTCTTCAGGCAGGAAATCACCCAGAAAAAAAATATTACATCCTGCCTGAGCCGTTCCAGTTACACACTGAGTGGTGCAAAATGTAGAGGTTTCAATTGAACCACACATATGACTGGAGAGAAGCTGGGAGACTGGACTTAAAACTTTCCTAGCTACCAACATGAAGAACGACTTACAGCTTGGCGACACCATTTTGTTTCCGATATTTCTGTTATTCGCAGGTGAAAAGCTGTTATTCGCTCAATGAAACAGTGCAGAGAACAAGTGACTATAACCAGTGCGTTCATTGTTTTAAGTTGGAAAGAGAAGTTTACAAAACTATTACCTTTTTGAAAAGAAAGCCTTGAAATGGACACTTGCCTTTAGGGTTACTCCTAGCACACGCTAAACCAAAACAGACCCCAGAATGCCCCTCTTGTGCTGATGAGCCTGCTGCAATGGACAATGGCATATTAGCTGTCCTAAATGCAAGGCAGTACCATACCTAGGGCTACAATTTATGAGGCAGTATTTAGATAGATTAGAAATGTTCATGATACATTTGGCTAGCTGACATTTAAAGTGATATTTCATTAATTATGACAAGGCTGACATTCCCCTGACTATTTGTTTGTTTGTTTGCTTCTTTTTCCAGACTCTGAGTACAAATGGAAGAAAGTGGCAGACAGATGATCTAGGACAACCTAGTTTCCTGGCTATTGAAAATGAAAAATACATGTAGCTATATCTAATCTGTAGGGATTTTCTTCTTTTTTTTTTAGAGTACAAAACTGCCACGTATAATCAGTGTCTGAATCAGTGGCTATTCTTTCTTTGTGAAGGTAGAATGACTTTGAAATGCAGCCTCCTCATATTCCCTTATTTCTCTGCCCTGGGCAGGCGTTTATGGTTCAATGGGAACTGGAGCAAGAGGGAGTCCGAGTTCAAATCAGCGAGGCTTTCTGCTGTCTAAAGCAGCATATTTAGCTTTTTTCACAGTGCTGAACTTAAGCCATCTCTGGCCCTTTATGTTTCCTGAAGGAGTTTTTCCCTGAGCACGTAGTTGTGAGAAGTGTTAAGCGCACACCGCTCAGCTGAAGACCAGTACCACTGACAGTGGTAAAGCACCTTACCATGCTGTTTCCATGCAGATCTTTGAAATCTGATGAATTTTTTTTCAGTGAAACAGCTGAGGAGCCATGGGCATTACTTTACTGGGAGTACAATCAGACATAAACTTGTATGTATGAAAAAAAACGGTTCAGGAAATCTGGTTGCTGAAAGAAGTAAAAACAAAAGACTGAAATTCAGGAGCTAAATCCAGATCATCCATTAATTCCTCTAAACTGTAGCCAACACCTGAAATTTTAAGAAGTTATAAAACTATTAGGAAAGTGGTTTTTTGTTGGAGAAGGAGACAAGATGAGAGTTGGAAAGAATCTCTTAGCAATACGGTTTTTGATTTGTCACTTTGACTAATTACTGAATAGAGTTTTTGCAAGCAAAGAGGCTTGATAGGGATGCCCAGGTTCATCACAGTCTGAAAGAATCTGCAATCAGATTCTTCCTGGAAACTTCACAAGCAGTTCAGCCCTGGAGCACATAAGGACCAGCTGGCCCTATCTTTTCCATTCTCATTTTCCACCTGACACGACCAATACCAGAAAGGTGTCCATTAAAGGTTGAAGGTTTGCAGGGGAAATAGTGTGGAAGTAATCAGGCCTTATTTATACAGCTACCTTTCAGCAAGGAAGACTGAATTTCAAGGGGTATATTTACCTGTACAGTTTGTGTAATAAAAAACAAACGGATACAACCAGAATTAAATGGGCGAGCTGCAGAGTCACAAAATGTTTCATGTAACATTGGAGCATGTTCTACTATTGGCCCATCTCAATGATGGAGAGAGCACCAAAATCCCCTAATTTCCTTTTTGTCTTAGTGAATTTGTTCCCATACATTATGGCTTATCATTAACCTTCACTTTGGATTCTAGACTGTCATAGACACTAAATGGGTATTTTGAAGCATTATATGGGCAATATGTGTGTGTGTAAGTAGAGGTTGAAGGGGAAGGGAAAAGAATTCAGTCTGAATGCTGATCTAAGATCTTTGATCATTTCTACACTCAAGTCACAGGATACAAATAGGAACAGCCAACCTCCTCTTAGCCCAGAGTTATACAAATGACACAAACCAACTGCATCAGAGAGTGCATTTACTGAAATTAATGCTGCGATTACAAACTGCATAGGTCAGGTTGCACTCTAATGTACATTCATCAGATTCTAATGGTAATTCAAGAACTCAATCCAGTTCTGATATTTTCTTTCCTGGCATCAACCAAGTCCCTATATTTGTGCTCCATAAACACATCCAATAAACACCCTAATGATTCAAATGAAGAGAAGGTTTACCCAAGGCAACTTGGTAGGCAATTTACTTTAGGACACAAAATAGCAGAAGCAATTTTCTCTTTAAACAGAGGTACCTGAAAACTCAAGTTACCCACAACTTCATGAAAAAAATTCCTCTGCCAAAAGAATTCACCTGTCTATTTCTGTTTAATTCAGAATTTCCGCTATGTTCATGTCTTTGGTCTCTCCTAATCACTTACCTTGGCTACGGTGATATTCCACCTCTGGGTCTGGCCTTGTCATGCTGATATTATCAGTGACACTGACCTATCTTGTCCTCACAAGCCATCTAATTTTCTCAAAGAATCAAGCAGGTTCACAGGGGCAGTACCAATTACATGTACTCAAGACAGTAAAAAAAGAGCAGTATGGCTCAGTCATATACAGTGAGCATCCAGGAAACTAATGGTCATATTGCATAAATAGGAAATTCAGTGTATTTATAGACAGGAAAATAATAAACTGTCATGAACCAGGGTGCTTTGTAAGTAGGGGACTTCTGCATGCTGTCATTGTAGCTGAATACTAACTGAGACTATTTGCAAGCTCTTAAGCTGTACTGTGGTTTGTAATTTTAATGAAATAGTCTTTTGGTGTTGCAGTCTCCTGGAGCTGGGTACTCCCGTTACTTGAGCTTTTCTAATTTTGAAGCTGAACAAAAGGAAAGAACAATCTTGTAACTGGTAAGAATTCTGTAGGTTTTGTTTTCTCTGTGTGCTAGTTAAAATGCATATATGTGGCATCTCTGATGAAAACCATGCTGTGAAGAACATGTGAACAAAATAATGTCTCTGCTCTTTGTTCTTTAAACTCTTCTTTTTTTTCTACAACTGTTAGATATGCTCTGTGTACCTGAGAGAAGCGCAGCTTTTGAAAAGGATCCAGATTTGGGGAACCAGGTCCTTCATGTCCCTGAGTCCTTTGAGTCAGAAACACAGGCAGATTAGAGCCCAAATGACTTCTCATCACTAGCTTTTTTATAAATTGTTGGGTTAGTTTCTCTTGCATACAGTTACCAAAAAGAGCATTATATATTTATAACATGCCCCATTGTGGCTTGCCCACATGGGCACCAGAGAGTGTGCAGGTTCTCAGAGCCCCTTTGCCTGAGGCAGTCCTTTTAACCTAACAGTGTTAATGGTAGGCAAATTTGGATGATGGCCGTTTTCAGATCCCTCTGGATGGAGTGTGGACCTCATCCTGGATTTCAGCCAATATTAAGGATTTGGTTGCACTTATCTTTTAAGCATTTCTCACAGGTACTCATTATTTTTATTATGTAGTTTTTCTCCCTTCTGATTAATTCATAAAAGTTTTTAGTTCTTCAAAAATTACAATTTTAAAATACATTAATGATCTAATATATTTTGCTTATTTAGATTGTATACGGTCTTCCAGCAGAAAATCATAACCGCTTGAAGTTAAGAAACTAACTATTACTCATTCTCTGATCACTTTTTTTCCTCAATAAAAGTAACCTTTAATGTAAAGATCTTTCTAAGAGTTTCTATCATATTCAATTGTCCTACAGGGACATCTATAAGGTAGAAATTGACTACATATTCCCAACTTATCCGTTCTTATTTTCTCACTGTCAGAGTTTAAAATCTCAAGAGACAAAGCTGAAGGAAAATTGTACTATTATCTCTTTGGATTTTAGCACTGTGAACTAGAAAAGAATAAGATGCATGCCCAGGGTCTTGCGAGAAGGCTTTGGTATGGAACACAAGACCACCTTCTCTCATATGAAGCATTCCTCAAGCACAATGATTGATGACTAGAGTCATATTGAACTACGCATGGGCAGGTTGTGAGTTGATTATATATTTGCTAAGAATATTTTTCACTATGTCTGAAGCACCCAGCTACCTATACAACAACCAAAGTTCATAGAGATGGCAGACCAAGAGCAGTAGGATTGGAAACTGTTCCTCAATCCACTCCATAAAGTCTTCAGTCTGATACATTATTATGAAGGGACCTATATATCCTTATGTATCATGCTATATAAAACCCTGAGAAATTTAAATATCTTCCTCCCCCACATCTAGACTATACCAAATGTCAACACTGAAAGTCAGTCCAGTTCAGCTGATATCATGCTTATGTGTCTTTTCACAATATTTCTGCTGATGAAAACAGCGTAATGACGCCGAGTACTGCTGACTCCCTATGCAACACGTGAAGAAAGCTTATGATTGGGGCCCACAGGAATTTTCTGACTTAAACTGTTGACTAAGCTTACAGAAATCAAAACAAAGCAAAACAAAATAGGGACATCTTGATCTTCGTACGTTTCTACATCACAAGCACCTTATATTGGGTGCCACTTAAGATATGTAGCCTTGAACTGTGTCAGTGAATAAGTCACTCAATATTTTTCCATTTATCTTAAGAATTTATTGGAATAATGACAAATCCAACAGTTCCTTCTACTAAGTATATGTCATAACCACTCAGCTAAAAATCAAGCTCTCTTCTTTTCATTGATTATTTAAGGATTTAAATATTTAATGGTGTTAAATGGACTGGTTCTCCACAGAAAATCAGGAAGTGATTTATGTTAGGGGCATAGTTCTGGCAGACTCCTAAGAAGCAGCTTAAGCTGAAATTCTCTCAAGCAGAAGTAGGACTTGATTTCAGCTCTCCAATATCTTACAGGCTATTTTACAAACTGTGCTCTGAGAGATGATCTCTCTCAGATCACTCAGGTGCACTCACTCATGCACTCAGGTGCATGTGATACTTATTTTGCAAACTTTGGTAGAGTTCAATTGGACTACAGGAAAGGAACTTTGTTTTAAAATGAAAATGGTGTTCCATTAAAAAAAAAAAAAAAAGGTTTGTTGTTTATTTATTTAGAATTTTCAGGGTTTCTGAGCTTTTGACACATTAAGGCAAGTCTCTGAAAAATGTATCTAGAGGAAAATTCTGGAAGTTTCTGCTGAGTTGCTGCAGGTGTGAAAAGCATGAAAGCTGTAGTGGATTCAGTCCTGTGATGAGCTGGTAAATCTTCCTGTAGCTATTCAGTAATAAATATTATAAAATCTAGGCATACTTAGCAGGGAATGGACAAAACAGCTAGCTCCATCTGCAGTGTAGGATTCCAAGAGATATTGAAAAATCATAATCTCTGAAAAAATATATTTTTGTGTTTGTTTCAAATCAAATTTCAAACCTTTCAAATTTGAGGTTTCCAGTCTTTTTTCAGTCAGCCGTAATCATCAGTTTGGGCAGAATTGAAATTGAACTGTAATGAAGATTCTGGAAAGAGCCTAATCCAGAAACAATTTATATTAGTTGGACTTTTCCCATTGGCTTCTGGGGGTTTATGTCAGGACAGAAAGGTTTGATAAGTTTGCAGCAAGCAAAAAAGACCATACAGAAAACTGAAAGAAATTTGGTTTATTCTTTAGATAGAATACAATTAATTGAGTTGCACTCTAGGACTATGCAATGTCATGAAAAAATGCTTGAAAAATAGTGGGAGAATATTCTCTCTTTTTTAAAAGTAAAAGTTGGGTAATTATACAGTCCGGCGTCTGTGAAGTTTTGCCTTTAAGTTTATGAAAGTCATGTACTCAGAGACAGTCATTTATGTGTAGAGGGAAGTGTTCATAATGATGTAGCTTGACGTCTGTGAGCTTAAAAAAATTCAGAGCTGGAGTCTAACTTGATCTAAACCCCTTTGATACTGCTCAGAAGTGTAAAGGGGGCTAGAATGGGCAAACCCCATCTTCTTAAATTCCCTTGACTATCCATTTGAATTCAAAAATAAATTTCAGTAGAACCGTAACATTGCTGGTTTATGTTTGCTTTCAGTATTCTTTCAAGTAATTGAGCTTTACTGGCATGAATAAGTACAAAAGCAAGAATTAAGTTCAAAGGCTTGAAAACTCAAACAATTCAACATAAGACATAAAAATTTTGTAAGAACCAATAAATAAACTGGCAAACTTCTCATAAACTACTTACATTACACTACTCACACAGGAAACAAATTTGTCAAAAAAAATCACCAATCATTTCAACTGAAAAATACAGTTCAGAACTTTGCCATCAGCACAAATTAAAACTTGACTAAATTTTGGTAATATGACCAAATATTTAACACCATTTGTCCCTGTGAATAAGCCTCATTTTCACTCTGCTTCCAACCAGGAAAAGATATATGAAATTTGACTTCTTGATAGAAATGGCTTCTTCTCTTACCCTTTTCATGTGGAGTTGATTGTTCTTTAAAGAATATACTTTTCATAAGGATTTAGTTTTGGAAAAAATTGGATGAGTTGGCATACTGTAATTCATGTAACTGCGTATCACCAATCAAGTTAGTAATTCAGATTTTTTTATTGCTCCAGAATCTCCTAAGCCATTTTTAATTGCTTTTGATACCTATAATATATGAAGCCAAAAAGTTAGTGATGTTTAAACATTTTCATTATCACTCAGTACTGTGGGAAAAAAATGTAGTTATTGAACTTAATCGATAAAATGTCTTGTAAACTTTTCCATTGTTTCAAAGTTTCAGTAATGGTATACGTATATAAAATCTTTATTAAAAAGCAGATAAGCTATGCAGTTGTACTTTAAGTGATACTTTTTTCTGTTGAAAAAAAAGAGATAAGGACAGCACAGGTTTCCAAACATGTGACATGTTCCTAAGACACTGATTCTCATTAATTGCCGTGTTACATAGTGTTCTAAAGTTTTAATAGAGAATAGACTTTTCCTGTTACTATTATTTTTCTATGTGTACTTAAAAATCAACAAAATCTTTATGATCATAAAGAAAATACCTGGGTCAAGGACTGTGTTTGTGATACAAATATTTATACAATATATTTATTAGTTTGCACACATACAAACACAAATAATGTGTAAGCGTACAATCATACGCGTGCGCACACACACACACACACGGACGCATAGTATAGAGCTGACTCATCAGATGATTTTCCAATACGTATTGCCTCCATAATTTAGATTACAGTGTATTAACAAGCAGAAGTTATTTTGTATGGAAATACATGCTAGAGCAAGATGCCAGAAAAATAAATAAAATAAAAGCATAAATAAAGAAAAAAGAAAAATTAATAACAGGTACAAAACCCAGAAGTTCAGCTGAAAAACAGAATTTTTGCTCACTCTGTTCCAAATCCTTTTATTACAGAATTATTCCTCTCTACTTTTTTCCATTTGTGTTTTAAATCCAAATTCACACCTGATGCTCTACCTTAAAATAGCCTTTGCCATTGTCATAAGACCATTGAAATAAAGGTGAAGTGAATTCAATTCCAAAATCATATGTTATATTTGTTACTTCAAACATAAAAAGCTTCTTGTTGAGCTGCACATTTTCACAGCCAAAAACTAAACAAGGTGAAAATCAAAGTCAGTAATAGCAACAAAATACACAGGCAATTTCACTCAAAAACTCAGCTTGCCAGAAATGTAAGTGGCAGGCATCACAATGTCTCAGCGGGGGAGCAATTATAAAATATCAACCTCTGATACCCCTTTTATCTCACATGCATTCATTAGCTAATTTCGATACAAAACTCCACAACTAATGCAAAGTACTGTAGGTGACTGATTCAACGTGACTGCACTTATATTACATCACCCAATCTTTCCTTATCTTTTGAGGTGTATGCCAAACATGCAGAGTCCAACGGCTCTACCCCAATATATCTTGGTGGCTGCTGAATTGTCAAGACAACTTTTTAGTTAATCTTAATGGTTTGACACATCATAAAGTTTATTACTGTATTTCTACTAGCCAACAGACACTATATTCTTCTATTAACTAGCAAAATCTCTATGCCTTTCAAAAATCTAATACACCTTTAATAGTTATAATAAAAACACTTGATCAATTTAAGATACTTAGGCTCCTAAAAAACACCTCCCTCTCAGTTGCCCACTATTGAGCCTTCTCCAAAGCTTCATTTTCTTTGGTGGGAGAAGCTTACTAGCACCTTCAAATCCTTCAGTAGCAGCTCCTGAGATTACTGCCTTAACACTGCCATACCTTTCACATCTGTTGATGATGTTCAACAGGCAGCAATTTTTGGCAGCATTTCATAACAATAACAAAAAGAGGTGACTATTCCAAGCTTAAAAGACCTGTGAGCTTTGGTCTTGTTTTCTTCAGAGGAGGAAGATGGTCTTGTAGGTTATGGTACCTTTGGATTGAAGGAGGATTTGCTCTGATGCTGGCCTTCCCTCATTTGCTAGATATGTGTGTTATATGCTAGGTATCTATATGTATCTGCTCATTTGCTCATTTACTTTGTGTTTTTAGTCTCATTTCAATTGAGTAAAGATTTGAAATACCTTTAAAATTACATGGGACAAGTAGAACTGAAGGAATCTTGCAAAATGCATTAAGTGTCTCAGAAATTTAGCAGGGAATCAAAGACAGTTATAATAGTGGATCCTCTGCCTTAGGTTTGATTGCAAAGTTAATCCTGTAATTTTATTATTTAATCCTCGGGTTCTCTCTTGTATAATTTATGTGTATTAGGAAAGTGAAAGCTTCCCTCTGGAAGCTAGTCTGCAGCAACTAGGGTTTGGACTAAATGGAGAGTCTGGTCATTAGAGGAGTCAGATAATTAAGTTTTTCTCATTCAATGCATTCAGTATTTGTCTCCCTTCAGCCACAGACACATGATGAAAACATTTTTTTTCATGACTGGGCAGTGGGATATTCAAAAAAGTTCACCTTAGCTGCTTCTAAATGCACAGCTAATCTAAGGAGAGTATAGCTGTTGAATTGGGGACAACAATCAATATACTTTAGATAAAGCCTAGATTCATTTTTTTTCAACCAGAACTCCTTTCTTTTAGCATCCTAAGCTATTCGGTTGCTGTCCAAAAAGTGGAGGAATGGACATGCAGCTTTATGATAAAGTCGAAATACAATGATGAACAATATTGTACATTCTTTCCTCACAATGTTATAATTGTCTTGTGTTATTATATATCATTATTGATCAGTATATATCAAAGTACATCACAAGGTTGATATCATTCATTTCATTTAAAGAAAAAAAGGAGACTTTTATCAATATCTCCCATCAAGCCAGCCAAGAACTGAGCAACAGATATTTAAAGCCCTTCCCAACAGCTTTGCTCTTAGGTCCATTGTTTCATTTGGAAGCAAATTGAGTAGAACCCCTTGGAAGCAGGTGGAAGGCCATTTTCCTCTTACAGATAAACATAATTCATACCTTAGATGCAATTGTTTAAAATACCATCTAGGTTCTTAATAAAGCTTGTTGGAAATAGTCCAGAATTTCATCAAAAAGGTCATATTCACAAAAGCTGATTTAAGCTTAACAAGGCTTATCTTTTAGATGGCTTCTGCAGTCAATGGACTGGCAGTTACTCTGGGGAGCAATTTGAAGCAGCAGCCTCCTTTTGCTGCTCCGAACTGACCTCTGGGGGTGCCCGTCTCTCTTTTTCCATTTCAGTCATCCTCCACAATCAAATTAAGCGTGGGTTTTGCAGCGGTTTTTTACCAGCCTGTGACCAACCAGAACCAGGAATCCTCCTCCTAAAGATAATCTCTTCTATTCTTTTGTCACTAAGGATGAATCTTTCTACCTGCTGGTGATAAGGTTAATTTTGTCCCACCCCCTGCCTCAGACTATTCTTAGCTTATTTGGATCCTGCCTATCTGTTAATGCTAATCTTATCTCAATTCTCATCCCAGGTCTTTGCCCTCATCCAAATGGCCGTCCCATTCTCCATTCAGTTGTATCTCTGCTAAAAACAGTGTCTTCATGCACTCAACTCACATGATAACTCTTCTTACTGTTCAGTTTACCTTAATCTTTATCCTCCTACTTAATTTTGTATCTCTTTGACTTATATGCTACATAAACTACAGCTCCTTTACTGAATATTTCACTTATTACACTTGAGCATACTGCATCAAAATAATCCTGTTATAAAGTACTATAAACTACTTATAGATGTTGTCTCCAGTTCTACAAAGATTTATGCAAGTGTTTTATTTCATATGATTTAAGCAGTACTGTTTACCTCAGTGGAAAGGGTCACTGTGCAAAAACATAACCTCATAGGTAGTGCTTTAGTAATTTGAAACCGAAGGTAAGAAAAAAGGCTTTGACCCTCATGGATCTAACAGTCTCCGCAGTGCTTAGTGTTCTAGTCGCTTCAGCTTAACCTTCCTTCAATTTTACAGTAAGCATAGCTCGGGGCTCAGGCGTTTTCATCAAACCCACTCCTTCAGAAGTGAGAACTTTTCTTTTAGCCTGTTTTAAAGACTTAGTATCAAATATTGTCTCATTTTTAAGCCCTATTTAACTCAGTGGAGGTACTCCAGGTGGCAGAGTTTTCCATGGAAGGCAAACCTTTAGCCCTCTGTTCTATTCACCTACTGAAAATTGATTACCCTGTATTCTTAACAAAATATACATACTAGCAGCTACCAATGTTTCCACATTTGTATTTACTACATTGGATGTAGAGCTTTTTATACAGACATAAGACATTTTTGCCATTTTAAGACAGCATGAAAGCTATCCTGGAGATCCACATGCATTTCTCTACAACATAAATCCAAACTCTTTTCAATCAGCCACTGTGCATGAATAGTTACGGAGATCAGAAAAGCCTCATGGCAGTGATGAACTAAAAGGCTGTTATCATGAGGGCATACTTTTGATTTCATAGAAGGCATTAGATCAGGAGATAAATCATCCTGCAGGAAACAAGAGGATAGAACAATTTCTAAGAGATCAGACAAAGAGTGCTATCTTTATTCCATTTGTTTTGTAAGTAATTGATGTGTGGCAGCAGAAATTTGTCAATGTTGGATGGTGTTCTACACAGAAGCTTAGCTTACAAGAACAATGGCTATTTACACTGAGTAATCTAATGTAAAAAATTGCTTATACCTAATCCCAAACAGCCATTCTTTTTCAGGATATTTTCCATTGTGTCTTTATAACTAATATTATTTTTATGTGAGCCTTCACAGATGAAAGCAGCAACCTCCACAACCACCTTCCAACAGCTGGTACACTAGAAATCACCAATAGATAAAAATATGTCGAATGATATAAGAATGAAAAAGGAATGGACAGGGATGTAAACTGAATTCTTAAGGTCTGCTTTAAATATTTTATGTAACTTAAATGTCCTGGTATGGGTGGAATCAGCTGTATGCACCCATATTCTCTTATTTCAGTATATGTCTGTATTGGGTTTATGTGACAAGGTGGTGTCAGTGGGGGGCTGCAGAGGTGGCCTCTGTGAGAAGAGGCCAGCGGCTGTCCCGTGCCAGACACAGCCACTTCCAGTTGGCTCCAAAATGGACCCACCCCTGACCAAAGCTGAGCCCATCAGCCAAGTTGGTGGCTTCTCTGTGAAAGCATTTTTAAGAAATGGTAAAAAACACTGCATAACAGCTGTAAGAAAATGTGAGAGAAAGAACTCTGCAGGCACCAAGGTCAGTGAAGAAGGAGGGGCAGAAGGTGCTCCAGGCACCAGAGCACAGATTCCCCTGCAGCCTGTGGAAAAGACCATGGTGAAGCAGGTTGTCCCCCTGCAGCCCATGGCGGATCCCGCATGGGAGCAGTTGGATGTGCCCTGAAGGAAGTTGCAGCCTGTGGAGAACCCACGCCAGAGCAGGCTCCTGACAAGGGCTGCAACCCATGGGGGTCCCAGACTGGAGCAGTCTGTTCCTGAAGGATTGTATCCATGGAAAGGACCTAGGCTGAAGCAGTTCTTGAAGAACTGCAGCCTTGTGGGAAGAGCTCGTCCTGGAGAAGTTCATGAAGGACTGTGTCCTGTGGGAGGGACCCCGTGCTGGTGTAGGGGAACAGTTGTGTGAAGAGGAAGGAGAGGCAGAGACAAAGTGTCATGGACTGACCACAACCAACACCCCCCTATCTCCATCCCACTTGCGCTGCTCAGGGAGGGAACTAGGTAGAAGAGTTGGCAGTGAAGTTGAGCGAGGGAAGAAAGGAGGGGTGGTGGGAAGGTGGTTTTAGTTTTGTCTTTATTTCTCACCATCCTACTCTATTTTTTTTTAATTGGCAATAAATTGAATTAATCTTCCCCAAATTGAGTCTGGTTTACCCAGGATGGTAATTAGTAAGTGATGTCCCTGTCGTTATCTTGACACATGAGCTTTTTCATCTTAATTTCTCCCCTTGTTCTGTTGAGGAGGGGAGTGAGAGAGCAGCTGGGTCTTGCTGCCAGCCAAGGCTAACCTGCCACAGTGTCACATATCTCCCAGGCCAGGATCTGTTAATGGCCCCATTTTAGACAGAGAGATGGAATTGAGAGATTAGAAATTCCCAAAATGAGAAAATAAGGAAATCAAGTGTTAACAAGAGGTATTGAGAAGAAAAGGAAAAAAAAAAAAAAAAAAGAATCTGTGAGGACTTGTAGACTTACAAAAAACAGCAAAGCGTGGAAGAAGCTTCAGATGTGCTTTTTTTACTACAAATGCAGTAAATTGATGCTCTGTTTTGGACAACACAACCTATTCTGACCACCTTTGTCATGTATGTTAACCATCTTCTGTGGTGCTTCCCAGATCCCTCTGACCTGGATCCTTACCCCAAGAGGTGCTCTGATTTTGACAAGACTGGTTTATGCATTTCTCCAGAAGATCCTGGAGTGATTCTTCCTCTAGTGAAATCCTGGTCTCCCCTTTTAGCACCGTGAAGCTGAGTTCCATTTGCAGCTCTTGCCTGAGTGGTACTGAAGGATTTGACCCATAATTAGCTGAATCACAGATACTATATTTATAAAATATAAAACGTTTGTGACAAGTAGAACGTATGTGTTTTCCCTGTAAATTACTACGGAGAAATCAGGGATTATATTTGAACAGTGAGTTAGGCTTCCCCTTTGGTCATCAATACATTCAAAATGTTTATAAAAGGAAATAAAGTAAAACTTGTGCACGGGAAGACGAGAAAGACTATCGGTTCAGAGGCTAATGGGTGTTCAGATCAGCACTGAAGAATTTGGACTTCACAAGTCTGAAGGCTAAGGGGTGGTTAAACTGAAGCCACATTTTTCTAACATTTCTAAACTGGAACACAGTCAATTGCTTTGTTTAATTGATGATCTTGTCAGGTTTGTCGCTGGCAGCATTTTGAAAAATGGAAGTCCTGGGAATGAAACTGAATTGTGTCTTTTCACTAAGCAGCTAACTGCAGAAGAATCCCTCATCCTTGCTAGCAAATGTCCACCAGCAAGCAGTCCTGGGACCTGCAGCTTCCAACTAATTTCATCCCAGCCAGGCTTCCTGGGAATCTGTCAAAGAGTTTCCTCAAAACCTGTTCTTATTTTGGTAAGAGTTTCTGGAATTGAAGGTGCTTCAAACTAAGCATTTTTAGCTCAATGAACCAACATTTTTCAACATACTTAATTTTTCAGATTTTTTTTTAACAACTCCACGTTCAACACCTTGCACATAGTGGTCAGTTCTTGGAAAGGACAAATGCACAGATGTGAAGCTTTTCCATGTGAGGGCTTGGTTTTTGTCTGAAAAAAAGTACAGTGCAAGATATACTAGAAATGTTAATTACCAAAAAAACCTTTTTGCTTTTTGAAAGTAGAGAAGTCATCAGGGACCTTCACTAACAAATGCCTTTAGTAACTAAAAAACTTGAACTACAGAAGCATTTAGTTAAAACTACACTAACTGATCTACCATTAAATGCTTTACTAAAGGCAGTGTAAAATCCCTTAAAAATCCTCCAGCCATAAAAATGCATGGTTTTATAAATAATAGCTATTTTTTACAGTTCTTAATGCAGTGGATGAAAACAAAAAAAATCCAGTCTTTTTCCTTAGAATTAGTGCTAGAAAAAACAGTTGGAGGGACAATGCAGGGACCGAGCCGGTATCCTGGCCATGAAGACAACTCTGGCTAAGGTGAAGCTTAAGTTCATTAGATATTTTTAGATGAGTTCAGAAGCTCACTAAAGTCACTTTTATAATTTAATGGAAAAATCTCTCAGGAGTTAATAATAAGCAAATGTTTCAATATTTTATTGAACCGTGTCACAGTGCTTTAGCAGACCGATGTTCCACTGATTTGATCACACTCCTGTTAGCTTTAGTGGATGAGGACAAAACCTTGTGAGAGGAATCCACTTCACCGTTAACTGCCATTAGAACTCAGATCCTACTGCAATCTCACAAGTGACAACCATAACAGCTGACCAGCACTGACCCTTGAAATTTAGGCCCTTTTCCAGTCTTGTTCCATACATGGTATATTTTGGATAGGATTTCACACTGGAAGAAACTTTTCTGACATACCAATAGCAATGTTACCGTGCCATAAAAAGAGCATTAGCTGAAGAATATTCCCACTATCATTTGATACCTCGTATATATTTTGGTGGAGCATTTGGCAATGTGCAAGTGGTTTATGAATCACTCCAACCCTAGGCATGGCTTTCTGATCCTTTAAAATCACCTCTGCATCAGACAACATTAAAGTGGAAGTAGATAATTAATCTTTAGAAATCCAAGAATTAACCAAGGTAAAGCACTGTGGTGTTTAGAGGCAGATCTCTCTCTCTCTCTCTAAAAGCAACAAGTACCCTTTAGGTTGTCTATCTGTTTCACTTAGCTGACAAACTGTAACCATGCTGATATGATTTACTGGCTGAAATCCATTTGTATGGCAAGATCCACAGGTTGGATATTGCTTTTCTTGAGGGGAATCTGTCTCTATACACCCATTCTCTTTTTGCAGGTTACATTCAGGCTCAGACATTTGTCCTTGTTGCTCCGCGACTCTCTGGTAGTCCATCACTTAATCAGAATGCCAGTTTGTAACGTCGTGCCTATAGGATTATTGACTTCCCCTCCCCAACCGGAGAATTGCTAATGTCTCTGTCTAGACAATAAATAGAAAGTGCTAACATCGCTCTCAATATTTAAGGAAATTATTGACTCCTTCTGAGCTAAATACTTCCTCCTGACCAGGCTCAACTTTTGGTAAAAAACCTTTTCTTTATGTAAACATGCAATTCATATAACAATACCTTGACAATCACACTTTGTAAAGTCATGTGTAAGGAAATATTGTATGCAGTTCATCAGATCACATTTGCGAATGAGCACAGCAGTGAAAAAACTCTTTTGGGAGTGGTGATAGTCTTGGGGTAAGTGCCTGTAACTCCAGCTCTGAGGTACACTATGATCTTTAGATTTTGTGTGATCCATAAACATAAAGAATTAGAGTTAGAATATTATTTTCATGAGTGCAGTAAGCCTGAACAATATAATTTCAGTCTCTTAGTGTTGTTATGAGCTAATTTCTTAGAGATCACTACCAGTAGTCTCAGGAGTACTAATATAATTGCTTAGGGTCATTTTCAGAGTTTTGTACCAGTTTACCTGAAATAAGGTTAATTTACAAGTGGTCCTTCTTTGGTGTGTTCTATGCCTTTATGTCCTTTCCCTGAGCCTTCTTAATTTTGCTTGATATCTGCTCCCCCCGCTTTGAAATCTAGATTTCAGAAATATTAAAATTGCTATTTTAACATGAGCTTTTTAATGAAAAACTTCAGATTTCTGCACCCTTGAGAAAACAGAAATATGAAACAAAACTGGTCTAGCTAATAATTTTCTTGCAGGAATATGTCTTAAAAAATATAAGTCGATGCATACCAAATTTGCTATTTCAGCCATTGTGTTAAAAAAGGGAAAAAACCAAAACAAAACAAACAAAGCCTTAAGGCTAGAGTTTATTCATAATCATGAAGTTCTAAACCAGGGGAAAAATGTTACCCGTGACTCCTTTGATGCTTTTAGGAAGCCACCAGGCAGCTGGCAGCTGCAGAGGGCAATGCCACCCCTTCCCCGAGAGCTGTCCCGGGTGGGTGTGCAGCAGCCAGGCACCTGCACGGGCTCAGCCTCTTCGCCTTGCGCCTGGGGTCCTGCAGGCACAAGGAGGTGAAGCTTCACAGCATACGAGGCAGCAGTTCCAGCACACTGAACAAAGAACCAAGAACAAGAAAACGATCCCATTCCCGACGCAGGTTTCATTTGTCAGGACTGACGGGGCGCGGTGGGAAACCCGAACACCTGACGTCGGTATCAAACCACAGAGACTGGGAGGGCTGCACAAGCCGAGTGGCTCTGAGCAGCGGGTCATTATTCACAAGCGTAGGTGGGCACAGGCAGTCGCACAAATAAAGGCTTCATTTCTGTGTTTTATTCTGTGTGCCCATCCTGTGAGGGTAACACTCACAGAAAGTTTCTGACAATTAAAAAACGAATGTTTCTGAAGTGTTACGTGGGCACAGAAAGTCGCTATGTTTTCTACAAAGCCTTCAGTGCCTAGGGACCCAGAAACTTCAAGGGCTCCAGCTGTCTCCAGCACCATCTCTTGCAAAGCTTTTCCAAATGCTGGCAACAGCCGAGTGCCTTCCCAGAAGCTGCTGGGTACCGCTGCAGTGGCGCGAGAGCCTCAGAGCAGGAGGAAGAGCGATCCATCCTGACAAACACCGCAGAGCCCTTTTTCTTGCTTTAGCTACATCCCCGAGCCAGTGAATTGCAGCACTGGACCCCACTCGTGGCCTTAAGCATGGAAGCAGAGAAATGAAATTTATAAAAATAATCTCTTGGTCCTTTGTTATACATAACAGGAAAACAGGAACCCATTGTCCCTCTTTAATATGTTTCCCTTAATTGCTATATTGTGTAACATGAAAATATGGTTCTCTAAAGTCTGTTTCAAACCCATGCAATTATAATTTTAAAAGTGTAATGCATTCATTTATAACACATTCTGTTAATGTTCTCCTTTTCGGTGTGATACTTACAACAGAATGAGTATCCAAATGAGAATAGCTCTTGCCAAACACCATACAGAATAAGCTCAGGTTGGTCTCAGTAAAAATATTTCTGAAGAGAAAAATATTATAAATCTATGGATACTGAGATATATATATAAAAAAAATATATAAACTTGCACACACAGACTACAGATTTGCTAAATAAAGAGTATTTATAATTTGGAAAAAAAGCTTTGAAAAAAAAAAGTTTGTTAAAGAGTGGACAGAAGTTAAATGACTGGCATTTGGTTTAAAAATACATACCTATTTCAAGAAAATGATCATTTTGAAATATACTCAGCATTACATTTTGCATGTGACATTCCTTTAAAAAACTTGGAATCTGATCATAAAACATTTCTTAAATAGTTTCTGAGTCTCTTCAGAGACTAAGATTAGGTATAATTTCTAAATATTTGCTGAAGAATACATGCATCAATTTGGTTATAACATTATTATAATTTATCACTGATTCTACCTGAAAATAAAAGCACATTGCTGATTATAATGGCAAGAAATACACACCACACACCCCTGCAATGAACAGACAAATGGTCACTGCTTTGAAGACCTTATTGTCTAAAATCCCTTGTCAGGAATATATTCCGACCTAGATTGCTATCCCATTAATTGCACAACGTTATTACTATCATACTGAGGTAACGCTTCTGAAAATGCAGTTAGCTGAGGAGGAACTGCATGTAAAGAAACGAATTTAATCAAAGAGTCATTGTGGTCATTGCAAGGTTTTAGTGGGTCTTTTATGAAGTGACAACGGTGTCAGCTAGTAAATACAGTTTTGGTATTGCAAGAAGCCGATCACTATTGATCACAGGACTTACCCGAAATTTTCTGGAGTGGTCAACAGAGTTTTTTAGCAATAAGTGCAAAAACTGTAAGGGATAGGGAGGGGTCAGGAGGGCTATTTTCTATAATGATGCTTCTTAATGTTTTATTTTGCTATAGCGTAATGCTGAGGCTGCGGTGGCATGGTTTAACTTTATGTGCTATAGGTACCAAAACTCAGTGTTATGTAACTGGACTGTGGGCCAGTACAAAACAAACAGTGAGTGAAAGACCATGCAAGAACACAGAAAAATAACCTTAGGAAGACTCTGGATCCCCCAATATCAAGATCATGCTCCTCCTGATGAAGAACCTAGGCAGATGATGACTTTGTTGCAAAGTCCCATGTGCTTGATTCTCCTTGAGGAAGACAAACACCACTGACCTTAGGGTACAAAGGGATATCAGAACATTCATCAAAAAACCACAAAAATAAATCTTAAAAACTTAACTGCATTGTTAATGAGAATTTTTTGCTAGTAATTGGACAATTTGTACTATGACTGTTAGTATCCTTGTAACTGAAATAATAACTAATTTGTTTAATTTTGATTAAACTACTATTAAATTTGTGACCTACTTATGAGATGTGTTTCTTTGTCCTCATAATCTGTATGAGGTGCAGTGGTCAAAGTCCTTACAGGCTTTACAGCTTAGCAATATTGGTAAAGAAACATTGTCACCAAGGCCTGGTTCAACGCCCACTGAAATTTCTGTAATTTAATTCAATGGGAGAGAAATTAGGTATTTTTTTGCTGCAGTTGGTAGTGTCCTGAGAGCTGGTAATCAGTGCATTTGTCTGTCAAAAACTTCAATTATCAAGACACGTAAGGAAGTATTGCAAATAAAGGTGACTATTATGATGTACTGGATGTCCTGGCAATGCTGGCAGTGTGGTACCTTCCCAGTGTTCAAAGCTTCTATAACCACATTCCTGCAAATGACCAAGAATGCCCACAATGAAATTGCTTTTCATTATGAAGTTAAATTATTGTAATAATTGTTGGAACATTACAAAATTATTAAAAGAAATTATTTTTCAATTTCATCAAACATAAAAAGATCCTTGTAGTAAAATATGTTAAATGGCTAATATACAGTATCTATCATCTCCCACACTGAGTGGTTCAACTCTTGGAATGATGAGGTCAAGTGCAAAGGCCAAAGCTACACAGAAGAGGAACACTTAATAGAGATGAGCACAAAGAATCCTTGTTGACTTTGTTTTATGGAAGCCACTCAAGTAAGCCAGAATATAAGGCTCAAAAGAAAAGAGAAACAAAATTAAAAACAAATTCACAGAAAGATGATCTAAGGCATTTACTGACATTAGAGCCCCTTACTCTCTTCTATTATAAGTAAGTGTTCTGGGTTTTTTAGGTAATTCCTAAGGCATCATTTAAGGCTCAAGCCTAGAGCACTCAGTGAAAGGAAAAAAAAAAAAAAAGAAAAAAAAAAACCACAACGTGAAAAAAAACCAGCAGAAAAATGTAACTTTAAATGAAATTAACAAATGACCTGCTCTTTATGCCAGTCAAGAGGTGGGCAGTTCTTAGCATAATAATAAAAGCTGTTCTAACTTGGATTCAGTTGTCTACCCTGCAAAGCTCCAGCAAAAGCATTTTAATCACATCTCATTGCCCTCAAGAATCCCTTCTTTGCTGCACGGTTGAATTGCACCAGTCAAAGTCTTGTGTTGAAAAAAAACTTGGAAGAAGTTGCGCTTACAGCAAAAGGAAAATCTAGGCAGAGAAGGCAGTAGCAGGTAACAGTGAGTGTACATCATATATTTTGCAACAATATTTTTCTTAAAATTAATTAGACCATGTCTCAGGAGGCATGCCATTTTCTGGAAGAAACTTAATGCAGGATACTGCTGACACAAGTAATAGTTTAGAAAATTTCTCAAAGTTATGCTATCATCGATACTTTTTTTCAACTATATGCAGAGGACTCTATTTAAGCGGCAACATAAATATTAGGTTATTATTATTAGCATTTAATGTTTTAAAAACAAATGATTCTTTCAAGATATATTACACCCCAGTAGAGTGCTGAAAAGCGAAATCTCATGAAACTGAAAAAGACAGCATGTCTTGTTCCAACACTGGTGAGAAAAAGAAATGGGATTCAATTAGATGTCTTCTATAGGAGTCTCCGGTGATAAATCAAACACTGTTTATTAATCCACAGTAAGCAATATCATCTGGTTAGAAAAAAAAAAAGCTATATATACAAAAGAACAGAAGGCAATTCTAGCTATGTATGTGGAAAGAGCTCCCTGGAAATTCTCTGTGCACGCACGCTGAGTGGAATCCAGCCAAAAAGGGAATTGTTTCCAGGAAAAATACACACAGGAGCACCGTCGCTGGAATCAGTTTCCCGTCTTACTTGCCCATTAATTCATGAGACTGCGAAAATCACTCAATCTACAGTCTCTAGGGGAATGATTTGCTCATGGTGGCCCAAATCCTCACCCCCCATGGTTTGGCTCTTGGTGGAATGTCTACTCTGCCCATGCAGCTGGTGCTCTGAGCTTTTGAAAATATTTTGTGCTTATGACAGAACAAAAGTGATGTCTTTCACACGGTGTGCTCCGAGAGCTGATGACCAGGTCAAGGCTGTGAGCCCTGTACTTTCTGCAGTGTGCCCTTCAGTCTCAGTCACAGTAAGACTGGGAGATCTGTCACCATGGGCTGCGGCTGCCTCCTGGCCCATATGCTCGATGTTCTAATATTTTTTTTTCTTTTTTACGTACAATATTTGAGATCCATTCTTCATCCTCAGGACCATTCCTGAATGAAATAGCCTGTTAAATTCTCTTAGCCTTCAGATTAGGGTGACCAAATCTCAGCTGTTGGTTGGTAAGGACCAACAAGGACATAAGAAAAGGAACACAAACGGGCAACTAAAATAGTAGAGGGGATGGAGTTACTATCTTATGGGGAGACAACAGAGAAGTCTGCAGGGGATGTAATTGGGCACTTATTGAAGCTGGTAGCATACTAGGTTAAATCAGATTTAAAAACTGCTTTTTCACTCATTGGGTATTAAATTTCTGCAATTCATTGGCACGGGAGGTTGCGAAGGCAGATAGTATCTGACTTTTTTTTTTAACAGAATATTGGGTGACATGGATCATCCTGAGCCAGCAGGGCACTTCTGATGTCCCCACATCATTGCTCAGCCGCTGCTAGTTCCCATACCATTTTCAGGGAAAGCCTGAGAGATTGCTACCTGTCCTGGGCCAAACTGTACCAGGCACCATTTAACAATTTGTCAGTTTAGATGTAGAAATTCCAGAAACAAGGTTTGCTGGCTGTGTATAATTTAATAGTACAGACATACTTAAATGAACGAGCATTTATGAACTGGAAGGGAAAACTTACATTCCATATTCACTTCACATCACAGCCATTAACTAAAAATTTTACTTTTCTTGATTCTTAATGCAGTTCATGTTGAAGATAATGTATTACTTCAGAAAGAATTTGCCATGTAAATACAGATTTCTCTTCTTTCTAATCTGTTTAGTGCTTTAGATCCATATGCTTTGCTAATGTACTGTAAATTTTCTCTTCCAAAATTACTTATATTGTTAATTTATAAAAAATGAAATATAATTATTTCAAGATTCACTTCCAGTATAATAGATTAGTAGAAGATATCAGCAGATTAATAGAATAAAAGTGACATTGATTACCCATATTGATGCTTGATAAAATCTTATTTTGCCTTGCTATTTTTGTAGATTGAAATACTTAGATTGAATTTGATTTTGATAAAGATATTCTTAGTGTATTAAACAAAGGAGCTTGTAACAATATAATTAATAACCTTATAGTGCTCTCGCCTGATGAATATTTCAACCCCATTACAATAATTCCCCAAGCTCTTTGAAGCTGTCGTGTACCTATCTTGTCTCTAGCAATCATCAACCCCATTTATACCAGAAATAAAGGAATCCTGCAAGTTTATATAATCCTCATAATAAATTTCCATCCCATTTCATTGCTCTAGGAAAATACACTCCAGCATCACCATGAGCAGATTCAGACTTTACCAGAAATCTCTTCATGCACATTGTCACTCTTCCTTTGGTGCGTGCACAGTCTTCCTCTACAAGTGCCCCCTGACACTCATGGAGATTCTGTATAAATGAAAACCAAATCCCATTTGCTGGCATTTTTCAATATTGACTGTAAAGATCATAGGTTAGCTAAGAAAAATGAAAATAAACACTTAGGTCTCCTTAAAACTCTGGGAATATCACAAGGTGTTTTGGACAATATTAAAAATCTTTTAAGCTGTCTTAATTAGGACCCATCATCCCCCAAATTCCATACACATACAGGGAAGTGTAGCATTCTCATTCAGTCTCTCATTATACTGAAACACTAGATTCACTTGTATTTATTGTTGTTTGTATATAATAGCATGCATACGGCTGGTATGTTCTCTGTAAAGAAGAATCTCACCAAGAGGGATTTACTTTTCACTGTTGTTAGATGATCTCAAAGAAACAAGAAAGCAGAGTCAAATGGGCTGTGAGACTAAAGGACCAGGAGAAATGCAATTAGACAGGAGGTAGCCTGGTGAGCACCCATGGAGAGACTATTTGTCCAGGCTGGATTAAAGGAGTCGTTCAAGGAGGTTGTCAAGTGTATGAAACACCTGTGGTAGAAATAAACAGAAAATGATGAAAGTAACACTGAGATGACAGCAATCCGAGCACAGAGCATGTGCACAGAGAATGAAAGTAGAGATGCAGGCAGGGGCAACATCAGCATAAGCCCCAAGGGCAAGCATAAAATGGTCATAAGCCAGGAAGCTGGATGGAAGACAGTTGTAGGAGTAGGAGAGAAATTTAGCATGGCACATTGACATACAAGAAAGAATGAAGCTGGTTAGAGACAAGGAGTGCCAAGGTGAAAACCAACATGCCCAAGTGGTAGTACAGGAAAGACAAGGCGGGGGGTGGTACCAGCTGCAGGGTGAGAGGTAGGGAAACAGGAGCTCCTGCATTTCTGTCAGTGACAGTGTGCTTCCCAGCACGGAGGTGAGGTCTCTGTGCAGGGCACAGTACATCAAGGAAAGGAAAAGGGGACAGAGGCAAACAGCCACAGAGCTTCAGTGAGGTCCGAACTTGGGGGACTTGGTTAAGTTTGGGCTGAAAAGAGGCAACGTGTGGCTAGGTAGGTTGAAAGACAAGAATAGAAAAATAGAAAAGAGAAAATCACAAAGGCAGGAATCAAAGTTCAGGGAAAAACTAAAATTTTGTCTTAAAATTTTGCTATGGAACTGTTACTGCTTCTGGAAAACATAGCCCCACTGTGCTTGGGAGTGGTAGGATACGTCATCCCCAAAATAAACAATCAAAAAATTTGGGGGTAAAATAGAGCCACAACATCATCAGTAAATTCAGGGAGAAAGTAATAAAAATGTAATGCCAGTGGTGCCTACCTTACGTGAGTTAGAGTATGTGAAATGAGGAAGAGAGAGGACCAGTTACGGTATCTGGGACACGTATGATGTTTTCACGGCACCAAACAGAAAAAGTGTGCCACTAATGACTATGTAATTGTGTCATTTAAGCACTCCACAGTTATTTTTAGGAAGATATAAAGCTTTAATTTGTGAAGGGTCATGCTGTGACAAAGAAATCAAGCTAGCAGCAGGAATGCCACTTTTATGCCATAGGTAGCTACCAGTCACATAATAGGTATCTAACAGGTACTTGTCTGTCTACTCTGTCACACTTCTTTGAGCAGTCTACAGCTGAATGGATTTTTTTAGTCTTCCTCATTATTTTGTACTCCTGACAAACCAGTTCAAGTGAAAAAAAGTTTAAATAAGGATTCTTGAATCTGCCTACATTTCCAGTTTCACAGAAAACAATCTGTATCTGCTAGCCATTTCTTTCACCCTTATTGTCTGTCTGTAGCTGAAATGGAGATAAGCATCCTAGTTTAAACAAAGTTTAGTGATTGCAACATTGACTGAAGAGTTCAAGGCTACTTTCCTTCGGACCCATCATTGACTGCAAGGATAAATTCTACCTGATGCTACCACACTCAATGCCATACGCCTGCACCATGTTAAGCCTCTGCTCATTTCCACCAAGGAGATGTCTAGATTTAGCTTCATTCTTCTGTTCCAGCAGGTCAAATTTCATTACGTACTTCAGCTAGTTGACGCATTAATTCAGCTATTTATCTGTGCGATTATATCTTGGCATATATACCTATGTAGAGAGACAGATAGATAGATATACAGATATATGGCTTCCTCCTGGGAGTCGTTCCCTACTTATCAATGTCCCTCTTCTCTGCTGCCTGAGGTAAGAGGTCAAAATCATTTTGCAGTTATGAGAATCCTCTGTGTAAATTCAGCCAACATTACCCTACCACCAGAGGATTCCTGTCCAAAATGTTTATTTCTTCCCATCAGCTTGGATCTGTTTTGTCACTGCAGTAGGCTTTTTCTTCAGTTTGGAATTGCCATCTGCTCTATCAGGTAAGTTGATGTATTTTAGGGCCCTTTCTGAACATTTCAGATCCAAATTTCTTAGGTTTGGATTGACTTCTTTTTCTCATCACTGTACTGTAAGCTTCATTGTTCTCAGTACGAGAACATTACTTATGTTACCCTGATTAGGGGCATTTATGAGCAAGACAAAATAGCTGATACTAGACTTCATTTCTCCACAGTAAAATGTTCTGTATTTACCCAAGCCCAATTTCAGATGTATTAATTGGAAAAAAATAATATATTATACTTAGGTTTGAAAAAGCATTATAGTTACAGGGCTATTTATTTCAAAGTAATATTGACACAAGTATCTGTATGCCCAGCTGCTGTCACACTGTGCTTTGCATGATGGCAGAAAAGGTTATTTGCTAGACATGACTAGTCTGGTACACCCGTATTTCACTACGTTTCTGTCAACTGAACATCAGCACCTGAAATGACTGTTAACACGGGACCAGAACAAGGTAGTTTGTGATTGCATGGTCCCATAACCATTCCTCTATGGGAAGCCCTATTTGACTATAATACGCCCTCAGTGGGGATGTGGAGGGGTCCTGGAGCTCTTTATGCTTCACCTCTCATCTTCCCGTCAGAGAAGGGAAGTCAGAGGGAACTTGAAATGAAGATGCTCCTCTGCTCTTTTGGCACTAATGGCCAGGCAAGGCCACAGGCAGGGCATCCATTGATGCTGCATGAATTGCAAGGAGATGATAAAAATCAACTGACGGGATGCCACAGACCAAAAAAGACCAAGGCTACACAAAACTCAGGAGCATTACACTAGTGTCACTCTCCACTGTCTGTACTATGGTGATCAGGAGGTGATTTGTCCTGTGACACTATCAGCTGCATCTGATTGCAGGCACTGCTGAGATCACCAAAATTGCTCCAGCGATTAACATGACCCTTAAAAAGAGACAATATAATACAAAGCCCTAGGAATCTTCACCACAGAAGAACCTTATTTATCAGTGAAGTAACAAGCCTCATTTTCTTTGAAGGACTTTTTTTAGAATATAAGCATTTTTGTAATATCTCCCTAAATTAAATTATATTATAAACTATTAATTTAGATACTCTTCCCTGCCCTTCATCTCCAGTAGCTCAAAGACTATTTTGTTTAGTTATTTAACTAACTTCATAGCCTACACTGAAAAAATGCAATAAAATAGGTCACCAATAGACAAAAATTAATAAAGACCATTAAAAATATATCCATAAATAATGCTATGCACATGCAAAGCACTATTGGACATTAGAGTGTCTCTTATTATAGCAGACATTCAAATAAACATCACGAATAAGAGAAATTCTGATACTCAAATTCTTATCTAATGATATTGAAAGACACAGACTAAACATAAACATGCTTCGAATAACATCAGATTGTTTTTCTATAAATGAAAAAGTGACTTGTAACTGACAAAATATTAATCTTTCCTATCAATTTTTACTGCTGTTAGAGACACATGATTTTTTCTGTAGCAACACCTGAAAAATGAGATGGGTTTACACATTATATAAAGCCACCTGTATATATTCTCTATTGGCCCTAGTTTTTTACTTAGTATTTACATTTATTTAAAATGGTGGTATCTTAATACATTGGTAGTTAACAATCTTTTCTCAGGTGTGGCTGATCATTTTTCAGTCAGAAGAATGAAGATGCTGAAAGATTGAGGAGCTGGATTATGTCAGCACAAAAGGACAAAAATTCCAGGTGTTACGTGCTGCATCTTTGTTTTTGAGAAAGACCGAATTGAATAAAAGGGCACGGATCTCCAGCCACTAAACTTGTTCATAAGGTTACCAGGCACAGCAGAACTTCTCTTCATTAGCTGAGAGGGTGTGAAGAAAGAGGTCAAAAAAGCGACCTCCTCATAAAGGTTAAATTTGCCTGCTCTGTAAATTATCTGTTATGATGAATACTTCATAATACCAACAATCCTGTAGGAAATTTCTTACTCTACAGAATGAATTCCTGTGAATATCTGTAAGCTCCTGTAAAAGTCATCCCTTCTGTATAAGCTGTCTGAAATATTATGAGTTCAGAACACTACCAAAGTAGTAATTTCCACACATGTTTTACAGACTGCAACAGAACAGTATTGCGTAGATACATCATATGACTTTGATTCTGAATGTATAACTTGATTTTAGCATTTGAAAGCTGATATTGTGCTCATTGCTTCGTCAGCTTGGGACAATAGAAGTATTATAGGCAGAGGCATCTCATTCATATTCTACATTACTTTTCAGAAACAGAACCATGCGGAAGCCACCACATGAATGCCACATAAGTATGTAGGAGGCAATTTGTAAGCAGGAGAGGATAAACACTTTTAGTATAGTAAATGAGTTGACTGTGATGATTTCTTTTCTGCTGATGTCAATTTTCAACACCAGAGATATAAAGAGATTGGCACTGTACTGTACTACTGTCAATATTCAGCAAGTGAGGACAACACACTCGGATTACACAAAGACTCGCAGTGTAGTATCAGTCCTACACAGAACAGGAAATTAATAAATAACTAAAGGATGGAAGAGATTTTATGGAAAATAAACCTTGACAAATAAACCTGACTACGTGGTTGGCAATTATTAGTTTGTCTGAAAAAGAAAATGAAAATAGTCAGACATTTGAAAAACACTGAGTTAGTAAAACATGGCATTATGATACAGAATTGGCACTATATGCTATATTTAAGAATAGGTTATATGATCTCCAATACAACTGTGAATGACACAGTCACATCAGTCTCAAAAGGGAGATTTTCAGGAGGACTATTCTAGTCTTGATTCTATCCATGATCATCATCAGTGACATGGAAGCTAATATAAAAGTTGCTGCTGATGTGCAGATGGTAAAGACTCGTATAATGATAAAAAAGGATGAATACAATGCTATTAAGTTTGTATAAGCACTTTGGAAATCTGAATCTTCTGGTAAACAGAATTCATTCAAACAGATTCATTTTAGCATCACTATCTATGACTGTTTTAGGCACAGGAAGGAAAAAAGCAGCACACATATGCATACATGTGTGTATGTAGACAGACATACATACATAGGTGCAGTTTATACCAGACACTGGCTATTATTTGTCTAAACTGATGTGATGTTTTGCAGCTTGCCAAACTGCCTGGAACTAAGCTTTCCTGGCTTGCTTTATACAAAATTCTGGTATTCAGTCGAGTTTTTGACTGATGGAGGAGAAAGACTTTGGAAGAAAAGCCAAGTTCCCAGGAGCGTATGGTAAGGTCAAGTCTGCGGTACGTTATGCAAACAATTAAGGGACTTCTACACTTGATTCCAGGCAAACCATCATCATCCAAAAGCTTGACGGTCACATCTTTACAGCATCATGTGCACTGGACTGCTTCCAGAAAAGTCTGTATGGCTTCTAGACATGCTGCACTACTGTCAGGAATCTCTACACCTTCTAAACATATGTTCCAGTCTGAAATGGGGGGTGAGAAAGAAGGGCAAAAGGGATACAGAGATTTTACCATCCATTAGGGAACTTCTATTATCTAGAAGACAAAGCTTGAAGTCCAGTTAATATTTTTTTCTGAACCACATTAAGTAGTTTCTGATGCACAGGTTTCAGAGGATTCTTTCCGCAGAAGTTTTTCTTTCCACAAATCATACACTAAATCTTTGGGATTCCACTGGATAGAATTTGCCATTAGGTGGTATGCCATTGCACCGTTAGGTGTTGTATTGGTCAGTCTTTTTGATGTCTGAAATGGAACCGTGTGAGATTTGCTTTCCAAGCTTGTGAAGTCCTGCCCTTTAGAATCATAGAATCATAGAATTGTTCTGGTTGGAAGAGACCTCCAAGATCATCGGGTCCAACCATTAACCTATCACTACCAAGTCCCCCACTAAATCATATCCCTTAGGGCCTCATCTAAACGCCTTTTGAATACCCCCAGAGATGGGGACTCCACCACCTCCCTGGGCAGCCTGTTCCAATGCCTGACAACCCTTTCGGTAAAGAAGTTTTTACGAATGTCCAATCGAAACCTCCCCTGGCGCAACTTGAGGCCATTTCCTCTTGTTTTGTTGTCTGTTACTAGCGAGAAGAGACCAACCCCTGTCTCTCTACAACCTCCTTTCAGGTAGTTGTAGAGAGCAATAAGGTCTCCCCTCAGCCTCCTTTTCTCCAGGCTAAACATCCCCAGTTCCCTCAGCCGCTCCTCATAGGACTTGTGTTCCAGACCCTTCACCAGCCTCGTTGCCCGTCTCTGGACACGCTCCAGCACCTCAATGTCTTTCTTGTAGTGAGGGGCCCAAAACTGAACACAGTACTCGAGGTGCGGCCTCACCAGGGCCGAGTACAGGGGGACAATCACCTCCCTACTCCTGCTGGCCACACTATTTCTGATACAGGCCAGGATGCCGTTGGCCTTCTTGGCCACCTGGGCACACTGCTGGCTCATATTCAGCCGGCTGTCGACCAACACCCCCAGGTCCTTTTCTGCTGGGCAGCTTTCCAGCCACTCCCCCCCAAGCCTGTAGCGTTGCCTGGGGTTGTTGTGACCCAAGTGCAGGACCCGGCACTTGGCCTTGTTGAACCTCATACAATTGGCCTCGGCCCATCGATCCAGCCTGTCCAGGTCCCGCTGTAGCGCCTGCCTGCCCTCCAGCAGATCAACACTCCCGCCCAACTTGGTGTCATCTGCAAACTTACTGAGGGTGCACTCGATCCCCTCGTCCAGATCATTGATAAAGATATTAAACAGAACTGGCCCCAGTACTGAGCCCTGGGGAACACCACTTGTGACCGGCCTCCAACCGGATTTAACTCCATTCACCACAACTCTTTGGGCCCAGACATCCAGCCAGTTTCCTACCCAGCGCAGAGTATGCCCATCCAAGCCATGGGTAGCCAACTTCTCCAAGAGAATGCTGTGGGAGACGGTGTCAAAGGCTTTACTAAAGTCCAGGTACACAACGTCCACAGCCTTTCCCTCATCCACTAAGCGGGTCACCATGTCGTAGAAGGAGATCAGGTTGGTCAGACAGGACCTGCCTTTCATAAACCCGTGCTGACTGGGCCCGATCACCCGGTTGTCCCGTATGTGCCGCGTGATGGCACTCAAGATGATCTGCTCCATAACCTTCCCGGGCACCAAGGTCAGGCTGACAGGCCTGTAGTTCCCCGGATCCTCCTTCCGGCCCTTCTTGTAGATGGGCGTCACATTTGCCAGCTTCCAGTCAACTGGGACCTCCCCAGTTAGCCAGGACTGCTGGTAAATGATGGAGAGTGGCTTGATGAGCACTTCTGCCAGCTCTTTCAGCACCCTTGGGTGGATCCCATCCGGCCCCATAGACTTGTGTGTGTCTAGGTGGCGTAGCAGGTCACTGACCATTTCCCCTTGGACTTCGGGGTTTACATTCTGCTCCCCATCCCTGTCTTCCTGCTCAGGGGGCTGGGTGCCCAGGGAGCAACTTCCCTTGCTGTTGAAGACTGAGGCAAAGAAGGTATTTAGCACCTCAGCCTTTTCCTCATCCCTTGACACTAAGTTTCCCTCCGCAGCCAATAGAGGAGGGAGATTCTCCTTAGCCCCCTTTTTATTGTTAATGTATTTGTAGAAGGACTTTTTGTTGTCTTTTACGGCAGTAGCCAGACTAAGTTCTAATTGGGCTTTGGCCCTTCTAATTTTCTCCCTGCATGACCTCACAACATCCTTGTAGTCCTCCTGAGTTGCCTGCCCCTTCCTCCAAAGGTGGTAGACTCTCTTTTTTTTCCTAAGTTCCAGCCGGAGCTCTCTGCTCAGCCAGGCCGGTCTTCTTCCCCGCCGGCTCATCTTTCGGCTCACGGGGACGGCCTGCTCCTGCGCCTTTAAGATTTCCCTCTTGAAGAATGTCCAGCCTTCCTGGACGCCTTTGCCCTCCAGGACTGCCTCCCAAGGGACTCTGCCAACCAGACTCCTAAACAGGCCAAAGTCTGCCCTCCGGAAGTCCAAGGTGGCAGTTCTGGTGACCCTCCTCTTTACTTCTCTGAGAATCGAGAATTCTATCATTTCGTGGTCACTGAGCCCAAGACGGCCTCCGACCGTCACATCACCCACAAGACCTTCTCTGTTCACAAACAACAGGTCCAGCGGGGCGCCTTCTCTCGTGGGCTCCCTCACCAGCTGCGTGAGGAAGTTATCTTCCACACACTCCAGGAACCTCCTGGACTGTTTCCTCTCTGCTGCATTGTATTTCCAGCAGACATCCGGCAAGTTGAAGTCCCCCACAAGAACAAGGGCCAGCGATCGTGAGGCTTCTCCCAGCTGCCTGTAGAATACTTCATCTGCCTCCTCATCCTGATTGGGTGGTCTATAACAGACTCCCACCACAATGTCTGCCTTGGTGGCCTTCCCCCTGATTCTAACCCACAGGCACTCAACCCTCTCGTCACCATCCTCGAGCTCAAGGCAGTCCAGACTCTCCTTAACATAGAGGGCTACCCCACCGCCTCTCCTTCCTTGCCTATCCCTTCTAAAGAGTTTATAGCCGTCCATCGTGGCACTCCAGCTATGTGTGTCATCCCACCATGTTTCCGTGATGGCAACTATATTGTAGTTTTCCCCTTTCACAACAGCCTCAAGCTCCTCCTGTTTGTTGCCCATGCTCTGTGCATTCGTGTAGATGCACTTCAGCTGGGCTAGTGATCCTGTTGCCTTTGTGGTGGGAGAAGCCCTACTCCCTACATGTCCCATCTCAGGTATTTCCGTGGTTCCTAGCTGGTCAATGACCCCTGTGTCCCTGCTGCTGCACGGGTCTCTCTGTCCTACCTCATCTGAGACAGCTGACCGAAGGGCCTCGCTGGCACGCCATCCCTCATTCATCGGCGTGCCACCCCCAGGCTTCTCTCTAGCAAGCCTAGTTTTATCCCCTTCCCCCTTCAAATCTAGTTTAAAGCCCTCTCAATGAGCCCTGCTAACTCCTGTGCTAGGATCCTTTTCCCCCTTTGGGACAGGTTTGCCCCGTCTGCCGCCAGCAGGCCTGGTGCCATGTAAACCAACCCATGGTCGAAGAACCCAAAGTCCTGCCGGTGACACCAGGCTCGGAGCCAGTTGTTGATCTGCTGGCTCCTCCAGTTTCTTCCCTCATCCTTCCCCAGAACTGGAGGGATAGAGGAGAACACTACCTGTGCTCCTGATCCCTTAACCAGTCGCCCCAAGGCCCTGAAGTCCCTCTTGATTGCCCCGGGACTTCTTTTTGCCACCTCCTCACTGCCTACCTGGAAGATCAACAGGGGATAGTAGTCCGAGGGCCTTACTAGGGTGGGAAGCTTCCTCCTCACATCCTTGACCCAGGCCCCTGGGAGACAGCAGACTTCCCTAAGCAGTGGTTCCGGTCTGCATATGGGCCCTTCTGTTCCTTTCAGAAGGGAGTCTCCTATGACAATGACCCGTCTCTTGTTTTCCTTTGTGGGGGCAGTTTGGATGCAGGCCCTCGGCTGACTAGTCCTCGGCGGCACCTCCAGGCTGGCTGAACCATCAGCCTGGTCGTTGTTTGGTTCCAGTGGCAGGGCCTCGTACCTATTGTGCAAGGGCACCTGCGGAGGTGGGCTAGGCGCTGAGGAAACACGCCTGTCTCGCCGGGGAGGCACTAGTTGCCACTGTCCCCTGTCCCCTACGTCCCTGCATTCAGCCGTGCAGGGAGAGGGTCGGGATCGGGAGTCTCCCGTGACAGGCACCTTGGCTGCCTGTTGCGCCTGTCGCAGGGAGGGCAGGGTGCGAGTCCAGTCGTCGATCTCCCTCTCGCACTCCCTGATGCTCCTCAACCTGCTCACCTCCTGCCGGAGCTCTGTCACCAGGCGGAGGAGGTCCTCTACCTGGGCACACCTCCCACAGGCATGCTCGCTGCTGCTGTCGCCCGGTGCTGGCGTCAGAGTAGGGCACACCCTGCAGCCTGACACCTGGGTGGCAGCGTGTTCCCACTGCAGCTCCGTCTGGGAAGCTGCGTCAGCCGTGGCGGGTGCAAGGCTTGGAGCGGCCATGGCTTTCTGCCAGGTGGACACCATTTAGGGAGGAATGACCCCATGCACCAGCACATGCTGGGGGTGACTGACTGGAAAGCAGCTTGGCAGACCAGGCCCAGGGGGTCCTGGTAAACACCAAGTTGAAAGTGAGCCAGTGATGTGCGTTTGCGGCAAAGGCGGCCACCAGCATCCTGGGCCACGTTAGGAAGAGTGTTGCCAGCAGCTCAAGGGAGGTGATCCTGCCCCTTTTTTCAGCTCTGGTAAGGCCACACCTGGAGTGCTGTGTCCAATTCTGGGTTTCCCAGTACAAGAGAGACATGGACATACTGGAGAGACTACAGTGAAGGCCCATGAAGACGATTAAGGGAATAGAGCATTTCTCCTGTGAGGAAAAGCTGAGAGAGTTGGGACTGTTCTGCCTGAGGAAGAGGTTAATGAATTCAAGCCGAGCCTGATTTTAGTCTCCTACATTTTTTTTCAAATCCAGGCAGGAGTCATATCAGTGAGAATCCTGTTTATAAAGGATTTGCGGCAACATTAGGTTACAGACTGAAATCGTTGGTGGCTGCTCTATGGTTCACAGCAACAGGAAGTCCATCTCAGAAAACACAGAGGGTTTTAAGTTCATGTATTCAATATGTAAAGACTATGTTAGTATTTCAATACTGGCAAAGAATCTGGCTGATTGATAATAATTGCAGTATAGAGGAAGAAGGATGAAAGGCAGGGATAGCAGCAGATGAAAAACTGACAGATATTTTTCTACACAAAAAACAAAAGCAAAAATGTAAACCTCTAAGCCATTGTATTTTGCCCGATAAAAAAAGGATTTCAACTTTAATTCTATTTTTCTTTGTCAAAGTTCGCATGTGTTGCTGCAATATTTCCAGTTTGGGTATTTTCTTAGGTTAGAATTTTCAGAAAGCCCTACAGGCACTTGAGATGAAGGTTAATTGGATCTGGGTGTCTAGGCACTTTGAAAATCCCATTAGGTTCCTCTCTGTAATCTTTAACAACCTTTGAAAAATATTTTCCTCCAAAGTGAATTGATAGGAAGTTAAGGAAATGTGGAGCCAAGATGAATCTCATAGGCCTCTTGGCTGCAAACTCATCCTTTGCTCTCCAGTGGCCAAATTCCCAATCATATATAAAATGAGTAAAAGGGTCAGAAAATTAGGTGGTAAAACAATGCATAATACTTACCAATTTGGCACTCCATAGATATGTGTGTTTAACAACTTTACGTCTCTAGGGAGTACGATGGATTATACTAGGAAAAGAAATTCAAAGGCATTAAGAGACGAAGCAGGCAGGTTCTCCATCCAGTTTCACTTGTATTCAGCCTCCCAACTTCTTGTGTCTAGATTCAGAATCAGTATTATTTATATCCATTAAGCTAAAGGACTTTTCATTAGAGGTTGGAGGAAAGATTTGTATGACCAGAGAATGTCTATTTTTTCAACTATATCAGGCACTTCAATAAACAATTGTTTGATTTCTCAGAACAGTAGCCTATGCTTATGTCTTTATAACATTTGGAGTGGGTTTTCATTTTCCCTCATTTGGAAAATGTGACCTCCTTATAAGTGGAGCTGCTGTGGCGTCGATTTCCTAAACATAGCAGAAATGTAGGAATTTTCACTGATTGAAATAAAATCTGAGTTTATTTCAACCTTAGATAACTAAAGAAAACAAGTTGGATGGAATGCCCCTGTAGCCCTGGAGTAACACAGTGACGATTCCAGTCCTAAATACACCCCAAATAAGTCAAGCGTAATTTGTCAAATATTGACTTCACTGAATTGTTGCTCCTAAATTTATTTTTTTATTTTTCTTTCATAACCTGGTTCTTTTCTTCACTTAACCTTATGTAAATATTTCCATTTATTTTCCGGCTGTTGAACAGCTAGGACATTGTGTTGTAATAAATGTTATGAATCCATTTAATGTTTTATAATAAATTTATCTTATTTTCAAGTTAACCTTGCTGTACAGGATCTGTAACAGCCTTATTAACAATGTTTTAATACAAGTTTTAATGTTTTGTACTTTAAAGATAAAGACAGTAGATATTTGGCAGATATAGTGACAAATCAGGAAGTCCCTGCAATAGTTCATATTTCTTTCTTAGTAGAGCATATGCTGTAGTGACAAAACCACTGGATTTTGTCTCATATAAATGCTGTGATATGTATAAAAAAATGTCACTTTACATTTATTCCCTTCAGACCATAAAGTTTTCCTGCTTGAAGAAAATAAAAAGATTTCCTGTTTGTAAAAAATACTGACTCACTGAAGTAAAAAACCAAGCCCAAAACCCTCAGAAGGGACAAAATAAGTGTGAAACCCTCAAATTTAATCTTTCTTTTTTTTCATGCACAACTTTTTCTGGAAGACCCAAACCATACATTACCAATAGGTTAGTACATGAAGGAATTATAAAATGAGATAAACTCAAGGTTCCCAGTATCTAAAGGAATGCCAGATTATCTATGCTATTCTGTCTTTAACAAATAACTGTTTAAAGGATGCTTCACAGAGTCTGAGTGCCTTTCTTACTGGGTTGGTCATAGACCAGCACTTCCTGCTGCAAACAAATCTATCCCTACTATTTTCCACTACAGGAAGGGAGATTATACAGTGGATAGGATCAGACTCTTCCTAGAGGTGCAGGGTGAAAGGATGTGGTGCTCTGGTCACAAGTTGCAACAAAGGGTCACAGCTTGCAGGAAGGGAAATTGTAGCTGGGCATGAGGAAGCAGCTCTTCACCATGAGAGTGGTGAAGCCCTGGAGCAGGTTGCTCAGAGAAGCTTTGGGATGTCCATCCCTGGATGCTTCCAAAACTAGATGAGCCCCATGGCAAACCAATCTAGTTTTGAAGTTAATCTTGCTTTAAAATGAACTGCAGAATCTCTCCCAGCTGAATTTTTCCTATGATTTAATGCACTCTTTTCCATCTGGGGCACTACAATTCAGTTTTAACAAGCCAAGAAGCTGTGTTAATTTGTTAAAAATATTTACAAGCTTTCTATGTTCGTTATTTGTATCACTATTGGTATTAGTGTATTTCCTCGTTATACCCAACTGTGTGAACAAGTATCGAGAAATAACTGGTGCTTTCTTTCGGAGAGTGAAAATCTGCACAGCCAGATACCACAATATCTACACAGTTATAAAAACAAACAAGCAAACAAAAGGCTGTCTGGAGTTCTGACAAATTTGTGTTCATTTTTGCAAGGCCTCCTTATGGTGTGGAGTGGTAGAGAATTTTAAGTTAAAAAGAAGACTGTGGGAGGGCATATAGGTTTTCTTTTTAAATACAGTAGCAAAAGAAGTTCTGAAAGAAAATATATACTGATATCCTGTATTTAATAACAGTAATGTATTAGAAACTCTAGAATGCAAAGGGCTGCCTGAGTCAATTAGTCCAGTCTCCTGTTATTTTAAGCAATGCATTGGATATCTCATCATGCTTCCAGTCTCTGTCCCAAACCTGTTTTGGTTTTGGTTTTGTTTCAGTCTAATTACCTGTCCTCAGAACTCCCACTGAAAGGTTTCTTGGACTGCAAAATCCGTTACAGCCACAGATGAGTTAAAATATGATACTGATCATAATCTCTTCTTGATGTTACTCTATGAAATCAATGGAGAGATGAATTTTCTCTACACTCATTACAGACTAAGGGCCAAACCGTGAGCAGTTTATGAGGCTGCTCTGCAAGGCAGTGGGTAGAACTCATGGCCACACCTCGAATACTGTGTTCAGTTTTGGGGCCCTCACTACAAGAAAGACATTGAAGTGCTGGAGCGTGTCCAGAGAGGGGCAACAAGGCTGGTGAAGGGTCTGGAACACAAGTCCTATGAGGAGCAGCTGAGGGAACTGGGGATGTTTAGCCTGGAGAAAAGGAGGCTGAGGGGAGACCTTATTGCTCTCTACAACTACCTGAAAGGAGGTTGTAGAGAGATGGGGGTTGGTCTCTTCACCCCAGTAACAGATGACAGAACAAGAGGAAATGGCCTCAAGTTGTGCCAGGGGAGGTTTAGATTGGACATTCGTAAAAATTTCTTCACCGAAAGGGTTGTCGGGCATTGGAACAGGCTGCCCAGGGAGGTGGTGGAGTCCCCATCTCTGGAGGTATTCAAAAGATGTTTAGACAAGGCCCTAAGGGATATGATTTAGTGGGGGACTTGGTAGTGATAGGTTAATGGTTGGACCCGATGATCTTGGAGGTCTCTTCCAACCAGAACAATTCTATGATTCTATGATTCTATGACTAGACATCAAACTCTCATTAGTCAGTGTAAAACCTGAGGCACTCAGCTCACTCATCAGTGGTGTCTTAGGTGCATGGATATAGTTGCATGAAATCAGCCAAGAGAAACTGAAAACAACTCAATTGGGTTCAAAGATGTGACATGGGTGTCAGTGAGACCTGAAGACTTCTGGAAGCTGTAGTGGGAGGCCAGTCTGGACACTGCAGCACTTAAAATGACATCAAGCACTTAAAATGTTCATCAGCAAGTTTGCTGATGACATGAAACTGGGAGGTCTGACTGATACACCAGAAGGCTGTGCTGCCATTCAGCGAGACCTGGACAGGCTGGAGCGTTGGGCAGAGAGGAACCTCATGAGGTTCAACACGGGCAAGTGCGGGGACCTGCACCTGGGGAGGAACAACCTCATGCAGCGGTACAGGTTAGGGGCTGACCTCCTGGAAAGCAGCTCTGCAGAGAAGGACCTGGGAGTCCTGGCAGATAACAAATTCACCACGAGGCAGCAATGTGCCCTTGTGGCCAGGAAGGCCTATGGCATCCTGGGGTGCAGTAAGAAAAGTGTGGCCAGCAGGTCGAGGGAGGTTCTCCTCCCCCTCTACTCTGCCCTAGTCAGGCCCCATCTGGAGTCCTGTGTCCAGTGCTGGGCTCACCAGTTCAAGAAAGACAAGAAACTACTGGAGAGAGTCCAGCAGAGGGCTACAAAGATGATGAGGGGACTGGAGCATCTCTCCTGTGGGGAAAGGCTGAGGGGGCTGGGGCTGTTCAGCGTGAGGAAGAGAAGACTGAGAGGGGACCTCATCAACACTTATCAATATCTCAAGGTTGGGTGTCGAGAGGATGGGACCAAACTCTTTTCAGTGGTGCCCAGTGACAGAACAAGGGGCAACGGGCACAAACTGGAACACAGGAAGTTCTGTCTAAATATGAGGAAAAACTTCTTCACTGTGAGGGTGACAGAGCCCTGGAACAGGCTGCCCAGGGAGGGTGTGGAGTCTCCTTCTCTGGAGATATTCAAAACCCACCTAGACGCAGTCCTGTGCAGCCTGCTCTAGGTGACCCTGCTCTGGCAGGGGGGTTGGACTAGATGATCTCCAGAGGTCCCTTCCAACCCCTACCATTCTGTGACTCTGTGATTAGGGCTCCATTCAGTTAGGTTAAGAGTCATCCAGTGCTGTTTGTTATGCTCAGGGTTACCTGAGACACCCCCAGCAATTTGGAGATTTCACATAAGACTTCCAAGGGACCTTCACCCTTCTGGAGAGGCAGCTGGAAGCCAGGCAGGATGCCCTAAGGCATCTAAGACAGCATTATTGTCTTAGGCATTTGTATCTAAACTATACTTTATATTGAATCCTGCACCTTGAATCCATCCGAGATCTCATATTTTCATGGGTGACAAATGAGGAATGATGTGTGATGAATCAGTTTTTGTGACAAACCCACAGTTTCCTCCTTCTCTATATTTTCTCAGAAAGGAGATTAAATAATCACAAATTGTTTTGCTTTTATTTTTTGTTTTGACAAAACTTGTCTTATGTCACTGCTGAAAATGAGGACTTGTTTTCTGGAGTGGAGTCAATATGGCCTTTTTGCCAAGACCTGTAATTTAGGCTTTGATTGAACTTCTTAGCTCTTTGAGGATTAAAAGCCTGGGAAAGCTTAGATCAGTAAACAGTAGAGAGAAGCTAAAACTGCTGTTCAGTTAAAAATTCATACATTTGTTCAGTGCTCACTGTTTGAAATCTCTGTATAGTCCTCTAATCAAAGTGAAGTTATGTAGACACCTGCAGGAATTATGCCGTCCAAGATCTGATCCTCAGTGAAAAAGTGTAATAAGCTTATTTCTGAGTATTGCCCGAGCCCCAGTAACTGATATCCAAGATGCTTCTGAGCCAAGACTATAATTTAATCCATTGTGCAAGACTACCAAATCTTCACCTTTCCCCAGTGCTAAGCTAAACATTCACACTACCAGATTTATTTGAAAAGTGGAAGATAGTTTTACATATAATCCTAGTGCTTAGGCAATTTTTTAACAACACAGTTCTACCTACAGTAAAGGGAATATTAAGGCTAGAAAAGACAGCCTAGAAACTGAAGATTTTGCTTTGGTTTTTTGTTTTTGTTTTTGTTTTTTAGCAGAGATTGAAAAGTCAACCACATCTCACCACCAGAACCTCCATCCATGAAGTAGGTCTAAGTAATATTTCTGTGACTTACTAAGCAATGATGAGCAGCTTGGCATCTTATGCAAGTGACACTAATCACTGCAGTAGTGCTGCAGTAGGGAAGTAATGTGAGCTGTGTAACGACTGTTTGTGTTTGTAAGCCTCCAGCTCCCAAAAGCTTCTGGCTAACTCTTGAAGTCAACTTAATTATTAATTAAAAAAAAAAAAAAAAAAAAAAAAAAAAATTAAACCTCAGACTGTGATCTGACCTTGAAAACCAGAATGAAACTAAGAATCCAAAGTTCATTATACATTATAATTTCTTTACTTAGAAGGTATTTATATTTCTTGTGATACTAGTCTGTTTTTCATAGCTCCTGACCATGATTTCTAATAATATTCTGCAATATTCTTGTGTTAGAGACATTTAGTAAGAAAACACTTTTTGACTTACACTGCGGAAGAATATTTTTGATTGTGTAGTTTGCAATTGTCTTGAATTATCCTACCTGCAAGATTCATCCAGAGTGGAAACAAATCTCAAGAAATCTGATTAGTGAATTATAATTTCTCAATCAGTTGGCTTAATAATTCTGTGATTTTGACTCGTATCTATTGGGCCTGTTTTAATATGAGTTTCATGGTGAAATTCAGGATGAACAAGGAAAATGCTTGCATGCACATAAGCAAAGTAAGTCTGTTTAGCGCTGTTTACACACAGCAATGAAATGTGACTAACTTTCCTGGCCAAAAAGCACCATATTTATTTATCTGTCTGTCTGTCTATCTATCTATCTACCTATTTATTTTAGGAAAAAAGTGCATGCAACTATCCAGGCAAACCCAGACTTCTGTCATTTTCGTTTAGTCTTCAGTTTATTACAAAATATTGGAAATCTACTTTGAGCCTACTATAGTAAAAAACAAGAAATAACAGTTCCAGATCCTCACTCCAAAACCACCAGAAGAGTAAGGGAGACAATCGGATTAACATAGCCCATAACCTGTTTGTTAAGGAAGTCATAGAGAAACATGTTGTTCAGCATCAGAGAGTTGAAACAAGGTTTTCAACTTGTGTTAGAGGTTTTACCTTAACTAGGAGACTGTCATCGAATATTTTCTTTTTAGAGGTATTGTACAGTTTGTATAAATATATATAATTAAATTCTTGTATGCCAAGGCAAAAATACCATTGTCATGAATCAGTACTCAATATCCTTTCTCTGGAACTATTGCACACAATTTGGGGCCCTTATGCTCATGTTTTTCACATGTTTCTGGAACCTATAAAATTTTTAATACTAGTGGCAATTACTGATTGTCAGCTATACTATTGGATATATCTCAGGCTATAATATTTCATCAACACTTTCAGTCTTTGCATATTGCACTGTAGTACAATATGTTTACTCCACATGAAAATACTTCCATGCTGTAAGAAGTCCTTATAAAATGGTTAAACTAAGCAGAGTGATTTTTAAGTTTCTTGTTAATCTTTAATTAATAACAATATTAGATATTTTATTCAACCATTTAATTGAGATTTTTAATGCAATTTTGTAAGTAGTCCCACAAACTATATACAGTCTTCTAAAATGCATTACATTCTGTAAGTTTACCTACAGTCTTTCTTCCTCAATGCCTACCCTTCTAAGTTGGTTGCTTTGGGTTTTTTTTCTGAAGAACCTAAATCTAAACCTAAACCTAAATGTTCATTTGATAAAGACTCCTAACAGACCATTATCTTTTAAGATCTGCCAGTGAGCAATCTCTTAATCTATTTAGGATTTTTTTTCTATTGATATAATACAGTGCAAATTTTTAAATCAGAACTGGTTTCAAAACCACAGGAAGAATCAAGTATGGGATGGTACTACCTACCCCTGTCAATGATTAGAATAAATTATTTTTTATATTATGAATAAGAAAGTTTTATTTAATATTAAAATACATCCTATTTAAAACAATTTTATGCATGACAGTATTATCCAAAAATAGTTTTATAGTTCCCACATAAAGATAACTGCCGCTTCTTTTACTATTTCTAATGATAGACATATGCTAAAGTTATTTCAGTATACCCTGACTGAGAAAAAGACTGTCATTCACCAGTGTGGCAGAACAATGTGTCCTTGCATCAAGAAAAGAAAGGCAGCAACACGTTTATATAATTATTCCCCCAATGTTAGATTATTTTGTTTACCACTGCTTCTAACCAACGTTCTTCTTTCGGGATAAACTATCCCATTTTCTGTTATTTGAAACTTAAAGAGCAGTAATTTAATTTGGGTTGATACACAGAAAGAAAACTATTTTAAACACTACCATCAGCAGTACCAAAAGCAGAAGGCCTTGACCTTTTTTTTTGTAAGAGAGTTAATGCTTTCTCTTAGTCCGTTAGCTGTGGTAGCTAGCAATGTCCCCACACGGGTTGCGAACAAATTTTAGTTTGTTCCTTCACCTGTATGCACAGATGTGATCTGTGATTAGATTAATGTTAGCACTGGGATTGTTTTGAATGCTACATACCTGAGTGTCAGGTAAGCACACAGTATAGAAACATCTCTGCACTATGCCTATTCAGTAGATTATCCTGCAGCAGTCCAAGGCAATTTTTTTCTCAAAAGCCTTCAAATGTAGATAAGATGAAAAATATTAACATAAAATGTACATATTAATACAGTAATAAATTAAACTGAGGGATTCTTAGCAAACCTTTTATTGTTTTGTTTTGTCTTTTCATTGTCTTTCATTTCGGGAGGTCCAGCTAAGGGAGAGCTGTTCCTTGACCCAAAGCCCTGTATACTCCATGGAAAAACTCATGCTGGCAGCGAGGAGCTTTTGGCGGAGTTGTAAATTCTTTTCTTCTTCCCTGGAAAAAAAGCAGTCCTTAGCTCATCTTCCTGATGCTCTGATAAATCACCTAGATTTCTTGTCATTCAAAAAGAGGAAAAAAACAGAAGTGAAATACATTAAGACTGTTTTCAATGTATTTCAAACTCTCCACAGAAAATAAAAATCCCAAAGCACCCTGTGCTTTTTTCCTTTCTGCAGTGGTCCAGCAGGCTGCAGTGGTTACGTCAAGGGGCTAGAAATGCAAACGTTTTTCACCACATGTTTTCCCTGAGCTGTAGAACCTTTATGTGGCAAAGAGTTGGAGCAATGGCAGAAGGTGTTGCTATATTACATCCTTTAGAGTTTGTCTAGGTACCATTTCCACACATCCTAGATATACTTCCTTGCAAAGAGACCCTTGCCTGCAGGAGCAAGGACATGACTGTTATTCCCAAATACTCCTTGAGCCTCAGGAAGTGGAAAAGGTACAAAGACAACTTGTTTTCTTTTTATGTGTGCAACTTCATGATCTGCAATCATAACCCTACATATCTTAATACCAATTGCTGTAACTTTCCTGCTTATTATTCTTCTTTATCAGTGTTCATCTTTCTAACACACTTCTTCCCTGTCTTCCTGCCTTACTGAATATAGACTCAGCCATCCAAATGGTATCAGGATAATAATTCAGTTATGGTATACTGAAACTTGACTTGTACTTAGGTTTCTTACGACTAAACAAACAAAATTTCTACTAAGACACAATACATACAAAGGGATGTGAAAATGGCAGTGTATTTATCACACGAAGTTAACAAATTGCCCCAACAGCAAAACCTTTCATAATAAAATTTCAGTAATTCCAAACTTTATAGCACAAAGCAAACAAAAATGTGAATCATACTAATTACTAGCCACAGCATCAGGAGATATCACTATGGAGCCAGTTCTGTCTGGAAACACACATGTGGCTTCCACATTATTTGAATTATATAAATTATCTTCATTTCTATATGCAGCATGGGTTCAAAGTTAATTGCCTGTTACATTACCAAAGGCAAAGATGAGTACATATTATCTGGTACGGCAGGGAAAGACATTTTTAACAAAACAGGAAAAATACCTCTTGTGTGTTATAATTCATATTTCCAAACAGAAAAAAAAAAAAAAGTAATTTGTATGCTCCACCACCGTAAACAAACTAATTGGAAAGAACTGTTACAGAAGCTGATTTAAGGTTATCAGAGAAAAAAGACAGAAATAACCTAATACAAAGTAAAGACATTTTGTCTACTGACTTGCAAACGGCAGCTGTGGTGCTCAAAGTTTGTAGGCATTTTCCATCCTTACTGGGGAAGTTATAAAATATATAGGTTTCACTATTTTCCAGAAGCAATTAACACCAGACTAAAAGAAAAAATCCCCACAGGATGGACTCAGAAAAAAAAAATAAAAAGGAACAGAGAGAGAACCTTATAGCTATTAAAGGGTAAACTGGTTAAATATCTTAATAATATTCTTTTTTAGTAGGTGATTTAAAGATTAACCAGCCTTCCAATTCCCTGTGCGTCATAAATGGTGCAAAAACCAAAGCAAAGAAACCATGAATGCCTCCCACTCTGTTCTAAGTATAAAGTGTGGTATATGAGTTATGAATGTGCATGAGAAAATGTTTCAGAAAAAAATAGGTAACTTAATTGGCTGAAGCCCATAAAGCTGAAAAATAATGTGTGAAGTAGATGAAAACTAGAGAAGCTCCACTGGTATTTATTCAGTCAAGAATGCATATTTGTTGTGACTGCTCAAATACTATCTCTACGGACAGATATCTGAGTTATATGCGTAACTGATTTTGGCCCAATATATTTGTCTTAGTGCTTGTTGGTGTCAAAATTTCCTTTCCCAGTACAAAGAGCACTGGACTTCAAATGAAGTTTTACTCTGGTCTAAGTGGTGAGAGTTAGCCATAACCCATAGGAGCAAATGCTATTTTCACAGTTTTCAGAGAATATAATGCAACAGTACGGTCTACTTACCTTGTGGTTCCCCAAAACTGGTGCCTGCGCTTCTTCCTTGCTGCTGTGGTTTTCAGTCATATTACACACTATTTTAGGCAGTGTAGCAAAGACTGAACTGGATACGTCCGTCTCGGTATAACAGGCAGATACTTGAAGATCATATCCAAAACAAAACCTTTCTCAACACCTATAGTGCAATTTATGATCAATACTAATTACTTAAATAGCTATAGTCTTAATTGTTGACAACGTTGTATGACAGAGTACTTAAAAAGGACACTTAAACAATCAGATTTGGTTTGTGAATCACCCTCTCAGACTGATGCTTAAAATCCTTTTTAGCTTGGTGTGACAGAGCATGTCCTATCTGTATTGGGACAGATAGGGAACTAATACATGCTTATGTATTTAGTCAGAGATAGTCTGGGCCAGTAAGCATTAAGTAGAATGTTCAGAAATGTTACATTAATTTCTTGTGTTCTTAGAGTTTTAAATAATTCCCATAAAAGTTCTCTCATTTTCTATTTCCTAGTCTACTACAATTTTTAGTAGGAGGGAACACCTGGAGTAGGGCAGCTCCAAGCAGCCAATGTTCTTGGCCATAGGTTCCGCATATGAGGATGAGAGATTTTTCTGGAGTGTCTCTATTAATCTACAGATCTTAAAGCTGGGTGCTACTGCTACAATCTTCATTCAGCTGGTAATACTGGTCTCAAAACTGGGCTCCAACTGCTGAAACTGGAAGTTCAAATAACTTGCATTAAGAAATGTATAAAGAAAGATAACATTGCTATAACTTCTAATTTAGGTATTCTTTGCTGGAGCAGCTAATCTTAGTACTTTTCTTACTTAAATGAACAGACATTTCAATATAATCTATATATGCCTTTTCATGAACTCCCACGGACCCTAGGTCTAAAAATACCTTGAACATGGTGACTTTGGTACACTTCCAAAGTATTTGTTAGGTATTTAATCTGATTTAAAGCTGTTTGCCTTTTACTAGCTAGTTCCTTTTTAATATTCAGGATTTCAGGGATGCTTGCTGTTTTGTTTCTGGATGCTTCCTTGTTAGTCTTTTTGAATGTACGACCCTGAAAAAAGTGTTAGAGCTAAATGAAAATACACATTTTGTAAAGATTTTTTTTAAATGAAATTATAAGTAATTCAATTTCTTAAAAATATTATTCAAATTTTGCTGAAGACTCAATCATAACAAATAAAAAATAGTTCTTCCATCTTCCCATCACTGGAAAATATAAAATAAGGGAGACACTATTGGAACTAAGATCAGAATCTTTTTGGTTATAGGTGATAGAGTGACAGAAAATTTCACCAAAAATTATATTTTTTTGTAAAAACCATAAATTTTTGAAGGGTCCTTTTATTTTTGAAAAGGAAGAACTATCAACCTCTAATACTAAATGCCTCACAGTACATCTTAATGGTATATGAATTCTGATTAAGAAAGTTTACAAGGTATCCTCACACGTGACACCATAAAAACAACGGATATGTGGCTGAGATAAACTGCAGAATACTCTGTCATTTATTCAAAGTGAGTTTTAACCTACATTTTGCCATGAGGTCAATTTAGAATTATAATCATCTAAGTTTTCTGAAGTCTTCGAAAACCTAAGTTTCTATGGAAAGTGTAGGTTATTCTTTCTTCTGTGCATTGCAGTATGTTTCATTTATAGTGCTATTCAATTAGCTCTTCTACTACCTAAACTCCCTGTTGGGTACAAGTTCACATCATCCAGAAACCTCAACAACCCATTGTCACCCATCTTTCCCGGATCTTTTATTAAATGCATAGATTTTATCCATTAATGTTCTCTTTAAGAATCTCAAATTAACTGGCAGAAGAGGGACAACATCCACGTAATACTGCCACCTGACAATTCAGTCTCTGAAATAAATAAACAGAAAAGGTGTAGACAGTCAAAAGAGTGTAATAGTATCAAATCTGTAGAGGTGGGAATGGCTGTGAATAAAGTGACTTTCTCTATATAATAGTCACTTTCTAAATTTGGTACTGTGAGTGGGAGAAAGCTACTGACAACTCTTAGCGTCCTTGAAGATGTAGGATTGTATAATGCATGTACTTGTGTCACTGAAGCCTATTTGTTGAGGATTTATCATAAATCTGAAAGAAAAAAAGCCCTGCAGCGACTGCAAAAGCTATTACGTCCGGAAAGGCAAGGCAAGAGAAGGAAAGGAAGCGTGAGAGAAAGGAGATAATGTAAGGGTGAATGTCTCCATTCTTCAGCTTTACTTTCTGGTTTTGGCGCATAGAATTAAGTTCTTCAATTCCGATATATTCCGAAGTGCCTACTTTACAATTAACAACCCCCAAACCATTCCCCTGACAAATACAAATTACTCTGCACAAACACTCTATAAAGTTGGAAAAGCCAAATAGGGGTGAGGGGTGAAGGAAAAAAAAAAAGGCAAAAAAGAAATAAAGCTATGAGAGGTTTTCTAGGCAGCATTTTCTCTCAAGATCTCTAAACTTTTAAAGCCACCTTGTGAACAGTGGTAGCTGTAAGAGGCTACTGAGGCCCTCAGTGTGACAAATAGCTATAGGCTGTAGGGATTTATACTTTTTTTTTGGCCTTTCTTTTTTTGGCCCTGCATTAGAGACAATTGTTTATATTCCCCATAGCAACCAGAAAAAAAAGGGAGATTAAGAACAAGCTACTTGCCTGAGGCAAAGCACCTTCTAATTTTTAGGTTGCTTGACTTACTTGTTCAGGTAAATGACTCATGGTGTTTTAGAAGAACCTCGCAGTAAAATGGGCTATGGCATTGATCTGTCAGTAACATCCTTTTTGCCTTCACCTCCTCCTCCTACTTTTTCTGCAGAACACGTAGACGCTGCATTCTCCTGTTTTGGGTGAGAGCGTGCATCTCGACAGCCAATACTTGTGAATCCCCAACGATATAAAAAGGAAATAGCTACTGAAGTGAATTAATTCCTACATAGGGTAAGATGTATTCTCTGTCATGTTAGTCATTACTTCATCTGAGCCTAATAATGTTCTCAGGTTGATATGTTACTCATTACCAAGACACTAGCTTTTAACCAGAGGAGTATTTAAAAATGCACTATTAATACCAGTGAGGTATTAGGTGAAATAATTAATCATTTAAATTTTCATTTATTGGCTTAATTAGTGGCTTCTTTCTGAACACTTAAAATACAGTCTAAATGTTACAAATATAGGTGTGCTGAAGTAGTTAAACGCAATGGTAAAGATGAGTCCATTTATAGTTCTCCTCACCACCACAGTATCTAGCCACTGAGCAGTCTGATACACGTCTGCAGTCACCAGGAGACCTGCATTAATCTGCTTTCTCCTCTGCTTTGTCATAGCGCTGGCACTGCTGTTCCCCACCAGCTGCTGACAGCGTGGTGGCTGGGGGAGTGAGAAATAGCAGCTAACGAAGGACACATGGGTCCCTCACGATGACAGTGGCAGGTCAGGACAGTATCTGCAGCCTCGATGAGGCTTCTGTGTCAGATGTGTCCCTGGTGCTCCGGGCAGCTCTGCTGCAGACACCTGGTCCTAGGAGGTGACTCCTTTCATGGATCTGTGTCTTGCGTGATGGAAAACTAATGGCCACTACCTATTACATGGACAGAAGGCCACATGTACCCTCAATTTGAGGTATGTATCCTCCTGAAGCCATTGTGAGGTCAGAAATTGCCATAAGTCTATCACACATGAAAACTAAGCAACTTACTGAAGGTGACTTAAGTCACTCTAGCAGACAAGGGACTCTAGCCAGAGGCTGTGTCTGCACTGCCAAAGGGCACAAAGACCCACGGAGGTCAATAGAGCAGAGTGCCTTGAGTCTACTCTATGTAAAGCTTAGCACCTTCTAAAGTGCCTTGAGAACGTACATAACATATAGCTCTTGGCTTGGGTCTCCTTTGAGCCATATACGGTACACCAATGGCATTCTAATTAAGTATGTGATAGGAAGAGGGTCAGTTCAAAGCTCTTCAGATAAGGCGCAATTTTTATCAAAGTGGTAAGAGTGGAATTTTTGTATTAAAAAACCCCAACCTGTTCTCTGCCCTGCAAATGGCATGAGGACACACGGGAGTACCCTGTTGGGATGGTAGAGAGAGCTAGGCACGGCAAAGCGGCACCCATACTTTCTGTTGGGAACTGTTCCTGGAACAAACTTTCTCCAGAATCAGACCTTGGCTTGTCTCAGAAGGAACAAGCTGGTTTGCTCCAAAACAGACAGTGCAAAACAACAGTCACAAAAATAGAAAGACTGCAAATCATGGAATTTCACATATGGACACATGTACAATGATAAGTGTACTGACAAACATCATTAATAAAAGGAGAGACAAAGTGGTTTTGTCTGATTTAAGACTGCAATAAGACTGTTTAAGTCACTAGAAGTAATCAGGATTAACAACTGAGTTCATAAACTGAGGTAGGATATAGGACGGTGTTTTCAGCTTGATATGATGCATGTATCTAAAAGTTGGCTATTATTTCCTTGCATCAAAGTCATGAAAACAGCCATCAACAGGCTTGAAACTCTACTGAGGTAAACATTGATGGGGGCCAGATCTGATTATGAATGTTTAAAGTATAATTTAAAATGTTCTGCTGTAACAATTCAAGGCCAACTGGAATAAAACCTTCTGAAATGTATGCAGTGTCAATATTGGGCTCTTGGCACCAACTGGATCACTCTCAAATATATTCCTATTGGGGTGCATCTCTCGTCAATGCAGAGAAAACTGAACATAGCTTGCCTGCTCATTGAGGTTGCAGCAGAAAAGTAATAATCTTGATACTTCTTTCGAAGAAGAATTTTATCCCTTGAAATCAGTCAAACTAGGCTGGGGTGAAATTGGGATAACAGAGGAGTAAACTAGAGTCAAGATTAAAAAAGATAGAATAGACTACCATATTTTGTAATAGTTACATATTAGATGAAAAATTTCTCAACTGTGCCTCTGTGTGTGATGAAACCATTATTATCATATACAAGGGGAATGTATTTAAAAGCAAACTCATATAAAGTCTGAATTATTAACTATTTCTCCATGAAGCATAGATTATTTCAGTTAATAGTAAGCAATCATTTTCTATTTCAAAATAAATTGTTAACAACCTCATAAAACTATCAATGCAAATGCTGGATAAATGAAGGCCCAGAAGGAGGTCCCAGGGAACTACAGGCCTGTCAGCCTGACCTCAGTGCCTGGGAAGGTTATGGAGCAGGTCATCTTGAGTACCATCACATGGCATGTGTAGGACAATCAGGTGATCAGGCCCAGTCAGCATGGGTTTGTGAAAGGCAGGTCCTGCTTGACTAACCTGATCTCCTTCTATGAGAAGGTGACCCGCTTAGCGGATGAAGGAAAGGCTGTGGACATCGTCTACCTGGACTTTAGTAAAGCCTTTGACACTCTTTCCCACAGCAGTCGCCAGGAGAAACTGGCTGCTCATGGCTTGGACATCCATAGTCTTCACTGGGTAAAAAGCTGGCTGGATGGTCAGGCCCAAAGAGTTGTGGTGAATGGTGTTAAGTCCAGTTGGTGGCTGGTCACAAGTGGTGTTCCCCAGGGCTCAGTATTGAGGCCATCTTTATCAATGATCTAGATGAGGGGATCGAGTGCACCCTCAGTAAGTTTGCAGATGACAGCAAGTTGGGAGGGAGTGTTGATCTGCTTGAGGGTAGGAAGGTGCTACAGAGGGATCTGGACAGGCTGGATCAATGGGCCGAGGCCAATGGTATGAAGTTCAACAAGGCCAAGTGCCGGGTCCTGCACCTGGGTCACAACAACCACAGGCAACGCTACAGGCTTGGGGAAGAGTCGCTGGAAAGCTGCCCGGCGGAAAAGGACCTGGGGGTGCTGGTCGACAGCCGGCTGAATATGAGCCAGCAGTGTGCCCAGGTGGCCAAGAAGGCCAACAGCATCCTGGCCTGTATCAGAAACAGTGTGGCCAGCAGGAGTAGGGAAGGGATCGTCCCCTTGTGCTCAGCCTGGTGAGCCCGCACTTCGAGTACTGTGTTCAGTTTTGGGCCCCTCACTACGAGAAAGACATTGAGGTGCTGGAGCGTGTCCAAAGAACAATGAAGCTGGTGAAGGGTCTAGAGCACAAGTCGTATGAGGAGCGGCTGAGGGAACTCAGGTTGTTTAGCCTGGAGAAAAGGAGGCTGAGGGAAGACCTTCTCGGTCTCTACAACTACCTGAAAGGAGGTTGTAGTGAGGTGGGTGTTGGTCTCTTCTCCCAAGTAACAATCAATAGGGCAAGAGGAAATGGGCTCAAGTTGTACCAGGGTATTGGACATGAGGAAAAATTTCTTCACTGAAAGTGTTGTCAAGCACTGGAACAGGCTGCCCAGGGAAGTGGAGATCCTGGAGGGATTTAAAAGACGTGTAGATGTGGTGCTTAAGGATGTGGTTTAATGGTGGACTTGGTAGTGCTAGGTTAACAGTTGGACTTGATGATCTTAAAGATCTTTTCCAACCTAAACAATTCCATGAATCTGTGATAATATCATAAAGATTTGTTTAATGTAAATAATTTTTGTGATATTCTTTATTTTTAATACAGCAGCTGAAAAAAAAATCACATCAGGTAATACCAAGTATGCCTGAAATGATGAGATATATATTCCATTGGAAAGTTGAAAACATCGACCCAGTGAGAGCTGAGGTGGAAAAATCATAGAATTATAGAATCCCATTACAGAATGGATTTGGGCCATGGCAGTATATTTGCCTAACATTCCTGTGTCATAGGAGAAGAATACAATCATGTCACCCGTTACACCTCATTAGTATCTGATGCATCTTGTAAACATCCATAGCCTGCAAGGAATCAGCCAGCAGTGTTTGACTTCAACAGCTTTCCATGTCTGCTCAGCTTCCCTTAGGCCCATCAGCTTTTCTTTCATTGCAGAACTCATTAGCTGACTTATTATCCTAATCTTACAATTCTTTTGGCAGAAAAAAGTAATTCCAGTTAGGACTGTTCAGGAATTGATGACATTCAGAGAAGATTATGGAAAGGAAGAAATTGTTTACTGGAAAAAGTAATATTTAGTAGAAATAGTAAATGAAATTTATCTTCACCTACAAGTCCCAAAGAATTCACATTTCACAAATGATTCAAAGGAGCTGTAAAAAAGCTAAAATACAAGGGATGCATTTTACTTCAAATGCCTAAATATTTAGGAAACATTCTACCAGCTTGGTGCTTTTTCTCCCTGGCCTCTGAACATTCAGTCATTTAAATATTAATAATCAGTAATTTGCTTCAGTTTACTCTCTAATCTTTACTCATTAATTAATGAAATGTTCAAGGTGCTTGAACACTACAGACAAAAAACAGAATATTGGGCTGGGTCTGAAGGCTGCATAGCTAAATGAAGTCAGTCTGTTGAGAGTACTCCAGAGAACCTGTTTGTTGAAGTGTCTCGTATTTAAAACCTCAGTTGCATCACTGACTCAACAGAATACCTAACCTTATTTAAGAACCGGTATACATGAAGGAGAGGAAATCATCAGGCCTATTCTAACTACTGTAGAGTGTTGGCACCTAATCAAAGACGGTAATCGAGAATCTCTTTGGAGACAATGGAGAAATTCAGGAAGCTCCAAGGGTATGTGAGTATGTCTGCATGCGTGTGTCTGTGTGAACTACGATGTCCTGAGGTATGTGCTGGTGTTATTCCATCAACCAGAGATACATCCAGACAATCAGGTCAGATCAGAGTTTTGACCTGCATCATTTCAAGATAGCTTTACTTAAATGAGGCTTAATAATTGAAGTAAAATGAACAAAGGTATGCCTGGTTTAGAGGACAGTGTTGAATCTGGCAAGCAGGTGTCTGATCTGGGGAGAGGCTGTATTTGTGTTTATGAGATATTCAAAATAATTATTATACCTTCTTCTAAGTGAATAGAACCTTAGCAGTATTTCTAGAATTCAGGTGAAGGTATCTCAGAATGCAACATATACAAGCAGAACTTTATATGGTTTTTTTTTCAATGGAAAATTTTTAAACATTGACACAATTAGAAGATCATGTTTTGTATTTATTTATATTTTTGTTAAAAATAAAATTTATTTCCATAAAAAAATAATTCATTAAACAAAGAGTAACAAAGTAAGTCATATTATATATATATATAAATTAGGATTATTGACTTACTGACCAGAAAACTATTATTGTAAGTTGCACAGAAATTGAAGTCCCAGTTCTTAAGAAATAATTTAATTAGTAATTTCAACAGGCACTGTTCAATTATTAGGATCAGCTTGAAATGGAACTCAGTCAACAGCTCTGCATTTAAATTGCCAGCAGAAATAATTTCATTGAAATTTACTGGTATTTTCATTCTCAAGATCTATAGCTGGCCATTTTATTCCAGACAAGAATTCTGTCTCTATCATATTATTGTACACTTTCAGCGCTCCGTTATATTGGGTACAGCATCCTGAAATACAGAGAAGTCAGGGAATGTAGAAGAGAACTGTGATGTAGGATATTTCTGGTACAGTTTGGAAATAAATCCTAAAACAGATTTGATTTGCGTTTCTCTTAAGGATATTTGCTGGATTATCAAAATTCTTACAATTTTTTGTTTTGAATGTCCCAGAGTAATAAATTATTTTACCATGGTTTTAAAAATGTGATTAATTAAAAAATGTAGCAGGTTTTAGTGAAAATTCTTACAGCACTTTTTGAAAACATTTTGCTATGTCTTACACCACCAGGTAGTGGCTAATGACAGGACATCCATTTGAAAGTAGTGGGAATTTTGTTGTGGTTGAAAGAGCTCAAGATGAGTGTCAAAATATTTTGGCCAAACATCTATAACATTTCAAAAAATATCATGACATTTACCCTTTAATTACATTATCCTTTAATTACTGGGGAAAAAAAAAAAAATAAAAAAGAGAGAGATGCCCAAAATATAAAAATTCTAAACAATATTTTTTTAAAAAAAAGTGTTTTAAATTATTTCCTTTCATAAATATTTCTCTGAGAGTGCAGGGACTCTGAAAATGTATGAAAATCCTATTTCAATTCTAAAGGCATATGGAGAAATTTCATCTTTTAAATTTGGCACAATTATATTCTAGAGCATTTTCTGACAAAAATCAAAGCTTTTTGTAAAAACTAGCAGTCTTCTAAGCCCAAATGAAGGTGCTGGAATATACATGTGTTGATTGAATCTTGTGGGATGCTGAGAAATAATGTGTCCCTTTCTATTCACCACTATGTGAACTTTTTGCTATGCATTAAGAATTCTTAAGAACGATAATGCTTTTTAATATCAGTTTTTCTCTCTGTACTCCTGCCATTGAAATACATTGTCTTTGTACTTGCTATGAGTTTGTATCTTAAAGACACAAAATTCCTGAGAAAGCTTCTCTAGGGAAAATAAGCTGTAATCTTGCATCGTGAATCCTCAAAAAAAGTAAGCAAGCAGGCAGGAGTTCTACTGCGACCTTATACTAAAAAAAAGTAATAATTTGTTCCATTACGAACCAATTTTATGCTGAAAAAAGCAATATATTTTTTCTTTAATTATCAACTCTTCTTTTCACATAAAGTCTGATTTAAAGTTAGAATTGTTTATTGACATTGAATTGGGATATTTCTAGCTCATCTAGAAAATGAATGTGAATCACTTAAGCATTGATCTCAAGATATTTAGCCTGGCCTCTATTTTGAATAAAACTCAGTATGTTCCAAATGAGACAATAATTTAAAATCTGAATTTCTCTTAAGTTAACTAGTTAAAGTTTGAGATTAATTATTTAATATAATGAAAACTATTTATTAATTTCTTAATTTCACTGAGAAAGGTACAGGTAAACATTTTTTTTTCCATTCAAGTTTCCTCTCCAATGTAGGATTTTGAGACAAATTTGACAATAACAGGAATGGATAAAATAGCTGATAAATTCTATTTAATGAGTTGAAGCACTGTGCTCTGTTTTATTGATAGATGTCAGCCTGATAAAGTGAGGAATGTCAGCACACTTAATCTGCTCAATTACTACACTTTTTTAATCCTGTTTAGCATACTCTAAAAACAATGGAAATGCCCAATAAAACCTGGAGTAATTTATTTGATATTATCATAAATGCAATGGCACTGTGATTTAATAATGTGAATTCGAAATGCAATCGCACAATCTGTAAGCTACTAGGTATGCAAACAATCTTTCTGATAGGTTTTTTGTGGGTTTTTTTGGTGGGCTTTTTTTTTTTGGTTGTTGTTATGTTTGTTGGTTTTTTTTTTAAATGCCAAAATAGCTTAAGAATCTGACTTGCAGTACTTGTTTGGGCAAAATTCCTAGTGTCTGGTATGATGTTATTAATAGAACCATGGCAGAAACTTTAATTAAATGACTATACTTACAAGCAGTAGAATAGACAGCTGTCAAAAAAATGTCACCTGAAGTGAGAAACCATAAAGAATATTGGACAGCTACAGATGAATCTGTAAGTAATTGAATTTAGTAACTATTCTATAATATTTTCATAATTAAATTCTTGCATCTGTCAAGGAAAATAAATGTGTTTCGCCTGGATCAAGTATTTTTCACAGTGCAAAGCTGGTCATTCCCTGGATGAAATTGAAAGTAAGCAGAAAAGCAGAATGCGATTAAAAGATTCAGTGAATAAAAAGAATAACTTACATGTGAGTGCGGGGGCTTTTGTTGCTGAAAAATACCAATACAGACAAGTTTAAATGTCCTGCAGAAATGTGCTAACTTAATTACACCCTTTTAACTTTTCTGTCACCAGTCCTTGATTTTTGTGCCCATTAAGTTGACCACCTTAGACCGGGGAGTAGATAGATCAACTCAGAAACCTCTGCAATTTTTGTTAGCATTGATAAAAATGTCATTTTAAGTTTTTTCTTTTCAAAATAAGATTCCAGAACTTGCACTAGACACAAAATACAAAGGTTTCACTCCAAAGCAGAAACATTTGTTTTCCCATTTCAGTATTTTCTGTGGCGTGTATTCCAAGTAGCGCAAGCTGCGTTCAGTCTGTGGCCTCCGCAGTACTCGCAGGTGCCCCAGGAGCCTTTCTGTGAGCCATGCTGAGAACTGCCTGCAAACATGCTCAGTACCGGCTCTCACTGAGCCTCCCAAGCCCCTTGGAAAGCCTCCTATCATCGCATGCAATATTTAGCAGTTGCATGACCCCCACAGAACTATTCACATTCTGCAAAGCATCTTTATAAATACTCTAGGTTTAGTAATATATAGAAAATATAGGGGAAAACCAACAAACTCACTACAAACTCCTCATCAAGTCTGTGCTCGTGTCCTGCAAGCCTTATGAAGAGTGGATAGACTTTTCAGTCCTACTTCTGCCTATTGTCTGCATCAAAGTTTCTCAAATAATATTCCGGTTCCCTCCTTCAGCTGACTCACTTAGGAATAATATTTTTATTCCTGTTTCTATCCATTAGATGACTCCATTTATTAACCCTAACTCTGTTGAAATGGCAAGAGTCAGATGCTCAAGTCTCAAGTAGGAAGATGATCAAACTTGATGACTTTTGATTTCTATCTTATATGAGATCAGATGTGCAAGTATGAAACATCTCTCTTGTTTGCAGAGGCTTTGAATTAGCATGATAGTTATGGATATCAAAATGCAGGCCAGTGAAATATGAGGCTAAAACACAACTTTTTTGTTTTTCATCAGATGAGTGAATGAGACAGAGCATTGCAAAAATATGGTTTATTAAAATACTATTTTTAAAGAGAAGCAGATAATTCTGAAAAGAATCAAGTTTCTTCTCTTCACAGAAAACTCATTTGACAGCATTGTTAGTATTAAAAATGCCCCCAACTAATGTTAAAGTGTTTACTGACATACAAGCTGCTAGTGTTGTTTCATTCTATCAAATTACTTTGCTCCCTTTCTGTTTTTTCATATTGCAGAACAAAAACATTGGAATGTACAATTTACTTAAAATGAACTACTTGAGTTGACCTGCAGTACATACCTTTCATTATTCAGTAAAATCTTACAGTATTAGATCTCAAGTATCTTACTCTTTTCTTCTCAACACAGCAAAATGGCAAGAATATGTGCATTTATCATGATGTTTCAACACATTTCTTTAAAAGAGCAAGAGAAACATTTCCCTTCCTTAGGAAACAGTTTTATTTGCATCAAAAGAGGAAGTACCACCTTTATGATATATAAATGGGGAAAAAAAATATTACAAACGAAACTGCACCATTTTGCAACTGAGCAATCAGAAAATCCATAAAATAAATGCATTTCTCTGACTGAAACAAAAATATGATCTATAATTGTATATGTACACTATAATAATATAACAATGTAATGGCTATTGACATGTCTCTCTTCCATTGACACGTTCTAACTAACAGCTGGCACAATAGGTAGGATCACTAGACTGGGGGATTCAGATGAGAGAAGGGAGCAGTCATCCAACTCACAGACATCCTAATTCAGCAATCAGAAGAAAGGTCAATGTTTAACCAAATGATTCATTTTCAAAAATAAATTTCTTTTTATGATTCTTAAGCCAGAGTTGAATAGGACTGATGAATTATTTCACGATCTTTTAGATACTGTATGTAAATCAGTGAGATTTCCATGCTAGCTGTGTGTCACCTTGGAGGTAAACTGAATGAAGACGGTTTATCTGTGGCAAGATCTGTACTGTCTGATTTAGTTTTTAAGTCAAAACCAAAGGTAATGCTGCCTCCCAGCCCAGCTCTGGATTCAAAGACTACTGAAAACAGTGCAAGTTGCAGGGCTTTCCAGAGCGGTCCCATTCAGGTACAGTAATCGGTGCAGATATGGCAGGGATTGAGCTGTGAGATAATGAGGAACTGTGCAATGAAAATGTTAATTAGCTGAAATGAGAAAGAAAAAACAGACAACTTTTGGAGATACTGAAACCAAAAGGGTCTTTGGCTGCACAGAAGTGCATCAAAACGGCTCATTCTGCGAAGTGTAAGGCTCTTTATAACAGAAAGTTGTACAGAGCCACAGTGGGGACTTACCTCCCGCATCCACCTGCCGAAACCTAACCTCTGCTGAAATTGCAGAGAGTAATGGGTTTAACTTTAGGCCAATAATGAGTTTAATCTTTAGGCCAGAGACTCACAAATACTTGATTTGCAACTGATTCCAAACAGAGCTTCATGCGTATGATTTTAACTAAAATACATAGGGAGCCCCATGTGGTCACTCAGTCAAAATGGTGTTTCCACTGGTGAATCAATTTACGTGGAAAAGGGAGTGACCTCTTTGGAAGGAACCTCCATGAGAAGTTAGAGGAAAGCTGTTTCTCACCTCTTCTTCCCATCTGTGAATAATGCGTTTTCGTACAAATAAAGATCAAAACGACTCATAAACTTTTCCTCTCTTGCTCCTCCCTCCAGTAGAAAATGTTACTGGCTTGTTCATAAGGATTCACTGATTTAATAGCACATAAGCACTTTTCATAGAAAGTGTGAGAATGCCAAATATTTGTCAGACCCAGCCAGCATCAAGTAATTGAAGTTTTTACTGTGTATTGCTTCTGATGGTCAGGGGTTCCTTTGTATTGCAAAGTGGCTGCACAAAGGAAGCCACCAGCAGCAGGAGCAGCATACGCACGTGGTGTTTGAAACTGTACAGGAAGGCAAATCCAAAGGGGTTGTTCAGAATTTGCTAGTATGCTCTTTTGAAAGTGTTAAATTTTTGTGGTCTTGATTACTGAACATAGCATCCCATCTCATCAGGCAGTGAATTTCTTAGCATATATTCTCAAATCAAAGGCATTGGCTCCCACATACTAAACCAGTATATTATCAGGACTCAGAAAAAAACGGATAAATCCCTTGAATGCCCTTAAGCAACACTGTGTTTCTGTGTTCTGAAAGCTTTCCATATGTCATGTAATGCTTTCCAAATCATCCAATCATTCCATGGCTGGATTAATAAAGGATTCATGCATATAAAAACAGGTAAATAAGTCAGTAAGCTTCCACATTATCCTAACAGAGACAGAGAAGGAACTGCAGGATTTGTAATTGAGAGTTTGTACACTTTTCAGGTTTAGCAAGTAAAATTACAGAAATATCTGGAAGATGTTATGCTTATTATCACGTCCATCTCTATAAAACAAGGCATCTGCTTTTGTTTATTGCCAAAAACATAGGAGTGGTGGCATCTGAGTTGGTCTTGATGGTCTCCTTTAAATTTCTTTATAAACTACCCAGAAACTCTGCCAAATTCTAGTGACTTTTCCATGTGTATGGTGAAGAAAGAGAGCAGCTCGGCATCTATAGGAAGTATAACAGCTGGATCTGACCATTCAGCATGACGTATATTGTGGTAACACAAACAATCCAAGTACGTCTCCATCTCCACAGAACTTCATTTTGATTTGAGTTAGGTATATGACAGGAAAACTATCCTTCTGGTATCTTAGGATATTTTTTTTTCATTGAACATAAGCAATGTATACTGACTTCAGTGAGGCATCTTGTGGAATAAGGTACTACACAAAGATTGTAATGGTTTCAGTCACACAGGTTCATTTTATTTGTGTCCTGGAGAACTATATTTTAGTTACCGGAACTATCCTGCATAATGTATTAAGTAGGCCACTCAAAGATACTGGCAAGATTTCCTGCCCAATGACTTTCCAAACTCCAACTCTCCACTTGTTCTAGGTACACCCATTCATATTTAAATTTCAATCAGTGACTGTAGATTTTTTTTTTTCTTTTCGTAGAATCATAGAAACATTTAGGTTGGAAAAGGCCCTTAAGATCACCAAGTCCAACTGCCCAATTTGTTTATCATGTGGTAGAATCTGGGGTAAGATATCTTATTCCTGTGCTATCCTAGGTCTCTCAGGAAAGGTTGCTAGACTGTAGGGTTAAGTTTACTTTTATCTATTTTTTTAAAAATTTTATTTCCTAAATTCACCTTATTTATATTGGCGCAATAGTTTTCCAACTATCTTTGCCATATAATTGTATAGACTCTTAAATCGGGATTTGCTCCTGAATTTACCTATCAGCAACACAGGTATTTACATCTGGACAGGTCAAACTGGGATAGAGTTAATTTTCTTCCTAGGAGCTGGTATAGTGCTGTGGTTTGGATTTAGGATGAGAATAATGTTGATAACACACTGATGTTTTAGTTGTTGCTGAGTAGTGCTTATACTAAGTGAAGGACTTTGCAGCTTCCCATGCTCTGCCAGTGAGGAGGTGCACAAGAATCTGGGAGGGGGCACAGCCAGGACAGCTGACCCAGACTGGCCAAAGGGATATTCCATACCATATGACGTCATGCTCAGTATATAAACTGGGGGAAGTTGGTTGGGGAGGGATTGCTGCTCAGGGATGGGCTGGGCATTGGTCAGCAGGTGGTGAGCAATTGCACTGTGCATCACTTGTTTTGTATATTCTTATTGTTACTATTATTCTTTCTTCCTTTGCTATCCCATTAAACTGTCTTTATCTCAACCCATGAGATTTTTTGTCGATTCTCTCCCCTATCCCACTGGGAAGGGAGGTGTGAGCGAGTGGCTGTGTGGTGCTTGGTTGCCGACAAGCAGTCAATGGATAGACACTCCTAGGGCAGAGTTCTGAAGTCCTATTTTAGAACTGAAGATGTGATGAGATGACTTGCAAGTTCAAACAGTTTTCTTCCTAGAGGGCACAAAGATGGTAAGTTCAGACATACACATATCATCAAAGGAATCTTAGGATAAAATTTTGATTAATATCTATGATAGTCAAGATTGTTAACTGGAATTTATAACGCTAAGTCCTCTGGAAATCTTTGAAATTTTCATCTGCGGACACTGAGGCTGCATTGACTTCTGAGTGGTCCACGTGCCTAAGTCCATACAAAACTCTGATATCTTTAAAGTCTAAGTATTTTATTTAAGACACCTGGGGGGGGGGGGTTCAGTGAATTTATCAGGCAATTGAGAATCTAGTTGTTGTGAAAGTGGTGGATATTGTGTATTCTTTGAGCATTCTAAGTCATGGTATCATGCAGCTTCCTGGATCTCTTTTGAATATTGGAAATTCTCATCAGGTCCAGTGCAAGTTGCTGAGTAATGGAACATTCAAAGCATGCGCAAAGAGTAGCTGTAGACACTATTACTCTTAAACAATGAAATTCACAAAAATGTTCCTTTTTATCAACATATTTGTTTATTTCAAAAGAAATTGTCATTTTCAGCTTGTGTTACAACATACTGGCAGATAAAGTTAGCAAGGGCAAGTTATTATCATGTAGTTTATTAGATGCAATCAAGTGTACAAGCAGAAGGGACATCCTGATGAGAAGTCGGAAGTCTTGAGAAATTACTGTCATTGTGCATGAAACTGAGGTCATGCCTAGAGAGAGGCTTGGATTAATGATCTGTCACTTTCTGTAAACACACATTTCAAATATCATGAACCGTCTACGACTGCATGACAATTACTTTAAATGTTTGTTGGTATTAGAGCTATAAATATCAATGAGTTGGTTAAAAAAATCTGCTTGTGAAATATGGACCTTTTTACTTAAACTATATTAAACTATTAAATTGTTAACTATTACTTATCCTCAGAAAATACATACCAGTAGCTACTAGGAACAGAATCACAAGAGCTATTACAAGCACCTTTCTTGATGACTGATTTGTTCATTAAGACATCAAAAATCAAAGCTGTGGTGCTCACCCTTCAGCTCTGCAACAGCCAATGAAATCAAAGGGAATTTGTTCACTGGCTTCAAGGGGTGGCCAACCGAGCTTCCTACCCTGCTTGAGATGTGCAGGATCTACTGGGTAAAAACTCTCTGAATTGCTCTCTGATTACATTGAATTCTCTGCTCTGTTTAAATATGCTCTAGTTACAGCATTGACATACACTAATTCAGCAGAGTTTCTAAGCAAGGTTTAGCTTATGTGTGAATGCTGGATGACGAAACTGCCTCCAAAGTTTTAATCAGCCAGTGTAATCTGTTTTGGCATCTCTGTGAAAATTCACTCAATCTCCAGGAGCCTGTTTCCTTTTCTGGAAATGCAGGACAATAAAAAGTAACTTTCTGCCATGGGTTGTTGATGGCATAAGGGGCTGGTTTTGATTACAGAAGGGATTTTCTGAAACCATAAACAACACAGAAGCCTACTCATTAACATGGAAAAACAAGTAACTTCATCTGAGTTCCCCTAAGAATCATATCTTTTACAAGGTTATTGTTCCAAGCTTGGAAATAAAGAGAATTTTACTGTTTAGGAAGAGTTAGGAAGAAATTCAGAATAAATTCAAGAAGACTATTAATAATTCAACACTATTTGAGCTTAGAAGCCCCAGTGCCTTGGGCATTTATAGTCATGACATCAGTCTTCTTGAAGGGGTAAGTAAATAATCCAATTGAGCATTTAGCCAGTCCTTTCCATCCTTCTCTTCATTGATCATTCACTCTTTCTTGTTTAACAGACCTACTCCCTATGTCAGCTTATGTTGCAACTGGTTAAGGTGAACATAACAAGGTTCCTTTAGACCAAAGACATCTGTCTTTGATCTAAACTCTCTCCATTCTAGCAGCTGTAACATTGCTGTTTCATGCTTCAGACAGAATAGATCACTTGTTACCAGGAAGGCCCATTTAGTTAAAGTTGGGATGGGCGGCTGCAAAGAGCTCTGCTGTTATAATTCCTCGCCCAAGACACATTAAGGTCATTTCTCTTATCGTTACACAAGAAAGATGATAGCATTTTAATCTTCTTACTCAAATACCCCATTACCCAAATACCCCAACTAATTTAAATGACAAAGTCAGAATCCCACCTGTACTGACTTTCATGGCATCTTGTGTGATGCAGCACAGAGTCGCTTTGTGGTAAGAACTATTTCTGTCACACCTGTTTAGTCAGTAACATTTGGCATCCTGTGAGATGCAATCCAGCTTGGAAAGCCACTTGAGAAACTCAGTCCCTAAAGAAACATAGAAAACAAAGTCAGACTCCTAAATGGTACTAGAAAATAAATGCCAAAGTGCAAATATTTCTGCTTTTTAACCTTTCAAAGAAGAAAGAAGAATTAGATAAAGTTATGATACAACATAGAGAGGAGAATAATAATGAGTGTGAATCGTGTGGAAATTCAGTTTTGCCTTTTCTCCTTCTTGCTCTGTAGCAGACAGTTAATATTTTCATGGTCCCGTGCCTCAAATGTAGCAATTGTTACTGCGTATATTTCTAACTGTAGCAAAGAAAAAAAAAAATCTATATTCTCCACCAGAAATACTATTAGGTTGTTACGGATAATAAAGGGAATAGCTTGACTTCCTGTAACAGGTGAATAGTCTGCATACACAGATTTCCGAATGCCAGTCACTCCACATTTAGAAAAGTCAGACTTGCTTGTTGGTTTGCAGCAATGTTTGCTGCTGCACTGAAATGTGCTCAGAATAAACTGTAGTGGAAGAAAATCTTAAATTTCTGCTTTTCCTCTCTCAAAAACACAAATAAAGTGGAGTTGTTTGGGATTTTGCTGATTAACATGCTCATTCCTTTCTATTCCTTCTTTGAGACTCATGTAATTTTCAACCCAGCTGTGGAATCTCCTTTTCTGAATAAAGGACCATATAATTCCAGGATCTTGGTCTGTCAATAGCATTCTTGAGTGCTCAAGTCTACACCAGGAAAGGCATAAAGTTGTTGCTTTTGTGGACATTAAAAGACACTTTTCGCAAACAGACCAGTAAGGAGACAAATCATTCTAAACCCCAAATATAATTAATTGATTTGTTGGAGGTGAATTATTTATGTTCCTCAGTCAAGATAGAATAAGTATTGGCACAAAGCAGTTTATAGATATTCTACACCTTAATTCCAACATGTTACCCTCAGACTAAGAACAAGAGACAGAAAAAGAAAAAGCAGTCCTCTCGGTCGCCCAGACCATAGAAGAAGTAATGTATGCTCAGGTGACTTTAAAAAACACTGTTTGAAAAAAAAAAAACCACCACCTATATTTTATGTAAACAGATCAACTGAACATTTAACTGAAATTTTGCAAACTATAAATATTTTTGCATCAACTCATAGACATATCAGAATAAAAAAGTAAGACCCTGCCTTAAAAGAATGATACTTTTGAAGATGACTCAGTTGTTCTGAAAACCTCCCCTAGGAGTGGGCTGGTTCTTTGCCAGAGATCTGACCCATGTTCAAGGCACAGGAGCTCTCAGTGAAGAGCTCTTTCAGCAGCCCAAGCCTTCCTTTGGTGCCCCCTCTGCAGCCAAATGGAGATCTGGGCCTTTTCTCTCCCCAGACACTAAAGACAAACACTCCAGGCATGGTCCTAGCCATTGCCAAAGACCCTTATGTATATCACAGATTTTAAACCTTAAACATGAGCTGAGCCTTTGCCAAGGATCCAACTGAAAATGTTCTAAAGAGAAATTATTTTTGCAAGCTAAGCCTTCCTCTGACAGACCCTCTACAGCCCCACTCTAGATGCATCTCAGGTATTTGTGTCTTTCCTATCTTCACCCTAACCCTAACCCTAACCCTAGACATATTTTGAGCCTCAGCCAAGGACTCTCAGCCCTGGCCAAGATTAAACAGTTACCAGAGAAAGTATTTTGTGTAACCTACCCTCCTTTGGCAAACTCTTTGCAGCTCCGCTCTGAATTGTATGGTAGACTTTGACTCCCTCCTATTTTGAATTCCTACTATAAGCCTAACCCAAAACTTAAATCTTTGTATGGGCTGAAAACAAAAAATATGGCCCCAGGCAGGCCTATTCCAGATGAAAAATTTATCATGGGATAATTTTTACTGTAGCATATCCCTTCCTTTGGCAGCCACTTTGCAGCCCCCAAGTCTAACCCTAAGGCTACGAATAATTTTCTTGGGCTAAATCTCAGCAAAGTGCAAGGCTGAGTTTTAGGGCCAAAGATAAATCCTTGAGTTTCTGTCATGTATGTACATATACTTAAACATGTATATGCATATACAGGGGGTGGGGGGGTTGGAACTAGATGCTCTCTAAGGTCCCTTCCAACCCGAACCATTCTATGATTCTATGATTATATGATTCTATATCTGCATGTGTTTCTATTTAAGTTATATATATATGTGACTAATGTATGCATATGCATACACATATGTGCTTACATACCTACATGTGTAAGCTAAAATGCTCAGTAATTCCAACAGTACAAGACTGAGTTCCACTAATATATAACACTACATGAAGTGTTTTTCCCCACTATAATATTTTATGTTCTGTTTTTAACACCGATGATGACCCCTGGGAGCCCCAGAGCTCTGTGTTAGAACACCACGACTGGGGGAATGAGAAAGTCCCAGCTGACCCTGAACTTGTTTGAAACTTGCTGCTCCAGCTGGATGCACATAAGTCTACGGGACCCAATGGGATTCATCCCAGGGTACTGAAAGAGCTGGCTGATGTTTTTGTGGGCCCTCTGTTATTTTTCAACAGTCTTGAGAGTCTGGGCGGTCTTGAGAGTCTGGAGAGCTCCCAGTTGACTGGAAGCTGGCAAATGTTGTCCTAATAATCCAGAAGGGTAAGAAGGAAGATCCTGGTAATTACAGACCTCTCAATCTCACTTCAGTGCCTGGTAAAATTATGGAGAAGGTTGTTCTGGCAGTTGTTGAAAAACACTTGAGAGACAATGCAGTTCTTGGTCATAGCCAGCACGGATTCATAAAGGGAAAGTCCTGTTTAATCAATTTAATTTCCTTTTATGATAAGGTCATCCATCTACTTGACCAAGGGAAGCCAGTAGATGTGGGGGTTTTGATTTTAGCAAAGCTTTTGATAATGTTTCTTACAGTATCCTTCTGGACAAAATGTCCAGCATTCAGCCAGACAAGTCCATAATATGTTGGGTGAGTAATTGGCTGATGGGTCAGGCTCAAAGAGTTATAATGAATGGGGCTGGCAGCCAGTCACCAGAGGGGTTCCTCAGGTCTCAATTTTAGGGCCAGTGCTCTTTAATGTTTTCATAAATGATCCAGATGCAGGAGTCAAACGTACATTAAGTAAGTTTGCTGACGATACTAAATTAGGAGGAGCTGTGGGCTCCTTTGAGGGTAGAGAGTCCTTACAGAGAAATCTGGATAGACTGGAGAGCTGGGTAATCACCAACTGTATGAAATATAACAAGAGCAAGTGCCAGATTCTCCACCTGGGATGGGGTAATCCTGGTTATATGTACAAACTGGGGGATGAGAGGATGGAGTGCAGCCCCACGGAAAGAGATCTGGGGGTTGGGTTGATGGCAAGTTGAATATGAGTCAAGAGTGTGCCCTGGCAGCCAAAAGGGTCAACCATGTCCTGGGGTACATCAAGCACAGCATAGGTAGCCGGTCGAAGGAGGTGATTGTCCCATTCTACGCTGCACTGGTGTGGCCCCACCTCAAGTACTGTGTGCAGTTTTGGGCATCTCAGTACAAGAAGGACATCAGACTATTAGAGTGTGTGCAGAGGAGGGTGACCAAGATGGTGAAAGACCTCGAGGGCAAGACTTATGAGGAGTGGCTGAGGTCACTTGGTTTGTTCAGCTTAGAGAAGAGAAGGCTGAGGTGTGACCACATGGCAGTCTATAACTTCCTCAAGGGAGGCAGCAGAGAGGGAGGTGTTAATGTCCTCTCTCTGGTGACCAGCAATAGGACACGAGGAAATGGAATGAAGCTGCATCAAAGGACGTTCAGATTGGAAATTAGGAAAAGGTTCTGCACTGAGAGGGTGGTCCGTCACTGGAACAGGGTCCCCAGGGAAGTGGTCACAGCACCAAGCCTGTCAGAGTTCAAAGAGTGTCTGGATGATGCTCTTAGTCATATAATTTAGTTTTAGGTAGTCCTGCAAGGAGCAGGGAGTTGGACTTGATGATCCTTATGGGTCCTTTCCCACTTGAGATATTCTATGATTCTATGTATTTGGTTCATTAATTCCACATATTCTGGATTACTGCTGAGTGGGAGAGGGTAGAGGGAACAGGACATATATTTGGCTGTGGGCACTCTTTTCATTATGAGATAAAGGAATATGTATACTTTGAATAACATTTAGTTTTAAACTATGGTAGTGATAGGTTAATGGTTGGACCCGATGATCTCGGAGGTCTCTTCCAACCAAAACAATTCTATGATTCTATGATTCTATATCTTTTTCAGACATTAATGTCAGTTAAGGTTTTTTCTTTTTTTTTTCCCCCCACTAAAAGCAGTTAAATAAAAGGAACACATTGTAGAAGTACTAATAAAGGCCCTTCCTCTGAATCTGTGTCAGAGTGTGTGATAATTCTGTCCCAGGCACTCCCAGGAGAATCCAGCAGGATGCTTCTAACAAATGAGGTTCCTCATGTGAATGGCGGAAAACTCATGAGTTTTGATTGTGTTATTTGCCTGGGTTTGTTAGATGGGTGTGAACAAATTGGTACAGATCCAGTTACTAACTGGCACAGCTGGGACTCACACCAAGAAACAAATCAAAAAAATACGGTTCCCTTTGCAAAGAGCTACTTACCTTATAAAATGAACAGAACTTGTTTCAGCATAAAAGGTACAGGAGATACTAAACAAGTTACAGTGCTTTGCTTAGAGTCACACTTTCAAAATATGAAGACTATTGGGAAAAATAGAAACATGCAAAAATATTGTAATTGGTTTATAAAAACGTTCTGTAAAGTTTATATTGCAATTGCACATAGAAGCCCACAGAAAAGTATAAAAACAAACTATAAATAAAACAAAAATGCTCGGACTTGATGATCTTAAAGGTCTTTTCCAATCTAAATGGTTCTATGATTCTATGAAGAAGACGGAGGAAATGCAAACAGGTTTAAAATGTTATCACCATAACTGATGTTGGTTTTGTTAGCATTTTCAGGATCTGCTGCTTCAAATAGCCCGAACCACACCTGATGTAAACAGTTGTAATCCGCAGCCTACAATCTCTGCCACCCCACACTCACCCTTCAGTCAGCTGAGTCTTTATATCACTGATGCTGGGAAGCAATTCAGGTCGCTTATCTGAGATTATAGTTGTTTCAAGAATACATAGATTACCTATACATGGCTGTTCAACTTCAAACAGACAGTAAAATCTCGAGACCTTCTTAATTGCTTTCTGTAAGCCTTTTATTTTCGCATGCAAAGGTACTCAGAAGGACCACAGTTTAAGGTCAAACATTTGAATTTTCCAAAATTAAATTTCAAATTGCATTTTCAGTGACTATATTCATAGGTCACACTTAGTGCTTATCCCTGGCTATTTGATGGTAAAACACTGATCATAGTATATGAATGTAGTATGTGGACTGGCCCATTAAATATCTCCTGAGTTTTTTTGAAAACACTTGTGAGAAATTGTGCTGAACGTAATTGTGACCAAATTGACTGTGAAGGAAAGAGCTCCTGTGAGGAGTAAGGAGGCACAAGAACAGTAAGAATTGGGGGGATTTCAGTAAGAGAAACTTTCAAAAGTGTATAAATGCTCTTATGAGGGAAATGATACAGTTCTTTAGAGTCTAGTCTTTCTCTGGGTTGTACAGCTCTACAATGATTTGACAATAAAGTTTAGTTCTTCATTCCTGATGTTTACAATTGTTCCCATTTCAGCTTCTTTGCTTGCTATTTGTTCCCTTTGAATCCTGAAGTAACTATTGGATATTCCTGAATTTTTAATTACATGTATATCACTAGATTATGACGAAACTTGACAAAATAGAGAAAAAAATGAATCCTTTCTTCTTGGCAGATCTTGGAAAACTCACAATGGCAAAAGTTAATTGGGGTATATTATAAGTCACATACATACACTGCAATAAAACACATGGTTTCAGCAGAGATGTACATGAGTTAATTACCTGATATTAGTGCTAGTAATGTGGCAATAGTTGAAGACAGTATATAGCCATATCCTCAGTGCAGAGGAGAGCGGTTTACCAGATCTGTGGCTGGCATCAGACAGGACTCTCCAGTGATTGGTACACTTAGGATGGAAATTAGAAGGCCTTTACACAGCAAAGCTCTGAGATTCTGAGTATTAATAAATATACTAGCTGTTAAGAGGAGATCAGTGAGTTTATGGAACCCTCCAATATGTTGTCCTTCGAGCAGAGAGAACAGGACTGTCTGCAGTGGTGACTTCTGCTCTTATGTTGCTGTACATCACAGATCAAATATTCTATAGAAAAAATCTCAAACAATTTTTAAGACAAAAGAGCCATATTTAACTCTAGCTGGAGACTGGCCTATTTTATATTAGTAGATTTTTATAAATAAGGTGTTGAGGAAGGGAATATGTCAATCAGGAGTGATAGGGTAGTGTAGTGGCAGTATCCTTGTTCAGTAATCAATAGCTGCCTTCTTCACAGGAAGGCATGTCCTGCGACGAATGGCTAAGGACTGTGGGCTTCTCTAGTTTGGAGAGAAGGCTGAGGGGCGACCTCATAGCTCTCTACAGCTTCCTCAGGAGGGGAAGTGGAGAGGAAGGTGCTGAGCTCTTCTCCCTGGTACCCAGTGACAGGACATGTGGGAATGGTTCAAAGCTGCATCAGGGGAGGTTTAGACTGGACATTAGGAAGCATTTATTTACCGAGAGGGTCATTAAACATTGGAACAGGCTTCCTAGAGAGGTGGTCGATGCCCCAAACCTGTCAGTGTTTAAGAGGCATTTGGACAATGCCTTTAATAACGTGCTTTAATTTTTGGTCAGCCCTGAATTGGTCAGGCAGTTGGACTAGATGATCATTGGAAGGGACTTGTGGAAGGGATCACAAGTCTGTTCCAACTGAAATACGTTATTCTATTCTTGGGCACTGTTTTAAGCATCTGCAAAACAGAGATAATGTTATTGAATGCCTTTATAAATTTTTTTCAGGTTTAACACTAAAAATCATTAAAGAGCCTTTGAAAGCTGTTATCACTCCACCAAGCAACATCCAAGTGATGGAGCAAGTTAGAGACCAAAGGTTTTCCTTGACAGTTATGAACTGAGCACAGTTTTTCTGTTTTCTTTTAATTTAACTTCCTGTCAGATGCAAGAAGGATGCCTTAGAAGGAATGAAAGACTAATAAACTAAAGATTAATATTTTAGGAAAACTTGTTTTAGTATTTTCAGACATTGGTCAATCTTCTGTGTGAAGACTTAGTTCAATACAATAGAGGAATGTTTGAATCATAGAATCATAGAATAGTTTTGCTTGGAAGGGACCGTTAAAGGTCATCTAGTCCAACCCCCCTGCAATGAGCAGGGACATCTTCAACTAGATCAGGTTGCCCAGAGCCCCATCCAGCCTGACCTGGAATGTTTCCAGGGATGGGGCTTCTACCACCTCTCTGGGCAACCTGTGCCAGTGCCTCATCACCCTCATTGCAAAAAATTTCTTCCTTATGTCTAGTCTATATCTCCCCTCTTTTAGTTTAAAACCATTACCCCTTGTCCTATCACAGTAGGCCCTGATAAAAAGCTTTTCCCCATTTTTCTTATAGGCCCCCTTCAAGTACTGAAAGGCTGCAATAAGGTCTCCCTGGAGCCTTCTCTTCTCCAGGCTGAACAGGCCCAACTCCCTCAGCCTGTCTTCGTAGGAGAGGTGCTCCAGCCCTCTGATCATTTTTGTGGCCCTCCTCTGGACCCGATCCAACAGGTCCATGTCCTTCTTGTGTTGGGGGCTCCAGAGCTGAACGCAGCTCTCCAGGTGGGGTCTCACCAGAGCAGAGTAGAGGGGGAGAATCCTCTCCCTCGACCTGCTGGCCACACTTCTTTTGATGCAGCCCAGGATACAGTTGGCTTTCTGGGCTGCGAGCGCACATTGCTGGCTCACGTCCACCATTTCATCCACCAGTACCCCCAGGTCCTTCTTGGCAGGGCTGCTCTCCATCCCTTCATCTCCCAACCTGTATTGATACCGGGGGTTGCCCCAACCCAGGTGCAGGGCCTTGCACTTGTCCTTGTTGAACCTCATGAAGTTCACCTGGGCCCACTTCTCGAGCTTGTCCCTCTGGATGGCATCCCGTCCCTCAGGCGTGTCCACCACACCACTCAGCTTGGTGTCATCTGCAAACTTGCTGAGGGTGCACTCAATCCCACTGCGTCATTGATGAAGATATTAAAGAGTACTGGTCCCAATACGAACCCCTGAGGGACACCATTTGTCACTGATCTCCATCTGGACGTTGAGCCACTGATCACTACCCTCTGGATGTGGCCATCCAACCAATTCCTCATCCACTGAACAGTCCACCCATCAAATCCATATCTCTCCAACTTAGAGAGAAGGATGTTGTGGGGGACTGTGTCAAAGGCCTTACAGAAGTCCAGATATAGATGACATCCGTAGCTCTTCCCTTGTCCACTGATGTAGTCACTCCATCGTAGAAGGCCACTAGGTTGGTCAGGTAGAACTTGCCCTTGGTGAAGCCGTGCTGGCTGTCTCCAATCACCTCTCTGTCCTCTATGTGCCTCAGCATAGCTTCTAGGAGGATCTGCTCCATGATCTTCCCAGGCACAGAGGTGAGGCTGACAGGTCGGTAGTTCCCAGGGTCCTCCTTCCTACCCTTTTTAAAAATGGGTGCAATGTTTCCCTTTTTCCAGTCCCCAGGGACTTCACCTGACTGCCATGACTTTTCAAATATCATGGAGAGCGGCTTGGCAACTACATCAGCTAATTCCCTCAAGACTCTGGGATGCATCTTATCAGGTCCCATAGACTTATGTACATTCAGGTTCCTCAGGTGGTCATGAAACTGATCTTCTCTTACAGTGGGAGGGACTTTGCTTCCCCAGTCCCTGTCTTGCAGTGCATCCGCTCAAGAGGCATGGGAAGAGAGGTTACCAGTGAAGACTGAGGCAAAAAAGTCATTGAGTACCTCAGCCTTCTCCTCGAACTTGAACTACAAGTCTGAATTCAGTAATGTAGTGTGAGAATTCTTAGAAAGTTGTTTCCTCTGTGAGTCTGTCTTGAAGCCACTGAGGTACCAGGTAAATTCCTCTTGACATCAACAATGTAATATTAGTTGTTTAGAAACAGAGGGGGAAATCAAAGAATTGATACTCTGTGTCGTGCTCCATGTTTACAGAAAGTAACCCGGTATTGAGAGGTTTCTGCTTCCAAACCATCACCAGAGCCTCCATAGAAGTGTACACTGGCTGGTGTAGGTAAAAAAGAAGGTTAGAATAGCTTTCAAAATAGTAATATCACTTTGGATAACTTCATTTTAATCATTTGGTACTGCAGTTTCATAATTCCTGGTCCAGCCTCCTAAATCTTTAAATAGCAGTAATATAAATCTGCAATGAATACTTTTACAAGATACTAAACCCAGATGCTTAGAGACACTAGGCAAATTCTACATATGCCAGAACAGCCGCATAAAGTTCCTCATAGACTAGCATGCCCTGGGATCTATTCCAAAAATTGTCTTGTTTTGAAAAGTACTATAGCCTGAAGGGTTTCAGAGTTCGAGTGCTGGGAATGAGGTAAAACACACACAGAGAGAAAGGAATGTAGAATGCCATCATTCTGATATATCTTTTTAAAGGAGGCCATCTGATCGATGTTTTTTTCCAATGGTGGAGAAAAGAAGGAAGAGAAACCCACAGTAATGCCTGCCAGAATTAGATGCTGATGACTCTCTGATTTTATTCTGTATGCTTCATGATCACATTCTGCAAGTCCAAAATAAAATCCTGAAACAAGATACATCTAATCCAGTGGCACTATCTGCTGCGGCATACACCTAAGGTCACAGATCCCTGCTGCCTCTCATTCATTTACTGCCAAATAGAGAGCCAAGATAACAGCATGAATGTCAGGATAGCCTGCTATCACTGGCTCTCAACTCCTGACGATGCTTTTCTTGTGCTTTAGCGAAAAGACACCGACATCATCACCAGAATGTACACTAGCAAGATGGGAGCTGACAGACCCTTGCGAATACTGGCCAGCAGTGGGATCTGAATTCCCAGTGGGAAGGAGACATGAGCCAGCAACACCCGTGGCTGCCCCAGAAAACATCCAGCCTTGCAACAGACTGCAGGGGCTTGTCAGGAATGGTTGTCACGAAACCCTCAGAAACCAGCTCACCAGCTCCCCCTCTCCCTCAGTCCGAACTAGTTTGTATTTATCTTGTTGCTCTTAACAAGGTAGATTTATGATTTTGAGATTCAGAAAGTTTGTCCACATCTATAATAGCCACAGTTCCTTAACTGGCAGAACTACAAACAGAAAACTGAGCACCTTAATGTATCTGACATCCCTCTGCTCACATTCATTGCCACCTACTCATACCTATAGTCATTATTCATTAACAACCTTTGTCTTAATTGTATTCAGTAATTTGAGCAATGACTGTGCTATAATTTTATGGAAATAAAATACTGTTTTCTCTCCCTGTACATTCCTAACAGAAGGAATCCTATCCAGAAATACTATATGTATTTAAAACATTCCATAAACACTCCTATCATGGAGCGTTGCTTAAAAGTAAGGTTTTTTAGTGTACAGAGAAATACTTTAAGCCATGATCAATAGATTACTTAGGAACTTAATTCTTGTTAGACATATAATTTCTTATAGATTATAAATGCTTGTAAAGAGTTTGAAGCCTGAAGTACCTCTCCTCCCAAATGCTTTCCTAAATTGTGGTCTCTGTTATTTACACAGAATTATTTCGAGTTGCACTTAGAAATAATGTTTTTACTAAGTGTTTTTGGAATGAAACAAAATTCGCAAACTGTTTTTAATGCACTACTAAAAATTCAATTTAATTTGATATTTATATTATCTGGTCTATGGTGGGAAATAAACATTTTGTGTTACTGGCTCACAAAAAAACCCAACCAAACAAAAAAATTCATGCTTCTTTCTTACTATCTGAGTGTTCTCAGTGTTCCTGAGAAATACATTTTGTTTATGTGTAGGATCTAAATGGGCTGTGTTACAGAGCAAGGATATGAGAGATAAGGGGAAATAGTCGTAAATGTGGAAAGTTCACATTGGAGGGTCCTTTATAATTTGACAGAAATATTCTTTAGGCCTATATAACATGCTGTAATGTTGTAAAATGATAGGCAAATCTTTCATCTCATATTCAGCCTATGCCTTGGCTCTGGCAAACATCCAGAGAGCTTTAAACTAGATTTGAAAGGGGAAAGGGATAAAACCAGGCTCACTAGAGATAAGCCTGGGGGCAGCACACCAATGTTCAAGGGACAGTGTGCTAGCGAGGTCTTTTGGTCTGCCATCTCAGTGGAGGCAGGGGATGGAGATCCATGTGGCAGCAAAGATGCAAGGGTTATTGATGTGTTAGAAACCACGGAAGCACCTGAGAATGGTCACATAGGAATTAGGGTTTCTCCCCCCAGAAAGGTGGTGGGATCAACAGCCCAAACTGAAGTGCATCTACACCAATGCACGCAGCAGGGGCAGCAAACAGGAGGAACTGGAAGCCACTGTGCAGCTGGAAAACTATGGTATAGTTGCCATCACGGAAACATGGTGGGATGGCTCGCACAACCGGAGTGCTGCAATGGATGGCTATAGACTCTTCAGAAGGGATAGGCAAGGAAGGAGAGGCGGTGGGGTAGCCCTGTATGTTAGGGAGTGTTTTGGCTGTCTAGAGCTTGATGATGGTGACAATAGGGTTGATATAGGGTGAGTGTTTATGGGTAAGAATTAGGGGAAAGGCCAACAAGGCAGATATCATGGTGAGAGTCTGTTATAGACCACTCAACCAGGATGAAGAGGCAGATGAAATATTCTATAAGCAGCTGGGAGGAGTCTCACAATTGCTAACCCTTGTTCTTGTGGGGGACTTCAACTTGCCAGATGTCTGCTGGAATACAAAAGGAGGGCTAAGGAGAATCTCCATCCTTTATTGGATGCAGGGGGAAACATAGTAATAAAAGATGAGGAAAAGGCTGAGGTACTTAATGCCACCTTTGCCTCAGTCTTTCATAGCAAGACCAGTTGTTCTCCGGGTACCCACCCCCCTGAGCAGGAAGACAGGGACAGGGAGCAGAATGAAGCCCCCATAATCCAAAGGGAAATGGTTAGCGACCTGCTACACCACTTAGACACACACAAGTCTATGTGGCCAGACGGGATCCACCCAAGGGTGCTGAGGGAGCTGGCAGAAGTGCTCATCAAGCCACTCTCCATCATTTATCAGCAGTCCTGGCTAACTGGGGAGGTCCCAGTTGACTGGAAGTCAGCAAATGTGAAGCCTGTCTACAAGGAGGGACAGAAGGAGGACCCAGGGAACTACAGGCCTGTCAGCCTGACCTCAGTGCCAGGGAAGGTTATGGAGCAGATCATCTTGAGTGCCATCACACGGCACATACAGCACAACCAGGCGATCAGGCCCAGTCAGCATGGGTTTATGAAAGGCAGGTCCTGCTTGACTGACCTGATCTCCTATGACAAGGTGACCCCCTTAGCAGATGAAGGAAAGGCTGTGGACATTGTCTACCTGAATTTTAGTAAAGCTTTTGACACCATTTCCCACAGCATCCTCGTGGAGAAACTGGCTGCTCATGGCTTGGAAGGCCATACTCTATGCTGGGTAAAAAACTGGCTAGCTGGCCGGGCCCAAGGAGTTGTGGTGAATGGAGTTAAATCCAGTTGGCGGCCAGTCACAAGTGGTGTTCCCCAGGGCTCAGTATTGGGGACAGTTCTATTTAATATCTTTATCAATGATCTGGATGAGGGGATTGAGTGCACCCTCAGTAAGTTTGCAGATGACACCAAGTTGGGAGGGAGTGTTGATCTGCTGGAGGGTAGGAGGGCTCTACAGATGGATCTGGACAGGCTGGATCGATGGGCCGAGGCCAATTGTATGAGGTTCAACAAGGCCAAGTGCTGGGTCCTGCACTTGGGTCACAACAACCCCAGGCAATGCTACAGGCTTGGGGAAGAGTGGCTGGAAAGCTGCCCGGCGGAAAAGGACCTGGGGGTGTTGGTTGACGGCCGGCTGAATATGAGCCAGCAGTGTGCCCAGGTGGCCAAGAAGGCCAACAGCATCCTGGCTTGTATCAGAACTAGTGTGGCCAGCAGGAGTAGGGAGGTGATTGTCCCCCTGTACTTGGCCCTGGTGAGCCCGCACTTCGAGTACTGTGTTCAGTTTTGGGCCCCTCACAACCAGAAAGACATTGAGGTGCTGGAGCGTGTCCAGAGAAGGGCAACAAAGCTGGTGAACAGCCTAGAGCACAAGTCCTATGAGGAGCGGCTGAGGGAACTGGGGTAGTTTAGCCTGGAGAAGAGGAGGCTGAGGGGAGCCCTTCTCGCTCTCTACAACTACCTGAAAAGAGGTTGTAGCAGGGTGGGTGTCGGTCTCTTCTCCCAAGTAACAGGCAACAGGACAAGAGGAAATGGCCTCAAGTTACACCAGAGGAGGTTTAGATTGGATATTAGGAAAAATTTCTTCACCAAAAGTGTTGTCAAGCATTGGAACAGGCTGCCCAGGGAAGTGGTTGAGTCACCATCCCTGGAGATATTTAAAAGACGTGTAGATGTCATGTTTAGGGATGTGGTTTAGTGGTGGACTTGGCAGTGCTAGGTTAATGGTTGGACTTGATGGTCTTTAAGGTCTTTTCCAACCCAAACAATTCTATGATTCTATGATTCTATCCTTTATGCTGCTTTGCTGAGAGAAACAATCATAAAGTCAACTGCCTTACGTGTCATGTTCAGTCCACCAGAGCACCATGTCTAGTTTGGGCTCTTTCTACACTAATGGAGCCAGCAGAGAAAGATATGCACACCCATCACAATTACCCCTCAGAGCAATTAATTTCACCTGCTTTTTTTAGAAAGGGATAAAACTACTGGGAATCCAGCTTCCCTTAATAGATTATAGAGAAAATAAAACAAATTCCTTGGAACTAAGATTTAATTGCTAGATAGTTAAGTAAGAGTGCTCCTCTGCTCTAAGTACATTCAGATTATGGCATTACAAAAGAGATTTATTGAGAGTCTTGAATGCAAACACTGTACTGCCAGTACCATCCCTTTACCATCTGTCATTTACAGCTCTTAATCAGTAGTTAATAAGCCATGGGCCTCGGGTAAGGTTATTAAGACTGAAGAAGTGTTGAAAATAAATAAAGGAACATTACAAGTGGGCTTGGTAGGCAGAGTCATTCAGCCTGTGGTCAGTGGACCACATGTGCTTTGTAAAGCATTTGGAAATACTCTACAGAATTATTACAAAAACCAAGATGCCTGCAGACATCATCAGGAGCCAGTCCTTGGTGGCAGATGTCATTCATTCTGTTACTGCACATTAGCAGAGCAACTGCAAATTAGTAAACAGTGGCAATAAGGTGGTCCATGCCTGGAGGTTTGGTGTTTCTTCAGATTAAAAAAAAAATATATAAAAACCCCTGTTCTAAACAGCAGCTGTCTGTGTAACAAGAGCGGTCTTTTTTAAAAGAGTGACCTAAGAGTTCAAAGGACCATGAAAAATGAACCATCTTCTCAGTTTTAACAATAGTTTCTAAGCTAATATCAAGGAGTGATTTGTGCAGTGGACACATTACCTCGACAGCTATTGTGCTCGTGCTATTATGGGCCATATTTTTGATTCCAAGGTTTTCATTCTGGACAGTTTTTTGAACAACATGCTTATTTTTTAAAATGCTCTAATCAATCCGACATTGTTATCTTTTTCTTAAAGTGATTATTGTAATCATATTACCATTTAATCTCATTAGCATTTAAAAGCCCCCAAACTAGATTCTTGAATTAACATCTTCTTGGATTTTATTCAAATTTTAGCAGGTATCACAAAAGTAGATAAGTAAATGGTAATATTATTGTGAAAATGTAAAACTGAGTGCAAGAAAGGACTACAAACTGCCAGAAAAAGGGCTTAAGAGGCCTTCAGTTCAATAGGGTATATCTGCTTTCCTGCATAAGAAAGCTGAAATGGGACTAGAGATTAGAAAATTGAAAATCATTTCACATTGATTTATTCCTTATTCACAGTAGTGTGTATTTCCCTTTGAAGTAGAAACATGCATAGAAACATAGAAACATGCACAGTTTATTCAGTAGCTTCTCAAATAACAACTCATGTTTGTGAAACCTGGCAGATTGTTGCCTTGTCTTTCTTTCACAAAGCACAACAATTCCTTCAACATACTATAAATTTGTGTGTTTTAAAAGTCTTTGTTTTAGGAGAGATGATAAAACAATTAAATCTGATATTTTTTTGCAAATTTAAAGTAAATTGCAATAAAAAGTAGCAGCTAGCTGGGCTTATCCTCTGTGTGTGAACTATATCCTTGTTGATGGAGATTTAAAAAAAATAGAAGTTTGGGCTTTCTTCAAAGAAGATGGATGTGTTTTCATTTACATATTTGAGATTGCTTGACAGTGGACGCTGGTAATATTATGGCTTTTTCCTCCTCAACGGGAAAATATTAAATTTATTTTCCCTAATTACAGAAAATAGATCAAATTAGAGAATCTAAGATGTTCGGTGTTTGTTCTACATCATAAGACAAAATTCATATTATGTTCTCTAAATATTTTATAAACCATCAGTTTATCTTCTCCATTCAGTAAAGTTATCACCCTTCCCTTTCTTATACAGGGTGACATTATAAGTTAAAGTGTGCCCGATTAAGGCTGATGTTGAAGTTAAGAAAGATGCCTGAGGCAATTTAGCAATTAATCACTGCAAAGAAAAAGAGGCCTCACATCCCTCCTCCCTTACTGTGCTCGTCTCTTTTATAGCCACATCTGTGTGGTTTTACTTTTTCTGAAGCAGTATATCTGGTACTCACGAGGTGTCTTTCTGTGCCAGTTCAACTCACTGATGCTCCAACAAGTAAGCCAGTAAAAACAATAAGACTTTACGGCTGGATGAATTGAATTGCCTCACAGAAAGTTCCAGCTGGCACCAGAGTGGCACAGTTTAAGAAAGTTTAAGAAAGATGAGGAACTACTGGAGAGAGTCCAGTGGAGGTCTATGAAGATGATTAAGGGACTGGAGCATCTCTGCTATGGGGAAAGGCTGAGGGAGCTGGGGCTGTTCAGCCTGAAGAAGAGAAGACTGAGAGGGGACCTCATCAACGCTTATAAATATCTCAAGGTCGGGTGTCAAGAGGATGGGGCCAGACTCTTGTCAGTGGTGCCCAGTGACAGGACAAGGGGGAACAGGCACAAACTGGAACACAGGAAGTTCCATCTAAATATGCAGAAAAGCTTCTTCACTGTGAGGGTGACAGAGCCAGTAAGAAAAGCAGGTTTAGGAAGAAATATCAATAAACCAACATATGTAATAGTCTTTTGTGAAACTAAAACATAAGCAGCAGAACCTAAGGCAAAATAATGAGTTTAGTTCAAATACACTACGCTTATTAAAAAGAATAAGGGTTGTTATCTCAGAACTGCCTCTGTTATGAACTTTGCAGCCTCAGTAGAACATAAAATGAAGAAATGTTCTACATTTTAATACTAGTGCATTCATTACATGGCCTGCAGGGGCCATTGTGATCATCTTATCTGACCTCCTGCATAGCACAAGCAACAAGACTTCCCTGAGTTCAATCTTGTTTGAAATGGAGAATATGGAAGTTTTACTTCCATGAGTCCATGATTTTATCACAGACATTCAAAAAGTTCTGTGAGGCAATTTGGGGAAAAAGAGGAGTGGTGAGCATACAGATAGCTGTCACTAGGCATATCTAGAGCTGTCATTCTCCTTAAGCCTACACAGAGAGGCATCACACACTTCAGGGTCCTGGCTGTGCTCTGGACTCTCATCATCATTTTTTGTACAGCTAAAGAAGATTTCTGAGCAGAAATTCCAAGAAATTCAATGTGACCTTCATTACATGGCATTTATATACCTAAAATTATGAGTTTGGATTTTCATATAGATCATGCTTTTTAAAACGCATTTAAAGTCCATCTTTGCTATAAGAACCAAGGAAGGAAATTCCACTGCTTTTCATACCCTGCCAAAAAGTATGTAAGACTGGTAAAACAGTGCTTATTAAAGTAATCAGGAGAATATCTTTATTTTATATACAGGTTTACAGCTAATGAAAGAATCACCTTTATCTTCTATAAAGCATATGAACTATTAAAACAAACTTTTCCATGCTATTCCTGAACCACAAAGGAATAATGTTAGCCATCAGAAACTGTGTCTTACATACTTATTAAGACTCACATATCTGCATCTATTCAGTCCTCATAATTGTTCCAAAATTTACTGAAACCAACTTTTCAAAATGCTGTTATTAACTAATGAAGAAATATATTCCTGACTTTCAAGATGAGTACAAGTTTTGGTATTGCTTTACCAAAGCAAAGTCAGCGCCCTTCTAGAGTAAAAGTTTCTCCATATTCCTCTTGTCTCTTCTGATAGTGTGACTTGACCACTTCTCAGAAGGAAAAAAGTTGGACACATTTTCTTACAAGGACTTTTCTTGAAATTTGCGCTAATTAAGCTCCCCCCCCCCCCCCTTTTTACATACAGAGTGCAAGAACTAGAATTTGCAATTTGAAGGCATTCATGCACTTCAGTCTATTTCTCACGTGGTCCCCTACCTTGAACAGAAAAATGTCCCTGTCAGCTGATCCTTACACACTGTGCTAAACTATGAATTTAGTCTGTAACCCATTGATAGCTCAGCTATTGCTCCATAATCATGGGGATGGACATAGCAGGAAAATATGAACTTAGAGCCAGTCTTAGTTATCACGTAAATATTATGCCTATAATTTTCTTTTTGCTTTGTAAATAATTTCATTTTTAAAATGATTTTTAATACTGAAATGGGACTGAGGGCAGAAAAGGCTTTCTTGTTACATATGTTAAACCTGTTAAGGGAATGGTGAGATGTAGTGGTGAAATTTTACAGGTAAAAACTCATCATGGTTCCTTCTGGCTAGAATATACTATTTGCTTTAAAACCAAATAACAAGTCAAACTGCTGAATAGAAAGGATGAGGTTATTATTTCTGATTATAAGAAAAGTATTATGATTTCTCTTCTGGCCTTCCAAAGGCATCTTTAAAATATCTGTGCTAAATATGTTTGTGTCTGAACTCAGACAGGGCATTAATAACAACTGACAATTATATAGCACATTCCAGGCAAAGATATCAGCAAATTCTAGAAACTAATTAAAAATTGTATTTGCGGGGATCACTTTCCCATCATGGAAATCAACAACTCTAGGGTGAAAATCAGCAATGAAAACACAGAGAGCAACATATTCAAGATAGGAAATTATAAACGCTGTGTCCCCTTGAAACTTCAGTAGAAATTTAGACAGGCAGGAAACAAGCTGTAGTGCAATTTAGCCAGAATATTAGGCGAATGCTGCAAAAACAACCTGTATCATTTTGTATTTAGAAAAAATAAAGGTAATGTCTAAAAGAATCAGCACATATACCTGCTTTACATTCAGGGTGACTAATCAACTAAGCTAGAGTGATCTATGCATTTGCACTTTGTTCTAAGACTGGATTGAGCAGAGGTGAAGGTGTCTGAAGACTCCAGTTAAAAGTGCTTCAGAGCAATGGGTCTCAGCAAAGGCTATGGGTGACTCACGTCTTGTCCTAGACATGAGCTCTGCGTTGTCCCTCCTAGGCCTTTAAAGAGCAGTAGCCTTACTACAATGCTGAAGAACACAATGCTGATGTTCTTAAAAGTCGTCTAAGTATCCTCATCGGGAAGGTTTCTCATCAGCCTCCCCCAGCAGGAACTCAGCCTGTACTGAATGAATGGACAATCGTCCTCTGATACGCTGGAGCTCACGTGTCAGCTTGCATGCACACATTTTTCTTACAGATAGCTCAAGCTCACGTTTTCATTTAATAGGTAACAATTTTGTACATTCATAAATAGTCTAGTATGACCCCAAGAACAAGGGTGTGCAAGGGGGTGGGTGTGAGCTGTGGGGCAAGTGTCCCTGCAGAGGACGAGTCAGTGTCAAAACCGCAGGGTCGGGGACAGCCTCCAGGCTTTTCCCTCGCAGAGGGTGGTCTTCCCGGCAGCGTAGATGGCATTGAACGAATGAAGAAAACAAAAGGTAATTCCATCAAGCTCTTTAAATAGCCAAAGTAGGGTAATTACAAATTTAGGTATTAAGAAATATTTCACAGAAAAATGCTTTCTTTCATTTTGTTTTTTTTTCTGGGATACTTAGCTTCTTTTAGTTCTTTCTCAGACCTCATGCTATACCGATAACATCAGAAGACCTTACTAGCACAGTTAGCTTACCTGTACAAAGAATGCTCTTCTAAACAATTAATATAATTTAAAAACAGTATTTATATTTCATGTATATTTTTAAAATTAAGGTTAAAGTAAGTAAGTTTAAAATTGTCATATCATAAATATAATTCTCATTTCATTTAACCTTAACTTATATTCTCCTTTTTTTTTTAAATCTCTTCAAAATAATTGTCTTCTATTTCCTTGTCATTACCTTGGTAATTTCCTCCACTGCTTGATTTAGAAAATGGTATTCAGGAGGGCAGTAGAGGATGAATGGGCTAAGATATAATAATTCTGTTTATTGTTTTACAGATTACAGAGAGCAATTTGTTTTATGAAGCAGCACGGAAGAAAACAGGTACTATTCTGGAAATTAAAGGTCTGCCAGTGTGCTGCACAATTCTCTCCTGAATTAAAGATTAACTAAATACTTTTAAAAAAATCAAAGTAAATGTCAGAGGCAGAGAGCTGAAATTAAAGAATATAGAATAACTATTACAAGCATAACTAAGACAAAATCATTTGAAATATTATCATAGATAATGCATAATAATGTCTGAAAAATAATCTTCGCTTTTTCAGGTCCAGGATTCAGCATAAACAGATATTGATATGATAACAATGATATGTTGGTATGTGCTTAATTACTGTGGGTTTAGAATTGAGGATGTTGCTTTCCTCTCATGTATATTAAACTACTTGCAATTTCCAAATACATAATAAAGGACCTCATTTATGTAAATGGTTTTGATTGATTAAAGTCTTCTAGACCTTTGTTTCTCCTAGGCTAAGAGGAAGGAACGTGAATGTTTTAAATTGAAAAAACACAGTCTGAAATCCTGTAAAAATTGTCAACCTTTAATGCAAAAGTGGGACATCATAAATGAGAATTTTCTCCTATCAAATTATTTTCCCCATTACTCCATGATTTACGTGTTGACTGCTGTGAAAGTTAAGCATTTTCAAGAAAAAGGACAAGACCCAAGAGTGACTAGAAGGCTTTTTTCCAATTTGCATTTTGCATTTGCAGCCTTCTTTTCCACTTTTCCTTCCCTATCCTAATGTTTACGTGTACTCCTTTCTTTTTGCATTCTTCCCAATCTGTTGCTTCGCATTCCAGCTCTTTTCATCTTCCCCTTTCTCTTCTACATAATTTTATGTGCTCTTGTAATGTTGTAATTCCCCTGTTATAACTTACCTATTGTAACTTACTCTGTTTAGCTCATCAAAATGTTGAAGAACTGCAAAAAACCGCAAGCTCCTCCTTTGCTTGTGAGCTGTGGTGAGCACAGTCCGACTAGCCTGGCAGAGAGAAAGGGACCCCTTACTGCTCGCTCTTGCTCAGACAGATGCTGACTTGTCTTCCTCCTTGGAAAAGGTTCTTAACGGTTTATAATTTTTTACAGTCTCTAGGTTCTGGTCAAAATTTTCCCAGTACTCTGAAATGTCACATGCTCCACCTAGTATACGAGGTAGTATTACATGGTGACAGACAAGACTAAATCAAAGGCCTTGCATACATGGATATTAAAATATTTTACTGAACCTACAGATGAAAGAAGGGTATTCAAGTCATTGAATACACTCTTCAAAGAGTCTTAAGCAGCAGAGAGCTGTGCTTAGGACAGAGGCAAAGAGAAAAGGAGGAAATCAGATGGTGCATTGACTTGCATTGATTAGAAACTCTTTCACTGGGCTTCTAAAGATATCTTAGATATTCATTTGAGAAATGAGGGATGGTTTTAGCTCAGCAAGTATGTGCACTATATGCATCAGACTTACCAAGAGCAAATTCTCACTGTGAATTATCATTCAAGCATCTCAGTTCTCTATATACACATACTTACAAATTTGCATTTCAACAGAATGTGAAGCCGAATTATATGAAATCTATTTTAGACAACATACTCAAGCTTTGAGGGAGAAAATCTTTTCTAGAGCTACAAACCTTTTTATCATTTTTGTCTATTTTATGCTTGCCATTTTACAGATAAAAGACAGTAGCTTACTGCTAGAGGTAATTCACTGAGTAGTGGAAACAAGCAAACAAAAAAGTGAAAGAATAAACATTATATTAATAATAAATTTTTAAAATTTGTTTATTTATACTTTCAATGGATGCTGTTGTGCGTGTATGGGCATGTGTGTGTTTTATGAAATAGATTTTTAAGTAAAACAATGGAGATCAATTTTTAGATGGGATTTCACTGAGGTGTCTAGTAAGCACACCCAGGAGGGACTCTAAAGAACTTCCTATTGAAGAAGATGACCGCAAAGAAGTTTTAACAGTTACGTTGTCTTTAGCTGTCCATTGAAATTATCAAGGGAGCACAAAGCTTGCATGACTTGAGCTGGTCTCTCCAAGTATGAGAATATAAGAGGAACAGAAGGGAAAGGGAGCAGATAATTGACGATGCATTTCTACATCTGTCACCTCCTTCTGATGTTAATGCCTATAAATCACTTTTAAAACACCTTCAGAACCTATCAGGGGAAATAGGAGTCATGCTTGCTTACCTCCATTCATTTGTTTCTGACTTATCCATCAAGGTAGTACTGGTTAATTGTGCTTCGCAGAATCGCAGAATCGCAGAATGGTTGAGGTTGGAAGGCACCTTTGGAGGTCATCTGGTCCAACGCCCCCTGCTCAAGCAGGGCCACCTAGAGCCAGTTGCCCAGGACCATGTCTAGATGGCTTTTGAATATCTTGTTTTTCACCTGACTTTCAGGTAATTCATTTTTATTGAGCTACTTGATTTTTTACTTACTTAAAATTGTCGTTTCTTACTTTAGTAATAAAATGGTCATAGTTAACAGTTGTGATAATGAAATCTGATGATCGCATAAACTAGCAGGAAATCCCGTCCCTGATTTGATATTAAGGCAGACAACTATTAAGCTTTGGGGAGCTTCACTAACCTCCCACTATTTGGCAACTTTTAGATAACAAATTTTGGTGCTTCATATTTGGAAACAAACCTTTCTGCTTAGTGTTCTTTGGGGTTTGTTTAAAAGGATCTGTATTATCTCTTGCTGTCACTATTTATACATTGCACATTTTAGTAGTCCACAAATATTGCTGTAGTTTGTTCACTATTTCATGTTTAAATAATTGCTGAGCTTACACCTATGCTTTGTGATCGGCTAACTACTTTCAAGGAAATACTCTCAGTAGTCAGGCCAAAGATCTGCCCACACATCAAAGAGATTACCACACATACTGCAACTCAGGAGGTTTAAGGCTTTTAACACTCTCTCTACTATAGACATCTCCATAGTAAAAGTAGAAAAACATATGACTGGTGGATAGGCATCAATAAATCTGAAGGCACCACTAAATTTCTTGCAGAGATAGATGACAACCAAACTCACTGGCAAACCCACAAATCTTGCTTTCCATATTTTTCAGGCTCTTTGGCTGTTTCAGAAATAGTATTTTTTCCTTTGCATTTTTACCTTTTTCTGCTATCTCAGGGATATATGGAGGTATGCAAAACATACCAGAACATTATTGACACTCACTGAACTGCAAAGCAGATTTGAGTTGTACTCTACTTCTGTGCAGTATTAGGTGAGCTTTGACTGTATCCTAAACAATTCACGCAACTCCTTTTCTCCCACTCTGTCTGGTGTTCACCAAGGGGAAATCATTCCTTTACTTCAGTGGGTACTGAATCTAGCTCTGAGTAAGTATTTCAGACTTGACATACGAAGGTGTTTGCTCAAAAGTATTTTCAAGTTGATTTTTTCAGCTTGGAAATCTTTTAAATATCCACTATCACACAGTGATTTTCCTATAGTGTTTTGCACTGGAACTTTGTACTAATAGCTAACTGCTATATACTTATGCTTTCTTCTACTCCCATTATTTTTCCTAGTTACCTACCTGACACATAAAAAGAATTTGAACAGTTAATATGTGCCAACAATGATACAATAGATTTCCAGGTATGCAAGTGTGACAGATGTGAGTTATTTTTTACACAAGAATAAATCACTCTGCCCTTTAGCTGCCAGGCTGTCAGGTTCACCTGTGTAATTTGGAGACAGTATTTCCTAATTTTCATAAAATGGCAGATTTCAGGTCCACAGACCGCTTTGTGAATAATTGCTGGTTTCAGGAGAGTCAGTGCTCTCCTTTCATAATGGTCTTTAACATCTTGGGAATTAATTCTGTTTTATAGAAAGAAACCCTCACACCTACTTCTTCAAAGTCTAGGTAATTAATCCAGTCCATGAAAGGGAAAAAAAATGTAAGAACTGAGATTTTTCTAGCGCAATTTTTAGTTACAGCAGATGTTATAGAAGTCTTATCTTTATAACATGTCTTTCAGGAATATGGCACAGTCAATTTAGCTTAGTTACCTAGGTATCTAACTGGTTTTAGGCACCTGGAAAATCTTCATAAACTTGACCGCTCATGCTAAATTCACGCCATTTGTACTCTGTTGACCTCAGCTGAATTCAACCAAGATAAAACTGAGCTTCTTTTTTATCACCTTTCAGATATGAGATGGCTGCACCACAGGGTATTACATGGCTTAATTCTGTTATTCATTCATTATTTTTCACTAAATGCTTTGAGATTCTCAAATTAAAGATGCTGAAAAACTGGGATTTTTTTTTCTTATCACAACAGGACTGTAAATATATGTGTAAGGTAAAGGACAGGTGAATACCTGAAATGTAAGGACATATGTTTTTTTGAGGATATGTGGTGAACAGCTATTCAACATAAAAAACAAAAACAAGAGACTGGAAAACTAATAAATTAAACATCAAGGTACACAAATTCTAATGAGAGATAATGAAGACAATAACAAAAATGAGAACACTTAGGTCTGTGATTGATGAACTCGAGAGAGTAAGGGTCTGCCACTAGTGCCTTCCACCTCACTGCCCGGAAAGGCCCAGGCAGCCTGTGCTGCTTGTGCCTGTGTGAGTGCTGGTGGTGCTTTCGGGGGTGATGGAAAAGGCACTGCTCTGCCTGCACTGGTCTGTGAGGTTGCCTGGAAAGTTGGACTCTTCCAAAAAAATTCATTTGAATAGAGACAAATGCAAAACTGCTTAGTTCTATTTTTCCCCTAGAAGGGAAGTAATCTTACCTATCACTGCCTCAAATGCAGGTTTGTGGGCTATGTTATAGTTTGCAGTCAGAGAAGCCTCCAGACAGTCAATTCATGTATCCTAGCACTGGATCAATCAACTTCTGTAGGTAACCATCTCTGTCCATTCACAGCAGAAGGAACCCAGGTGACTTAGGCAAAAAAAAGTAAATTTTAGAAGGCTGAGGTTAAGTGAGAGAAAAATATTGACCATAGGTGCCAAGAAAGAATAGAAGACTTTTTCTGGAAAGAAAACAATTTAGAGATCATGGAGCTTCCAGTGCAAACCTGTAATTAATGTGACCCTGCACATATAAACAGGGTGGAAAAAGTTACAGAGATAGTCCTCCTTCTGTACGCAGTGCCGATAAGATCAATATAATAGATTGTTACCAACAGAGCCTTCTTAAACAATTTGAGGAGGATGCTGAGAAACTAGAGATTGTGCAGGAAAAGCTATAAAAAACAGGTTCAAAGGCTCAGTATGCATAGGGTACATGTCACTTCAGGACATCATCACATGAAGTCCTAAGGGTCTCTGGATCTCTGACACACATTTAAATGTATTTCCCAAACATATAAGGAAGACTGAAATATTCTTTGATTTCTCTCTTAGCCTGATTGTTCCAAGTTTATATTGCCTATACTGCATTAATGTTACTCATAAAATTCTGTAAAACGTGGTTTTGAATGTAATTCCTGAGATTTTCCTGAAACAAATTACAGACATATTTCATCATATGAAATTATTATTCACAAAGTTCATCTGCCAGTTTGAAAGATCTTGGTTTATGACACAGACTTTTGTCTCTTGAGCTCCTGAAGTGATTGACATAAATAGTTATCATCCTTTGGATGAACAAGACAGTAAAAAGGATAAGACACTAATCATCTGTGTTTCACAGGTTATTCTGTTGGCAGGGGAAATATTAAGACTCAAATATCTTTGGTTCTGTTCTAGCTATTTCATTCTGCCACACTCAGCCCCATACGTTTTGCATGCTTTCTCTACTCCTTGAGTTTTCTCCTGCAAAGCAGTTCTTCCTTTTTTGAAAATTGTTACCTAGTTCTATTCCTAGATAGTCTGTAATTTCCAGCATCACCACATTCAATTCCCAAACAGATCGTTGGTTCAAGAAATTTGTCACTGTAACCTAGCTTTTTAAGTCTACTTTTTTGACCCATAACCCCTTCGATAATAACTGAAACCAGAAAACTTGTAGCAATCAATAACATAGAGATAAGACTTTCACAGAAAGGTATAAGAGAAATATTGATAATCTAAATAGGCAATATTGTGAATAAAGAACTGCCCAATCTAGATATAACATAGACTGCTATTGATGTAATACACTGATGAGATATACATCACCAATGATTATATGGATACTAAATGAAATGCGTTTTCAAGCAGAAGGGAAAAAAGAGAAATTAAAACTATGGAGAAGTTTCACATCTCAGGCTGCTTCAACTTTGGAAATGTAGCCAAGTCTTTGATAACAAGTGAGACTGAGGTGAAATAAGAACAATAAACCCCAAGTGATACTACTGGGAAATGCAAAACTAACCCTTGAGAGAAGAGTTATAATTTGACATATAGCAGAGTTTTCTTAATATCACTGAAGCTGAACAGTGTTAGTAAGCAGACATGAGAGAATATAAAAAATATAACAAAGAAACCCCCTTGAGCAAAGAGTTGCACATGTCATAGTATTCAGTATAAGCCAAGTTAAAGTGAAGGCAGTAGATTACATATTTTTTCAGAAGCTGGTGAGCAATAGGAGGAGAGCAGATAGCAAAATAGCCATTATTGTTGCTGAATTCCTCATTACGAATTGTCGTCATACAGGAAAAGATTACCTAGCTGGGCACTAGCATGTAAGTCAATGCATTGCTAAAGTCATTGTTAATTTGCTTTTCCACAGACGCATAGCTGATCATAAGAAAGTAAATCTCACAGTTTAAAGTGTTGAGTTTAGCCCCACTGCAAAAGTACATGATGGGCCATGATAACTGTTTTAAAAAGGTATATTTGCAGTGATATGGAAAAAAATGCACTGATTACTGCATTAATTTCACGTCAGCATTGAAGCTGGGTTTTTCTGAAGAGATAAATGAAAAAGATAATTAAGGAAGAGGAGAATGAGGAATATACAATCTCATCTCTGAGTTCAGGAAAAGAAAAAGAAAAATACCCACTTGTCTCAAAGTATGTTTCTCTGGGAAAGGTTCTCTTTTCTTAAGGCAGAGGTTGATAGGACAGCTGGATAAACTCTTTGCAGTGAGAATCTGATAAACGCAGAGGATCAGAGTAGGTCTGCTCATTGGCCATTACAGAAGAAAAGATAATGTAAGCCCTCTCCCAGATTGTAGATCTGGAGAGCACATCTGTCAATGAAGAGATGTGCCTTTTAATAAGGTGGTAAAACAATAGATGTCTATATAATAGAAAGAGCCAAACAGTGCAGTTTTAGTCTCTCCTGTTCTTTGAATTTATTGGGGATATTATTCTTTGTTTATTCCACCAGTCTCTAAAAAACTCATCAAGTTTCTTGTCAAAATCAAAACTTCTATAGGTATCCATTATTTAATAGGCTTTTTGCAACTAGCTTCCTATGGAGCATTTTTATTTTTATCATTTACTTTTATCATTTGTCTGGTTTGTTTTCAATAGTGAGGGGGGTTTATTATTATTTTTAGCTTTATCTATGCCAACTTCTAGTTAACATTTTATGCTCTCTTTTACATATACCCTGCAGAACATCCATTATCTGACAGCACACTCAGAACACCAGATGATACTTGCATTGCTTATTATGGTTAATTTCAAAGCAGTTCCCATCAGTTTTTCAAACCTATGTGGAGAAAAATCTCTGTTCTGCCTCCAGCAACATAAAACACATACTATATTATCCCTTGCTTCTTGTGCTTACCATGCAACTATATTACTATTAAGAAAAGTAAGACAAGAGTTGATATAACTGGCCTGTTGAGAATTTTACACTGTATGTATGTGGTCCATAGGTGAATATCACTCTTACTTACACAGCACTAAATTGTACTTGGAGTTTTAGAGACAGTAAGAAGACACAGAATTTGCCTGACAGAATGTAGGAACTCAAAGGAGAACAGAAGTCGAAAGGATGAAGAACGGGACGCAATGCAGGAGTTGAATGGATCTCCTGAATCATTGGGTGGGATCCTCAGCTCCAGTGGGCAAATCTGTCACAGAACGACTTTCATTAACTGGCCAGGCTCTGCCTTCCTATTCCAGTTCCCTTCTGCTGCTGAAAGACTCTCCTGGAATCTTGTTCCTCCAGTAGTTAGAAATCAGCTTCTATTTTCCAGTATAAAGGTGAATATGGACAGCTATCCTCGTTATTTGGTGTCAACAGTTGATTTTCAACATATATGTTGTCAGCAGATGGAGCTTAGTGCTGTTCCTAGGCTTTCCTGGAAAATACTCTCTTATGTCCTACAAATGTAGGAGCACCATAAATCTGTTTGTTTGTTTTTTCTTGGACACAGTCTCACTTTATTTCCTTGGGTGGATTTGCACTGAGTTCAGTTTTTGGAAGTCATAGACAGAGCAGGAAAAGGAGTTGTGGCTTTTCCTTTGAAGTGAGATACAGACCAGCCTTTGGGGAAGGAGTGGTCAGCGCAACTGGTGGAGGGGCAGCACTCATGGCCATTGGAAGAAGGAGGAGAAAGATGGCAGTGGCACATGAGAAGGGAAATCTAATGCAGAAGGATGTGGAGCTCAAGAGGGAAGGGGTTTCAGGCAGGTGAAAGAAAGTGGGCTGTCCTTGGGAATCCCCTAGGAAAAATGGACTCCTTGGGAGGAGAGAGCATGCCATGGAGTAACCTGGGGCCAAGCAAAGGGGGCCTGACCATGTAGTGCAGAAGTATTCAGAGGCACGAGTATAAGGGCACAGGAAAGCAAGGGTGGGGAGTCCAAGACAGGAGGACTGAGAAAGGGAGGGGAACTTGTGTGTGTCCATGGGCAATGTCCTTGAATCCTGCTGTTACGCACATCTGGCCCCACACTGATCGCTGGGCACTCTCTTCTCCAACCTCATCTTTTGCTGTTGTGAGTGCTGTGATCCTAAGCAAAGGATTTCTTGCATTTATTTTTTTTTTTTACATAGATCTATGTAAAAAATACATGGACCTGTAGCTGTGTAAGGGCTTTATAAGGTCTCATGTTAGAAAGATGAGTGATTCATAAGACGGAGAATGCTAAAGTATAGACAAGTGTAGACTGAGAAAAATAACTTTTACTCTGACTGACTCAGCTCACCCGAGAGTTTGGTTGATTTTGCTGTGTTGAAAGGAAATATTTCCTATGTGTTTTGTGGTCCACAACATCTCCACATTTTACTGCATCTCGTAAGAAAGAAGTCGTTCATGGGCACTTTTCACTTTGTGAAGGTTCATGCAAAAATAGCAGCCAAGAATCTTTGGCATGAGATCACAGTACAGCAAAACAAGAGGCTGAAGAAGAGTGCTCAGCAACCTGTTTGGTGCAGGGTTCAGTGACACTGGGTAGAAGTACATAGGTTGTTACCAAAATAAACCAAGATTCTCATGGCCCGGATTCCACTCCCATTCTCTGTTGTTGACTGTATAGCTTTATAAGCATAAAGAGAACATTTTCAGGTGTACACAAGTCTCACTGTTTTCAAAGAAATGCATGTCTGACAATGTTAAAATCCCCTAATACTGGGATTTTGGCTTCTGGATGATTTAGAAACTTCCATAAAAAACTTAAATATAGAAACTATGTAGCTCTCATTCCCATCAATTAAGACCTTAAAATTCCAGTTCTGTTTTTGAAATCACTTAGGCACTTTTATCACAAAGTTCCTTTCTAAACTATAACATATGTTCAGTTTACAACTCTGGAAGGAGCACATATTCACATTACCACCTGCACTGGATTTGGATATAAATATTTATTACAATTCAATCTCCACTCCGAGCATCACTCACAAAACTGCAGATGAAGAAAAGCCAAGATGACAGGACACAGACGAATGCTAATACATTTGAACTTTTGCTAGCAGTAGTCAGCTTTGATATTAACGCAATCCCTTCTTTTGTCATGCTCAGTATATTGAAAAGTTATTTTAACTGTCTAAGTCTAATAACATCACCAGTCAGAATCCATTCCAGAATCTGAGGAAAGTCGTTGACTTTTTCCCCCCTCAGTCATCTTCATCATCTGCCTAGACTGAACAAGACAAAATTATTTTCACTTACCAGGGATTTCATAAATCACTCATACTGTAATAATTGCCAAGTATCACAAGAGTTCTGCTGGTATTTAAGGAAGTTTAGCTTGAAATTCATGCCACTGATGAATGAAAAAGAAGTTTTCGGAGACTGTTTCTATGTGGTTTTCATCAGACCACTGTCATATCATGTTGACCACAAAAGAATAAACATGATTTAAATGATACCCCTAATATTACAGAATGTACTGCTTATAAGTTGGTATTAAGGTGAGTGTCTGGGGAAAATTTAAGAGTATTTAACAATTATATTGTAGTAAATTTTGCACAACTGCTCTGCTATGAGTCTGTCTGATCTGGTTTCCTATTTATTACTACTAAGACAATGATGCTCACTACAACTCTTTCTAGTTTTAGAGCTTGACAGTTTTGTCCCTACCTACCATGACAGCCTGGAGACCCCTGAGAATTTCCATCCGTCTTTTTCACAACTTGCTGAACATTAGCGAAGCAGGTACACCTTGCAAAAGATATAGAACACAGCCACCGCCACGCCCTCGAACTTTCAAGTACTTATCATGTTTTTGGTATTATATCATTCAGCATGTATGACATTTGGATTTTTTTACAGTCTTTGAGTAAAACACAATCAATTTTATTAAAAATAATCCTTGATCAGTCACAATCAAGATTAATCAGATAATTGTACATGGGAACATACCAACTAAGGAATCATAATTTAACAACAAAAATCAATTTAGAGGAAGAAGAAAGAGGTATATCTAATGTTTTTTCTACAGTATGTAGACAATGTCATTGCTGCCATGACTTAAATTAGCAATTTTTTTCCCAAGACAAAGACAGGTAGTCAACAAGTATTTGACTGAATGGAACAATAGCTTAAAACTTATAAGTGCTCATGCATTTATCAACTACACTGTCTTAAAAAAATGGTTTTATCTGCAAAAAACATCCAGTAAAAATGAGAGGTGATATCATCTGTCCTAATTCCAAATGTATAGTGAGTGCTTTAATATTATAAAGACCTAGTTCTAGACTTAAACCAGAAGCAAATAAATAAACAGAAAACTTTGGATAGGCAAAACTCTAGCAATGTTAGTCAGTTAAATGGTTCTGGGATGCTGGCAAACTCTGGAGACCAACTAGCATGTGCGGGCACACACACTCCTACATTAAACTCTTTTGCTGTTTAGATCAAGGTGGTCATATCCAAAATGACCAAGCTAGCCTAAGCTAGTTGTTTTACTCAGAATGACTTTTCAGACTAGGTCCTAGCTTTTGATATATTCTGAGTTGATGCTAAGGACTGTGCAGGAGACAAGAAGTTGGTCTGGGCCAAAACCATTTTCTGTGGTGTTAGTTACAGCAGCTCAGCAGTGTAAGCCGTCTTCTCTGGGAATGGTCTCTTTTAGCCCTTAAGAAACAGGCGGCTTCTCTGAGGTCTGTGTGTAGTTCCCAGGGGTGTCCTTTTCACTTGGTGGCCCCAGCCAAAGCACTAGAGAGGGGACCATCTCACTTAGCTTTAGACCCCAACTGTAACCTCATTGTCTGTGCTCCTATAGTAAAGTGATGCCTTAGGGAAGCAAGTCATCTCATCCCAATGCAAGTGGGATGAATTTCAGTAGGATACCTGTCTACAATCATTACCTATAGAGAAACAGAAGACAACTAGCTTAGTCTAGATGTCTAACCTTTAGGACACTGCAGTTAGGTCGAAATATATCCTACCTGTAATCTCATTTACCCAAATGCTAATGATGAGGTAAACACAGGGAGAAGATCTGAGACAGTGAATATTGTATGAATATATGGCATAAATATGACTCTGTGTTACATAAACAGATGAAGTTTCAATACATTGAAGTGGCTTATAATACACAACACTAAGTATTATAGAAAACTGGACAAACTGACTCATGGGCCAAGCTGAAGCTCTGTAACTGCTATGTGAACCAACATATCTAGTCATTTGTATTCTGTAAGTTTATTGAATGTCTTCCGTTCTTGAAATGATTTAAAAATAGGCAGTGAACAATACCAGATGCAAACAAATTTATAGTAGGAAAGTGGGTGCAAGATCTCACTTTTCCTGTGCTGAAGTGCAGAATTGCCATTTATTAAAAACATCATATTACTGAGTTGCTGGCAATAGGAAGGGGCTTGGATTTCATGACCCAGCAGCTCCCCCTTATTCATATGTTCCTAACAACTAAGATTTTATGTAGACAGAGTCTGCATCTTCTCTTCTTTCCTTCTGCCCCTGGATGTAACTATTTCAATATTAATATTTGATTATACATAGAAATTACCTATATTGATTTCATTTTAGGTCCTTATCAGAACTAACAACCAGATAAATATGAGTAAATTATATGATTGGTCTACACTTCATGAGTCTAAAATAAAATTAAAATTCAATGAACAATGTTATTGAATTAAATGCAGGTGTTCAAGAGCAGTCTGTCAGATATTATATGTGCTTGTAGTGATGAAGACAGGTGTAGTTTGATAATAACTTGGTGATTAATTAACAGGTCTGTTTTTTATTGAGTGGAATAGTATGAAATTGGTAACAGTTACTAACCAAGATAGAAATAACTTTTTCATCAGTGGGTTTTTTCAGTACCCACAATTTCCAGGTCTTTAAAGGAAGTTAGCTGCTTTTGCCTTTAGCTGTCTTTGCGTTAGACCCATTACAGCCTAGTATTCCTCACTTAGGTCCTTCTGCTCAGTCTTTCGTGACCAAGAGTGACTTTGGTGGGACTCTGTGGCAGAAATCTATACCGTCATCCAAAAAAATGCCCTGAATTGTCCTCTGGATCAAACGCGCTCTCAATACATGCTTTGAACGTGGTGACAGACATAGCAGAACTCTGTTCTTTCATATCTATGTGCCCAGGGACATCCAGTGATAGTTTGCTGACTCTGCAGATTTTTCCCTGTAATTCTTCTGCCTGCAGTACTCACACAGAACCTGGTGCTCCCATCAGCCAGACATCACCCAAGTCCCCTCTGCCCCTCGGATCGGCATTGCTGCACAAGCTGCGGGATACTCAGAGCGCCGGGGTGCGTCTGTACTCGCCGGCGAGGAGCATCCTGGGGGCTGTCGCATGGTGAGCAGTTCCCGGACACAGCCTGCCTCCCCCACAGTGCCTGCTGTGTCGTGCGACGCGGCCAGCCTAGGGGCCCACTGCTCCACACAGTGTTTGCTGCAGTCCTTTGTTCTGTCTGAGGGTCAGGAGAGTAGCCTTCCTGGGGTTTTGGTATTGGGCTGCGGGTATTTTGTGGTTTTAACAATGAAGTGTAAAATCTGGGCTTTACACTTGGTCTAGTTTTCAGTTTAACCCTGACAGATAGAAGACCGACCCAGACTTCATGTGAGACAACATCAGCCACTGCAATGGGAACAGGTTTCTGTGGTGATTTCAAAGTAGGAAGTTTTGTTGTTTTTTTTTTTTTAAATCTGAAAAGCAAATGTTATATAAAATATCTGAAGCCGCTTAGCTTTCTGGCTAACATTCCCAGTCATTTGCAGCAAACAGTCCACCTCCTGGAAGGCAAAACCCAGCAAAATTCCCACCCAGTGGGGGTGGTAATGATGAGCTGCTATATGCCACTATCGCTCACTACCATCAAGGAAGCCGCAAAGCAGGACACATAAGCTATTTAACAAATAATTAAAATTGCTGGAAAGATGCCATTGTTAAGACGAAAGCTGATAATTCAGACAAACTCTCAAAGGTCTTACAACCCCTTGAGTATTCCCTAGTATGGTAAATAATTAACACCAAATGTAAGTCTTGCTGCATGACAAAAACAAATGGAGTGTAATAATACTGAAGGCAAAATAATATGTCTGCATTTCTTTTTTCTTGACGGCTGCAACATTATTTTGCAAAGCTGAAAGTTAGGTGTTTAAGGCAGCTAAAAAAATTTTGAAAGATTTAGTCCCTCAGAAGCATAATCTCCCCAGAAGAACACATAGCCCCAGTTTCAGCTTTCAGGTAGTAAAGGTGACTTCTTTTAAGCATAAATAGGACCTCTGTGATTATCTAAAAAGAATGTGATCAAGCCTTTCTTGCATCATTTTCCAGTTACAAACTAAGGTATATTTATGGCACCATTAATAACCCAAGTAATAATTTGGTTGCTTTTATTTCAGCAAATGATTATTTTATCTTTTGAACTAACTACTGAAACGATTAAAATTTGTTTTCCAAGCTTCTCTCCCAACATACATGTGGCTTAGATGGAAACATTAAATCACTAATGTCCAATAATACAAAATGATTTAATTAGCATATATTAAAATATTAAAAGTATAAACAGTTGTTAATATTAGAGCTATTATTAGCTGATATTATTCAAGGTCAAAAAATTTTTCCATGCTTATGAATTTATTGCTTTTCACTTTTTTGGCCAGCAATAATCACAATGCACTAAACACACAATAATGAGAAGACCTCCTAAACCCCCGATTAACTCAGCACGAAGCACTGGTCTGTGTACGATCACAGAAGACAGAACTTGGTCTGTCCAGATCCAAACCCTGCATTGTGAATAAACCTAAGTCTGCATGTGCTTAACATAATTAGAAATGTCTTTGCACTGAGAGTCATTACCATCAGTCACTGAATAGTCAAGTAGACTAATCAACATTTACCTGTAAAAATGTGGTGATTTTGCCAGTGTTGTGGTAGAGCTGATGAACCTTTACTTCTGCAACACAGAGTATGCACCTTCAAATATTCCTTTGATGTAGCTGGGCAAAAGACCTCTGGTAATGGGGCCTCTCTATGCCCTTTACCTTCAGCTTGTGGTGACTAAACTCAGCAATAACCAATCCATACTTTTATAAGTTGGCAAATATTTCCAATAGTACTGAGTCAGCACTTCTAGTGATGACATATATAAGACAAGCCAAGTTGTGGCTGTGAGTTGTGGTTTCTCCCTCTTTCTTATAATGCATCCTCAAGCTGCTTCTGCTCTGATAACTTACTCTAGTCCTTTCTTCTTAGAACAATATCCATAACAGGGTTGTCCTGGTCAAGGCAGCTAAGATAGAGCCCTACTACACAATGGAGCCTTAGATACATATAAAAATTTCACTGTTTGAAGTGGAAAATGCACCTGTCTGACTTCAAAGGCAAAATCAACAAGTTCAGATTCACATTCTTTTCAGATTAACCTTCTCTTTCACTCAGTGTCACTGAGCTCCTTCCAGCATGTTATAGATCATAGGACTGTAAGGTGAGCCTTTGAAGTACGCTCTGGCTCCTTCAGCTTGTCAGGAGACCTACATAAAAAATGCAGTTTCCCAACTTTGCTTTTTCCACAGAAATCCTAGAATTCATATTTTGTTGTTGTGGTTCCACATGTTGTAAAAGTAAAAAGCCCAACATGCTGCTCCTAGTCAAAACTCCTAAATAATTGTCAAGTGAATGTTTCCTTTACTCCAACCAAAATATCACAAGTCATTGTGATATATAGTACCTGAAATCTGCATAAGAAACCAATACTTCTTAGTGGGCAAAACATTAGGAAAAAAAAATTTAAAAAACAAAAACAAAAACACAACAAAAATGAAACCAAAACCAAAACCAAAACCAAAACCAAAAACAAGAAGATAAACTTTTATTAATATGAACAGATGTGGCAAATAAAACAATTCTGTCTATGTAGAGACAAAGATTTCTATCCTGGGCTGCCCTAGCAGTGACAGAGACATACAATATTAAAGATAGATGGGAAAGTTTGAGAGAGTTCAGACTGACTTAGACATTTTTGATATCATGAGTTGAGTTAGGCTCCAAAGTAATTTTGGCAGTTTTGAAAAATGTATCCATTTACACAGAGACTTTGAGAATTGGCTGATTATTCAGTTTTCTTTACTTGTAAGTTTATAGTTTGAGACACCTTATGGAACTTTCCCGAAAGCTCTGAACATATTTCTTTGAAGCCAGGCCTTCTTGCGGCCTTCACAAATGAGTAGTGTCATCAAAACCACTAGTCACTGTTTTAAAACACTGACTATAAAGGTAAGTATTTGCTGTGGTTTAACCCCAGTTGGCAACCAAGCACCACACAGCCGCTCGCTCATCCCCCACCTCCCAGTGGGATGAGGGAGAGAATCGACAAAAAAACCCTCATGGGTTGAGATAAAGGCAGTTTAATAGGATACCAAAGGCAGAGATGATAATAATAATAATAATAATAGAATATACAAAACAAGTGATGCACAATGCAATTGCTCACCACCCACTGCCCAGCCCCTCCCCAAGCAGTGATCCCTCCCTGCCCAACTCCCCCCAGTTTATATACTGAGCATGACGTCATATGGTATGGAACATCCCTTTGGCCAGTCTGGGTCAGCTGTCCTGGCTGTGCCCCCTCCCAGCTCCTTGTGCACCTCCTCGCTGGCAGAGCAGGGGAAGCTGAAAAGTCCTGGACTTAGTATAAGCACTACTTAGCAACAACTAAAACATCAGTGTGCTATCAACATTATTCTCATCCTAAATCCAAACCACAGCACTATACCAGCTCCTAGGAAGAAAATTACCTCTATCCCACCTGAAAGCAGGCCAGTATTATCTATCCCTTATTCACTCCCCACTCCCACATTGACACCAAGGGAACTGAATGAAGAAAACTGATGCTTTGCTATCTCTCAAGCCAAGAAAAGTACAAACAGTTGAGAACATGCAACTAAATTCTCCTTATTCCTATTTTCTACATGCTTAAAATAAGAATAAATGCTAAAAAAAAAAAAGCTTGATTTTAAAGAAAGTAAATATGTTATTTTTCTTATATATAGACAAGTTATAGACTTGTAGTTACGCTACAGTGTCAAAATAATACAAAATAACCACAATTTATTTGCAAAACAATGGAAAGAAAACCTGATGAGTAGAACAGGAAGAAGGCTCTGGTCTGTGCATGGCACATGGACTCGAGCCCTTGCTTCACTTCTGTTAGCAATGAGTTTTCTGTGGCATGCAACACCAGCATTGAATGTTCAACCCTGCCCTGACAAAATACCAAAGCTCTTAGAAAGTCTTTTATCAATACATTTACATCCATATTTAAATTTGAAAGCTTAATTCTTGGGCCTTACAATTTAAAAAAATGTTGGCTTAAATTTGTTTGATGCCAGTTGTTACTCGAGCGGATTTTGGTACCATGGACATGGGAATTCCTTGCTTTCCAAGTGATCCTTTAAAATACTTCAAAATGTTAAAGTTTAAGGCTGTAAACACATAAGAAGCAGTATCAGAGGAAACTTTGAGTTTATCAGATACAACTCCTTTATATTAAAGGCTGCTGCAATTTATAATGCTGTTCATAAAATGACCAACGTTCTCCTGCAGGTTCAATACGGCTGGCTATTCCCCATCTCTACCAGGAGCACTGTTCTCATACAATTTATATCACAATAGCTATGCATTGGCATAGCTATTTTGAAATGAAGTTTGATAGTTGCCCTGTAATTGACTTTCTTCTCTTGGTCTGATCATTCTCTGCCCTTTCTAATTGATTAACTGTCTCCTTATGGCAAGAATTTCCATAGGCTTTGGTTAAGGTCTCGGGCAAAGGAACATGTTCACAAATCAGGTCCTCGGAAGCAGATTTAGAGCACTAATTATGGGCAGCTGGACCCTCTAACCACTTATAGTTATGATTACACAGCCAGTTAGACAAGCTGCTTCCTCTCTGATTCCTGCTAAAGGTTAACCAGGACCTGTTGCCTTCCTGATAGCTGGCTTACCTCTATCACGTTATCTTACAATGGAGATCTTTTACAGTAAACTTCTCTCTTAAGCAAAAGTGGCCTATATGCGTACTTGACAAGTTCCTCAATATTTGTTATGTAACCCTATATAAGCAAATTAGAGTTTATCAATCAGTTTCCACTACTTTCCGTGATGGATCAATGAAACAAAAAGTAAGCTAATATTTTTATTTATTTCTTTGATATTCTTTTTTGGCTTGATGGAACGGAAGTTAATTTTATTATTCCTTCATACAAAAAGCATAGATATCATGTGGATTACTGAAACTTGATAATTCCTAATTATACTTCTTTGAGTTTATACTGAATTTTGTCCCATTTTTGTTGATATAACGAAACACCACATACTCTGTATTTGACAATGTGGTAGTCTTGTTTAATTAAGTTCCCTGGAAGAAATTAAATACTTGGTATGAAGACAACAGGTTTTTTGCAGAAGGTTTATGATTTTTTCCTTCATCTTAGAAGAGCCCTTACAAAGGTAATTAGTCTTTTTGCTGTTAAGTATTTTGTGTATTAGTTAGATTCAATAATTGACATGAGCAGTCTCTTGTAATAAAAACAGTGACCCATCTTTGCAGCTTATACAGCACAAGTCAAACTGATCATCCTTTCCTACTAATTCTTTTCGTATGAGATGATTTTTAAGGCTCTGATGTTAGATACAGCTCAGTAACACCTGATATTTTTACCACATTATTGAAAAAATTAAGGCGTAAGAGGCTTTTTATACATTTTACTAGTCTTTTTTATGGTAAAAAAAAATCACAGGAAATAACATTTTCTCAGATTTTGACTCATACTGTAGGTCCTTCACTTTTCAGCAGCCATTTTACAGTATCCACCAGAATTAACCATGGCAGTCAAGCCACGAGCTCGACTTGATGTAGACACAGGATTTAAATACATCAACTTTCAAATAAATTGTCCTAATCCGTTATTCTTTATACACTATCTTTTGTCTGTCTGGGTTAAATCCAAGTGCATTTCAGGCATGTGGATAACTGACAGTGAATGACAGACTGGAGGTGCAAGAAAATTGTTTCTCATGGTACCACTCAGAGAACAGCAGGGTGGGTAGATCAGGGCTACATCTACGCTTGAAACGAATGAAACTCCTGACTGAGAAGGGAGAGAGCAGCCCAGAAAGCTTAGGGCTCAGCGTGTTCTTGACTAGCCTCATTTCTGCAGGGAAGCGGGGTGACAGGTATCGTTTCATTTACAAAGGCAGAGCACTTACTTCAGTCCTAACCTTATCAGTGTTGAAAATTATCTCCTCCTATCCAATTAAAAATTTCCTTTATGCTGCGCAAGCTGAGCATTTCTGATTTCTGAGAAATTTTCCTCCCCACCAGTTGTTGTACGGAGAACCCATCAGTCTTTATCCAGACCATTCAGTATTTATTATTGAACTGCTGGACCAATAGATCTATAAAATGTGCATTTGCCTCTATACATAATGAATATATATCCACATGTAAGTCTAAATCTTCCTTATTTTGAAGTAGGAAGCTACAAACATAAAACACAAAAATAATTTGGAAATAGAATACACATAGATTTCCTGGGATTTTCTTCATGGCTTCTTGCATTCCTGTGCCACCACCAGACAGTGTTTTAAAAGAGAAGGATATTTTCTCTCTATTGCCAAAGAATGGCTCTCCTGAATAGCGGACTGTGGTATCCAGTCTTGAGTCAGCGCATCCTTCTCAGGAGGATGGAAGAAAGAGATAAACCAGATCCTTGTTCCTCAGCCAGGGCTACAACGTCTTGGCTATTTCCTTAGTGACAATTACCTCTGTCACTCTGGCACTGTATGAGGGATCCGTGCTGCCAACGCCACGTGGGTACACAGGATGTGTGCTTACCAGAGCAGGTCCCGGACACTGGTTTCTAGATCTTATTCAGGCTCCTTTAAGATGACAGCTTTGGATTTCAAAATCTGAATTTGCATAAATGCATAAATTTAGAACTATCCCTGAAGTTTCACTCGTAAAAAAAAATAGGACACACACTTCCCTGGAAATATATTGCCTGTGTCATAGCTGTGTAATACCTGTATATGCATCTTAGTTTACAACGTGTAAACTATTTCAGTTCAGTCCATAAGTAGTTTTATTTGGAAGAGTATGCTATTTAGCAAGTTAGGCAATATTTTTTTAGCAAAAAGATACATTTTGTAAGAAATATAGAATTGGATTTCAAATTTTTTTTCCCAGTTTCCTTGAAACCCTTACAGATTCTGTCCTAGTTAGTCAGGGGCACTGTGCACAGCAATTTCAGTAGTAAAAGGAAAAAATTAGGTATGCCTACAATATACCTGTTTCTACTGTTGCAATAAGTAGGAGCTTGCGTTCTTTTTCACTTGCCTGGGAGCATACAAAGCATGCTGGTTTCTTGCTCCTGTACTAATTGTACTACAATAAACATTCATGATGCCATTAATATACACATACAAGTCTTACAGCGTTTTACCCAAATCAGTGCTGTGTGGCTTCCTGTAATGTTTTGTATTTTAAGCAAACTAAGCAAGCTGAAACAAGAACTTAAATAAAAGTTGGAGGGGCAAAGAGAAGTATGAAAGAGGATCTCTGAGGCACATATTCATCAAAATTAGGCTCAGTTATTGAACTACTCAGAAGAACATAATCTGTCAGGTTCTGTCACGTATTTTCTGTCTGTGTTAGGTTTGTACTCAAAGCAAGCAGACATAAACTATATAATACAATAATAATTGGTATATCCTGGTAGTGAGCATAAATCAGATCATTCACTCTTAATTAAACAAATTTGAAATACTCCCTCAAAGCAGCTTTCAACAAAAACAAGTTTTCAAAGGAACTTTAATTTTGATTTATGCAATCATTTGACTAAATTAGGGCTTTTTGTGCAAAGATGCTTGTCTCATTTTGATAGAAGCAATTCCTACTTTCAGTTTCTGTTCATCCACCTCTCTGTCTGAAAAGAGTGAAAATACTTATTTCAATGGTTTTCATTTTTCAACTTATCAGGAAATGGCAAAAGTTAAAAAGGTCAAAGTTCCTTTTTTGGTCATTGGAAAAAAGTATTCTTACAAGAACAAAAAGATTTATCTTTTCAAAGCTTATGCTTTTATAAATTAATATATACTCTTTATTTCCATTTACTTTATCAAAATTATTCAAAGTTCAAAAATAAGCCATTGCAAAATTAGTTTCATCTATCTTATATGTTATCACAGTTTAATTAATTGATACATTACAGAATCACTCCCCTGCATAGGCTGTATGGAAACGCCTGGCACTGGAGCATGCTTTTATCCTGTGAGTGACCCCACCCTGCTTTTCCTACTCTTAAATTTACTAACTTCTGTAGGCAAACACTGGCATGAAAGCTGATTAGAGGATTGAGCCCGCTCTTTCTCTCTGTGGCACTTCAGGGCTGAATCCCAACTCTTCTGACTGTTTTACTGACGCTTTATTGACCTTTAGCTGCCTCATTGCAACGTGGTTCCTCTGGATAGCACAGACCATCATCTCACCCTCACCAAAATACAGTAGTTTTAGCCGGGATGTGGATCTGGCCCTGTGTTTCCCAAAAAACCTGAAGTTCTATGTTTAAAATACAAAATGGTATGCAGAGATGGAGCCTTTCCTCAGGCCCTGGGCCCAGCGCCACTGCCGGCCTGGCCACGGTTGCCACAGCCACTGGGCCACACCGGGGCAAGCTAGAAGGAGCCGAGACTCCATCTCTCCAGGAAATTGGCCTGGATTATTTTCAAACAGTATTTTTAAAATACTTCAGAACAGCCTGTGTACCGTTAGACACATTTGTCTGGGTACGTCTATTCAGACAAGTGTTTGTATTCAGCCAGCTGTCCTTTTCAGCCGAGGCTCCTACCTGCCAGGCCTCTGTCACAAAAATCCTGAAAGAACTTCACCCCTCTTAATTAGATTACTCAAACAATGTGCTTTACCCCTTTCTTCCCCACATGCCCTTCAAATCCTGCTCCCCTGACTTTGCCCACTTATAGCGCAAACCGTTGCTGGCTGACAGCAGAGTCACCAGCTGACAGTCATTCAGCCATTCCTCCTCCCTCCCCTTGCCCCTCGTCACAGCTTTTCCCACCTCTGAGCTGTCACCACCTTTCCCTAAGCTACGCGAGGGAGAAGAGGAGAAAATTAATTGTGTCATTTTCACATAACATCTTTCTACCATCATAACCCTGGAAATGTTATCTCCTTGCAATTACAGTGAGTTTTGCATGGGTGTAACTTCATTTATTTAAATAGACCTACATCTGATTGACACATGCAAGTATGTGAGGAGAATCTTGGCCTACATCTTTGTCATTGTGAGTTATTTCAAATGTAAGAACATTATTTACTACTTCAGTTAAATGAGGATAAATATAAATAGACATATATTGCTGCTGTCACTTCTCCCCAAATATACAGAATTAATGAGCTCTGACCAGACAGCCTTGGCTTGTCTCAGGTTGGTTTGGTGGAGGTTTTGAGGGCAATATGGACATGGCTTTTTATTGAAGGAAAACATTTTGACTAGTTAAGTTTTGAATTTGCTGTAAAACTTCAGTTACAGGTTATTTCTCAAACGATAGCATGAAACTTTTATTTTGCTAGAAAACTCCTCCTTTTCAAATCTGACCTGTGGAAAAGCAGAAGGGTTTTCCTGGTGCTTGCCATGTTTGTGCCTGGATCCATTCAGTCCTGAAGGGCTCTCTGAGACTGTGGGGTTCATTTGTTCCTTTGTTGCATTCAAAATCCTACTAAAGGTAAAAGGAAACACACATTACATGCAAAGACTGAAATTTATTGCTAAGCATAGGTGAAAACTTTGCAGTGAAAACAAAGAATTATTATTAGTCCAGAGCTGATTTAATGGAAAGGGAAAGAAAAAAGAAAGATAATTCCCCTATAGGAAAACTCTCAATAATAACAATGCAATTAAAATAGTTATACTCCGGCTTCCTAGTATCTGCTCTAGTGTTATGCCACCTCACATCCCATGGTTGCTGGTTTCAGACCAGGGTGGCTGGGGACTTTACAGCATCCCCAGTCCTTAACTGGGAGGAGTATGACTTTGATACTGATGGTTTCCTTTTCCATACTCTAGGGTCCACTTGTATACTTTTATATATTTCCTGACCCGTTTTATACCTTGTTCATTCTGCACTGATCTAATATGCCACTTTAAATCTCAATTTACTATATACGGAGTGTGAGTTATTCTGGATACATTCTTGTCATGGTTTAACCCAAGATCGTAACCGAATACCATGCAGCTGCTCGCTCACTCCCCCCCTCCCCAGTGGGGTGGGGAGGAGAATCAGAAAGAAAAGGAAAACTCATGGGTTGAGATAAAAACAGTTCACCAAGACAGCAAAGAAAAAGATAATAAGAATTATAATGTATATTAATAATAATAAAATATAATTATAATAGAATACATGAAACGAACAATGCACAATTTCTCACCACCTGATGACCAATACAGCCCGTCCTGAGCAGCAGTCAGGGAACAGCAATATTCCCCAGCAGCGATCTCAGAACAGTAGGTTCCAGAGAGAGTGAGTGAGGGAACGAACAGCCGAACGAACAAACAGGCCTGAATGAATGAAAAAAGGGAAAAAGAAAAAAGGACTGGCCCACCAGCTGACCCCCACTTATACTGGGCATGATGTCTATGGTATGGAATACTCTCTTTGGCCAGTTTGGGTCAACTATACTGGCTATACCCCTCCCAAGTCTTTTGCACCTGCACATTAGCAAAACCTGGGAAGCTGGAAGATGTCCTTGATCGCTCAGTAGCAACTAATAACTTCAGTGTATTATCAACATTCTTCACATATTAAATCCAAAACACAGTAGCTACTGGAAAGAAGATTAGCTCCATCCCGGCCAAAACCAGGACAATGCTCTTTGTTCTCTCTCACTGTTATAGCTGGTTTTGCTCAACTCCCTAAGTTGGCATTTCTGCAGCTGACCTCTGGTGAGCTGTTCATAGGCTTGGGGATAGAGGATCCTCCTGGGCCCAACTGTTATCCACCCATGCCATGTCTACCCCACACTGCATCCTGTCCCTGTGTTCCCGTTTCCAACGCCTTGCTCTCATCCCATCCCTATCCTCTACTCTACATCATGACACTACACAAATATTTCATTCTACACAAGCAAGCTACTTCCCACTAGTATTAATTTTAAAATTATGATATGGTTATACATCTCAGTTAGAAAAAACTATGCAAAACTAAAACAAATTAGGTAATAACAAATTTTCATTATAAAACTGCTCCTACGAATAAACAAAGTAAAATAAAATTCCAGGCAGGCCAAGAAAAGCCTAGACAATAAGTCTGACAAGTCCTAGTTCTGAGGCCTTACAAAATTAATGCAAAGCACATCAGTCTTGCAAACACAGCTTTCTGCCAGGAAAAAATACCAAATTAAATATTCCCTACCAGTTCTACTCTTTGCAGAGCAATGCAGTATCGCACAGCCCTGCAAAATACCTTTGAGCAGTGATTTACTACATAAACATCTTAACATAGATCAAATAATGTGTGTTATTAATGAACAGAAAGAACTAACTAGAAGTGTTAACTTGGTATGGTACCAAATATGTTGGTTGTATCCTGATAAATCACATATATTTTAAAAAAAAAATACAACAAACAGAGGCATTCCATCTAAATAAAATATGTCCACTTCCTTGTTACCTGTTTTAAAAATTTTTCTTGGAGCAACAAACCTGAACAATCTGCATCAAATAATCATATATCACATAAATGGACATACTTTGGTATACTCTATCAACATAATATTTCTTGTTAGCTATTTTCTGTTGGTTTTCAATGCTCCGTGGTTTTTTGAATAGGTAAATAAGTACTTAGTAATTAAGTGTTAGATAAATATAAGCTTATTTCAGATTCACTGATTAATTTTAATAAAATGATGGTTTGTTAAGATGTTTGGGGTTTTTTACACAATGATAAATTATCACAGAAACTAGATGAGATGTAATACCTATTGTTTCTGTCACAAAAGAAAAGAATAGAAAGGTTCTGTGTGATCCTATTTGTCATTACATTTCAGTACTGGTGAAGAAAAGACATACTGGACAGAACTGAAAAATGGGTCAAAATTAGCTGATGTGTCTGTGTTACTGAGCCCAGACAGTCTAGGTAAAGCTCAGAGAAGAGAGCATCAAAATGTAACATTTTAAAATGAAGGATGTAAGTGAAAATAGTATCAGTTTTGGTATCTTTTAAATGATTTTTTCAGTAGATCACCTTACTTTGTTACAATTAGAACAGAACAAAAAATTAGAACAAATTGGTTTTTTCCAAATGTTTTTTTTAAACTGTGTGTTGGGGAGGCAGAAGGTTGTTATGAAAAGCATAAGCTTTCTTCAGGTTTTTTTTTTTCAAATGGAATGAGTGTTTTCCCTTCATTGTTCTGGCAAATTTTATGGAAACAAAAATATTATTGAAAGGATAATATTTTTTTAACTTCACAAGAACCCAATTATCAGTTTTATTCCTCTGAAATCTAATCATATGAAATATATTTTATAAGAATTTCAGCACTCTTTCCATTCTGGTAAGAGAAATTAAAAAAAAACATAGAAACTTTGTTTCCATTGTATGAATCAGTAACTAATTCTCAGCTAATTTACACAGTTTTATTTGCTTATTCTATGTCAATGAAAGTACTTTGTGCCAACTTTAAAGAATGGAATCTATCAAAAATTAAAATGAAGTAAAAGTTCTTCACAGTGATTGGCTCCAGAAAAAAATGTTCTGCCGTTATTCTTATTTATACACTTGAGTATGGAAAACAGTAAGTTAGGTTCAGATTTTGTAAGTCTTTATTCTTACCGTGCTGGATTCTGTAACGATGGTGCTGGAGGATGGATGTTGGTCCTTTATGATATTTTCTGTGTGACCCCAGTTAACTGGCCAGAGGAATACGCTCTGTTGGTAAATTTCTGATTATGCTCAGCGGTTTAATCTCAAAAATTAGCATAGCATCCTTTTTTCTGTTTGTGTTGAGGACAGCCCTTTATATTTTCTCAGCATTAAGGACAGTTCCTCGTGTAGTCTTAATCTAGCTGTTAGATACATTACTGAGCTCTCAATCTCAACCAAAAATACTTTAAATTTCCTGTTTTACTGCCTCATCTGCCATTCTTTCTCTTACCTCTACACAGTTTGCATTAGCTGACCTAGTTCTGTTTGTTCAGTCTTTGTATCTCAGAAAAGAAAAATCATATTTTTACATGAAAAAAATCAAAGTAAGACTGCTGCACTGAAATGCTCTGACTTCTCCAGCTATGTTCGTAAAGGTGGTTCAGTATACGAAAATATGCAGAAATTGGCTAGCATCTTTCACAGAGAAGAGCTGCTCAGTTCACGCACTTAAAAATAAATCACAGTTCCTTGGTTACCCTTTAATCTTTCTGGTGCTCATCTTCCACTTTAAATGGCCAGCCTAGGGCACACACCCTCCAGAGAGTTCTCTGTACGGGGTCCGCACACAGTGTCTGCGTTCACAGCCTAATCTTTGCAGGTACCGCTATCCAGGCCACTCACCAGTGGTGGCCATGCAGGCACCCACGGTATCTTTCCATACTTCAGGAAAAAGTTGAATTTGCTCTTAAATCTCTCTCATAGTCCTCCAAAAAAAAGTTTTTACTCCTATTGCAGTTCAGACAAAAGCGCATGAAATGCTGTAAACAAAGAAGCAACAGCTTTGCATCTCCAGCTTTCATATAGTATTGATTATAGTCATGTTTCTATACCAGCTTCCAGAATAGACTCTCTTATACCAAATACCATTACCAAATTTAACCCCTATAGCTGTGTTTATAAAAGTGCTTAATGGTCTGTGTTATGTACATTTGGCTCCTGATTTTTTATAAAAAGACATATTTTTTTTTTCAGAGATCAGAAATTTTTTTTTTTTGTCTAGAGGGTAAAAATTAAGTGTATGAAACATTGAAAAGATGGAAACATATTATATACTAAAGGAAAACCCTAAGAAATTAGAAGATAATCTGTTTTGAATTTCAGTACTTACTTAGTATTACTTAGTATTTACAGAACTGTCAGTGCTTTTCTTTTTTTTTTTTTATCCCTGCTTTTCTTGACTGTTGGTTAGCTACCACATGCCCAGATAAAGCCAGAAACTTCTAGCAGTTGAACTGGAGTTCTATGTAATGTGTATTTTAGAAATTTTTTGCATATTAACTTTTAATTCTTTTCAGAGTTTCTTCTTTTTAGCATCTTTTCAAATATATTAATAACACTAATTCTGATACTATAAGGTCCTGTGAACTTTGTGACAGAGACATGATAAATTTTACAGGCTCTGTGAATGTCTGTTGATTGTATTGAACTAAATAAGACCACGAATGGACTACCAAGCAGAGGTACACGCAACAGGAAAAAGTGACAGGTACAAAGTTCTTCCATTCCTTCCACAAACTGATTTTTTTTTCTGTCTCAGGAGTCCTCATCCCTTTGGATCAGAGAGAAAGATTTAAGAGGAGGTGCTACTCAGCTAGTTACGTAAACTAACTTTTGAAAGAATTCAGGGATAGATACACCACAGCATCTCTGGGCAGCTTGCTCCAGGGCTTCACCACTCTCACGGTGAAGAACCTTCCTTGTACCCAGCTGCAATTTCACTTGCTGCAACTTGTGACCAGCACCTTGTCCTTTCACCCTGCACCTCTGGGAAGAGTCTGGCTCCATCTGCTGTATAACACACCTTTAGGTAGTGAAACACAGGAGACAGATCCATCCTTACTCTTCTCTTCTTCTGAAGGATAAACCCAGCTCACCCAGCCTCTCCTTGTACACCCAATGTGTTAGTCCCCTAGCCATCCTCTACTGGCATCTTCCCAGTTTGTAAACCTTTCTACTGAGGGCCCAAAACTGGTGTGGTCTCATCACTTCCTTTGGCTTTGCAGTCTCATAGCACAGCCCAGGACGCTGCTGGCCATCCCTGCTGCCAGGGCTCACCGCTCGCTCCAGTTCAGCTTACTGCCCACCAGGAGCCCTAGGGCCTCCTTGGCAGAGCTGCTCCTTGGGCAGGCAGACCCCAGGCTGCACTGGTAACTTGGGGTTATTTCTTCCCAGGTGCAAGACTTTGTGTTTGTCTTTGATGAACTTCATGACATTCCTGCTGGCCCACTCCTACAGATTGCTGAGAGATCCCTCCAAAGGGCAGCCCTAACCTACAGGATAGTGACCGCTCCCTCCCATTTGGTGTGATCCAAAGGCCTGCTCAGCATGTATTTCATCTCATCATTCAGATAAAGAGAAAATAATTTAGTTGGCTTTTAATGGGTTAAAAAATCCATAGTTAAAAAGACTCCTAACAGATAGAACAGTTCAATACCAAAGACTAGGAGTGGCATTTCCTAGAAAATTAAACTCCTGGGAGGAAGGCAATCTAGACTGAAATTTCAGAACACAGAAGAGGGAAGTGAATTTGGGACTCCCATTTTTGGAATAAACAGCTAAAACCCCCTGAAGATCATAGAATCATAGAATCATAGAATTGTTCTGGTTGGAAGACACCTCCGAGATCATCGGGTCCAACCATTATCATCGGGTCCAACCATCAAGCTTTTTCTTCTTCTTTTTCTTCTTTGGCTTGGTTTTTATTATATCTGTCCAGAACTGTATAACAATTTTAAAAGTTCTTATTCTTATTTTAACTTTGGTTAAATCTGTTTTTAGTAAAATTTGCTTGGATTAATTGATAGTTTCAGCTGCCTTAGAATAGAACTCCACAGTTTTCTAGACAAATGCATTACTGAATAGATCAGTGTTACAGAATCTAGGAAGCACAGTGTGCTGGCGCTGTTTAAAGCCCGATGTCTGAAGAGTCACCAAATGTTTTCTGGCTTCTAAGGCCCACTGCTCATCCAAGAGGCAAAAAGCATTTTGCTTGTCAACTGCAAATCCAAAGGTCACTTTCATTTTATTATCAATAGTTACATTATAAGGTTGAATATCTTAAGACTCCCTTTCCAATTTTGCTGGGTTTTTAACTTCTCCCTTTTTATCACCAAACACTAATGACATACAAGAGCTTCTGTAACTTCCATCTCACAAGATGAATTGATTCTTGCATCAAAAAACTTGCAGCAAATCAGTTTTATACAACATCAAAGAAACTATGTAGGACAACTCTTTCAAATAACTTTCTTTTTTGTCTCAAACTTTTTTAGTCTGCTGTCAATACAACCACCTTTCTAATGCTATCACTTCATGAAGTTTTGAATATTAAAGATGTGAAGGACAGAATTATTATTATTATTGTCTTGGAATATTTTATCTTGCATAATCATGCAAAGTATCTTCTTAAAGAAGCAGCGTGAATCAGGAATAAGGCCCTGCACCTTATTGTTTAAATTCCTGGGATTTTTTTTCCTTTGGTATCAAGAAAGTGTTAATTTTTTATAGGATTAGCTGTCCAGTCCAAATCCACTCACAAGAGTGTAAGAAAATGGTCATGAGGATGTGTGTGCAAAAATTCTGACAGCATGATTAAATAATATATTGAGATTCTCTGAGTCTTTCATTATTTTTGGCCATATTTCTTACTGGGGTAAATGGGAGGATAGAATTTCAAAATAGATTTTTCTCTTTGCACCAGGAGAGAATACAAAACTTCACTGCTTAATGGGGAAAAATGGCATGGATTTAAAGGATAATGAAAAAGAATTCTAAATACTTTCGTCATTCATTTTAATATGAAGTGTCTTCTCTCTGGAAAAACTTTGAATCAAAACCTCAAAATTTAAATATTTTTTGCTCGGTAGTTCATTTTTAATCAAGTCTGGTTTAGATTTAGAAGATTTATTGGCTTTACTCAGTTTAGAAATAATTAAATCATATCCCTCTATTATTACCTCTGGGTTGAAAACGTTCCCTTCTGTCTCCATTAGGCTTGTACCCAATTGCTCACATCTTTCCTCACTGGCAGTAATTGTTTCATGCAGAGAGTCCAGCTGTTAGGCCATAATATCATTGTCCCAATCTATCATATTCAATGAGTTCTGGAAAGTTAAATCACTTCTGGAGCCTACAATGAGGAGATGTCCAAAGATAACTTTGCATATATATAGGACAAGATGCTTTTACTGATAAAAGTGTTGTTCATTCTTGTTTTCAGCAATCACAAAAACTAGTTTCACAAAAATCCCACGAAGAAAAAAAAACAAAAACCAAAACCACCAAAAACAAGCTCCTTATTTTAATTAGTGAAAATACTGATTTTTTGTTGCAGTCATGGAAATTGATCCTCTTCTGCATTTTATTTGCACAAAAATGTTGTCTCTTTTACTCCACAAGGCAAGTCTTTCAGGGTTTGCTGAGGCCAGTTGGCCACATTGTAACTTACTTTATGGAGTGGAGTCAAAAAAATGCAATGATGACTGATTTTATATGGTTTTGACCCCAAACTTGACATGTTTTGACAATTCTTGGATTTGACCTGCTTTGCTATTCAAAAATATAATTTATTCATAGTTAATAATGTTCTTTTCTCTTCCTAAAATAACAGTTTGGTGCTAATGTTGCAAGTGAAAAGCAAAACCCCAGTGGATGGCCAAATTCTGATTTGGGAAAAGTGGCTCCTAAAAATATTGGCTGTAAAATATTTTGAAAGGTTTTAGATTTTAAAACCTTTTGTACATACAAGTTATTGTTGTTTCCATTATTATTAAATAAGTTTAAGCAGCACTAGATTTTAACTGTGATGATGTACTATAAGTTTATAAAAAAAAAGTCATATCTTAACCTTTACAGAACTATGAGCTGACATGATGCTCACTTAATATTCTTCACTCATACTGTTGAAGACCTAAGGCAGCTTGTCATCTGAGGTGTATTAGCCAGCATGACAGAGACTATAAGGATATTTTGACACATGTCAAATCAGGGTAATAGCTATACTATCCAGGCAGCATAAGGAGATGATTATGAAATTCCACTGTACTGCAAACCTGTCACCATCTGGAATAGAACCTGAATTTTTACAGAAAAGTTGGGGTTTTTTATTTTTGTAAGTACAAATATCTTGTAAGGAGGTGTTACCAATAAATCAGCCTATCTATACTTCAGGTATAGAATTTTAGAGTAAAGAATTTGATGCTTTGAGCCAATGGTAGTATTCTTCAGAAAAAAGTATGAATCCTCATTGGATGATTTTCCTGAATTTATTGTGAGGGTTGAGTATACTGAACTCCTATGCCTTAGATATTTTTATGGAATTGCATATGCATAACATTTATAGCCCAGTTAGAAGTAGATAAAGAGACCCTAAAAATGCAATACTGGGGGCTGCTCACCTATTCAGATGATTAATGCTGCTGTGACTATTCAGACGCATTTACTTGTAACAGGACAAATTCGCCATGCCCCTACAAGCAAACTAAACAGGGCCAAGACACAGACCCAAGAGCTACTGCTGAGTCTTCAGGGCTGTCGCACACGCAGCAAGATCTGGATCTCTGTTTTGGCGCAAGCCGACAGCTGTCTCTCGGCACGGTGGAGGACACGGTCGAACCAGGGACCACACCAACCAGCCTGCCTTCGGCAGAGTTCAGCCACCCTGTTGGGCAGCTGTGCGGACACAAGCAGAGCCATGGCACAGCTGGCTTCAGAGGCAGAAACATCTCCCTGGCCTGTTAGTTACTAATAGCTGCTGTTTCTGTAGAGCAATGCTGTCTTGTGCCATGTGTTGTGTGAATGCAAGGGGAACAGTAAGACAACATAGCCCTATATAGCCTGCTTCTTGCCGTGCAGATGCCCTGCTATATTCACCCCATGCTGCAGCCTTCCTGGTGTCTTAGAAATGCCTTAGAAAACCATAAAACACTGAGGCACAAAGGCAGGCATCAAAAGAGCAGATGGTGAGATAGCACAAAGTCATTCATATTAGAGATATGGGTCGCTTTGCTATGAAAATGAAGGGAGAAGCGAATAAGTACTAGTGCAAAGGGGCTTCATTTGAGCTATTTTTACTCTGTAGCTCAGGTCATTGACACTGCATATGCTACTCTAAGGATGCATGGATGCTGTGATAGACCTTTTCACGGGAAGGGTCTGAGTTCTCCCAAATACCATCTAACAGATAAAAGCACGATTGTATGAACTCTGGTTACAACCCTGCCCATAACATCACTGTAACATACATTTTCAGAAAACTAAAGGGAGAAAACAAGGTGTTCAGTCCTCAACATTTCTGCATATGTCCATGTGAGGGGAATTTGTACCGAAAATTGCCATTTGCTGTATGAATACTATCTCATTTTCCCATGCAGACATGAATTAACCAGAGGAAGAAAGGGGAAAGAGTTGACTGCAATATATATTCCTTTACCATGTGATACAGCAGAAAGACACAGCTGAGCACATTATGCTGAGGTGGCATCCACCCCTACATCCTGCTTAGTTTCTAAAAAAATTCATAATTTCCATATGTTACCTATGGTGTCCTTATAAAAACTCCTTGGAGAAAAGGCTTCTTCTCCTGCATTATTACATTTGTATGCAGTGATAATTACTGAAATGACAGAATGGAGGAGAGATGGATTGCAGTGTAGGCAGGCTGAAGAGGGTCTCTAAGGTAATATCAAGTATGAGGTATAGAAGACAGATTCCTTGAGCCAGAACTAGTTGGACTTCTTATTTATGGTATTTTGTCTTTTGATTGTCACTTCAGATATTAAAACAAAGTAGCTGACGATTTTTTGGGGGGCGGATGAAAAATCTCAGCAATCTCTCCCTTACGTTTTCCCTGAGAATATGTAAAATACAAGATACTCAAAAGTTTTACTTTGTCCACATTACTAAAATGAACATCATGCTCTTTTGTTCCAGTAATTATTATGTTAGCATAATTTTAGCAAACATAATCTTCTGCAAAGCTCCTGTTCCCTATAGTGCTTTGAAAATCCTACTAATATAAAGAATGGAAAATAATTTGCATTTAAGATTGTTGCCAGTAAGTCCATTCATTAATAGAACTTTGGAACCATTTATTTAAGGCCAGACAGACTTGCACTTAGTCTTGCAAGTTATCACAGTAGCTAATACACAATGTAGGTGCAAATCTGGCCCAAAATAAATAATTCCATGTACTGAATAACAAAGATTTACTAGCAATAAACTCAAATGCAAATTATTGAGCTACTCACATGAAGAAGTGGTATGGAACTTGAATGAGTAGGAAACTCTGGCCCCTTTAAGTGTCAGCATAGCAGCAAAGAACTAAGAAAACAATATAAATCAGTGAACCATAGCCAGATTTATTAAGAGAAAATTGATTTTTAAAAATGCTGAAAATAAATCTTGATAGCTATGTATGCCACTGAATTTAGCAAATTTCTCCAATAGAATAAATTGATAAACCTAGTCCACTTCACTGCCAGATGTTACTGAAATTATTTCAGGGTCTATAAGCAAGAGTGGTATATGCATAATCACATGTTGTCACAAATTTGGCAGCTACTCTCATCGTCGCTTCATCGCATTGCATGGTCCCCATTTGTCATTTAGTGTCACAAACCCTCAAGCATGAGCGATTAGAGCGCTTCAGCTAACATGCTGCTACAATGGTTTAAATGAAGATCAGAAACTCACTTTCTAAATGTAGTCCTTAGAGACAGACAAGTAAGATTACTCATAAATGCCTAACGGAGTTGATTAACAGGTATGTTTCCAAGACTCATCTCCTTAAATTAAACCCCAAAAGTGCAAAAATGATCACACCTTTATCAATTAAGCTAATCCATCTATTAAAACTCTCTCTTGAAATGAATATAAACCCATTTAAGGATCATTATTGTACCTTTCTTTCATTCTACTTTCTATTTAACTTGTCATTAGTGTCTTTTATGTCTCTGATTAGTTTTGAACCCATTAATTACAGGGCATTACACTGAAAGAAACTGTCTCTGTAAATGAGTAGCTAGACAGGGATTTTGCTTTTAAGGCACAATCTAAAATGAAAAAGATAAAAGAAATATTTGGTTTGGTTGTTTTAATTTCTCTAGGGACACTGTTAAAACAAAAGGCAAAGGTTTCAATGCTCTTCGTTTTAAGATAGACTATCGTGTCTTAGAACGCAGTTTGTAAGATTGTCTACAAGGACTTTTTTTAAGCAAACATATACTGTGATTTATTGGAGGAGAAGAATCCCCTGTTTGTGATTTTAAAACCGACAAACTCTCGTGTATAGTCAAAATATATTTCAAACAGAACTCGCTCATGTTTGTCTACAAACGCATTCATACGCACCAGCATTTGCTGTCCTGTGTTCGTATCTCTTTCTGCAGGGATGGCTGCAGAGCACTGCGATGCTATAGTGTCTCAGCAGATGGTGAATGGTTTTATTCTTTTTTTTCTACTACCAATCATGGTATTACTCCTACAAATTGTACACAAGGCTATGCTTAGTTTATTATGATTATGCCATGTACCCTCCTTTCTTCTGTATCATTTTGTTTATTTAATTCGCCCTTCTCTCTTCCTGTTAGACTGAACTCATCATCATAAGCTTGTTCTTCTCCACTATTTTTTCCACTTGAAAGTACTTGTCAAAAATATGAATTGCTTACTTCTCATAATTAGAAGGAAGCTAGACTTACATGCCATTCACAGCATCTTTTACATTAAAAAATATTATAACTGTTATCAGACTTGGTCATTCAGCCACACTGAATTTACTGACTCACTGCCATTTCTCTTACAGCTGTGTGTTTCTGGTGATTTTGAAATATCTTATGCGGTGACACTAGTCTTTGTTCTGAATTCACTTATATTAATCATAATTTTCAGCGGATGTACTCCTAATTTACTGTGGTATACATAAATGTTATTATGTCTCATTTTTTCTTTACTCTTTTGCATAACATCTATATTAAACTATTGCTTATGCTTTAGGTACAAAATAACATACTACACAAATTAAAAAAAAATAAAATAACGATGAGACAAAAGAATATGACTGTGTTCCAAATCTCATTTGTGTTTATATCAGGCAGACAAATAAACTGATGCATAACTCCATTAACCACAAAAATAACTGTTCTGATTCTAGAAGACCTTTAAAAATCAGAGTGAAGTTATCATTTCTCCTCCTCTTACTTTTTGCTGTTTTCTCAGCTGAGCAGAGTTTTACACCTACCTGAGCTCTACTCTTTTTTGTAGAAATCAGATGCACTACAGTTTTACAGTGGCAAACTTTGGGAAACTGTACATTAGGAAAAGAAGAATTTATTTTAACTGAATTCTTACATACTGTGATTATATATATTTATATACACATGTATATAGGTATATATTATACTGTATATGTATATGTGTATTTTAATTCTGAGCTCAAATCGTACTATAGATAAATAGAAAATGAGTAAAATATGTAAGCTGTATGGAGAGTCTACATGTTAGAGGAATAGATGAGTATTTCAAGCTCTTGTTCAAAAATTAGAGTTAAGAGATCGTGCCATAGTAAATAACATCTCTTTCATACAAAAAGGTCTGTAACATTTTGAAGAGAGCTAGAATATTGTAGTTCATTTCTCTTAAAGAAAAATGTTACGCTCCAAGTGATTCAATAATGCAATTACAACTTTGTACATACAAGGAATAACATGGAATTAAATGGGCAAATAATTAGTGGATCAAAACTCAGAGGTAATGAATAGCCTAACTTTAGGGAACTTTGGAGGCCAGTTGCTCTGCACGAACTCAGCAGCTCTCAGGGTTTGTCTAAGAGGGTGCAGATGAAGTGTGTGCTATGGAATAAAGTCAGACAGAAGAAAAATCATAACCTGTAATACAATAAAGAACAAATAAAAATGTATTTTCTGCACTATACCACCACAAACAAACTGATGTATTTGGATAAAAGACTCTGGAATTTCTTCGGTTCATCATTCTTGGGAATTAAGATCTCAAACCTAGAGGTGTGCAGTCATAGCTAGAAGGGAGTAATGGCTAAGAATCTGCCAAGAATGCTAAATGCCATGTAAAAATAATCCAGTTTGCTCAGTCACTGTGAGGATCTGCAGTTTCTACCTACGCTATTTAAAGTGATGGAGGTTCCCTTTACTGGAGTACTCATCAAGTACGGTGTGTGACACCATGGAGGGCATATCTTAAGGGATGTTATGCACGTGATTTCACTTTCCTTACAAACTAGTTTTGAGTTGCTCTCAGGTACTCCTCCTAATGAAAGAGACAGTTTCTGCCACTTCTCATCATTTCAAGAGCTTTGCCAACAAGTCAAAGAAAGTAATCCTTCCCATCTGCTCAGCAGTGGTCAGAGGCATCTGGAGAGCTGTGTCCAATTCTGGGTTCCCCAGTCCGTGAGAGATATGGACGTACTGGAGTGAGTCCAGCAAAGGGCCTCAAAGATGATGAAGGGACTGAAGCATCTGACATATGAGGACAGGCTGAGAGAGCTGGGACTGTCCAGCCTGGAGAAGAGAAGGCTCAGGAGAGATCTTATCAATGTGTATGAATACCTGATTGTGGGCATAAAGTTGGAACCAGACTCCTCTCAGCGATGCCCAATGAAGGACAAGTGGCAAAGGGCACAGAAAATTCTGTTTAAATGTAAGTAGTGTGGTTTAACCCCAGATGATAACCAAATACTATGAAACTATTTAGATTGAAGGTGGTCAAACACCGAAACAGGTTGCCCAGAGAGGCTGTGGGATCTCCATCCTTGGAGATATTCAAATACCAACTGGACACAGTCCTGGGCAACTGTTAGGTTTTGTGGTAAAAGCTCATTGAGCCCACAGAGGCCCACAGAGGCCCAAAGGCAGGTGGGGAAACCCAATTGGTACCTTGCCCCAGCTACTCCAAGGCCATCACAGGAGAGTGATCAGTCCATCCAAGGCCCATCTCAACAAGCCCAGAGAAGCACAAGAGCACAAAGGCAGACAGGAACCCAAATTAAGGACTCAGAAGAAGGGACATCCTGTCTGGGCCCCTCCCAGGGCTTTCCCAACAGAACCTCAGCCCAAGTGTCCAGGCATGAAACCCATCAAGATGAGTCAACACTAGACTTGGACTTTTGGACTAAGGGGGGTTGCCACCTAGGGGTATGGGGCACATTATGGGATGCCGGGGAAGAGCATTTTGGGGATTGTACAAGACTTATTTCAGGATATTTAGGGGAGGAAACAAAAGTGGAGAAAAGTATGGATATAGGTGACTTGGGGAGGAACAAGTGAGGGAAATTCTCTTCCCTGTGTACGTGTGTGTGTACAGGAGGTGGTGCCAGCAGCTGGCGTCAGACAATAGGTTGGAACACCCACGTGTCTGTGGTGCCAGCAACTGGAGAGATTGGAGTGAGCCAAACCATGCAACAGCCTCTGGAGTGGGATCAGGGGTCAGAGGCCCTGATGTACATTGTGCCAATGACTAGAGTGAGTGTGGGTGTGCAAGTGAGTATGTATGTGATCACTAGCAAAGATGAAGCTGGACTAGTCAACAAGCAGGTGAAGTAGCCTGGGAGTCAGGTGTGTCTCTAAGGACGAGACAATGGGGCAGTTGGCTAGTGGGCAGCCAAGCTGTCCCTGACAGCTTCCGGAGCGTGGTGTGACTGTGTGTGTCTCTGTGTGGAAGTGTCCCTGGGGTTAGGCACCTGGAGAATCAAAGGATCCAGGGGCAGCTACTGGGCAGACTGAGTGTCTGAGCCCAGCTGCTGGAGGGGTCTATCTTGAACATATGCATATATGTATTTCCTACTAATGGTATGTTCATCCTGCTCAGCTAGAGAGGGAATGGGATGAAGCTGTTGGTGCTATATGTGCCTATGTGAGTGTGCACTGTGTCTGTCTGTGTTATCTGTGTGGCCATCCATGTATATATGCATATGTGTTGGATGCATGTGTTTGTGTGTGCTTGCTGGGGATACACGTTCAGCCTCACTACTGGTTGGACCTGTGGACGTAGAACTGAGGCATACTTGCCTCATGGGCTGCAGGATTCAGCCTCCATAACACCAAACAGCTCCAACTGATCCTGCTCTGAGCAGGATGTTGGACTAGATGACCTCCAGAGGTCCCTTCCCATCTCAGCCGTTCCGTGAGTCCATGTTTCAAGAAGTTCTCTTTGACTTCACAGATAGGACAATTTATCTTCATGAAATGTGAAATACCCCTCAGTATAAATAGCACATCTTGCCCTTTAAGGACCTGCAAAGAAGGATTTGAGACCCCACCTGGAGTACTGCATCCAGCTCTGGGGCCCCCAACACAAGAAGGACATGGACCTGTTGGAGTGAGTCTAGTGAAGGGCCACGAAGATGATCATAGGGCTGGAGCACCTCTCCTATGAAGACAGGCTGAGAGAGTTGGGGTTGTTCAGCCTGGAGAAGAGAAGGCTCAGGGGAGATCTTATTGCTGCTTTTCAGTACTTAAAGGGGGCCTATAAGAAAGATGGGGAAAAACTCTTTAGCAGGGCCTGTTGTGATAGGACAAGGGGTAATGGTTTTAAACTAAAGGAGGGGAGATATAGACTAGACATAAGGAGGAAATTTTTTACAATGAGGGTGGTGAAGCACTGGCACAGGTTGCCCAGAAAGGTGGTAGAAGCCCCATCCCTGGAAACACTCAAGGTCAGGCTGGATAGGGCTCTGGGCAACCTGATCTAGTTGAAGATGTCCCTGCTTATTGCAGGGGTTGGACTAGATGACCTTTAAAGTTCCCTTCCAAGCCAAACTATTCTATGATTCTATGATTAATGAACTGTTTGGCAGGTGATAACATACAGTGCTAAAGCAGAGGAAAAGTGTTGGGGAAATGAGAGAGGCAGTTCAACTTGTGTTGTGGTTCTGCCTCTTCAGGGACTCAGGAGGAGTTTGGATTTGGTGGCTTGCACTGAAGGAAAGTACCTGCTGGCAGCTTCTCCTCTTTCCTGTGGAGTTCCTCCAAGCCCTGTGGAGCAAACGGCTGCAGACAGAAAGTGTGGTGCCCATGTGGGTGCCCATGGCTTGTTAGGCAGCTGGCAGCCATCAACAGCAATGCCACTGGGCTGGGGATGCCAAGTCTGCTGTTGCAGTGTTAGACAACTGTGCAGGGAGAAGGGAGGCAAAACTGATGAAGTCTCACCCATGCTGTCTTTTGGGAGCAGTCCTAGTGTGAATGACATGTCTTGACGTATTGTAACTGAAAAAGAGAAAAAAAATCATGAAGGCAAAACTGGTTTTGTGGTACAGCATCTTAAGTACATACATTGTTCTCAGAACAGAGTCTTTTTTCTCCTAAAAAACATGAAAAAAAGTGTGAAGTTCTCTGTCTACACATAGTGTGACTTTATGTGGTATCATTACCACAGTCTCTGAACACCCCATGGATTTTTAACCTCTTTACATAAAAATGTGTTTATCTTCAATGCTATAAATAATTTTGTTCTTCCTACATTATCCTCCCTCTTAATTTTGTTATACACTCCCACTCCTAGTACTCATCCACATAGTTCATCCAGTTTTCCCCATAGTCATTATTTCACTGTCCTCTTATACATAGCTCATTTGCGTGGCACAACTTCCAGGTCTTATCTGTGAGACTCATACCTATTCCTCATTAAACATCACTCATAGACCTATTCTTGCAGTGTGCTGCCTACAAAGGAATTAACGTTATTCAAAGCACTAATATTAAAAGTTTAATATTAGATCTCAATACATCTGTTCCCTGTTCTCTAACCTTTGCCTGTTTGTCTACTTACCCTTCACCACAAAATTCTCAAGAAGCAAATGCCTGTTCCTGAATAATAAGTACCAAACAGACATGAACCAGTACTAAATAATGGATAGCTGTGGTAGAGAAAATGAAATTCAGATCTGTACTGAGTCAGCAGAAGCTTGTGGTAATGCCTGAGTTTGTCTTATCTCCTACTGTAAGGGAGTTCATTGGATTTTTGTCTTTACTATACAACACTGTGTCCATGTGAAATTTAACATGTTCTACAAACAAAATGTTAGCTATAACAATGAGAAATAATGGGAAAAAGTTCTTTCACATGTGTGTAGTTCCATGGATTTATCATTTGTGAAGAGGGAGGTCCAAACTAACTTTTTAACGAGTGATTTCAAGATTGTAAGGAATTTCACAGAGTTAGTGAAGGGAGTTCATTGTCACAGTCCTGCCAATAATGTTCCCACAGAACACAGATATGCTTACTTATATATGTATTTAACTATATTGTACTTATAAGAATAAAGATTTTGAAAGAAATTAACACATAAATTAGAGGGACTTTTTATATTGATGTATTTTTCTTGCATTACCTCTGACTGCTATTCACTTCATCTGTAAAGTATAGACATCTGACAACATCAGACAACCGTAGTTTCCCATGGTAGCAAATGGCTTATTTTGGAAGTCTACTTGAGGATGAGATTAACATTACCACAGAAGTTCCACTTTATACGTGCTAACAATAAAGGACATATAGACAATTAGCTGAGATATAAACAACTTCTACATACTAGAAATCTGCCTTTGGTAACATGAATCTCTTGTAGTTTAGTGGAAGCAAAAATTTGGACTTTTCCCTCCAATTCAGTTCATGCATTAAATTTCCACCTTCACTAAAACATAAGGCTGGTGAGATCATATTTTTCAGTCTGTAATATATCAAGTCAGATTCTAGCATATTTGTGTATTTGCAGAGCCGCGAAACAAACTCCACCATCCTCAATTGTATCCTGCACCTTCAGAGCTTTGCTCTCACACCCTTTAGTATCCTGTTTATTCATATTGGCCCTTATGCTTAATAGAAAATAATTGAAGTCATGTCTTACATTGATGTTTCTATAAATCTGAACAACTGGAGGCAACTTTTTCCGTTGTTGATCTGGAGGGGTACAGATCTCTGGCAGTCTTATAATCTGCCCTGAATACTTCAGGCAGGTTTTATCTGACCACCTGGGCTAGCTGTCTAGATGCCCTCTGCAGTCAGTTTGGGAATGTGCCTGTAGGGCACAATTAATTTCATTCTAAAAACCAGATTAATTCTAATCTAGAAGTTCCTATTTCTCTCCCCTCACTGTAAAAGAAGTTCAGACAATTACCTCTGAAATATTCATCTTTAGTGGGGACATGGAAAGACAGGAATCCTACTCAAAGTATTTGGCTTAATCTTTAAAAAAAAATAGTGCCCCTCCTGTTGAATTACTTCCTTTGAGCTCACTATTCAACAGTGACTCGCTCCAGGTAATCATTAATGATGTCAAACACATGTGCTACATCAGCAGTTATGGAATTATTGTGAGCTTTGAATGATACGAAGCTGATTACCTGCAATTCAGAGCTATTTACACTTCTCATGACATTTCAAACTTCAGCTGAAGGGAATATCTCCTTTCAATCTCAAATTCATTTTAAATTTTACAGTAATATCACAAAAATTTATATTAGCAGTATCATGGCATATTTGTTCAGCGATTTTTGTGGACATTATTGTTGCATGCAGCACTAAATGAGCTTTCAGCCAAATCTTAAGATAACGTTCCTGCCTCAGCCATACAATGTATATAATAGACCATATACTGGACTTCCCTCTGCCTCCCTCAGATAACCACATGAACATCTCTACTTTTTTCAAACAACAAAACTGTAATTGATAGGGTGATATCAGCAAGACTACAAAGATCTCTGAGTAGACTATGCATTCTAAGGCATTGATTTCTATGCTTATGTCATCTTCATCTCCTTATCATCAAAACTACAATGACAGAGCCTGAGTGTGCCATCTCACAATATCATGACATGCTAAATGACATGTTGTGTCACAGCTGATGTTATTTAAGGCTGAAAAGAAATAAAAGGACCATATACCTTGAATTACATTCTCATTAGCTCTGTTTTCTGAGCTCCAAATCTGCTTTCTTAGAAATTCAGGCAACTGACTCAATTAACGTTTAGGTCCATGTTTACTTCAGTTCAATATCTCTCTGGAGCAAAATTAAAGAAGCTGTCATCTATTTTTATCAATCCATCTTTGTGTCTGCCAGTGAAGATATTAATATAATTAAATCATGGCCAGAAGTAGCCTATGGCCTTTGAAACCTCACAATATTAATTGGAAGAGATGGCCTAGAAGTTTGATTCACAGAATCACAGAATGGCAGGGGTTGGAAGGGACCTCTGGAGATCATCTAGTGCAGCCCCCCTGCCAGAGCAGGGTCACCCAGAGCAGCCTGCACAGGACTGTGTCCAGGCGGGTTTTGAATATCTCCAGAGAAGGAGACTCCACACCCTCCCTGGGCAGCCTGTGCCAGGGCTCTGGCACCCTCACTGTGAAGAAGTTTTTCCTCATATTTAGACGGAACTTTCTGTGTTCCAGTTTGTGCCCGTTGCCCCTTGTCCTGTCGCTGGGCACCACTGAAAAGAGTTTGGTCCCATCCTCTTGACATCCACCCTTGAGATATTTATAAGTGTTGATGAGGTCCCCTCTCAGTCTTCTCTTCCTCAGGCTGAACAGCCCCAGCTCCCTCAGCCTTTCCCCATAGGAGAGATGCTCCAGCCCCTTAATCATCTTCGTAGCCCTCCGCTGGACTCTCTCCAGTAGTTCCTCGTCTTTCTTGAACTGGGGAGCCCAAAACTGGACACAGGACTCCAGATGGGGCCTCACTAGGGCAGAGTAGAGGGGGAGGAGAACCTCCTCCCTCCTTCTTAATGGATTACTACCACAAAAAGGTGCTCCTTTTCAGATGTTCTCTCTACTTTTTCTCCCCCACATTTTCCCTCTGCTTCTAGCACACTGAGGAACCAGTTTAATAGTTACTGGTGGGGATTATTTCAGTGTTTGCTGTTTGGAGCACAGGCTGTGACAGGAAAAGCTGACGGATTGTTCCCGATGGTACTGAATGATTTTGAATTTTAGTACTCTCTGCAATTTTCTCCCTCCCAATTGACATTAGAAAATGAGGAAAAGATTTAGTTTATTCTATAAAGGAAAAATCCATGGAAAATATGCAGTTCATTTTGCAGTAAATGTGGGTAAAGGAGCTGATAAACCTGTGGATACAGAAAGTAAATGTCATTGAAATGAGCAGTACCTTAAAATAATGAATTTTTGATGCTTTACAATAGTTGGTATTATCAAAGGATGCATCAAAGATGTATTATTTCATTTTGCTCCTCTTTCTGTTTATCATCATAATAAGGGCATAGCAGTTATAACCCTCCTAATAAAACTAGTCAAAGGATCACCAATTTACAAACCCAGTAAAGACAAGGCATAAACAACAGATGTTTCTATTTGTTTAGCAAAATTATTCAACTTCTATGTGCTATATTTTATTATATTTTCTAAATTAATATCTTAGAAAGATGAACTGAATATTTGTGAACTTTGGTAGTGGTTTTTCACTGAATTGCACGTTGTTATTTTATTTAATTTAATTACCAAGTTTTATATACAATTTGAGGGGGATATCATTTCATTAGCATTCAAAGAAAACCTAATAAAAACATGAACACACTCAAAGTCTGCAGTGCATCCACACCAATGAGGGTTTAATCGATTTTAGATGTTTTATTCTGGATGGTATCAAATGATCTGGGAATTTGAAAAAGACTCAACCCTTATGGTACTGCAACGGCTGCTGCTGGTTCCTGTTTGGTCAAATCCTATTCCTGATCTCAGTCCTAACACTGGTCTGGTAGACCATAAAATATCAGAACTATCACAACCCATCAGCCTTTCAAGTCTCGGCTCAGATCTGTAGACCAGTCTGAACTCTAAATCATCCTCCCCATCTGGAAAATCTTTTAAGCCTTGCCACTGCATCGCCACCAAAGTTCTCCCTTGACCTTTTCCCTAATTATGTTTTGTAAATCTCTTCACCCTTTTTCCTACCATTACTTGATTAGCTGCTAATGAGCCCAGTCATAAATGACACTCAGCACTCTTAAAGTCAAATTTGTCATAGCCTCAAAGATCATGCTGTCTGGTAGAATCTAGATCATTAAAACTTTGTGACTAAACTCTAATCCTAGTCCTGAAATTCCTGTAGTTCTGTAATCCTAATCCTGTAGTTCCTAATCCTGAAGCCAGTCTTCTTCAAAAAGCCTGCGTTCTGGGTACCAAGGCAGCAGAAATGTCTTTTTGCAGCCCAAAGTGAGGAATGTGAAGACAAAATGTAGGATATGCCATGCTGTGTGCCTCAACCTTTTGGTAAGCTGTAGATGCTTTTCTGCTTGCTGCCCAGCAGTGATTCCCACTAGGATGTCTAAGTCATCCACTGTATAGGGACCAAATGATTCCTTGTCCTAGGTTCTACCTATTTGGATGCAGGAATCCTTTACTGGAATGCACCTATAGTGATATAATGAGGCAATGATTTACAAGGCATATATTTTAACTGTGAGGTATCTACAGCTTTTCATGCACAACTATTAACGAGGAATAGAAGAAAATACCATAACATTTAGAATTTACATGTTATTTGTTAAAATTGATTTAAAATTCATTCAAGCCAGATAAGTTCCTGGTGGTACTTATGAGAAACGGTATTCAGAATAAAAATGTAATGATTTCATATTGTTGCTGAGAATCCTTCCTTCTCTCCTAATAGAATTAATTTTTATGCTTATTAGGATCAAAGTCATTCTTTTCCTTGACATCTTATATTGCCTAAAACTGTGCTGTAAAATCTTTAGTGGCCTTTTCTTTACTGTTTCTGATAGCATGAATATAACAACAAATAGATTATGGTCTAATTAAACCTATCTTAAATATTTATATTAGGCTAAGATAAAACACAATCAGGACACGCCACTCGCCATCTCTGTTCACTGACTTAAGGGCCTTAAATTCTCCACTGTTCCCCTTAACAGTTACACAGTTTGAGACAGACAAAATGAATCCCATCAACCTAAGGCTGCGTGTACAGATACCACCCAGTTACCAAGAAATACACTTCAGCTGAATCATTCTTGGCAGATACAAGTTTGATACAATTAAAATCTCTGCAATAAAAGAAATATGGTGAGCCTTGTGTTGTGTTGCATAAAAACTTTCAGGGCTGAAGCAATGAAAGCAGGAAAAGTAGGGTAGCATTTATATTAAATAAAACCTATCAGCATCCATTGGGGAAGAAAAAAGCCAAAAGCATGTTTCAGGAAAATATTTCATGATTTTGAATTCAAATTCAAATTTTTAAAATATTTAGTTGTGCTATCTTTAAACTCTGTTTGATCTCCAGCTGTCTAAAAATCTAAAGCTTTCTATGCTTTTAAATGCACTGAGTGGATTTTCAGTCTCCAAAAGAATTAATATTTGATCCCAGCTACTAGGAAGAGAATAAGTTTTAATAAATAAGCACTTTTGATAAGGCACTCAGTTATTCACTCTGAATCATGGCTGAGTAAAGTGGCTAAAAGAGAGATTGTGGTATGAAATTATTTAAGAAAGTTATTTTACTACATAAATACAAGGGATAACGTGTGCCAAAATTAATACTAAAGAAGTTTCTAAAATTAACTGAAGCTCAGCTTGAATATCAATAATTGTCTGCCCCTTCATTAACTCAGATCAGATTCTACTTAATTGATTTTCCATAAACTCAGTTTTATAATTAAGAATATCTCCAATCTAAGTAGATTAAAGCATTTCACACATTGTCCATATATCAATTAAACTCTGTATGTTTTATACACCACTTGAACAGTCTCTTCAACATTATTGACTTTTTGTTCTAATGATATAGGAGCATATTACACAAGTCTCTTTGTTTAACTGAGGTATCACATTCTGAAGCCCTAACTGCCTGGAAAACATTATATAAAAGTCACATTTAATGAATCTAAATTCTTTTTTCTTATCTGACTGCATTAAAAAAGAATAGCTATAGAATTAAGACACACCAGCTGAATAACATCTGAACTCCACACAAAACTAACAATTCCTGGGACTATGGGGTCTGTCTAGGCTGCTTATATCTCTCTAGCTCTTTCATAAATGCAAAAATTAAAAAAAAAAAAAATCCCAGTACTGTTTCTTCTCTCAGCTTAGGTCTTCAGAGCCATATAAGCCAAATGAACACATTCAATTAAACTGTTTTAATAAGGTGAGAAAAGTTACATCAGAAAAATTAACAGAAAATGCCTTAGGTCAGGGTTTGCCTGGGGGAGAGGGTCCATGTACGTAACAAGTTGGTTAAGCAGGTTGCCATTTAAGCCAGGCCTGAATATGAGCCTTCCTCTTATCTCTAATATTTTGCTTGACAACATGCATGAGTTTTACCCAGAACTCACCACCAGAGGCTTAACAAACTGCCTAACAACTTTGAAATGTGATACATAGACATCTTTATACATCTTGTGATTTATAATACATAGGAACTTAACATCTTTTTGTGGTTATAATAATGTATTTTCTGCCTGATTCAGAAGAAGGGAATAAATCTGAAATGCCATCAAGATGCGAAGTGGGACCCATTTGTATGGGATACTCTATTTGTACTATATTTGGGCCAGAAACCTGGATGAGCATGTCTCAGAGAAGAAACAGAGGAAAAGATCTACAGCCTGAGAGGATTACCCAGCAGTATATTTACCTCATGCATTGCAGGTTGCTTGCTCTGCTGGCCAGTATTTGTCGCAGTGATTACAGGCGAGGTATACTGGAGGAGCTAGATATCTTGTAAGAGTAATTTTAACTTTTGAAAATATTTTATTTCTTCTTTAATGTATTGTTTCTGTAATTCTAGGATTTTATTTAAAACCTTGATAATCAACCTAACTTTTTTTATTACTTGGAAGTGGTTTAACATTAAAGGCATCAGGACTAACACCAGCGTATAAGATTGGGCTGGCTCTGCATTTCTGTAATCAAAAATGTAATATCAAAACCTATGTCAGTCCAGAGCCAGTTCAGCTCTGTCATTGCCTTGAACAACACATTCTTGTAGATCGTCATTTAGAAGTTTCTTCCTGTAGCTTTTATCGCTAGTGAAAATATTTTTCTACCACTGGTTGGCCCTTGATTTCATTAGAAAGACTACAGCTTTTGAATATTTTGGTCTGATTTAATGAATCTTGTTCTTTTGGAAGATGTGATTCAGGGCTCTATTTTGAACAGAATTCCTTACAGCACAGAAATGTGTGTTCCCAAGAATCAAAGATTTATGCTTTTGATCCATTTTTCAACCTCTGTATTCTCCAAGTGATGATAAGATCATTTTTAGACATCATGTGGCATTTAATTCAACTGCCTCTTCTAAACTGGTCAACGTGTTCTTCAAAGGCTTTTTTTCCCCTTAAGTTAGATAAATGATACTTGAATCACGATATTTTCTGAGTTTCCATCTTTCCTTATTACTTTTAAGATCAGTCTAATAGCATCTATTTTATTTCAGATAATAATAAAAATCCCTCCTCTTGATCTAAAGATTGAATATATGCCAAACTTCTGCCTCCTTTCAGGCTCCTCGTCTTCCTGGTTCTTCAGTTAGATGTGATCACATTTAGCTCTGAACAGCCACTGGAAAAGGAGCTTTGTTCAGCCTTTGTATCCAATGTTGGCTCCACCAGACTCGTGGCCAGCAAAGATGGACTAGCAAAGACAAAATCCACCCTTCCAGATGAAAATGTGCTGCTGGCTGTAGTCTCCGTGATAAATTATGGCATTCATCATGTGCAGATGTTTGACGACATGTAACTGCTCTGTCAATTATGGAGTTTTGCACACTTGGAAATTGATAACCTGGCAGGAATATGCTGCTATAAAGGAGTGGGAGATATACAGCATAGAGGCAGAAGTTCTGCCCATACACTTATGAAAGATCCAAATGGTCTTTGGAGACAGCAGAATAATATCATTCCATGAAAGTGGAAGAGGTACTTTCAGAGAACGTGGGGTTTTTAATTGAAGAAGTTAATTTGGAAATGACAAACCTATCACTGAAGTCAGTACACGGTCAAAAATCTGTAGAATTCAGTAAGGACTGGGGATCTTCCTAGCCCCAGTATAAACAAAGACATTCTTCACAGTCGTGTGCAACATATCCATATTTATGATTTGCTAATTTGAAATTAGGTTCCAAAATAATCTTATATGTATTGTCAAATACATCTTTGATTTACAGTGTATACCAACTAAGCAGTCAGCTGCATAATGCAGTTTGTCTACAATGTTCATGCATAAATAATCACTGTCAGTAATTTTGAATTAATTTTGAAGAACAGACTGTGTAAATCAGTTACTAGGCAGACGAATGGTATTTTAGTCATTCCATTTCACAAGTATGCTTACCTATCCCAAATAGTATCAGTCAGGTAATGACATACCTAATATTAACCTTCAATACACAGGGCATGCAAAAAGAGGTGTTGCTATGGCACACAGCAGTCATGTAGGGATCTCCAATACCAATAAACTTTACATCATTTCTCCACAGATGCAGATTTGAGCTAGTTTACTTCGGATAACAAAGTTATACTGACATGCAACTAGATTGCATAAATCAGGGCTGGGTAAGTGGCAAATAAAAGCAGAGTCTAGTTTAATTTTTACATTAAAAATGTTTTGAGCTTCAAAGTAATATTTCATGTTTTTAAAAACTGACAGTTTCAACTGTTATTATTGATGTTGATTATGCTGTTGTCTGAATATGAACCCATCATAATTTTTAGGCTTTTTATAAATTACTGTAATTTTTATCTTAATCTAAACCAAGGAAATTGATCCGATGATATGATGATTTTTTAATTATTTTAGGGCTTCATATTTCAGACTTGATTCTGAAATTTGTCATAAATGTATTAAAAGCACATGAAAAAAATAAAATGAGGGGAAGTTTTTGGGGAGATTGTGTTGCTGTCAATAATTTCTGAAAATGCTACCTACATTTTACAGAAACCTGCATATTCTTATATACAAAAATCAATTTTGGAAATGTTTGCTATTATAAGAGACAGTAAAGTTTGACAAATGCTAAGCCACTTACAATTTAACAAGATGATTGCCCCTGGAAGCTGTAATCAAGCATCTGCAGGTTTTTAGATGCATTTCGAACAATGAATACGTTCTGCCCTAAAATTAGAGAGGCTGCTATGATTTCTAAATTTTCACATTTTACTGGAGGACTGGGGAACTCATATAAGATGATGGAGACAGCTTTTATTTGGCAAAAGAACAAGCTGAATTCATGAATATTAACATTTTCAAACAATGTATAGGTTTAAACACATAGCTAATGGATGTTTCATAGCCAAATCCCTTTTACAGTTTAAAGACGCTTTTACCTGTCTCAAGACCCGTTCCAGTGGTCTTATAGAGCAAACAAGAGAAGAGAACATAAGCATACAAATATGAAAAAAATATAAAGAACAGGGCAAGCAGTCAGTGGGGAAAACAGGAAGATTTTGGCCAAGGCAAAATAATTTTCCGTAATAAAAAATCTGTGAGTAGAAACTGATCTTATTCTTTCATCAGGAAAATGAACATTTGCTACAGTGACAGCAGCATTAAATGCACTGTTTATTACCCTGACGTACATATAAGGGCACCCAGCACTTATCACAAAGGTCATGAAAGCCCTAGAAAGGGGACAGGTTCTCTGAAGCATGACTAGCCAGTAGATGACTTTCAGCAACTTAGGCTGTGACCGCCTGATCCCTCGATTTTTAGGTGCCTCAAAATCTGATCATCTTGCTCAATGCAAAAGTGCAGGTCCTTAAAAAGTCTTTGGCTTTGACAGCCTGGCACACGGAGGCAGTTTATACTTTTGAAGCAGGGGCTGTAGAAAAAACAAATAAAATATTAGCAGAATCCACTCATTTTGAATCCACACATTTCTGATACATCTTTTCCCCTCTTCCAACACTACAGGGCAGCTGACTACATCTAATCGCAAACTGATAAGGTGATTGGGACAAAATGTTTCAACATGAATATGGCTGCAACCTCAATTTTATTGATTTTAAATATAAAAACTGTCCAAATAGACCTTAAATAATGCATTTTTGTACCTAATTAGTGTGATTTATATTTTTTTTTCAAGCAGTGTCTTATGTTTGATGTACCAAAACGAGGCAAATATACGTTAGTCATCTAATTCTGAGCTGCTTCTGTAAGTAGCCGTCATAGACACTGGAAACAAGCTTTGTGATGTCTTTGTAAAATGGGAACTAGCTATTCCTCTCGAACTCCTAGATGCCTAAAGCCAGGTAGCATGAAGCTATGTCATTTTTTCTAAGTGCATTTGTTTTCTTGAAGTATTTTAGGCTGGCTACCAGCAGACAATATATTAGGCATAGAATAAAGATCTAACAGCGACATAGTTTGGAACAGGAGAGGAGAGGAGTTTTCGTAGGTCATAGAATGCAGTTTCCAGCCTAGCTCATCATCTAATCCCAAGCATAAATTTACCATCATCTGCTTTAATATATGCAGGTTGATTCCTCCTCTCCTGGTACTTGGAAGCTACTCCAGAATTAATTCCCATGACGTTTAGAATCAATCTGCTAATTTGTAGTCTATACCAGGCTACATCTATATAAACAATGTGCAGTGAGAGCACAACCCTTTGTCAGAGAAAAACACAAATTTATAATTCCGCCAAGTTATAAATAAGGGCTGTGGTTGGCAGTGGAGGCATTACATCTCCTATAATGCCTGTGGAGACATTACATCTCATCTATAACCCCTTGTATTATTGTAAATTTCCAGAATAATTTCTGACAAACACTGTCTGCATGACATTATGATTTTAGTGCATATGAGAGTTTATCTTCACTTTCTTGTAAATATCATCAATTTTTCTCTCTTGAGTAAAATGTATGTAAAAATGCTATAAATTTCTGGTTTGATATTTACAGCATTTTTGCTTCTTAATTATCTTCCCCTGGAAAACTGATGTAACGGTATGAGAATATTAAGAAATTATAATTGTCTTTTTACAAAACCAAAATCAAAAACCAAAACAAAACCCCCAAACCAAAGCAAAAAACTTCAAGCATGTCAGAATTTGCTGTATTTATCATTTTATTTGTGTAAACAATAATACTTAATATTGAATTGATCACCCTGTCTTATCTTAAATAATTCTCATTCTTGAAACAGAAACACATGAAAACTTTCATCAGATTATGTGTCATAATTCTCCCTAGAATTTTTTGTTTGGTTTTTAGCCTGGGCCACAAATCTGGTATGTGCTGGCAATCCCCTCCTTCTATGCCAGATCAAGACGAGATGATTATTTGGGCACGTGCTTGCTCAGGCAGCCTTCTCCCTTTGCTTTTTATTGAGATTATTAAAGTTTATAAGTATTATCATCTCCAAATGATAACTGTCATAAGTGGTTTTATTGTGTCACTGAGCTGGGAATTCAGAGCTATCAAATCCTGCTCTGAAAGGCATCTGCTTTGGTAAGGTTTGGATTTATTCTACACAGTGTTTCCCCTCACTTCACCACTATAAATTCGTTTAAACAAAACCAAAGTCTGCGAGAACCAAGGATCTTTGCATTGCCAGTTATTCCCAGTTATATGCTGTTACAAGCAATGCAAATTCACAAAAGGTCAAATTGATATAATTTTAGATGGAAGTTCAGGAACTTCCTACCACTGAGACTAAGCCCATAATATCTACTCTGGGGAATCATTTGAGTCTCTTCTGAAATGTATTTAAGCTACCTGTGCTGTAAATGGAATGACTGCCGTAACATCATTAATATTTACCCTTAACAATGGTATTTTTATTTTCAAAATACTTTATAAATATGTAAAAAAAAAAAAAAAGAAAACCAAACCAATACCCCAGTATTCCTCCTAAGCAGGCACTTTTATTTATTCTAATATTGTCCTTCCACATAGGAGAAAGAAGGTTTAGGAGAGCTGGAGAAAGCTATGGCAAGAATGGCAGTCAGGAACTCTTGATTCCTCAGCCAGTGTTCAAACTACTGAACCAGAAACTGCAGGTTTAATTCAAGCTTCTAAGCAGATCCTAGAAATTTATTGTTCAGGTTTATCATCTTGCACTAGTCTTGAACCAAGCCTTGTGAGCAATGTGCTGCCCAAGAGACTCATTCTGTTACCTCAGGAGATTAAAAAGTTAAAATTAAGGACCAGAAAGAAAAAGCAAATTATAATGTACTATGAAGGTTATTGAATCAATATTGCTGTTCATGGGCCAGGAAATAATGGGCATTGCTGGATAAGAAACTGAATTTTCTTTGTCTTATCAAAGCACTTACACCGATCCCTTCATAGAACAGAAATTATCTGTGAAAGACTAATGTCTGGAAATCCCAAGATTGCTGAGAAGATTGTGTTGAAATGATCCAAAAATATTTTTCTTTCTATGGAAATATTTTTCTGCAAATTTAAATTTATGACAATTTTCCATAGATGATTTTTGGGCAGAATATTGAACTGCAACATTAAAAAACTTAACAACTGAGAATTGTGATTAAAAAACATTGCAGCAACTGCCATATACTCCACTTCTCTCTAAAGACCAGATCAGAGCAGAGTTCATCTTTCCTGAAAAAATCCTCACGAGAAACTGAAATATTTCAAGTTTTTGACCAAAGGGTTTCAACCTCCCCAGTCAATATATTCAACTATACTTTTCACAGAATTAAAAGAAACACATCTCATTGCATTATTTGATATCAGCCTTTCTGTTGCATGTTCTGTTCACAGGAAAACAAAGATGCTCAATTTCATAACCTTCAAAACTGAAGTATCTACATGGTAAATACAGAAAATGTTATTGCCAGTCTTCCACTAGTTAATCATACGAGGATTCTGTTTTTATGCATAATTTTGTGAGATATCTAACTGATCCTTTCATCAAAAGAGCTCCACGCACGAGAGGTAGCCTCCTGCTTTCCCTTGCTGTGTTCTGTGCTGCACAAGGTCGGTCAGCATTGCTCGTTGGCTTTGACAGCGCCAGTTCATAACCACTGGTACCTCAGATCATTTTTTAGCTGCAGCGACCCATGTTGTAGAGCTAATGCCACACAGCTGAAGATTTGCTTTTAGCCTGTCTGGTTAACAATTCATTGGCCGACCTCTCAGCCTTTCACACATTTTAAAATAAGAAAATAGCTCTGAGCAATCATTTTTCTGAGATAAGCATCAGATGCTTGGACCAGTGTAGCTCAGCCCTGGAGGAACACTGCCTCAGTACTGCTCGGGATCGTATTATGCTGTACATTTTAACACCATTAAGGGCAGAAGGATAACTCACATGGAACTGGCTGGAAGGCTTGATGTGAAAAGTGTTAATTTGTCCGAGTATTACAACCATAGAGAAGAATGGTGACAACCACACAGTGCACATTAACGTCTGTTTGAAGTCAGATGCCCTTTTAATTTCAGACATGCTGACTTAATCTCTCAAAAGCTGGTGAACTGCTTTTGCTATCCTCTGCATGACTTCATCATCAAGAGAGGTAGTGAGAGAGGATGCTGCCAGACTGGCAGAGTTTGTCTACAGATTTCCATGCTGCATTGCCAGTACACATGGCTGGGAGAGGCAGAGACCGGATCGCCGTTTCCCTCATGCTGAGGTGCAGGTTGAGATGCTCAATGGTGCAGACAAAGCAGCCAGTAATGAGGTCTGCAGCCTCTACCAGGGGCAGCCCTGTGCTGGCAGGGACCACTCGCTCCATGGCCTTTAGGTCATGTCAGAGTCTCTGTAGGTCAAACACACCACCGTCTACACTAAAGGATGTGGGGCTGCATAGCGTTGTGCCTGAATGTAAGGAGGAGTTCTGCTCACAGTAGTCTTTCTTATACTAGTGGAACAATGGAGCTTTACTGAGGACCATGTGAGACAGCAAAAGAGCCTGGCACTGCTGCTTGCTTAATGGTTGTTGCTGCCAGGCCATCGGGAAATACGTGAACTGTCTGCAAGTTAATCTGGATAGCTGAATGAAGCCAAGCTCTCTCCAAGAAATCCTGACTGACAAACGTTACTCACAGATCTTGCTTTTGTTCTGCTCATATCCCTTGAACGTTCATGGCTTTAAAAATCACATGAACCATGCTTTAACACTGACTTTCTGAGGATCACTTTCAGCCTCAAACTTGTAGAGATCTACTGCAGCAAAGATTTCCCCAACAACTGGCAGAAATTGTATATCCCAGTCATTATCATACCATGATGGGATAGATTTCAGATTGAGAAGGTGGGTGACATCTGTATCCTTCAGCTGTTGTGGACTCTCGTTTAACATATAACAGTGAAGAGCTGCAATCATTTGTGATTAGATCCTAACCTCCAGATTTGTTTATTCTGGCAGAAATGTCAGCAGTACTTAGCCTTGCACTGTGACATCTGTTTCATGGTTTCAAAAGTCTCCAGCACAGTAGACAGTACTGCAGTTTGCTGCCCGCTGGATTTCAGTTGTCATTCCATCAGAGATGGAAGATGGAGAATTGCATAAACTGTCAAATGTTTCTGCTGGGAATTCCTCTCACTCCCTAATAATATTTGACCATCTTCACTATGGAGTGGCACACCACCAGTGGGGTTTTAGGGACATACACTGATTTCAAGTATTCAGGGAACTACTTGAAATTTTTATTTGATCAACAGTTTCTTGAAGCTCCTCCCTGTGCATCACTCATCTTCCAGGACAGGAAGTTTTTCTTGTGCTTCCTTGAACTGTGTGTTTAGAAGGTTTATAAAAACCTTTTACCCCACCTGATGAAGTACATACATATAATAGTGAACTGATGGACCTGCCATTTCTATTAAACCCATCCCAAAAGCCATCTTTGACAAAACAGAGGTACTTTGCTGGGGCATTCTATAGCGCACCTTTGAGACCTTTCATTTTCTATGATTTTGTATTTGAACAGATGCAGTAACAAGCTTACTTTTCAATCATTTGCTTTTTTTGTGACTGCCATGTTGAATGACACAGCATTTAGTATTTTAATGAGAATTTGCTGTCTGTTCTGCAAGCATCAGACAGCTAGGGATATTGCACTGCTCGCTAACCGATGATCTGACCAGCAATCTGCACCAAATGTGGTCTGAGAGAACCTGACGTCACAAACAGGAAAGTGCTTTACTAGGACACTATCAACAAGATGCCATCACCGTGATCACAAATGATTGTCTAGCACTTTGCCAGTTTGTTAGAAAACTGAACACTATCTACTGCCAACTTTCAGCTCATAATATTAGCAGCAGTGTCACTGAAGTTTTTCTAACTGGCATAGATGTGGGACCTTTCACTAAGTCCCCACAATATATTCATGAATTTATCACTTTGCGGAATTAATTTAATCACATTTGTTACGTAGAACTATGACATAGTCATTGGACTGGTACTAATAGAGATGCCTGGTGAAGCTATAAAAGAACTGTTTTGCATATCAACTGGCATTTAAGCACCTGCATTGTAAATCCGACTGTAACCCTCCCCTTCTGATTACTTATGCTTGGGCCTCTTTTATCATGAGCAAAGAAACTGTGCAAGAGTATATACACAACAAAGCAATTATGCATTGGCCAACACACACAATAGATAGTTACGGCTAATGAGCTACTAGGCTAAACGTTAATATACTCACCACTGCTGATTAGATGATAGATGAGGATTTGCTGGCCAGAGGGCTGTCAATCAGATGGGGAAGGATCACCCTCTGCTGCTTTTCAGAAGAGGCTGTGCCTTGATATCACAGCACTGCAGTCTCTGCAGATTCTCTGCTTTCTTGTTGCGCTTTTTTAAACTCAGGGTTTTAGACCTTTTTATGTCAGAATATTTTTTACCATAGCCTTGAGCTGCTAATTATTACTACTTCAACAGTTGCACTTGTATCACTTTTTCTCTTTCTTTTCTTCTATGACTTTTGTTGAAATGCTTTCTCATACCTTAACAACACTTTTCTCAGTAGGATTCAGCCAGAGTCACAAAACCGTGCTGCTCCAAATTTGGTGCTAGATTACAACTGAGTTCCTGGAGTGAGGGATACAGATTCCCTTCTTCATGGTGCAATGTCTTTTGATCATAAATGCTTGGTGTTAGGGTCTGGCGTCTGGCTTGAACCCCCACTTATACCTTTGCCTACTGTGTTGTAGACACCAGCAGGGTGAGTTTAGCTAAGACCTGCTCTGCCAACATGTTACAAATCAAGTGTATGGACCAAGAAATGCTTTACCCTTTTCAGTTTTCTTATCAGTATCAAGAACTCTGTAAACATTTTCTGTGCAATTCAGTGTGAGACTAAATCTACTTGGCTAACATAGGTACCAAAATATGCCCTAGTTGTTAAATGTCCCATTACAGTCAATGGAGATCTAGTTCGCATAGTCAATGGAGCTGGGAGAGTGATTCAGCTAGCAGCCAGGGAGAGGAACACACAGGGAAGTACAGGAGAGGATGAACATACCATTTTTTTTTAATATCAGTGACTTACTTAAAAGGTGAGAAATTTGGTACAGCATCCTTAAGAGTGGCAGAGATTGCTAGAGATTAGCATTAATTTTTCATATCGCACATTCTATACTGCTCTGTGACAGCTATACCAGCCACTCCCAGGGGACACTGAGAAAGCAAAGAACAAGGGACAGGGGAGCAAAAAATAAGGAAAAACAAACAAAGAAAGAAAAGAGTCAAAAGATTAGAATCATAGAACCATAGAGCGGTTTGGGTTGAAAGGGACCTCAAAGATCATCTAGTTCCAACCCCCCTGCCATGGGCAGGGACACCTTCCACGAGACCAAGATTCTCAAAGCCCCATCCAACCTGGCCTTCAACACTTCCAGGGATGGGGCATCCACAACTTCTCTGGGCAACCTGTTCCAGTGCCTCACCGCCCTCAGAGGGAAGAAGATTACACACCAAACCACTTTTACTTTTAAAAAGAAAATAACTGTTGCTTCATTTTTTATCTTGTGTGAAACCATCTTGCCAGATATGTTACCTTAGTTCAGTTTTCTGGGAATACCTCTTAAAATTAACACACATACATAGAATCATAGGATCATAGAATAGTTTGGGTTGGAAGGGAACTTTAAAGGCCATCTAGTCCAACCCCCCTGCAATGAGCAGGGACACCTTCAACTAGATCAGGTTGCCCAGACCGCCGTCCAGCCTGACCTGAAATGTTTCCAGGGACGGGGCATCTACCACCTCTCTGGGCAACCAGATCCAGTGTTTCACCACCCTCATTGTAAAAAACTTCTTCCTTATGTCTAGTCTATATCTACCCTCTTTTAGTTTAAAACCATTACCTCTTGTCCTATCACAGCAGGCCCTGCTAAAGAGTTTTTCCCCATCTTTCCTATAAGCCCCCTTTAGGTACTGAAAAGCCGTAATAAGATCTCCCTGGAGCCTTTTCTTCTTCAGGCTGAACAACCCCAACTCTCTCAGCCTGTCTTCAGAGGAGAGGTGCTCCATCCCTCTGACCATTTTTGTGGCCCTCCTCTGGACCCATTCCAGCTGGTCCATGTCCTTCTTGTGTTGGGGGCTCCAGAGCTGGACGCAGGACTCCAGGTGGGGTCTCACCAGAGGGGAGTAGAGGGGCAGAATCACCTCCCTCAACTTGCTGGCCACGCTTCTTTGGATGCAGCCCAGGATATGGTTGGCTTTCTGGGCTGCGAGCACACATTGCTGGCTCATGTCCAGCTTTTCATCCACCAGCAGCCCCAAGTCCTTCTCAGCAGGGCTGCTCTCAATCCCTACATCCCCCAGACTCTATTGATACTGGGGGTTGCTCCAACCCAGGTGCAGGACCTTGCATTTGTCCTTGTTGAACCTCATGAAGTTCAACCAGGCCCACCTCTCCAGCTTGTCCAGGTCCCTCTGGATGGCATCCTGTCCCTCAGGTGTGTCCACTGCACCACTCAGCTTGGTATGGTCTGCAAACTTGCTGAGGGTGCACTCGATCCCCCTGTTCTCAGCTCTCCACAAAATGCACTTTCCGTTTCCTCTTATCAAGTCTGTGTAAGAAAGTTTTATCCAAGAGAAAAACACTTAATGGCAAGAGAAAAACATTTTCAGGGAAGTGCAGGAAGAAAAAAAGAACTGATCAAACTTATGATCTTGAAAGACAATATTCATGACATAGTGGCAGTGATCCTCTGCTCCATTTTCTTTATAAACCACTGTGAGAATATTTGATACAAAGAAGTTCCTTTCAAGTGCTTTCTTTGTACACTTGTTATGAGCAATTAGTGAAGCCCCACAGTCGTGTGATCTGACTTAGGAGTTTTTATTTTGTTCCTTCTTTGGTGAATTCAGTGGCTGCTCAATGTTCCTTTCTCTGTGATCTCTAGCTCAGATGTCTACACATCCATTTCCATTGGGTCTAATTTACTGCTGTCTCACTCCAGTTCTGTGCTGACATAACTCCATAGATTTTTTTTGTTAAGGGAGAACTGGAAAGAAATCAGGACTTGCCATCTGAACTATTCCCAAGCTAAACTAGTGAAGAGGAGCAAGAGGAGAATCTGAACACACTAAATTTTGTCAAAGTTTTTTATAAACTAATCAAGAAAAGAAAATATATTTATTTTTTATTTTTAACAATGAAACAAAGGCTAAGAACCTAGATTTTAGGATTAAAGTTTGTACTTTATGCAGAAATATTTGTTATAGTTTAGATTTTGTTTTTGTCTGAGCACAATAGCCTGAGTGAAAGTAAAGCTTGACTTCTGGTTTCTGATTCAGTAGAAGCTCTAACAAGTAACCCCTACTGTAAACAAGTATCTTTACATGTCGTAACTGTTTACCAGCTTTGAAAGAGATGTCACCAGCCTCAGCTGGCTTGATTTTAATTAAAGTAAGTTATGTGCTTGTGGCAGAACATCTTCCCTTTCTCAAAGAAACCAGGAGGGGCAGCTGCAAAAACTGCTGTTGTATTCCAGATGGTTTGTATGGAAAAGAAGAACAGCATATTTCATACTGAAAGTCTATCAAAAAACAAACCTCATTTACACTGATTAAAGGGACTGTTTAATTGCTGAGTAGTTCACTTGGAGAGGAACACATTGAATACACAGAGTCTTGCGTGGTGTTATCACGGTCTTTTTGTTTCTTGTGGCAGTAGTATAAACAGACACTTGATTGTCACCTGTAATAAGTGAAGAGACAGAGGAATCAAAATCAGTAGAGGTTTACCGAATTATAGTATGGAAGCAAAGAGATGCAATCCCTTTTTGTTTCACTGTGGACATTGTCCATTTTTTTCTTCTGTTTTAGAAATACTGGTTTCTGTTATCTTGATTTACCTTCTGAAACATGGAATCCAGCCATCAGATTCATTTCTTTGGTAACTCAATCTCTTAAAAACCATCTTTGGGGAAATTATTCAGAGAGAGAGAGACGCTATACCTATTTTAATGTCACGTAACCAAACTCTCTTACTTCAATTAATTATTTTTTTCTTAAATTGAGAGATGATACACTTTGAATATGCTTGGTGTAGCAATATGCTAACATTCTGTCTCATTGATATAAAGCATAAAGGAAACCAAGGGAAATGTAGACAGTGTATGATTAAGCTCAGTGAGTCCATTAGAACAGTGACTGTTTAAATAAGCTCTTGCAAGCAGATAGGCACCAAATGGCACACGTGTGGATCTCTGCAGTTTTAAAAGGGGTCTTTCTCTAATTTTTCATAGCAACTGAGTGAATAAGTAACATCAAATTAACATTTCTCCAGCAAAATTGATAGTTAGAATTAATTTGCATCAACTCCAACTGAGAGCAGAACTCCAGGAATTTCATCTTTGGGATTTGTATTTGTTCTAAAATACATAAGTAACTTATTTATAAGGACAGAAGATGAATGAGTACAAGATTGGGGATATTATAAGCACACTAAGCATATTACCACTATCTTGAATCTGGACAAACTATGTTTCTTGATTTATAATAATTAAAAAAACCCAGTCTTTCAAATCAGTAATATCTAAGCAATTACTAGGGACTATATCAGGGGTTTTTTTTCTGCATTCCAAGGTGGAAAGCAAACAGAGCTTGGGGTGTAAGCAAAGCAGACATTTTCTAAAGCAGTGCTGCTGCAGGCAGGACTGGGCAGACTCAGAGGACGGCCCGTGACAGGACTCGCCGTTGCCTGTCCCACGTGCTGACTGCGGCAAGTAGTAGGTGTCTGCTCTAGCTTTACCTTCTCCCTTCTGGCTTGTCCAGAGCAACTTGACTCGCCGTCTTTCTGGACAACAATCTGTGCAAGGGAAGACCCCACTAGCCACTATCAGCTGCCTCAAAATTTTACTGACTCTCAACCTCCATCTCCCATGCTAAACCCCTTGAGGTTACAGTGATCCATCCCAGGACCTTTCCCACTGGCCTACCCCCGACCCCCTGACTCCTCTCTGATTGCACATCTGCTATGCTACATCTGCCTAATTGAAAGCCTCTAAATGATTTTATTTTGCTTTTCTCTTCTTCTCTGAGCAGAAAATTTCTGTGCAGCCTCGCTCCTGGGAAGTCTTGAACTGATTCTGCTTGGTATTTTGTAATATAGAAAATAAGCCCTTCAAATTTGCACACTAACTAGAAACATATTTTCTTTTCCATCTCTTGCATGGAAACCAAAATAATTTATTCTGGAAGAAAAGAGCTGAAAAGACAATCTACTCATTGCAAACAGCTAAAAAGTTTTGGCCTTAAATTTTGGAGGGCTTAAAGGGAAGGGCAGTGATGGAGATGTACTCCTTAGGTCTTTTCCTCCTGGGAATTACTTTGTAGGACTCAGAGTTCAAAAATTGAACTTTTGAGGAGAGAGAAATAACTTCTATAACCAAAAGACTAAAATAAAACAACAGCACTTAAGGATATATTTTCCTCATTTTATACCAGTTTGATATGAACAAAATAATAAAAAATGCCTTTCCAGCAGTATCACATCTTTCCTTCTCCTCTTCTTTCTACGATGAGTATCACATTAGAGAACTTTTGACACAAAATCCACTATTTTGGAGGGGCTGTCAAGCTGCTGCACATGCCTATGTGAAAGATCCAGGCCGCTTGCGCTGTGCACGTGTGCATGCGCTCATTCACGTACATTGTGCTATGGACAAAGAAGTCTCTGCCCCTGCAGCAGGAGAGCCCCGGCCATCCAGGGACAGCACATGAGAGCTCAGGAAAGAACATATTTGGCTTTTACCCCTAGCAACCCCTTGCAAAACTACCCAGAAAGTAGATTTATTTTGTGCGCTGTTGCAACAATTGCGAATGTAATATTAGATACAAATGGTCTTCTGCCCAGAGGTTTTCTGTAGTATACTCTCTGAATGTGTTACCTAAGGGCTTTCTAGAAATCTGGAGATCAGAAGAAGATTGAACATAAAGGGAAGATAATTTCACATTTATGTACTGTAAATTACTTAAACTTTTCTAAGAAGCACCTGATAATGTTTAGCCAACATTAAACATAATACTAAAGAAACTAGACCGTGGGTTTGACATAGTGTGGCAGTTTCCACTGTGTAATTAAAACTAACAGAACCAGGACTTATCTTAACCATCTACTGTTACCCCATTTCCTATGCACAAACCTAGATCTATGGGTGATCTGTAAAACATTTTGAGAAAGAATTTTTATTCTATATTTTGAGATTTGTTCTTAAGAAACACATAAACAATTCTTCGCAAGTCAACCGCTTGTCTTGTAGTATCTAAACTGGAAGAGACTGTTAGATATGCTAGTCTCAATTCAGATTTACAAAACCCAGTTTTGGAGGACATTTCTTATCCTCTTATCTTTTCTCCTCTCCTTAGTGCCTAAGATTTGAACACCAGCAAGGAAGTTTATGAAATAGTTAGACTTCTGCAAAACCAAAACCTTTTCATATATTGTCTAGTTGTATAAACCAGCACCCAAATGCAGTTCCTTAGTCATAAAGCTTTGGGGAATACTTCTTAGGACTTAAATATTAACAAGTAGATACGGTCTTTTCATAAAAAATGTGTAATAGTAGTTTAACCATAAGGATGGCTGCACCGTGTCAGGTCAAAGGTCTATTTAGCCCTTTATTCATCTGGACAGTAGCATTTGTCTAAGGATGTAAGAACTAGACAGTCAGGAACAAGACAGTCAAATACAAGACAGTCAGATAGGGAACTAAACACGTTATATCTTACCAAGAATGCTGAAGCTAAGCTCCTGAAATAAAGAGTCTTAATAATTGGCTTTGAATTTTTAATGAATTGTTTGATAACCTTAGTATTCAGAGGCTGGTTGCTCCTGATTGCCCTTTTCTTTTCAAGTATTTATATGAATATAATATACTGAATAATCAGGAGAAAATGTTTGGACCACAGGAGAAAATAGTTAGAAACTAAGACTTTTTGTAGATTTTGCTTTGGAAGTCCAGAAGTTTCCTACCCATTTCCTATGAAATTCCAACACATTTTATTTCAAGTAAAACCAGAAAACTCTCATTAACTACAGAGGAGAAAAGTTACAGCTAGAATCTCAAACAAATAAAATGTTTACATCTATGAGCATACTTGAGTGAGCTTCTCCTTTGTGATTAAAATATGGTAACTGAGAGACTGTGACCTATAAAACATAATGCACTGTGTTAATTAAGAGCTTAAACATCAAAAGAATATTTTAGCAATTGAATGGGACAAGATTGGCAGATTATTTCGATGAAGAATGTGCCATTGTTTCCTTGAAGGCACACTCCATTTAACTGGAAACTTTTTAATGAAATATATTTTATCTGCATTACTACTTATTCTTTTGTAATCAGTAGACTCATACTTTCAGATTAGAAATAAAAACCAAGACACAAAGTCTTTATCTTCTCTTTAAGAATTTAAATAAGGATCTATCAGAGATGATTAAACTACACCTTGCAAAGAAAACTCAATCTCTTACAAGTCCTCTAAATTTTGAGAGGTTAAAGTACAATTAAAAGCAATATAGCAAAAGAAAAAAGTGTTTTTAACATGGTATTTTATTTCTTAATTAATACTGGCACAAATACTTTTCCTTACCTAACCAATCTCAATTAGTTTTTCTCGTGAACAGAAATGTACTATTTCTATTCTGAGAAAGTACCATTCAATAGGTAAAGTATTAGTAACAACAAAACACTCTCTTGGGATCTTGTCATCTCTGTTAATAAAATTGGTTAGGTCAAGCCTCGGCCTGTGGCCGTTATCCAGTCATGTCCAGGCTTCCTCAGTACGGTGAACTAAACCACATGCAGCTGTTCACTTAAAAAATGCACCACTAACTAACATAACAAAATTGTCATTATCTTGCATATTTTGTTTGCACATTGTTCACTATTCAAATTTACTACGGACGTTGAGAAATATTCTTGCTCTTCTCATATGGATAGCTTGCAGTGATCTAGACTCCAATACTGTTAGTATCTAACTTCTGTTATTGCAACATGCACTGGTAAGGACTGGTCAAAAATGTACTGACAACATTGTTAACGGAAATGTATGAATATATCAATGTGAAAATACATGCATCCACATTTTGTGGAAAATTTAAGATCTTTTTTAATAAGCTAAACAATCCATTTAATCAAAAGCCATTTATACAGCTGGAATTCTCTTGCCTTTACTCAAAAATAATGTAATATGTTCTTTTGTTGAGCTAACTTCCTGTAGTCATTTTGAAGATTTTAATGTCTTTTGAAACATTGACTTACTTAATTCCTATTTTATGTACATTTTGCTGTTTTCTGTTCGTCTGCATTTTTGTTTCATTCTTAACATTTTGTCATATTGAGCAAGCCAGCCCAGCTCCATTTTTGACTCAGCTAGTCTGAGATCCATGCCAATATTTTGTCCCTCAGCCTGATTAGTTTCCTTAATAGCCTCTTGTGCCAGATTTTGTCTGTCTTTTTGATAATCATAATAAATTAGTCAGAGTATTTGCATACATTTGATGGGAATGTCAATCATTCTTCTCATTTATCTAGTCTATTTTTAAATATTTGTTTTATAATCAACAGAGAAACAAATCCTCAACTACTGTAAGTCATCGCAGTCTGAAATAATTAAGAAGCAGATTGTTAAAATGAAAAGAATAGTTGACAAACTTATCAAAAGCATACAAAAGCACCATCCCTATCATATTTTGAAAATTAGAATTATTATGCAAAATTTACCAAACAGTAAAATATACGTAAATTATTTCTAAGTAAAATGTGTAATACCATGAAATGCCTGTAACCCTGGTAAATTCCATTGATTTTAAAGAAAAATGGCCAATGTGAAATCTCTAGAACTGTTCCATTTTTTGATAGAAATCTAATTTAACAAAATATACAATTTCAACCATATTTTTTCGACTTTCTGGTTAAGTCAGATATTTGTATTTTTTAAAGCAGAAAATATTCTTATTTTTGTAAGCTTCCTTTATCAGCACATTTACAAGTTAAGTTTTGAAATTTGATTTAATTTAAAGATTTATAGCGGATTCTTTAATATCACAGTAGTTGAAAAAGAGAAATTAAAGAACATGCAAGGGGACAATTTTAACTCTGCTCGTTCAGTTGGTCATTTTATTATGTTCTTACCATATTTCATGTAAGTCCTGAATGTATCGGTGAGGATGTGGTTTGCACAATAAAACCTGCATGAGTTGATTTCTGTGATCCCACTGCTTTGTGTAGGCCTCTGTATGGTACTTGACATCATGGCCCATCCCTGTTCTCTTTGCTGTCACTAAAATTGCACTCCTTTGATGACAGGTAATTGGCCATTGACGAATTGTTTACAGTTCTGAGACAGTTCTAGGGTCTTCTCTACACACAGCAGCAACTTGCTATTTCTATCTATTTTTGACCAAAAAAAAAAAAAAAATCTATAGCGTTACACTGCGTAGTCACACAAAGCTAAGCAAAAGCTACAAAAAATTACTCACCTGATTATCAGCTAAACGAGTTCCAGACAGTCCCATATGTAAACTGGATTTGTTGGGGCACCAGTAAGTTGCAGAGCCTCAGTCCTGGTCGTTCTCAACTTTGGAAGAGCATCACAGGGTAGAAGGAGGAGAGGAACATGCAAAAAAAAAAAAGCGGCAATATCACCAGGAAGGCGATAGATATAGATGCGGGGGGGTGGCATTGCCATATGGAGCAGGAAGGTAGATGAACAATGATTTTGAGGAGTATAGGTCTGAGGAATGGGCTGCCATTTGGGGTTACTTTAAGAGTGGAGGCAATAAGGAAAGGGTTTAAAGAATATTTCTAACAGCTAAAACTCTTTTTTTCATAGAGGCATTCACGGAAACACAACAGTTTTAGTCAAAGCCTTCCGACATTAACTTAAGCAGAGCAAAGACCTGCAACACAACTTTTCCGTGCGTGCTGCCTACACTCTGCGAAATTATGAACTGCTGAAAGCAAAAGCTGAAAGTGGAAAGTTTGTCCTTCTCAATAATTAATATGACCATTACCTGAAGAGGGGGGTTTGCCAGACTCATCCATTTACATATACACAGCATATTTCACTGCTCGTTACAAATTCTGGCTGGACTATTGAACTATTAGGACATGAATAGAATAAATCAGATATTTCCTTTATAGTAAAAGAGGCCAGTAAGCAAAATTTCTAAACTGCTGCAGTGCCAACTGAAGTTAGATGGTTCTGTAGAGCCTATTTTTAAAAATTATCTTTTTTACTTGCACTGACTTCACCACACTTTTAATTTTTTTTTTAATAAAACTGTTACCACATAGGAGTGAACATATTTCTCTTCTGCAGAAGTATACAAATATATATTTTATATATCAGTAGGTCCAGTTAATATATCTACATTATTAAGTTCTAAATATGCCTTAGAAAGATTTTTCTACTCCCTGAAACCCATTATATCATTTCCCCTGTTACCACAGGACTATTTGTTCTAGTCCCTGATGTTTACTTTTTTGTGTGCTATTTTGTAAAAGCAGTGCTTCCAGCACTTTTCCAGTTTTTCCTCTTTCTTTCACTGTCGTTGTGCTTGCCTTTACTGAAAGATTTCAGAGCTTCTCAACCACGTGTTGTAATAATAAAAACAAAACGCAGCAGACTTTCATCCCAAGGTGTGAGTGTTTAACTCCTGATCCCATAACAATCATCAGGCATTTAATGGGTTTCAGAAAAGGGGGGGGGGGGGGGGAGCAAGGTCTGATATGATATTACCCCTGCGTTAAGAAAGTCAAATGAGTAAGTGCCCTCTCCCTATTTCTGGAGCCAACTTTCAGCCTGCCAAACCTCCCCACCTAACTTCTACAGCAGAGCAGATACTAACTGCAGTATTGCGTCAGTTGATTCGCCTTTTCTACCTAAAGACATCATCCAAAAATTTGCAGCTTATCAAAATAAGCCGGTACTGTGGAGGTAGTATTGATCCCTTTTAGGCCATCACAGTTACATGACTGGAAGGACAGAAATAACCCTCTCTTTTGTATTTTTCAAACATGGACAAGTTTCCACAGTCGCAGCCCATTTTGTTTTGATTCACTGAATGGATGACTGAAGGCTGATCAATATAAAACATTCCAGAGATCCCAGAGAAACTTCACATGAAAGTGCTTTGAAAAGTCAGTAAAATGAAAAAAAAAAAAAAACAAAAACTCAGTGGCATGAAAGATTTTTGTCAGGAGTTTGCGCATGTGTATGGTAAGTAATTTGCATATAAAGCATACTAGACAAAAAAGTTTATAAAATCTGCTTAATTTTCTATCGCTTTCTTAACGTGGGTTATATGAACCCTCAGAATGTGGGTTATATGAAGATCTTTCTGAGAGTTTAAGGTATATTTAAGAAAATATGAAATTGAGTGGAGTGTAATTTTTCTACTTTTTTTCTAATTTCTCAATAATTCTTGCTTGGATTCTTTGTTCTCTGGTACTGAGAATTCCCATTTCACTTGGAAGCATATTACCACATTATCATCCAGACTGTCACGGCATTGCTTCACACTACAGAAAAAGGAAAAGCGACTTGAAGAGTGTTTGCACCAGCAGCATGAAACCACAGTTCAGTTTCTGCTTTTCTCTGCTGCATACTCTGGGCTGCATAAATCTCTGCCTTAGGTGGTGTTCAACATTCCAGTATTAAGATACAATAAAATCTGAGCTACAGATGCTCAAATAAGATACTGCTTGTGGGGACAAACAAAAATAATCCTGTTTTGTAAGAAATGCAGATTTCATATTTCTTATCCAGTACTGCAGCCATTGTTGTGTCAAACAACAAAGTCAGCTTAGGTTGTTCTTCAGCTCTCAGGTTTGAGAAAAGAGAGATAAAGTCCCAAAGAGAGACACTGGAAAACCTGAACTTCACAGTAGATAAAATGCACAATCTAATGGAGAAAACGTGCAATCACAGAGGAGAAAATGGAGACATTTTTCCTCAATGTATGTGTTTTTACAATGCCAGACTACAATTCTCCTCTTATTCTAGTGTAAAATAATTTAGCAATCAATAGACATTGAGGTTTTCAATGATGTTCACATAGAATGAGGTTTGAATAGAAACAAAAATCCTATATATATTCTGGCAAGCATGCCCTCTGTAGGCTATAGGACAATAAAATAGACCCCAGTAAACAGTCTGGATAATGAAGTGTACGATGCATTATTATTTTCACACAGAGAAGTGAGGAAGGGAAGTAGAAAGGTATCATTCTGCTAAGAAACTTCGTATCTGCATTTCCCAAGTATAAATGTCTACTTCACCTAGAAGTGCGCTTTTACTCATGAATGTTGTATCTCTGGTTCATGCAATTCTTTCTGGAGCCATCCAGCTCATGGGACGGGCTCAGGGGTTGCCTGTACTTTGAAGTACTGCAGAGCCCACTCCCCATCTGTGCAGATGGAGCCAATATTGGGTGTCACCTCCATTCACCACATCTCCTTTGCAGTGACATCACATATCCAGCATCAGAAGGACAAAGTGATCCAGGATACTCCTTAGAAGAGGCTTAAATCACTGGCCAGGAGGAATTCTTAGGCAACCCAGATTTATTTGGAGTTCAGGTCATGTGCTATGGCAATACAGACAACAGGTGCTGGATACTCCCAGGATGTGCCCAGCTCAGGTACAGTGTCAAGTAAACACATCAGAGTTTTGATGTTGTCCAGCAATTCCAAATAAACCATTCTTTATGCCCTCATTGAATCACCCCTGAAATTACTTCGCATGTCCATCAAATTTGAGGTCTTTTCCATGCTAAGAGGTACTTTACACATTTTCAGTTGCTGTTAACACAGAATCGTAACCTGATCTTCAGCTTCAGTCACTATTTCATTTGTATGACAGATCATTCCTATATTAATGTATTGTATTGCTTACCTTTGCCTCAGGTAATCTACATTATTTTAACAACACTTTTGAAAATATATGCAAAGTAGAAGTTACAAGGTACCTAGGGTGAACTTTCATGATTTTCGTCTCCTCCAGAGCTATCAATCATTATAGTTGCAAACCGTACCCAAACAAAACTTCAGAATACAAATAGGAGCTGCATCCCTTCATACTCTCCTAACAGTACATTGAATAAACACAGGGACATCCACTGGAGAGAAAAAAAAGCAAAACAACACATTGCAGAATGAAATTATTTTGCATCTGACAGGTGCAGATTCTGTGTCATAAACTGAGAGGCCAGAAGAATTATAATGAAGCTACAAAATATCTAGGAACAGAGGTGAGAGCTCATCTACCTGCACTTAAGTTGCCCTTTTAGCTTGCATTTCACAGCTCATTTACAATTAAACACAAAACCTGTCTTTATATTTAAAACATGAAAACAGTGAAGATAATCCACACCTAAAAAAAGGAAAAAAAAAAAACAACTGCTCTGTCTGATAAAATCAAATCTGCCTTGAGGTTTTTTTTCTAATGAAAGGTGGATTTATAAACAGTGGCTCCTGGCTGTGCTGTGTGTCAGTACAATGGAGCCTTCATTAGGCTTTTACCAGTTATTTATGTATTACGAAGCACTTCCATATTGCATCCTCTGACAGTGTATTTTCACAGTTATAAAAAGAACACATACTCTTATTAAAGTTACATACTGAAAGATTCAAAAACATACTCACTACAGAAAATAAAGATCCCAGTCACCATCAAAGACTATTTTTCTAGCTGAATTAAAAACAGGAGGATCTCCATTTGCGATTAGACATTTGAATAGATCAGTGCAGAAAAATGAGTTGCTAATTGTGAAGGAAGGGACACGTAAGTAGCAAAGGTCTTTCCCATAAGTAATATGGAATAGAAAGGGAGGATTTTCGCGGGCGGGAGGGAATTACCATACTCCTATTAACGTCAGTGGAACTGGGAGGGACCATTTACTTCTGTCAAGGTGCTCCCTTGAGTGTCTGGTGTTGGGAGGATTTGCCATTCATTGCCCTTCTTCTAAACGTACAATTCATCAAGAAAATCCTCCTGCAAAAAATCTACAAGCAATTTTACTTTGTTTTAAATATATCTGAAGAAAGAGGAATAAGGAAGGAGGCAACATGAGTTTATTTTAGCACTAAGTTTTCAGATAATAATTAGCAACGGTGTTTTGAACTGTTGCATGTCATGTTTTATTCAATAGTTCATCATTTTTTAGAGACACAATAATCCATAATATAAATGACATCTTGGATAAATATAATGCCACCTCTTGGTTATGGATACATTTATTATAAACAAGGCTGTATTGTGCATCCCCTTTTCCCCAAACTATTTTGACACTGAACATAAAGTGTTGAAATAAATGGCACATGATGCCCAAAGCATTGAAGTGTCAACTCTTTGTGCTTCATACACAACTTTATTACAATGATTTGTATTTCACTGGGTTTATTTTGAACATAGGAAAGGAAAAAGAGAGAGTGAGCCAGTGAAGCTAAAAAATTTGTCAGGACAAATAAACAAGTACCCCAAAGACTTTAAACGCTTGGGAACAGGTATTTGAAGGTGACAGGCAGGAGCTCAGCTTTAAAAATGGCTCATGTACCTGGCAGTCTATGAAAGGCTTGTCTTCCTCAGTGTCCTGGATTATAATCTCTCTCATCATAATCTTTCTCATTGGTCTTTTTTCATTATCTTGTCTGTTAGCTGGGCACATGGAGAGCCATGACTAACTCAGTCCATTCTTCTTGTCATTAGTTCAAGGACTTTTCCCAGTGGAAGTCAGGCTAATGCAATGTGTTTACCTTGCTTTCTTCATGTAAAGCGCCAAAAACTGAAGAAAAACAGACCACCATGATAAAGTTTGTAGGGAAAGATGATTTTAGCTGATGATGGAGTTGGAAAAGTACACAAATTTTGTATTTCAGAAGTCTGGATAAAAAACAACCCTGAACTATGGTAGTTCTAAAATTAGATGCTGATAATGGAAAGCGATTGTGAATACTGGAGCAGGTAAACATCTCTGAAAATACAATTTACGTGGAAATTTTAAACAGTAGTCTAGTTTTATAAATGTTTTACTTTATAGTCAATTATTTTAATTTTTATATGAATATTCTTATTTTAAATTCTACTCTTTGTCCCTTAAACATTCACAGAGGCAAATAGGGTAGGTTTTTTTCCATCATGTTTAAATCAATGGGCCACCTTGTAGCTAAAGCAATCACATTTTGAACAGTATGAAAAATATTTTTCACGTCATGGCTATTTCATTTTGCCCCTAAATGGAAAAGAAACTTATGTCAAATATTTAGAGAAGTCTCAAATCACACCCAGCACAGCCATTGATATTCAACATTCTAACTGGATGCCTTAAATGCTGTTAGGTCGAGAGAGGCTGCAGTGTAATTAAATAAGGATAACATTAAATGAGTCATAAATTGTTCCTATAATTGAAAAGGTAGAGGAACAAGAATAAAAGCTCTTGTTCTAATTTCTAATTCAATGTTCCTCATGATCTTTCTAAATGAATGTGATGCCAATGAAAGACTTAACTTGTAGCTCAGCTATAGTTAGACATTTTCTGGTGTTAGAATTGCAAGTGAACCAGTGACAATTACTTTGGATGGTACTACTATATTCTTACTTACTATGACAACATAGTAATCTGCTGGGAGCTTTTCTAGGTAGGATACTAGAACTGGTCTGAGCGCCTTACCCTTCTGCTTAGAAGGCAATCCTCCTTCCCTGCATGTGGAGAAAAGGCAATCCTTCTGAATGGAATAAATTATTTCTTTGTTTCACCTCCAGCTTTACCTATCTTTTCAAGCACAGAAACAGAGAGAACATTTAAATTTGGCTAGACAGGTCCATATTCTGCCTTGACTTTCACCTTAGGCAGCCTAATGGAGAGTGCACTGAGCGCAAATCCAAGATTCTGAGCAACATTACCCATTTAGATATCTACAACATTTGTTTAAAACAGTGGAAAAACAACCTGGTGAAGTCTTCAATCAGCATAAATAAAAAAATCTTAGAGTACCTGATTGTAAAGATCTGATTTTATTTTGCTTTTGTTCCAAACAGAAGCAGGGTTATCAAACAGCCTCTTATTGTGTACTTGAACAAAAGTCATTTCAGGCAAGAACTCTCTTTTTATTAACATTTTTATTCTGTTGAACTTGAACAAATGCAGCCAGTTCAATAGACAAGAAAAAACACAAGTGTCCCAGATCCTTCGACATTTCAATGTCTCAGAAGAATGCTACAGTTTATGCCAGTATAAAGAAAAAAGGAGACTATAATGTATGCTACTATTTGAAACAAGTGAGAACTGTCTCTGGTGAAGCCAAGTACCGTCATTAAGTTTCCAGAAGAACACTTATACTTGTAACAATGCAATATATATAATTCCACAGAAAACAAAAAAAACAACGCCCCCCCCCGCCCCTCCCCCCCAAAAAAAACCCAACAACAAAAAAACCCAACCAATCAACCAAAAAAACCCAAACCAGGTATAGCACCTGTTTATTTTGTGTCTTTAGCAAATGTTGTGTAACAGTCTGCTCTTTCCTGGCCTTCTCCTGCCTCTCTTTAGCACCCCTGCTTTAAACACGGTAGACAAAGATTGTGAGGATATTGTTTTTTGAAAAGTTTAAACCTCTCATTTAACCATGTCAAGGAGAGATGTCTGTAAATACGAAGCCAGATTTAGAATGCTACAGCAATATTTCTGCTATGTTTATACTGCATAGCTATAGTATATCTTCTAAAATTCAAGCATTTACTCAGATTTTCTTGACATTTGCCATATCTCATGAGGAATGAGGTATGAGTTATTTTGAAAAAATATCTCTGTGACTGAAATCCCTGTAGTTTGAGTGAAAACACCAAGTTAAATTCTTTCTGCGTACCAGGTTTTGATCTATGATTCTAATCATCCCCTGCCCGATCTGGGTTGCTCAGAGTAATAGCAGATTATGCAAAGCACAGGTTGTTCCTTTGGCAACTAACACTGACAATCAAAAGTACAAGCTGCATTAAAATTTAGAATTTCATTCTCAGTCTACACAAGAGCAAAATGTACTCTGTAAACACATGCAAAAAGTTGGCAGGCAGCTATGACAAAAGCTGAGTAGCTCAAGGTGTCAGGCTGATCTCTTTGAAGCTGTGTTGTGCTTATGTGCTGTAGGTCTCCTGTTACTCGCTCTTTATCCGTGCTTTGGTAGGAGATCCTTTTAGAAAGTTGCTGAGACCCCATATTTTACTTTAAGTTTGGGTTGGTTTTTTTTGCTTTAGAAGTACTGACAAGGAAAGTGGCATTAATTAAACTGAACACTGACTCCAGCAACTAGTTCTCACTGTAATACTACATATCTTTTCCTGGATGTTGGATATGAAGCAGGAATGTAAAGGTTACGTGACTTGCCTGCTTGCAACTCCCCCTGACCCCCCCAGGCCACAATGCTGAAACACATGCCAAAGCTCTGCTCTTACAAGTGCTACTAAAATTTTACACAGATGCATAAGGCACTGAAACACATTTTTTTTTCATTAACATGAAGATTCAATGTGAAGGCAACTTCCACTGCTGGGCTCCATCGCTAAATACTTAGGGTAACAAAAAGCTGTCCCAGGCTGCTGCAGCAGCAACCTTATGCTCCTCTCCCACGCAGATAACTGCAAGCCGTGGGGCAGAAGCAAACTGCCTTCTAGTCACCTTTGGTTGTTAGCTGGTGGTGTCAGTTACCTGAGTTCTCTCCAGGGCTGGAGAGGGATAAACATCATCTTTTCCTCAGTACGGCCATGACGTATTTGCTCACCCCACAGCAAAGTAGAGTGATACACAAAGCTCCCTCAACTTTATAAAGCATATGAAGGAGAAAGCCTCACTTCATCAGCAGTCACACCTGGCAGGGACGAACAACTCCTAAGCAAGCGTCAAAACACTTCCAGCGGAGGCACATCCAGCATGAACTGCAGCTCCCACCAAAATCATTGATTTGAAGCGATGGCTGCCATCCTGTACTGAGAGCTGTACAAATGGGCAATGTGCCCTTCTGCTGAACCCTATTGATCTGCATGAAGCTTAGGACAGACACAGCTGTGCATTTGAATAGACCACAAGGCAGAGCTGAGGCTTCATAGGCAAAAATCAATTTGTTATATTTAAAAAAAAAAAAAAAAAAAGAGGACAAGATACAAAATTCTACATTTCAAGCTCTAAACCAATCTCTGAACAATAAGGATTAGAATGAAGACCATTTTACACCTGCAGGCTGGGGTTTCTGGCATGTTCTTCTGCAATGTTTGCTACAGATCAGCGGCGGGAGTGAAAGCACCCTCCCTACTAGCCCTGATCTAGTCCAGCAATTCCAATCTTCATAAAGGAATGCAGCCATCAGTACAGTTTAAGCTGACAGCTCTTAAATCAATCCGGAATGACAGGAGGCAATATTTCACAACAGGAAGAAAAGAAATATTCCCTCAATCAATGTTTTGATAGAGAAATACATGCATTTTAGAAAAAGTTAAAGATGGACATGAAAGCAGAAACTGTGTTCCTGCAAGAGGACCAGGGTCTTGATTATATGTCTCCTCCAAGAAATGACACTTCTTATAGAAGATTGCCCCTTTTTTTCTCCTTACTACACTAAGGCATTATTCTAGCACCTAGATATTCCTCTGTGCTCTCCTGTCCAATTAGAGAAAAGGTCAGTCCAAAATTCGTATAAGTTAAGTTTATAAGGGCTGACAAGAAGACAGTAGGCGATGGCATGAATGCAATCATATTAATTCTGGGTAATGCTTTTCCACACATTAGCAATTCAGCTGTTGTGCTCAGAATGAGAATTAAAGTAAAACCTGTGAACTTATGACAGTAAAAAATAAAATAGTACATCCAATGGCAGAGAAGGAAAGTATAAATGTAGCATACTGCAACAGCACTCTAATATTACCAAAAGTAACAATACACGAGGAAAACAGTTGTTAGCATTGCCAATAGTACGGTGCAGCTATGACCCTGGAGGAAGGCACGATGTTTCCCTGCAGATTTCTAAAGAGCGCACTGATTCCCTCACTGATGTGCTTTTGTTCCCCGACTCCGGGGCTGCCAGGCGCCTGTTGCACATGCATTTTGCCTCATTTAGGTTCACTTCAAGTTCTCTTTTCCCCCTAGGGGCTGTCATTGTTAGTATTGCACATCCACTCTCTTTCAGTTCTTGGTCAGCTATAACCAGTGAAGTAAAACACGAGCAAGACAATCATCAGAACTGTCCCCATGATTATTACTTCTTGTTTTTTGACAAGTCGTTGAAAACAACATGGGAAAGAAATGCCTTTTCTCATCATTTGTACCTGCATGAATGTTCTGATCCTGTCAGCAGCTTCTTTTATTTCAACAAGACAAGCAGCTACTGTGAGCTTATTTGGGATCCAGTTACTCCAAGAAGCAAAGGGCGAGGCACAAGCCCCCCCACTGTATTCTTCTTAATAGCTGAGAAGTCGTGGTCTCTTTACTTCTACAGACTGTCTGTGCTTTGAGATGTCACTGACAGAGTAAACAATAAAATAATTTATTTTTTAGCCCAGTATTACATTTTCAGCATTGACCACAGTGGACGCTTAGGGAAAGACTATGAGAATATTTTCTTTCCATATCTTGAGTCAGTGAGTTCCACCATTAACTATATTATATAGAAAAGTACTGCTTTTAGGGTATTTAAATTACTGCCTTGCAATGTCTTGTTTTCCCTCTGCTTATTTCTAGAGAAAAAATGAAAATTGTTCCCCCTTGTCTTCTCTGAACCTCTCATGACAATGAACTTCTATTTTTTTCCCATTCAGTTGTCTCTTTTCTAAGCTTTATTTAGTTTTTCTCACAACTCCCTCCCATATTTCTCTTGACCCTTCTCTAAGTCTTTTCAAGTTCTACTGCAATCATTTTAAGGCTAGAACTGCACATAACAGGCATGCCATCAACTACATAGTGGCATAATATATTTGATTTGTTGCCTCTTCTTTTCCTAATAACTCCTGTCATTCTCTTGTCTTATATGACCAGCAGTGAACATCAAGCTGATCTTTTCACTGAACTTTTCATCATGACTCCAAGGTTTCTTTCCTAAGTGTTGAAAGCAAACGTTGCCATTCTCATTTGTCACACGATGAAGGGGTGGGTTTATCCCACGTGTTAAAATTAGCAACTTTGAATATTACATGCTACCTTATTATATAATTAGTCAGTAATATGAGATTCTTCTGCAACTCTTTATGGTACCAAGGACCTGTTCTGAAGTTGCTGAAGGCAGCAGAACTAGAGGGATTACATTTCTAAAGCATTTTCCCAGCACTGTTGACTGATCATCACACTTATTATCTGAATGCTGGCGAGGGAAGGACAATGCAGCTGGGCTTAGCTCTACTCACATATATTACAGCAGGGATGTTCACACTATGAGTGAATGTATATGCAGCATTTGAACAAATGCAGCATCATTTCGCTTGCACAGATGAAATATAGTTTAGCATAATGTACTTAAGAGTCTTATAGAGTACTGTAAGTAAAAGAAATGGCAGGATTCTGAGAACCCTGTTCTGCTTATAAATGCGACGGGAAGGAAATATTTCATAATTTGTCCACTAGTGACACTACAAGATGGAGATTCTTAAGAAATCATATAGCAAAAATCTATTAGCTAGAGCAATCTGCAAGGTAGATACTTTGTATTTAACTAAGTAACAAGGTCCAGGAAAGAGGTTTTGATTCCTTTCGGTGAGAAAAATTACTTGAGAATGTGGACAACAAGTCAGTTAATGAAGAGACATAAATATGTGCAGAATCTACTATTTTTTTAATAGAGAGGATGTTTTTTAATGCGGTTTTGCCTGGAAATAACTTTCTGCTGTGCACCTGAAAGTCATCAAAATGATGGACAAAAATGCTTGATACAAGTAATGATGAATAAACTTACAGCTGAACTATGGAGTTGGAGAATATGCTACAGAAATAAATGCTCTGTAACAACTAAAAGATTAGAGTCAAAACTTGATAATAGAAAAGGATGTGTAACGGGAGAGATGGAAGTAGAGGGTTTCATTATATGAATGATGACAGATGTTAAGAGCAAAGAACATGGGCACACATGTGTTAGAAGCTAGAAGGAGATGATTTGCAATCATTTGTGATAGTTTCATTCCAAAGACTGCCTATATCTCACTTACCAGGATCTTTTGACCTCTTTAGCCACAAACATAACTCCACATACAGGCTTCAGCTTATTCAGGTAATTTCAAAAGCAGCAGCATCCTAAGATTTAGGTATTCAGTGGTTTGAGTCTGTAGGTGGACCTCTATAGCTCTCCTTTTATAAACCACACATCTCAACTCCAGGTACCATACACTTGATAATTGTTTACTTGGCTTGTGCATACACTAGTCATTACTCTGGCCACGCCTCTAGCACATGCATTTGGTTAATAGCTCATTTAAACTACAAGCATCTTGATTTTTTTTTGTTCCAGCCCTATTTATTCAAGTATGTCAATAAATTCAGTGTTTAACTTCCATGCAAACATCACAACCTGCAGCGCTCTACTTCCACGCAATTAGGCCCATCCCAATAGCTAAACCTGAGAATGGTCTTACAGCAGGTGATTTTAAAGCGACCCAGGGAAATGTTTATCCAGAAATACTACTGCTTGTGTAAAGGAAAGTCATATTATACTCTATGTTTATGAAAAAAAAGTTTGCAATTACAGCTGACACCACCAGAAAACTGAAAAAACCCCAACATTTTGCATTCCACTTGCATAAAGGACAAATCTAAATGATATTTAGGCAGAATTAAGTATATCAGTCAAAGTAAGAGAGCCATTAGATGCACACAGAGTGGACACCAGGTCTTCAGCATCAACCATTTCACTTCACAGACCCGTGGGAAACCACTGAGTTACTCTGTTTGCTCTAGCACTGTTTGCTGCGTACCGCTTCAGGGTTTTTGAAGGACTTTGCCTAGTAGGCACTGACAATGCTGAGTGTGGTGCAAAGCAGAGCAGGACACAACCATTTGCAGTGAAATGTGGGCCTGACAGAGAAGTTTTGTAACACCTGCCTTCCACGTAACAGCTCATTGCTTGTAATTGCAAGCCCCACTGAGCCTGGAGGAAGGCAACTCGTGTCTCCGTCCTGGTATGAGCAGACTGGGGGGATTCGATGGAGATAAAACACTGCTCAGCCAGGAATCAGAGAGAGTAAGAAACTGCAAAGAGGAGTGTGGTGGAGAGCCTGTAAGAAGGTATGCTCCGGGAAAGAATGAGATCCTAGTTCTGGATCCAAGTAGTTGGATTCAGAAAACTGACCACAGCGAAACTCTGGAGCAGTGCCACCTTTCTGGTAGGATGCTGTCAGAGTTCAAAGGGCCTGTACAATTAAGACTTATCACCACTTCATGCAGTTAAAGAGGACTGCAACATCAAAAAGCTCCACACATACCCGGCTACCTACAAATAAATAATAACCAAAAAAAAAAGTGATCTTGGTAATAGTTTTTGTTTACGGCCATTTTTTATTTACAGCCATTTTCACTAATACATATACAAAACTTCTTACGGAGAGCCCATTCTAGACCCCTAAAGAAAAGTATAAGAGCTTAAATAAGTGCGCAGCAAAGAGCCAAGATTTGTGATGAGGTTTACGAAAGTACATGCTTCGGATGGGGATCATTCTTGCAAAAAATTATGTAGCTGACATCTGGTCTACAGCATAATTTGACAAGTCAGTGCAAGACTCAGGAGAGAGAGAAAACATAAGTACGTACGCTGCTAGCATACAGGATTTGATAGTGAGAGAAGGTAAAAGGAAACAGCTAAAGCAGAGGCAGAGACAGAAAACTAAAAAGCAACAGCAGACATTGATTTCCATAGGGGTATGAGAAACTCTGCCACTGTCCACATACAGAGTGTGTATTTTCAGACACTTCAGTAGCGTGGCCCCAGTTTGGTGGGCAGACTGACAGGTATAGTCCTCAAAGAAGCCTGATACTCTGGGGCGTTCGGGCACAATAGGGAGTACGTTTATGAAAAGACCAAGCTTATGTCTGAGGCTAGTTACTGAACATTGGATATAGAATTAAAAGTCTAGGTTGAAACACAGTTTTTCGTAAGTAAAAAGGCATCATACAAGGTTAAACACAGGTTTAGGATTTTGTAGGGTTTTTTCAAAGCAGAAAACTGGACTCCTACCAACAAATAGGAAGTGAAACAGTTGGGAATAGCTTAATCAGACTTACAATTATTATTAGAATGAACCAAACAAGACTAATTTGGTGAGAAAGTTCTTTAAACTGTCAACAGTTTAAATAATGCAGGTACAAGAGTGTGAAGCTACTAATGGTCATAAGTGTGCACAGAGGAGCAATAAACCTGTAATCTGTACGCAGAGGTTTCAGTACACGTTTCTGTTTGGAACCCCTATTACACAATCCAGAGAACACATTTCTATTCATCATTGCTTGAGTTTTTCAGGATTTCTTGTAAGGAAGAGAGGGGGAAATAAAAGAGTGCATGTGTATGGTAAGATAGTCATTAGCAACACTGTCACTTTTACAGTCATTCTATTTTGAAAGGTACCTTAAAAACTTTGTTTGCTACTGGAAGCCCTTGAAATCTTTGTCAGGAACCTACTGGAAGTCTGAATTACTGCATAACACTAGTATATAATAAATGACACTGTGATGGGATTTCTTGGCTGCCTGAATGTTCTGTCTTTAAAAGCTGAATCTAACAATAAGATTGAATTTTCCACTGCATTTTGTCAAGCTTCCCGTTCATTGCTGTCTCGTTCACCAATGGCTACTGATAGGTTCTTTTAATTCATTACTAGAAGTGTGGGGTAGGAGTCAGTTTGAGACTTACACCTTGGTCAGTGAAGACTTAAAGCTTGATTTAGTTGGTGCTTCATGTCATCTAACAAACTAACGTTATTCAGGATACCTTCATAGGGCTGGCAGATGTGATGAGATCAGGATCTGTGGGGATATCTTTTGGCTCAGGACTTGGAAGGTGGGCAGTGTATACCCTAAAGCATCTCAATTGGCAGTTGCTACCTACATACCGAACTGAGCTGAGCTCTTGTTCAATGTGCCCTATGGATTGAATCAGCTCTTAGCCAGTGTCTACTTTAGGAGAGCTAAAGCACTCTGTAAGCTCCACCAGTGTTTGTAGGCTTAGATACCTCATGCCTATAGGGGTCCAATGTAGTCATCAAGCCCACGCCTCAGTTGCCTAAAGGCGTCTCAGAGCAGCTAAATTACCTTAGAATATGAAAGACATCCTCAGGGACGTAGCTACAGGCACAAGGCCTGTAGACAAACCCTTCCCTTCTGGAGTGGCAGCTGAAGGTCAAGCAAGATACCCCAGAGCTCTATTTTAGTCCAAACAGAAAAGTTTCAAACAAAGAAAATAGTATAAGCAAGTGTGTCCTTCAGGAAAATCTGCAAATCTCTTTATTTTGTGGGTTCCTTTTATAATTATACGACAAAGCATCAATAATTTCTTACTAATTAGCCTTTCCCTTGTTTCCCAAGTTCGAAGAAGTCTAGTCCTAGCTGGAGATGCATTTTAAGAATATTTATTTTATTAATGCAAAATAAGACAATAGTCATCTTGGTTTTAATCACTGGCCTTTGTTTCCCTAATCTTTTTTCTCTTTCAGTTTTGTATTTTTCTGGGCTCATCAATGACTTTTTGTCACTGTTTCCAAAGACTAGGGTTTTAAGCATAGAAAGGACTATTAAATCATCTGATTTCAACTCTTGGAGAGAAAAGACTATAGGATACCACTCAGTCACCCTAGCTGAACTAAGTCAACAGCCTTAACACAAAAGCACCCTAGCAGAGTGGTTTTACCTTTGATTTGAAGACATCATGGGATTAAAACATTGCTGCTTCCCTTAGCAGTTTGTTCCACAGGGGACTATACTTCCTAATGGTGAAAATGCATGCCCTGTTTTTATTTGAATTGCCTTACTTTGTTATCAGTAATTTTATATTCACCTTCAGTCATTGACTGACGATTTAATACTAGGGAACCCTACTAGTTGGGCTTCTATGCAGCTATGATTCCCCACTGACATCTCATTTTCCAGTTCTATTCAACAAGGCAGTTCTTAATCCCTTTAAAAATGCTCTTTACTGATACTTCATAATGCTTATTTTTTGTAGTCAAGGTGTTATAAGTGACTAATAAAGCATGTAAGTACATTCGTTCTTTTCTTTTAGTTTTATGAATCCTACTTTTAATGATATGAATGAATGAAATCATGTTTTTTTGATAAGGCTCTTTTCCTACAGAAATAAGACACTGTCTCTATATTTGCTTGCTTGTTGATCAGTCTCACCTAAGAAACCGTGAGCTGACTGGCAATTTCAAACATATTTGGCAGGGTACTAGAGATTTCAGAGGTTTCATGCATCTGTTAAAAAAATGGTACAGCAAAAGAAAAATAACATTTTAATGCACTCCTGAGTCCTACTTTTATTAGACATCAGACCTCATAGGTCCTCAAGTCTTGGCTTTCAAGTCTTCATTGTTTCTGCTACTCATGGAATTTGCTGCTTGTTCATTGCATCCAGTTTGAGCTATTACTTTTTGCCTAGGATTCCTGCCTGGCTAACTAACCAGTACCTAACTGGCTAACCAGCATGAAGCTCAGTTTAATTCCTAACTGGAGGGTTCTTCTATAATTCTAGAATACCTCTGATAATCTTATATTTAGGTACAATTAGTACCCTTTAACCATAGAATCATGGAATCACAGAGGTTGGAAGGGACCTCCAAAGCTCATTTGCCCAATGCAGTCCTACCTAGAACAGATTGTTCAGGGCCTTGTTCAGTTTTGCTTATCTTCAAGGACGGACATCCTACAGCCTGCCTGGACAGCCTTTTCCAACGTTTGACCACCTCATAGTAATAATTTTTCCTTACACTGCATCGGAATTCCCTGTACTGAACCTCCCATCCTTCTCTGCGTATCTCTGAGAAGCCTGGCTGCACCTTCTCTATAACCTCCCAACAAATAGCTACAGGCAGCAATTGGATCTCCCTTTTGCCTTTTTAAGGCTAAACAAACACCTTTTTTTCCGCATCTCCTTGCACATCATCATCTGCAGCCCCAAAAACCTCTTGGTGGCCCTTCACCAGACTCACTTCAGTATGCCTTTGGTGTATTGGCAAACCCGAAACCAGACACAATACTCCAGATTTCACAAGTGCTAAATAGGGCAGAAGGGTGGCTGCCTTGGACTTGCTGGTTGCAGTCTTGCTACTAAAGTCAAAGATGCTGTTGGCCGCCTTAGATTCAAAGACACACTGTTGGTTCATGTTAAAGCTTCATTGTCCACCGTGACTCTCAGTTCTAAAAAGAGCATCTACTGAATCTTATAAGACTTCTGGGCAAAGCTATCTGGGGTTTCTGATCTTAAATATTTCTTCTATTACTGCTCTTTTATGGGCGTTTTAATCAATGAACTGGAGAGCACTTTGTCATACATGAGTATATCCCCCCCCTTTTAAAATATGGAAATTAAAAGTTATTAAACACTACTGTTTTTCATCATCATTTTCTTGTCTAAATATCAGAGTAACTTAAAGTGGTACTGGTATTTCTTTCATTCCAGATAAACTTTATTAAAGTTTATACTTCCACATTACTATTGCCTTCACAACAGTAACTTACAGGAAGTTGTTCCTGCTATGTTTAGATTCCCTTATCGATTTATTGCTTACATTTATAACTCACTACATATACCAATTACTAATGACTTGTCATTTTTATATTTGTCTGATATTGTAAAAATACTTGCCATTTCTTCCTAAGCAAAGTGGGGACCTTGGGTGTCTTGAGAGCCAAAGCCATCATGCTGTGAACTGTAATAGAAAAAAGCTCATTTTGAGTAAGTCCATATTTTCATTTGTGTTTTTCTGCCTTTATAATCACATGAAAATCTTACAAAACTATCTTGACTATTGATTTTGATAAGATACTCCCAAACCTTTTAGCAGCCTCTTGTACGCTGGACTTCTCAGCCAATTTCACGATTTTCTTCTTAAAGGTGTATTATTTATGGCTACTGAGTGAATTGGATTTTTTACTCAATTCTCTTTCCCTTTGGCTGCTTTTTATCTGTGTGAACGTCATGTAGTAAAGAAGTAAAAAACACAGGAAACAAGAGTATAAAGCAAGAAAAAATTATGGAGGGAGCATCAGCCAGACAGACTAGCTAGGAGCTTCAGGTGAAAGAAGATAACCTGGCAACCTCTTCATCATTGTGCTAATAATAAGAAGAAAGAGTTCACACAGATAGCCTTCCTTGCGGTAGAGCTTGAAACAAGCCAAACCAAAAGGAGAAATTACTACTGCAATTACAGGAATGTTGACAGTAAGGGGACTTTTTAGGGCACTTTCTCCCTCCACTTTTCACTCTTCACAATTTGGCAAGTTTGGGGTTTTTTTTAAACACTTTCAGCCTTAAAAGAAGTATCTAAGTGAATTCCTATTTTTCTTCCACGTCAAGAATCCAAACATTTGGCAAAGTATACTTCTGGGTAGAACTGAATACCCCTTCTGATGTGGATTTTTTTCAGGATTATTCACATTTCAAGAGATGCAAGAAATAAACTGTCATGATAGACAACACTAATCACCTGGAACATGTTTTGAACAACACTATAAAGAGTTTCATGCCTTTTCTGTGAACTATCAGTCACCTTTTCTGTGACAAAAGTTGCAAGAAGGGGATGGACGCTTTCATCTCAGATTATTTTCTTCTCTCTTCTTTTTTCAGTTGATTTCTCTCTTTGTTTCTGCGCAGACTTCTGAATTCCCTGGAAATAATTTTCAAAGCCATGTAGGCATTTCAGGAGACTCTTTGGTTTGCAAGCAATATATAATGACAGTTGTCCTATTTTAGACAGAAACTGTTGTTCTGATTCCCTTAGGTACATCTACACTTTGAGTACAGACTTACCCATATCCATACGACATGCACAAGTCCTGAAACATCCCAGCTTAGATGCCACCAAAACCTGTGTCTTCCAGTTACTGATACTGATCTAAGAATTTTTGGGGAAGAATTTCAGGGTGGCCATAAGTCCTCCAGATATCCTTTTCCCCTATGCAAATTAATTGCAAAACAGCCTCTTAGGGATGCAGAACCTCCCTATCCCCTCACTCCCCCACCCCTCCCATACAAGCACAAATGTTTCTTCCCACTCATTCCTGCCCTTATGTCACTGTGTGACTGGCAGAAAGTTAGAATTCCTTACAGATTTTGTGCAAATGAGTGAAAGAGAGCTTATAAGAATCCCATGTGAGGGAGAGGTTACAGTGTGATTTCACACTTTATTGGACAACAGAAAGTTCATGAAGTGAACGCAAGACACAAATCAATAAGAAATGAGGTTTTTTTGTTCCAGTGTTGATGGAACCACTTGCCTGACCTGCCCCAGGGAAATGTGTTCTGGTGGGTGCCCAACGTAGGGCTCACCCGGAGTACTGGCAACACGAAGGCTTGCTAAGGCATTGACTCATGCGCAATCTTACCGGGGTGGTTGAAAAGAAACATTGTACTAAGTGCAGAATGAGATGGGGCTAGAAAGGGAACATATAGGACAGGCCAGTTAGTTAGAACACAAAGATACAGCTGCAATGTGATAGCCGTGTTGTGCTGGTTTTACCATAGCACAAAAGAGAATAAAACCTTGCCAATGACCAATACAGGGTAAGCGATATCACTGTGTTTTGCCAACCACCTTTTCGCCAGTACATATGCCTTAACTCCAGTCCTGATAATCATTATGTGTTGGAACTGTGCTTGTCACCAATAAATCTTAGCCACTATAGCAAATCTATGGCCATTCCTCAAGTCAAGAGTGCTGAGATCTCTTGACTGCAACTTTGCTGGCATCACAATGTTCAGGACCTTACACCAGCACATCGATAACTCCCAACAAGGGCAACAGCAACAACAAAGAGGATGTCACTGATTACTCAGTCTAGTGACCACTGACAATGTGGCTGATACTGGTAATTCCTATTGATGATTCAGTTAACGGCAAATTGCCCCCTTCATAGGGCAGCAACCTTTAATGGCAGAGAGTTATGAAATCTCCTTCCCACTCTTTAACAATCCCCCCAGAGATGGATCAATTATGGGCACAGAAATGAAGAAAAGCAATCCATAAGGGTTTTAAAAAGAGGCAAGGGTGACTTGGGAAGGAATTAAAAAAATCTATGACATAATTAGCTGTTTTAAAAATAGCAAGAGTAAAAAAATGTAGGATGCTGCAGATAATGGGAACAGTTCTCTATCAAAAGCTGCTTTAGTCATCAATGTTAGCAGAGCACATCAAAAAAAAAGGAAAAGGAGTCAGACAAAACATTTCAAGTCATGGAGAACTGGAAATCTCAATCTCTACTAGCAGACAGCAAGTTACTCACGTGTGATAATTACAAGAAGGGCAGGAATAGAACAAAAGGCTAGAACAGGCTATTGAAAATTTAATATAACTCAAAGCACCACTCTCTATTAACATAACATCCAACATACAGACACAGAAATGGAAAAGACAGCTCCAGCAAAATTAAAAAGTGAGCTCATGGATGACTGGGCAAAAAGCCTTTTGCAAGTCTTGATATCCTAAGGGTGCTCTGCAACAAAAGATGGGGAAAGATGCATAACTGTGCTTCACACTAGTCAACAGCCATCTCGGCAGACATAGTTCTCACATTTCAAGTGAGACAGCACTTTACAGTTTAGGGCGAGCGAGCGGCTGCATGGTGCTTAGTTGCCGGCTGGGGCTAAACCACAACAACCCGGCATGCTTTGAAGCTCATGCTAAAGACAAGCAGTAATGTCATTTCTATATACACAAGATGGACAGTCATAAAGTTTTGACCTGAGCATTGGTTGGATATATGCTTAGCCCGTAGCACAGAAACAGATACAGAAGCATTTAACAAGTTCTCAACCATCTAGAAAACCTACACAGTGATAAGCCTCAGGTCTCAAAGTTGTCCCAGAACATGAGAATGCTGCAATCAGATAAAAGCATATGATTGAGCTGTCCTGACGACAAGGTGGCCTGTCACTGCCTGCGGAGCCTGTGGGGTGCGAAAGTCTGACAATGATCTGAAAGGTATTGGTACTAATACCACTATCCCACCACATCACCACATTCACATTCAGGATCTCACAGCATTTCTCTCTCATTTTAGACAGAATCATATCCCCATCTCCTTGTCTGCCTTTTTGGTAATTAATGTCTTCAAAGACATAAACCTCAATCTATGTTCTTTTTTACCCAAAGTATACATGTAATACTCCCTCTTTCCTAGGCCTGCTGGCTGCAAGATGTCTTTACCAACTTAATATGCAGTCTGGAGTTAGTAAATTCTGCTGGCAAAACAAGCCAGGAAGAAGACTTCCAGTTATATTCTTACAAGGTAACAAAGTCCTCAAGAAAGCATGGCCACAAGATAAAATTTTCTTCAGGATCTTTGCTACTTACCTGTTTTTACGAAATAAAAGCATATTTGATGAATACCTTTTAAGTAAGGATTTCAAAATTCTGTACCCAGCTGGATAAGTATAGTTATCTGCATTTAGGGCAGAAGTATACCTAACTGCTGCAAGGAAAATAGAACATATGAGCTCAGCACAAGTCCAAATCCTAACTATTTTTATTTTAAATTATTTTTATAAAAATAACTTCTAATTTCTTAACATACAAAAATCTAAGAGATAAGTAAGAGCAACCCTATTCTGAAATGAAGAGCAGTGCAGAGCAACTGGAAAGTTGAAAAAACAGTGAGGCTTTGAAATCAAATATAGCCTGGACCTGTAATCCACAAAACCCCCAAGAGCCATTGTTTCTGTCATCTAATTCACAGCTACATCACCACTACTGCCAGCTTTGGGGGCACTATGTGAATTCTATCAGCGTGAGAAAGAAATCTGCCTTAAAATAAAAAAATAAGGATCAGCACAAGCGGTTTCACATTGTTTCCCAACTCCTATGCTTACTGGCTTAGAGATGGGAAATGCTTTTGTATGTCTTTGATATAAAAGAAATTCTGCCCTTTGCAGCAATAACTTTCACCTGGGACCATATTTGGCAACCACAGCACCTGCAGTTTCTCAGTTTATGCAGCATAAAACCCAGCCTGATAACTTCCTTTTAATGTTATCTCTGAAACCCATGCTACTACCAACTAATTAAACATAGGGAAAGTTGATGGCAGAAGAAATGAGAAAGGAGAAAAAAGGGAGAAAGTATAAGTAGAAGAGAACAGAGGGAGTAAATAAAAATAACAATAGCTGTCATTTTCCCCTTCTCTTTTTAGAGCATTTTGTCTCCTTTCAATTTTTTTTAATGATATGGAAACATTTCCTGTCTCTCTTCAATTTCAACATCATTATTTGACTCACCCAAACAGCACACTCTTCTCCATCATTGCATGGAAATATTAGCCACCCTGTAGTTAAGGTTGCAGCCAGCTCCCATTATAAAGCTCTATTCAGTAATCTTAGAAATTTGGCAAGGAAAATTGGTCTGGCATGAAAATGACCACACATACTGTGAACGCTCAGGAGAGTATCTCCAAAAAGTCTGAAGAAGAGCTATCAAATGGCTTTGCAGTGGGCAACTCACTCTTACTGGAAAGAAGAGAGACATGTAAGAAACTCCCTTCAAGCTATACATGATGTTGCAGCAGGCCATGACACCAGACACAGAACGTCTTAAAGAAATTGCCTCAAAAAGCCCTAATTAAAGTCCATTTTAAGTTGAAGACACTGATACTCTCCTAATTGGTAATGTGGTTTGCAGTGCATGGATAAGCAAGCCATATGCTCAAAACTGTACCACATGTAACGGATAGGGAAAAAAAGGTCAAACCTGGGATTTTTGACTTGAGAGAATTCCAGTAGGTCTGTCCAACCCAGGGGAAGTTGTGTGGGTACTATCAATCTGAGAGGTAATCTAAAGTACAGCGCCAATTATAAGATTTCTACCTATCTCAGCCATTAGGGGGATAGGTGGAGAGATCTGCATTGCAGCCATCTCTCATGGGTCACTGATCTCATTCCTCCATTCCTCCCATGAAGGGAAACAGGTCAAATTACTAGAGTAATTTTGACCAAATATCCATTGAATTAATTCTCATCTCAAAGTATTTTGTTGTTTATATGCCATTAATTTACATGCAAGTCTACTTGTTCCGTTATTTCTTAGCATTTGAAATGTATGGCTGTCTCTGGGCTTATATATCCCCTAGGTTACGAATATGCCAAATGCTACAAAAATCAAGCTGTTTAGTAAACCCGTACACCACTCAGCCCACTCTTCTTACCATCTTGCAAGAGATGAGTTTAAAGCTTGGTCAGAAACACAACAGATTCAGGCTTTAAACCACCCAGATAGACAGAGAAGCGAGCCCCAAATCGTAGGACACCTCATCAACTCGTAGAACACCTAATCAGCAACCTAATTTGACTCTGAAAATTAGCGCAGTGTCAATCGGTTGAAGTACCCTGGTCTGCAGTTCAACTCACAAAGCAGATAGATCATTCTGCACTGCTTCTGCCTCTGCTCGCTCTCAGACCTGGCACCGTGCAAAGCCCATCACAACACCCACATCTTGAGGTGACAGAAATGCAAGTGGCAGGGTCTGCAATGGAAAAGACAAGGGTCACTCCTCTGAAGTCATGAGGATGAAAGCTGTTGGGCCACTTCTGTTCCCAGGCCATCCAGATGTAGCAGTTTCCCCAAGTTTCCTACCTGTTTTGCAAAAAACATTCATTTCCTTAACAGCTCACACCAAGATAAGCTCTGCCAAGTCTTCTGGCTGCTTCCTCCACCCTAATTATCTTTTTCTCTACTGGATTGAATCTCAGCAATTTACCTCATCCAAGCTCATCAAGGCACTAGGTACTCTGTTCTAATAACCATAATTTAAATGACATGTTACTATTTTTTATATGTCAAAAACTACTGCTAATAAATCAGTCTTTAAAAGGATACTGACTTCTGAAGAAATGCAGTAGAACATCAATTTGTTCAAATTGATGTTCCTTGCTTCCAAAGATGACCACCTATTTTTCTAACCAATATCAATTTATTTTTGTTTATATAAATGTTTCCTAAATAGTAAACATTTTATTTACAGAGAATGAACTCTATTCTTTCCAAATGAGGATGACGAATACATTATACTAATCTTGTAGGGACAAGGAAAATCTTTGTTCTGTGCTCATATAATGCCTAGAACAATACAATCCCAGGCTACCAGTCCCAAGAGTTCTCACAAAATAATGCAGAAATGGTTTCTCCTCCATTTAATGAACGTAGAAGTGATTGCTGAATTTCCTGTGTTTCCCATGGAGCACACAATATAGACACTGCTATCTCTGGCTGCTCGGCCACACCAGAGCGGTGGCAGCTCTAGTACTGCCCAGAAGCGTGCCTGTGGACTGCTGAGCGACCTTGGCTTGCTTGACAGCGCACCAGAGTTGGGCAGCAACTTGATAGGACTTCTCCAGTATAAAGTTGAATCCCACTTGAGTCCTACTTCACACAGATAAAGTTCTTGGTACACCCTGAAAATTGATAGAAACAGAGAATAGATCCAATATGGGTCAGAATGGCCTCCCTGTAGCCACCTTTTAAATCTGTATCATCTGAAATATTTTATCTGCTATTATACACCTTAACACCTCTTTCCTGTAACTTCAAAATATTAATTGCACTTTCATTCTCTGTTCTAATTGTTTCAAATCTTTCCAAGGAGCTACCAAAAGAAAAGCATACACATGCAAACACTGAAGATCATAGAAGACTAGAGAGTTCTAAGAATTAATTTTATTCAAGACTCAAGATTAATATCATTATTACCTAACAAAGGCATGAAATATTCACAAGTTATTGTGACTTGAACCAGCAATTAGCTCCCCATTATCTGAAGCAATGAGAGCACGTGGTTAAAATACTAAGTGCTCAGCACTCTGTGTACAGGAGCATCCCACTTAGAGAGAAATACAATGTTAGTTATGCAAACAGAAATATATCTGGTATTTTAAAGTATATATTCCTAATGTATCATAGGAAAAAAATATATTCTGCTATGCTTAAAGTTTTCTTTACTTGGTTATATTAATTTGTCCATGGTTTATTAAACAAACAAACAAACAAAAATAGACAATTACCAAATAAACAAGATTGACCCTTTTCTGTGTTTTACAGATTTCAAGTAGTGTTACCTTCAGATTATTTTTATTACTCACAGGCACTACAACAGGCATCACAGAATTTTATTTTATGATGAAGCAGTTAGATCACATCACATGCAGGGCACAATGTACACGTATATTCAGGCATTCACACAATGAAGACTGGATTGAAATCTCAAATCAAGATACCGCTTTTTTTGATGCTCTTTTAAAGAGCAAAGTATTCACTGTGGGTTTAGCTGGAAAAAAATAGCACCAGTAAAGATAAATTTCTCCTCTTGCTTCTCAGTTACAAAAGTGAACAGACAGGTAGATACCAAACAATTACACTTGAAAATCCTATCGATCAGGGAAGACACTGTGACTGAAAGATTAGATTATCTATTTAATAGCGGATTAATACCTTTATCCCCAGTGAATAGCTGTTGGGAGTTTTCAGTTGCTGTAAAAATGTCAGATACTTTACACATCCTGTGGGCAGTGCCCTCTCAGAATCTCTTCATCTGTATGCAATCACTTTGCATCACACATTTGACTCGTCTGAGGCAATTTCATGGATTTTATACAAAAATAATGCAATTGGTGAGCCGGACTATGGCTCTATTATGGCAGGGAGCAGAGAGGTGAATTGCCTCAGAGGCAGCTGCTGGAGACATGCTTCCTACAGAGAACAGAGGCTGGCAGGATATTTCTGCGGGTCCTGGGAAGACCTGCCGATTCTCAAATCTGCACTCATGAAAGGGGGTAAAGACATAGCACATCTCCTTTCTGCACACAGGATGGCTGCTTCGGGCTATGGCAGCCTCTCTCCTTGACACGAAAGGAGGTAGCTGCTTCTGGTAAAAAGAAACTCGCCTAACAGAGGTGGAGATACATCGGGACAGGCTTTACCTTGCTCTTAGTATCACAAAGAAATGGAAAAAGAATGAAGTAAAACCCTCAAAAATGTTTCTATCTGTACTCTGCTCATGCTTGGGCCATGCTTCTGTCAGTCAACGGGAAAAGATGTAAAAATAGTGAAAACACAAGAAAAGAGTAAATAAATAAAAGAATATCAAGGAGAGGTTGTTCAGTCCTAATACCCTGAGGCTTCTGTCTCTTAAGAGGCACGTGCGGCCATGCTCCACTGATGATTAGGACTTCAGTTCTCAGTAGGTTTTGTGGTTTGTTTGGGGTTTTTTGGTGACGGAACAGATCACATGGCTGTTTTCCTCTTTCTTTCTGCATGCGCATATAGGCCTAAAGTGATCACCCAGGGAGTGTTTTTTGTTCCTCCTCTCCAGATGGTGATTATTCAATATATGGCTATTTCACTGAAGTCACCTAATAGGGATTAGCATTATACAGAAACACAGCTGTATGAAACAGCGACACTGCCATCAGCCTCACAAAAAGCTGATAATCGCAGATAAAGACATACAGCACATTATTCCTTTAATGATAACAGCATGGATCTGCCTGGTTTAGGAGGTTTATATCTTCATTGTCACAGCATCTGAACAACTCATTTTGATTACAGGAATGGAAGGGAGCACCTAGATCATCAATGATGTTTATTTCATGAGGCACAAAGTATACTTACAAAATACGACAAAACACCACAGTGTGTCTAGATCTGTACTAAAAGGCCACAAACTAGGGTTACAAAGTGGCATATAAAGAGAGGAAAAGTGCTTGAGGATGTTTCCAGGGCCACAAAACAGCAAGAAATTTGTTAAATAAAATTCTCAGCTGCTGTGTACTGGAAATGGTTTACTTCTCATACTAAAAAGGAAGGCAATAATAAAAATGTAACATACCAATCTGACATGAGGCAATTAAAGTGGCAATTAGTTTAGTTTACTTTTGAGCTAAGGAACCAGATATATTGGTCAAGTACACGAAAGTTTTTAATATCACAAAGACATCTGCAGATTTTCTGTATTTTCTCTCAACATCTTTCTAGATGAGAATGATCCAATGATCCCAGCTGTGGTTTGGCTCAGGTCAACTACACTCTTCCAAAATATTCCTGAGCATGATTCAGGTATTAGCTCAGACCTGAGACAATTCCCAGTAGGCAATTTGGAAGTGGCCACCCTGTTTTCATAGAACTGCTGAGGTGGGAAGGGACCTCTGGAGATCGTCTAGTCCAACCACCTGGCTCAGAGCAGGGTCAGCTGGAGCAGGTTGCTCAGGGCTGTGTGCAGTCAGGTTTTGAGTATCTCCAAGGAAGGAGATCCCACAGTCTCTCTGGGTAACCTGTTCCAGTAAACCTCACAGTAAAATGTTTCTTTCTTAAGTTTGAAGAGAATTTCCTGTGTTTCAATTTGTGCTTATTTCCCCTTGGCCTGTCACTAGGCACACCACTGAGAAGAGTCTGGCTCTTTCACCTTTACTTCCTCAGATCCCTCAAGCCTTCTCTTCTCCAAAATGAACAGTCTCAGCTCTCCTGTATGTAAGATGCAGCCATTCCTCCATCATCTTAGTGGCCCTTAGCTGGACTTGCTCCAGTATGTTCATGTCTCTGTCATACTGGGGAGCCAAGGACTAGATCCAGCACTCCAAATGTGACCTCACTAGTGCTGAGCAGAGGAGGAAGGATCACCTCCTTCGACCTGTTGGCAATGCTTTTCCTAAAGCAGCCCAGTTTTGGAAGATAATAAAATTTAGTTGTATAGTTGTGACCAAGACTGCGCTAACTGGTTTCAGAAAGAGAACATGGGCCTGGCACTGTTTAATTTCCTGTATATATAAAACCATCATTTATATTACTGTTTGTTTCCAAAATCATACTAAAGTAGTAGAGAGTAATCAAAAAGTTAAAAATAACTTGGGAATTCAGGAGAATGTCAAGGGTTTCAGGGATTCTACAAAGTAAATCCCATTGCATGACATAGACATAGAAATTACAGAAAAACTGCTTTTTCCCCCAGTTACAACCAGTCTGGTTCAGAGAATGAAGGTGGGTGGAAGATATTAATGTCCAATGCTATTTAGCTTTTCTGTAGACCAGCTGTTTCAATACCATTTAAAGGTTCTGTACATGTATTGAATTTTAGCTGCCTCTCAAAACTAAATGTAAGAAGTCTATGTCTGTTTTAGTGTGATAAGATGTTGCCAATGATTTGGTAAACAGCATTGCTTTGGTCTGAAAAAAAACTCTATTCAGTATGTTATACTTCACCTTGTTATCTCATGTCTTAAGCAATGCTGTAATCAGTTCACATACTGCTCTGCTAAGTCCATGTAAAAATCAAACAAATTAAATCTTCTTTAATCTTTAGAGTAAAATTGTTTGTTATGATTTCACAAACTTTACCTCTCATTCCTACTGGTTATCTACTCTTTTTTTTCCCTTAACAAGAACAGAAGATCCCAAGAACCTCAGATTTAAATTACCCTGCAATTTACAGTCCCAGAGTTTGCAAGATAATGTGAGATCTAAAGTATTGAGAAACTCATCTGGCACAAACAAAATCAATTAAAATAGGTTAAATTGAGAAACATCTAAGAACATAATGAAGGAATCAGAGAACAGGATTTCAATATGGAACTGAGAACCCAGTTTTCCTACTCTCTATGGAATCTTTTCCATCTTGGTAAGAGAGTCAATAATTTCTAAATCTGCTTTCCCTAGGGCAGGAGTTGGGAATATACCCTCCACACCCTCAGTTTAAGGTCCATAACATGAAAAGCTGGGCATTCACCTCTAACAGGCAGATCTAAAAACGGCAAGGCTTTGAGTGTCTAAGAAGTCAGACAACAGGAGAACTTGTTGGGTCTAAGAATGACCCACAAAAAGCTGTGCCTTCACGTTAAGCAAAAGCCCAAGAGCAGGAACATGGTTGAATTCTTCTCAGCCCCAGGAAAACAGAAACCTGAGTTATGGTTGCACATTAGATACCTCTTCCAGTTGAGATCCAGAGCTTCCTTCTACCAATATGTACTTAAAAGACAAGAACACTCTTTTTAACACCTAAAGAAAGCGAGTGGTGGAGGTTTTCACAAAGACTCATTTGACCCTGCTGAGGTTAAATCTTCCCAGGCTCCCTGGGAATGAGAAATCAATTGTACCTGAAGGGTAATTTAGCACAGAATCCTTATGCAGCTACTCTACACATATGGAGAAGACTCTCTACATTAACTACAGAGACAGCCCAAGGAAAGTATCCATACCAGATGGGAGTAGTAGTCAGTAGGGTCACAAGCAAATATAAGCACGGTATCTGTCCAGATCAGACAGTAGTAAGGGTATCGGCCTGGCTACGATAAAATGTAATCTCCAGTGCAAGCTCAGTTAGTAACTAAGAATATCTGTAAATTGGTGAATCTAAGTAGTCTTTATGAATAATCTGCTTTCATGACAGACTTGTAGTCATAGCATTTACCTAGGATGCAAGAGACTGGGTTCTAGGCTATTTTCATCCTAAAGGGATTCAAGCCTGTCATGTGCTGCACCAAACAGTCACATTAGAAAATCACTGAATAAAAAAAGCACAAGTGGCATGGGTCACAATCCAGCCCTTTCACTGCCAGCTGAATACATTCAGCTCCAGAATCAGATTTAGTTGCTGGCCCCACCCCTCTTTCTTTAGCTATACAGACCTTAACGTGTCCAAAAGTATATGCAAAATGTTAAAGCTATGACAGACTTGCAGATCAGCTCCACTTCTAAGGCTAGTAAATTCAGTGACATTAATGATCATGTGATGAAAAGTTTTCCACATATGCATAGGGCTCGTATGTCCAGGATAAAGCACATTGAACTACTGCAGACCTAGTGGCTACGGCTTACTGAAGTGTATTGATAAATCACAGCTAAAACTGAAATTCCATCGGCATAAAAAAGATTTTAAGGGCTCTATGAAAAGAGGTAGCAGAGAGTTACTAGCACCATCTTGTTTTCAGATCTAATATTCAATCTAAAGAGCTATTTACTGAAACTTTCCTGTTTACTATGCTCTGTTTTATTACTGCACATTGCATGTAAACTCTCGGGAAAAAAAAAAAAAAGCTTTTTTTTTCTAAGCACATAAGTTGCTGGGGGGTCGGACTCTTCTCCCTAGTAACAGATGACAGAACAAGAGGAAATGGCCTCAAGTTGCGCCAGGGGAGGTTTAGATTGGACATTCGTAAAAATTTCTTCACCGAAAGGGCTGTCGGGCATTGGAACAGGCTGCCCAGGGAGGTGGTGGAGTCCCCATCTCTGGGGGTATTCAAAAGGCGTTTAGACAAGGCCCTAAGGGATATGATTTAGTGGGGGATTTGGTAGTGATAGGTTAATGGTTGGACCCGATGATCTCGGAGGTCTCTTCCAACCAGAACAATTCTATGATTCTATGATTCTAAGTTAAATTCTAAAGCTCTGCTCAGTAGAATACCAGATAATCTGTCTTAATGAAAGTGATAGGACCTTTTCCAAGACACAACTGCCATTCATATTGTAAAACTAAAAGGAAGGAAAAAAATCAATACAGGTTTCATAGATCTGCTGTACAGATAAGGAGGTCATCCCACCCTCAATCACACAGCTTGTCAATAGGGCTGGTTGTATTATTCAACAACTACAAGAACAATGCAATTCTTTTAAAAGAGTGAGAATGTGAAACATAAGAACAGACTCTGTAAAATTTACCTAGCATATTAGAGCTTCAAAGCTCCACGTAAACATCCTGTGAGCCAGGTAAAATGTCATCTCCATTTACAAGCTGGGGATTCTGCAAAGTGGGAGAGTTAATAAGTTTCCCAAAACTAAGAGTAAGCCAAAGTGAAAGCTTAAGTGTCTCTGCCCAGTGCCCAATAGAACAGACAGCACGAGCTCTCTAGCACCAGTGGATCTGAACACATTAAAGTGATGTACTTAAATTCAGGCAGGGTATAGAATTATTAATACTCTGCCAGGACAACATTAAACCTTCATTCTAGAAACACTTAACATAGTTTTTCTTATATGAAAATGAAAAAAATAGGAGGGAAACTCATTTCCACTTTAGCAATGATCAAGATCTATAAATAATGGGATCAGCTCTTTGTAGAACACACACACAGAGCCTTTTCCACGGACAGAAAAGCAAGAGCAAGAGCCCTACAAGTTACAGAAAATGTGCTCCAATTTAATCTCACTGCGTCATAATGAACTCCCCAAAATGCAATCAGTCGTCTTTGAGATAAAATGTTTGAGTGATCCTTTTATACCCTGTGTTCTTAGTTGTATCTCACAATCCCAGCAGTGCAGACTAGTCATCTGCAACAGTGCTTTGCACAAAAATGACAGATATGATGAAAAACGGAAAACCACAAATAAGAAGCTGACCATAGCAATTTGTATTTATACAAGCTCCGTTGTTTTTCTTATTCACTAAGGAACCCAAGAATTTCAGAAGTTTGATCTTTTTTCTTTTCTTCTCTTTCTTCTTCCCTTTTTGTGTGTGTGTTTTAACTATTACTGACTATTGTTCATCTAAGGGAAACCTCATGCAGAATAAGTATCTGTGCATACAGACAGTTTCTGTTGCGTATAGTAGAGGGAGCAAATTCTCCTCACTGAAAATTTCCCAATAATTTGAAAGGCCCCCAAAAATGTCTCCATGAAGAGGAATGATGCCATCATCAGACTTGATAATTAGATATTTCTATGAAGTATGTTGGATGGTGTGCCCTACACCATCCATATATTTGCCTGCCCCAAATGCCTGTAGCAAAAAGGTCATATGCCGGCAGGGAAATGGTTTAGTAGGATGTGAAGAAGATACCATAACATATGCACTTTATTGATAATAGCACTGTTTATAGATATTGAGATCAAGAACAAAGCAATAAGCTGTGTCTGTGCATCACACAATACAATTTTAAATCAGCTTGCACAAGATGTAATAAAAGTTCCTTTATATAAGAAAACATAGCATGATTGCTTGGTTACATATATCTGGTACAATAAAAAAATTGAACTGGTAGAATTTCAAACCTAAATAAAACATTGAAAGTTGCTTTATAAAAAATAAGATTAATTTAAAAATTCTAGACTAGACAAAAGTCTGTTGATCAGAGGCTACAATAATAGGAATATCTATATAGTAAAAATATAGCATGATGGCAATCATTAAACATTGTCAAGTTCAACACTGAGAAATTCTTGCTAAATAGGACATTTGTAATTGAAATGAAATTTCTATGAAATAATCCTAGTAAGATAACAAAAAGGTGCAAGATCCAACTATATCCCATTTTAATATTTCAGATAATCTCTGCTACTTCTCAAGATACTGCACTTTATATGGGCAATGAAATTCATAAATTAATCCTTTAGATGACATGTTCATCTTATGTTTAGTCTGCCTTCAATATTCATCTATTCACTTTGTATCTCGCAGCACTGAAATATTTCAGTTTTAGTTCCTTCATTTAATGCATTCTAGTCAGGAAACTCTTTTATCACTTAGCTATTAACATATTACTGGCTTTATTTCTAATGCAACTCTTGTTTCTCCTTAAACCTAGTTCAATATCAGAGGCAGCTCTATCACAGAAGCTGATACAACTTCTCCAGTTCCTCTTACACAATCCATTTCAAATTTACTGTTTTGTACTCTGAAAGACAAACTGTTCAGTGTCTCTCTAGAAGGAATTTCATTCTTTATCGCCCTCACCACTGTTTTAAGCCATGTAACTTTCTGAAAGGTCATTTTGTCCAAAAGCTGGCAAAATGCTTTTAGGTAGTCCCTAAAAGGTGTCTAATAATAATCAAGGTAGAAAATTACAGGAGTTTTATTAAATACTTACTGTTTCACTGTTTTACTTACAAAGGTTTGTTTTTATTGTGGCTTTTTTTTTCTTTTTAAGCAGTAAGATATAAAATTAATTCCGGTTCCTCTGAATCTCTTTACTGTTGGTGAATAACTAGTAAATATTCCATCATTCTCTACTGTTTTACCAATATTCTCTGATGTCTTCTTGCCCAAGCAGAAATCCTTGATGCCTGCTTTTATGAGAGTGCTAACTACCAACCTTAAAAAAATGTCGCAGCTACTCAGTGAAATATTACAAAGTTTTTAGGCTGTATCACAAGCTTTTTATTCCTCCTCAACATCAAGTAGGAAGGAAGTTCCACACTACCATATTGTGGTATAGGGTGTTTCTTACCTGACAGGGGAATTCATAAACACAGTAAGAATTTTTTATGCTTACTACCTGGCATTTTTACTCATTGAGATTTTCACTACTTGGCGTTTCCTTCTTTATAGGTACCTTAGTAAGTTGACCTTCGTAGTGTTATTGCAATTCTGTAGAGAAATAATTCCACATTACCTAAAATTTTTCATTAGAGTATTATACATGTACAAAGGACATCCAAGTTAATCCAGAAAGAAAAAATAAATAATAAATAAAAATCTGAAGTTCTGAGACACAGGGAAAGGAAATAGGAGATCTGTAGCAGGCGTTGGCAAATTTCACTGTCCTATGTTACTGATTTTCCTGCCAGTACTACAAGGAGTGATGAAACCCAGAACTGTGGTTATCCACTGCTGTACAGTACAATTAGCTCCATTTGTTACACTGAGCAAACAGAGACGATCCAGCCATGTGATACAGTGGCTGTGTGAGCTTCTTTCTCCGCATCTTCTTCTAGATAATTGTGAAAACATGTTCTGATTAATACAGTCTCTTTCAGTGGCATTCAGCTGGCTACTGTTTAATACAGGCTGTCAATTTAATGATGCTACATGGTGGGCTGTTTGTGCAGATGACTGTTCTTACAGAAAAAAAATACATACACTCAGGGTTGGTTTTAAATTCAATGGAGAGAGATTGCATTTCCTGGAAATAATCATTCTGCAAAGGCAATCACTTTCCTTGTTCACAAAAATAAAATAAAAAATTAAATAAAAACCTTCTTTTGTTCTCCTTTATATAATTTCTGTTCAACTTGTGTAACAGCAAAATTATGAGACTTCATTTAAAATAACTGAGTCAGAGTAGTATGGGATTAAACTCTATGGGGGATGAAAGCATTCTTCACTTTCATCTGATTCCTAGAACCTGAAGCACAGAATGATTTCAGATGACAGGCTTTCAAGTGAACATGAGAAAGGAGAATGAAACATAGCCTGAAGAAAAGCAGAAATCTTTGTGAGAAAGTTCAGCCACTGCTATGCTTAATAAGAGATATAACTCAATTAGTAACAGAAAAAAGAATGAATAAGCACATATAGTATGTGATTCAGTTATATATGGTAGTCCTTAATTGTATTCCTATTGAAGACGATAGTAAAAATTCCCTTGGCTTTCTGGCAGTAGAACAGCCAGTCACGTGTCTGATATACAAAAATAAAATGGATGACTTAGATTGTCCTATATCATAACCAAGCCAAGAATATAGTGGGTTTGTATATTTTTTTCATCTATATCTCTCTCCTGTGCCATTGGCCTCTACTTGTTGGTACTCATTTCTCTGTTTAATCTCCCAAAAAAAGGCATCAGAGTGGGACTGAGATTAGTTTCTGTTGTGCCTTTGGTCTTGACATAATATCCTATACAATCTACAAAGTGGCAAACAATGATTTGGTCTACAACTAATAAAGTATGAGATAACCTGTACCTACAGCAGATGTATGCATTTAAATAAATTTGTATATTAGCAGCATGGCGTGCAAAGTGTAGATCCTTGCGTACTTCATGCTGAGCATTTATTTGAAAAACAAATGTCTCTTCAGTATCAGACAGTGAAGAGATTTTGACCCGAAGTTAATCACCATTACTGTTAATGGTGATTAGCAAATCACCATTTGTTACAAGGTGAGATTCCCTGAAGCTATGAAAGCCTCCTACTAAAGGACATCCATCAGCAAACCACCTAGCCATTCTCATCCAGTTGAACCAGGGCTCGCAGGAGCCCTAACAAGCACGCACAGCCCCAGTATCTACTTACAGGCTGGATCCCACCAGCAAGACAAGTGTTACCTGTGCAACGATGATATCACCTCTGATTGCAGTGCAGAGCCCAGCTACTTATTCCCTGTTTCTTAAGTCCAGCTGTGGTATCATCCATTTTTAAACACATTTCATGATGGACACTAGGGAGTTAACAACTCAAGGCTAAACAGCCTGGCAAGTTGAATGTGCTTATTTCATTTGAAAAGACTGATATTATTCAAACATTTAATCAAATAATTCAATCATGGAGCCAATATCTTTCAAAAACATCCTGGAAAACAGCCATAAATGCTTGAAGAACAAGGAAAAATACATTAAAAATTATATACTGGTGAATGGGTGAGAAGAATTACTTTATTTCAGATACACTTCTCTCATATAATTTTGTCTTATGTAATTCAAAATTAATAGAATTACACTATGTACAGAGTTTACCTATTTTACCTATTAACTATTTAATAAAATGTGACTCTGTATAAAGAAAAAGAAACATTTTAGGAGCTGTGTTGTATAAACTTACACAGTATCATGTAGAACCATACAGAGGTACAAGATAACTTTAAATGGGCTGCTTTAGGTATGAGAATCTATGAACCAGGATTCACAGCTACCCAGTTTAATTTTCTAAGGTTTCCTAATCAATTACACAAATCATCTGAAAAGCACATCACATTCACACAAGCATGCCAGCGGGCTCTCAACATCCATGCTACTTCATTCAGAGTTACTCTCCATGTCTCCACAATTTCCCCACTGGTGCACGGACATGCCATAAACAAATCTTGGCACAATCCGAAGCCCACTGATGCTGCAGAGAATACATCTATCGATTTTGATGAGCTTAGTGTTGGCCTTCCTGTTACTATAAAGGAGAACTATTTTGGACATTAAAAGTCTCATCGATAATGCAGTGTACGAAAAACATGAACTTCACACCTTAACATTAGAGAGAATAAATGACCAAGTGTCTCAAGCTAAAGAAGAAATATGTCTTAGTCAAGCTAGAGCACTCATCTTAACAGAACACACAGAAGATGGCTAATCAATGGAAAACCTATCAAAGAGAGTCAGGACTAGTTCCCTAGAGTTGTCAGTCATACAGCATTATGCTCAGACAGAACAACATAGCACTGAGAGCAGTGATGGGTTCTGCGATTGCTCTAAGATGTCATTGGCAATACCAGAGCGTGGCTTACTCCTTCTGATGGGTGGCTTTAATGCTAAATTAGAAGTGACAGCTGGGTGACGGAAAGAACATTGGGAATCACAGAAACTAAGCACTAATTGTGCCGAGTTTCCAGTCTTGCTTTGGCAATTGTTTTCCCTCAAAACAACATATACAGAAAAACCCCAGACACTCACCAGAGGGCAAAACAACAAAACAGACCAAAGATCTCTCTAGTAATGCAAGATTCAGATCACCTGCCTAAAACGTAAGGACATACTAGGCTGTACATATCAACAGCAGCCACAATGATCACATTACTATGCGACCCTTCAAGCAAAATCTAGAACAAACTGGAAATCAGACTTCAGGCACTGTCAAAAGCAGTGAAGGCTGGTGTGAAGAACAGTGTACAGTAATCAGCAATGATTTAACTTCAGCTGCAGCAGTTACGGCTGGGTATTCACACAGATGAATACCAAAAGGATATGCAAAGAAATATGGCACCTCATGAACGAAAATTCCCCAAAAGGAAAATCTTGAATTGGAAGACCATTGAAATATTAGAATGGCAAAAATAACGGTACACCAAAAAGACTAATTGAAATTCCATTTAAAGATGTCCATTTGCTCAAAGCCATTTACAGATATGTGAAGTACTCTGCAATGATTAACAACTACTCATCAGGTTGGTAAAATAGATTCTTAGTTGTTGTTTGGTGCTGCCATAAGTGAGATAGCACCACTATCACAACACAAAAACTGGTTTGATTGTTCAGAATCATCTACACCAGGAAAATCACACGTCGAGGAGAAAGCAAAAAAAAAAAAAGTAGCTATAGGAACCCATCTATCTCAACGGAAATGTATTAGATGAAAGGAAGAGCTCAATAGGAAATGACATTATAGATAGGAGAAGCTGAAAGCAAAGATATACAAAACATCTGGATTTTTTTTTAACACCAACTTAAAATTTCAAACATAATTTCACTGTTAACATGCAGTTATGAGAGCTGGAGAACTAACATTAGAGATTAAATCAACATCTGACATATTAACTACAAATTGCTACGAGAAGATCTGGGTGCTGGATAGAAAGGCTTTGCCTTTCAACAAAGAGAAATGAGAAATTACCAACAAAAGGGTTTTCCGCATCAGAAAGTGGGACTGGAATTATTTGAGGCATATATACTGAATGCTTGACACAAAAGAGTCCCCCCAGTGAACCTGGTAAATAGAAACCAGCTGATATGAAGTGATACAAAGACAACAGAAACTTTAAGAAAAGCCATTAGCAGTGATGGCCGAGCACAACAGTAAATCTCTGCTCTAGAGAGAAGGCAGGAGCAGTAGCAAATGGCCCAGGGGAACCCGAGGGACTCGTGTACCAGTGCTGGCACTGGGCCGGCTTATCACAGCGAGTAATTACCTGCCACCATTCAGGTAACAGCCTTCATGTCTGCCAAGTGTTTTATATAACATGAAACAGTATTGAGAAACAACTAGCGTGTGTTTGTGGCTCAAAATTGTGGTAAGAGACAATATTTCATCAACTTTTTTTTTTAAGTTTCCATATGTAATGCAACATGACATGTTCAATCAAGATGCATCCATCAGATCAGAGCATGCTTCATTATAAGCACTGGCATTACCTGATGTTCTTTTCTCTGACCCAGTGTAATTGTCACAGTCTGTAACCTGTCATGCAAAATGTTTCAAACAAATGTGTTTGTAAACAAAAGACTTGATGGTTCACTGTTATTCAGACAGCTGGTGTGCTACAAGAATCTCTCTAAACATGAAAATAAACAGTTCTGGTGGTAACTGATAAATAAATTAAGTCCAAATCTCACCTTGACTGCTCAGCTACAGGGTGCAGCGGATTAGCTTCAGACTAAATAACACAAAGTTGTCCCAAACAGACGTTTGGGTATCCAACAGTGGGAACTGTTCTTCTCTCTTCTTTTAGGGGGAACAGCGTCTATTCTGACTCCGCCAGCCCAGTACAGGCTGTGACTACATTTGCATGCATACACTAACTCTAAGTGCATTTGCATGCTATGATGGTGTCTTTAGTCATTTAAATTAGATCACTAATTAAGTAAATATACATTTTCATTTTAAACTTTAGTCATTCGTGAGCTAGTCTTTTTTAACAAAATCTAGAAAATGTAGATCTTCCTTCATAGTATTATCCATTATCAGTTCCATTTGAGAAGACGGTCAGATAAAAGGAAATTAAAGCCAAAGAGAGAAAAACACATATTTGCTCATTTACTTCCTTTTCATCATGTAATTTACTATTATAAAACTGTCAATAATGGCTTTAAGATATGAACCCAGAGCTACACATCAATAGAAAATCAAAGAGGTCAATTGCAACGATTTAAAAAGAAAACTCTGTCCCTCAGTCCTGCCTATCCACTATTGCAAGGAGTACATTTTTCCTAGCCCAGCTACTCAGTAACTCTCAGATGCATTCAATGCATGACAGAGCAGTGTGTACATTGCACAGCATATGTAGCAGGTGGCGAGCATTTAAAGTACTGTCAGTAACCACGCATTTTTTCTTTGTCTGTTCAAACACATTTAATGCCAAGTCTCTGCAGACACAAACTGCCATGCACTGGCCTATCAACACCATGCCATTAAATGCTTTTGTTCCCTTCCTATATGTCCTGTTATTTAATTTGGTGGAATATTACCTCTCCTAGATTTTTACCTCTAACAGGGTGAATTTTTTCCTTAACATCTCTATTTAAAGAAAAAATTCAACACATTCAGAAACTGCTCCATGCGTGCAATAACCATGACTAACAGACATGTTTAGAGAAAAAAAAAAAAAAAGAAAAATGAAAAGAAAAAATAAAGGAAAGTGTGTGTAAGTTTTGATTCTTGGCAGTGAGTTATATAAACTCTAAAATACTACCAAATTAGTACTATTGTAAGTATCTTTATTGGTCAACAGAAGCTATTGCCCTTCTTATTTTCATCTTTACTTAAGGCTATTATATATTATATTCTTTACTTAAAGTATTTCTATTAAGACTCTTGCAGGAGGGTAATGAAATATTAAAACGGTTGCAGATGTTTTGATTTCAAGATTTGCCTCAGTGTTTCAAAACACAGAACACAAGTAGGACGTGTAATTTCCACATGGGTTATTTATTTTGGTGCTTTGAAGTGGCAGCCAAGAGTCTCACCTTTCTTACTACGATTAATCAACCAGTCAGTCATAATTAGTTAGGAATCCCCTGGTGATGAGCATCCATCCAGATTTACATGCTGAAAGCAGTAGAGAGGCTCAAGTTTTTTGAAAGAAATGAAAAAACTCTGTAGTTGGTAGTTAACTAAACCCAAGGGAAGGTTGCTCCTAGATTCAAATATAGAGACTTGGTGTTATGCCCTGGAGGATGACATAAGGATTTATACCCTTTCTAACAGCTACATATTTACCATTATAGCTCAAGACATTCGTATTATTCATATGAAATGTTGGTTGGTTTTTTTAGGCTGTCATATTTTTTCTTCAGTCACACCTCTTCACAATCAATTATGCATGTTAATCGTAGTCTGTGCAGTAAAGAGCCCTTTCTTCAATTTTCAGTAAGTTGCTTTTCAATTCCAGTAGAAACACCTTGTTTTTGTATAATGAAACAGCACAAATGGGAATTACACTTCCATTTTCTCCATGCCATTTATTATACCATATATTGTACAGCTTCACATACTCATCACTAGCTTCATTTGGCCTTTATACCATTTTTTTGCTAGAACATTGCAACGCCCTCAATACCAAACCTTTGTAGCATCTTTTTCAATACTGAAGTGTGAGGAGATAGAGCTGTGGGCTGACTCTATTCACTCTTGGATTCCCTTATGCTACACAGGAATGACTGCTTTTTGCATTAGAGATCAGTGATTATAGTACACAGCAAAGGTGCCAGAGACAGGGGTCAGTACCCTCATCAGAAAAAGATGTGAGAAGTATTGTCCAGTTGATTAAATCCCAATAAAAGTTGCAAATTGCGAGTTCTGCCTTTGAAAGGTCATCAGGATGTATTATAAGGATTCTGAATGAATCCCCAGGATGCATAATTAAGCAATCAGATACATTGTATTATCCATTTCCATAAATTAACATCTGAATCAGAATAGTGTGCTCAGTCAGTGTATCACAGAGGAAAATGGAAGATCAAGAGAGCCACTCACCAATCAAAATCCTTCACTTTCCTCAAGGCAGTCCTTTCTGTAAGGTTAATATGACATTATCATTGATGGAGTCATATTTTTACTTATTCTAGCTGATCACAAATATTCTTCTGTTACATGTCATAGCCTGTCAGTGGAATTTGCTTCTGTTCCACAGTCGTATGTGCTCAGTTTTTCTTACACTCATATTTTGGGTTCCACTCAACGAGGGGGGGGAAAAAGGCTGAAGCAGTTTCTACCATAGCTTTACTACTTAATTTAAAATTTGTTATTCCTACTTGCAATTTCCATTATCCATGCAGTTTCATCTACAAATACAAAAATAACGTTGGTAAGGCAGTAGCACTAGACATAAGTTTTATGTCAGTCTTCATATTCTGAGCTGTAAAAAATGTTTATTATATGTAATTGTTATATTTCTGATACCTGATTTCCCAGAGTATAATAGGTTTCAATAAAGATCATGACCTTTTTTGCCTACAGAAGCTTCTCTTGTGTCACATCATTCATGAAAGGAAAACTGACAAAAAGGATAGAGATGGAATGAAACCTGTCAGCTCTAACTATAAAATAGTTCTAAATGTAACATAGTAAGAATGATCATGGTGTGCTATCCACATGGCAACACAGAAACATAACCTGTCACATTTTTGGATAAAGCTATAGTTTTCTGCAATGATTGTACATTCCTAATTATTACATATATCTTGTGACTATGATAATTTGAACAGAAGTGAGAGGCAGCAAGAAATAGTAGATAACAATCATGTCTTCAAACGGACTGTTATAAAAAAGAATATAATTTACTTTTAAAAAGATGCAGGACTTCATGTTTTGAGATCACATACTTTTTCCCTCCTAATTCCTTGATACAAAGGTAGTACGAGTTCTGGAGGGTCTCTTCCTTTTATAGTGGTAATTAATTCGAACAGGGGGGATGTGTATGCCTGTTTAGAAACAAGGACAGTGTCAGTTCAGTACCCCTGAGGCTTCCAGACAGCTCTCCAGCTCATTCATGGCAGCAAGGCTGGTTGAAGGAACTTTTTGTTTAACTGCCAATTGCATGGCTTTGTCCCACAGCCTCTGCTTTGTCCCACAGCTTCTGACTCCAGCCACAGACCGCGATTCTCTGCCCTCCAAACATACCCATTGCAGTCAACTTCACTTGTTGCAGGCAAGCCACTGCTTAATTCCTGATAGATAAATTTGTTTGGACTGACTTTAGACAAGGAATAATTCAATCAGGACACTGTATTTATTGAAGAAGCCATCATCTGCTCATTAGTCATCTGAGATAGTAAAGCTGCAGTGTGGTTAGCAAGTTAACCAAGATGTGGTTTTCTAATGAGAGGATCCATTTTGCTGCCTGTTCAAAGGAGTAGTGCCGCTATGTAGCTGAGTTAATTTTTAAACAGAAATGAGCTGGAGACAATTTTTGCTTTTGTGCCTTACATAACAGACAAAAGCAAAAGTACTAAATGATATAATCTAGGGAAAATGGAGCAATTATTTAATTTTAATTTTATATTCCTATTAGTTTTCCTTTTAAAAGACAGTCAAATGATATTACCAGTATGCATTTATGAAAGTACAAGTAGTAATAATAGAATACCAGCAATAAAGTAATAATGAAGTCTTTATTTAAAAAAGATATAATAAATTCTGCTTTTCTGGAGAAGAAAAGGTTGAAGGGGAAACCTAAAAACAGCCTTCTAATACCTTTGAGGAGTTTATCAAGAAGATGGAGCCAGGCTCTTCAGTCGTGTATGGTGGTAGGACAAGTGACAAGAGACACAAATTGAAACAAGAGAGATTCAGATTGAATATAAGGAAAAACCTTTCATCGTAAGGACAGCCACGCAACGGAGCAAGTTGCCCAGAGTAAGTTGCTCCAGCCTTGGAAATTCACAAGATCCAACTGGATCAAGCCCTGAGCAGCCTGGTCTGATCTGATAGCTCACCCTGCCTTGAACAGGAGGCTGCACTAGAGACCCTCCACCTTGGTATGCTCCTAGGAAAGGGCAACAAAGATTAAAGAAGGTGTACACATCTTATAAGTTTATTGCCATTTAATCTGAACATACATCAACATAGGCATCTTCTTGCAGAAGATGTAGCAATGCAGACTTTGGGAAAGCCTTCTTTCCTGAGAAAGAAAAAGAAAAACCTGATAATTCAAAGAAAACATTTGAGATTTTTTTTCCTATACTTGTCATCTCAATGTGGTTTTTATTATTTTAGCTAAATATCTGAAGAGTCTCTTCATTGCCCAGTTTATGAAGATGATGCCATGCTTAATTTCAAAGATCTTGTATTTTCTCCTCAGAAGGGAATTACAACACAAAGAAATAAAGTACTATAATAATTTCTGAGATACATGTGGCCTAAACATCAGCAAAAACAACAGTTGTGAGGTAAACTTGAAATGCCCAGGCACTAAGCCTCTATCTGTGATTAGTTTTCATTCGAAGGCATAACAAATGTGAAACAAATAGGGCAATTACTCACTACATGCAGTCTTTTTAGAAGACAAGAACAGGGACGAGAACTAGAAAAAAGATGTTGAAAAACAAGCAATTGTTCTTTATTGCTCAATTATTTTATTGTTCAACAACACATAGTAGTAAAACAAGATTAACAAGAAAAAAATGCAGTGCTGCTTCTTCTATTGTTATTCGGATTGATTATTAGTTAGTTGAAATAATAAAACTATAGCACATTCAGTTGCACTGTAGGGTGGCAATATCAATGTTATGATAAAGAGGGATGTTGATAATGCAAAACATTACTGAATATATTGCTTTTTAAAAAACTTTTGTCTTCGTAAGTATATAATCAATACTTATTTGAAGCTCTTTGCAGCACAGTGGCCCTGGACCAGTTTGGATACTGCACTTCTTAGTTGTAGGTCAAGTGGAATATAGGCCATCCGCAAAGCTGAAAATAACTTCGCTGACAACAAATTCTATGAAACTAGGTCAAAATCCTGAAAACCTCCTAAACTACACAGGAGGCAAGATTTGGAGAGAGACGTAATATCTTTTATTAGACCAACTGACAGAGTCAGAAAATAAAGACACAATGCCTTTAAGCATAGAGTCCTTTCTCCAGGTACAATACACATCTTTATTGGCTTTCATGTCTATACCAAGAAAAATTTAGGAGCTGAGTTTAACCTCTGAGAACTTTGATACCAAGGGGCTTCAAGAGACGAGCTGCTGTCTAGTGGCATATTGTTACATGAATCAGTCCGCTATCCCACTCATAAGAGAAAGAGCATAGCTGCCAATGCAAGTCCAATCATTTAAGGAAATAAACGCCTAAATTTTCCTTCAAGGCAATTAGATCTTATTACCTGCTCCCCAATAGTTAACGTAACAATTTTGTGCTGGCTTTGGGGCATGCTGCATAGCTCATTTGCTCGTCTAAATCAAGCCCAGAACAACTGTGGGATGCCAGAATGGAATCACAGAAGGGCTGAGGTTGGAAAGGGCTTCTAGAGGTCATCTGGTCCAACCCCCCTGCTCAAGCACGGCCACCTATAGCCAGTTGCTCAGGACCATGTCCAGACGACCTTTGAGGATATTCAAGGAGTGAGACTCCACAACATCTCTGGGCCACCTGTGCCCTCACAGTGAAAAAGTAGGTTTATAAACTGCTGCATTATGATGCTGTTAATAAATAAGGTGGAATTTTCCAGAGCAGTTTACTTTATTAACAATATTTTTGAAACACATCAGTTGGAACAGAGAATAGTCAAGGAATACTTCTTAAGAGAAATGTGTAACTGTAAACAAAGGCAAATAACTAATACAAGTATTTAGACTAGCTCTGCACTATACAAAGGAAAAACTCAGAATAAAAACTGTTTATGAGACACTATTTCTCTTTTTTGGTGCTAGCCATTCCAGCTGTTAGATAGAGACCATATCCTCAACAAGGCAATATTTGCTTGTTCACAAGAAAAACTCATCACGTTTATCAATAGATGGTAGAAAGCAAAGAAAACTGAAGTTAAATATGCAAAATGCACTTCAGAACTCAAACACTACTATAATCTAACTTTTTTGTATCTTTCTCAAAACAGCAACTGAAAAGCAGGCCTTCATGCAATTTCTGATATTTTATTTCTCTTGACAGCAAAAGACCCTAATCTGATCCATTTGCAATTTACTTTGATGCTTCACATAACATTTTTTCTTAACAAGGAAGTTAATTTGCAACAGCTGTATGTTGACTAGTTTGGACAACAGTCAGAATTAATAGAAACTGCATTCTGAACATCTTGAAAAACACCTCTTTGTAAGTATTTATTTTTTTACTTGAAAGATTTTCTTTTCTTTTTGAAGAAGTGTTCCACGCATCTTTAAGGAAAAATTGCTGCTATACAAGATAAATAGGTGCTTTCTTAGTAATCAAAGTAGATAACATCTCCAGTGGACATGAAACAGTGTTCTGATACTCGGAGATGCGCACACACACACAAGAACATGAATACAGCCAACAGCACCTCTGACAGAACGATGTCTTTTTCAGCAAGTCCCCAGATGGCTCTGATGGGAAGCACAACAAAAAAACCTACTGCATTTGGCTCTGCTAGGTGTCCTGTAGTACCAGGAAAATCTCAAGATAAACTGGGACACGAGGCCCAGGTACCACAGGATGAGATGGAGCCCGCAAAAGTGATTTAAAAAAATCTGACAAAAGACACTAGAGAGGACAGGTGTTGTTTAAAAACCAAACAAATTACAAACTAAAAACCAAACCAAGCCAAAACAAAACAAAACCAGGAAGGGGTGGTGTTGGTCCCCACTGTACCACACGCACCACTGAGGCTCATGTGAGCTCCCCACTGTCAGGTAACAGTACATACAGAAGAGGTTTCCTAGCTATAAGCAGTCCCTAAAGAGCCTCTTCAATAGCAGTCTCACACAATCCATATATCTTCCATGGAAGCACGTACTTTTAAACCTCGATATCCTAAAGCAATGTATGGAGGAACTGAATATTTGTTAGGGTTCCCACAGCTCTCTTCAATGCAGCACCACATCCATATGAACAGCATGCCAATCTCCGTGCTTCATTCATGCTACATTTACATACACACAGAATTATTCTGTGCATTCTCATATTATAATACAGGTATCTTCTACAGAGGGAAGTTCCTTGTTAGTTTATGTCAAAATTTCCTGTAAATCACATTGTCAAATTCCCCATAATGACAGCTGAATGGCTTCAATAACTCGATGTCCTACTTTTTTTGACCTGCACTGGCACTGCTTTAACCTACAAATTTCATTACTTAAGATGACTGCTGTCTTCCCTAGGAGAAAAAACTGAGATGCATGTACACTCCCCTGCATAGCTAGAATAATTTGTAGCTTCCTTTCTGATTAAGTTTTCTTCACTTCCTTCCTAGTTTCCTATGACAATGGCACTACATAACAGAGCAGGAAACGACTTCATTTCACTCATCTTCCTTAGCACTCTTTGATTAATATTTCTTTTGCCTACTTTAATTACTATATTTTTTCCTTGATGCAGTAATCTGAAGACAAATAAACAAAAGTTTATACATTGTGAAAAATATTGAGTGCACAAGTCACATAACTGGTGTTTTGTTGTAGCCATGAGGCTTTACATTTTTCTGTCTATACCAGTTGGTTTAGTAATTATTTTTTTTAATGTTTGCTTAATAAATAAATAACTGCTCATTTTCTGCTGAAATCTTATAAAAAGCAAGTAACGCTATCACCTCTTATACACAGATGTCATTTTTACAGCGAGCCCTGTGAGATTTGCTGTCACCGGTATTTTTGAGTGAAAGGGAAACAGCTTCACTCTGTGAAGTTATCTAGATTGATGTCTGCTGCTGCAGGAAGGAAGGATCTGTTTTATACCCACTAACGAACTTCTTAGCAAGGAGAAAGAAGGAAAGGACAAAGAGGGCAATGACAGTATGTTGTGGGTATTTATTGGGATATGATTTATCCCTCAGAGTACGAAAGCCTTATAATGGCTAAGCATGATAGCATGATGGAAACTCAGAAAGCAGTTTTATCTCCAGCACTGAGGATACAAAGACAAGAAAGTTTATATGTTAGATCTATGTATTCTTACTCTTTTTCTTGGCAATGTTTCAGTCCACATTGTAGTACAACTAAAGCATGCTCCTTTTAATACTTGTGAAAATCTTCTACTTACTTAACATGGTGATGAACACAATCACCATTAGTCAATGAGAAAAATAATGTAGGGAAAGCACTTGCTGCTAACACAAAAATATTGACATAAGTCATTCACTTCTGGGCCATTTGCTCCAAATGAGTGACAGATCTGAATTCCTTCATATTGTGATAACCCATGGCTTCTAAACTGCTACCTTCAAGTATCATTCACATAAGAGTGTGGAGAAATTCTCAGAACTCTCCATTTTGGAATTAATAATAATAAAACACTTCAGACTAGTAACCATCATACCATGAGGTATGCAATTCTTCATTTACAGATAGCAAAACCAGCTTTACTCAAGTTTACAAGTCAGTAAAAAAGGGTCTCAAACTCCTATTCAGAAGCCTAAGAATATTGACCTTAGCTTCAGATTATTTCATAAGCTGCTATTCCCCACTCACAGATGTGAATCATTTGGCATGACATATTTTATCATACTAAAGAAAAGAGAGAAACATAAGGAGATTAATAGACAATGTCTACTTCTGATGTCCACCTATAATAGCTTTGCAATCCTCTTCTCTAGCTTTCCAGCAAGGCTAATGCAAGTCTCACAGGTTGTTCTCCTGCAGTAACAGCGTACACAGGTTGGGATTTGTAAGCTGTGGGGTTCTGACACCTTTTCAGCCGGGTGGAAAAGCCTGTCTGAAACCGCCACCTCCTCCCTGCATCCTTTTTGGCTCTGACAGCCACCCCTCCCAGCTGCTCCCGGCCTCACCAGCTGCTCCGCTCCTCCTCGTGCTCATGGCCAGAGCTACAGCCCACCGCTCCTGTGCTTTCAGCTCTTCAGTTGGGACATGCATTAAGGACAACGTGCAGTCCTCCTGCCTCCTTGAGATCCTTAAACACACTCCTGTTTCTCTGATTATTCCACATGATTCATGTTTGTATTCCAGACTTCAGACTGCCACACCAGACAGATGCAAAGTAATGAGTCAGGTCCAAGATCAATCCAGAAAATCCAGCCCTGAGGTGAGGAAACAGGGCTGGGCACTGGAGTGACCAGTAACAGCCAGGACTGGGGGCCCTGGGCTGAGCCAAAATGGGTGTCCTGGGCCCTTGGGCAGGTTGGGCAGGGCCACGAAGGCCTATTGCTGCTTCGGGGCCCTGACAATACTTTCTTCCATTCTTAGGGGTACAGTTTTAGCATGTCAGGGTTGCAAGCTGCTAAGACAAGAGTAGCTACTAACTTCAAGAACATTTAAACATAACTAGCGTGACCAGTCTTTCATTTGTGATGTTAAATTGTATAATTGTAACCTTTTCACCACTTACTTAGCACAGTTTCCTTTTTAAACAGAAGCGTCTACTAAAAAAAAAACGACCAACAAATCCCAAAAGATCCCTAACATCTATAAAATAAACATGTTTCATGATTGCCCACTGGAACCTGTATTGGGTTTGCATGGCAAGGCTTTGGTAGCGGGGGGCTACAGGGGTGACTTCTGTGAGAAGCTGTCAGAAGCTTCCCCTATGTCCGGTAGAGCCAATGCCAGCCGGCTCCAAGACAGACCTGTGGCTGGCCAAGGCTGAGCCCATCAGCAACAGTGGTAGTGCCTCTGGGATAACAGAGAGAGGAGTAGATGTCTGCAGACACCAGGGTCAGTGAAGAAGGGGGGGGAGGAGATGCTCCAGACACCGGGAGCAGAGATTCCCCTGCAGCCTGTGGTGAAGACCATGGTGAGGCAGGCTGTCCCCCTGCAGCCCATGGAGGCCCACAGTGGAGCAGATATCCACCTGCAGCCTGTGGAGGACCCCACACCAGAGCAGGTGGATGCACCCGAAGGAGGCTGTGACCCTGTGGGAAGCCCACGCTGGAGAATAGGCTCCTGGTAGGACCTGTAGACTCATGGAGACAGAGGATCCCAGGCAGGAGCAGGTTTGCTGGCAGGACTTGTGACCCTGTGGGGAACGCATGCTGGAGCAGTCCATTCTTGAAGGACTGCACCCTGTGGAAGGGACCCATGCTGGAGCAGTTCATGAAGAACTGTAGCCCATGGGAAGGACTCACATTTGGAGAAGGTCATGGAGGACTGTCTCCCATGGGAGGAACTCCACGCTTGAGTAGGGGAAGAGCGTGAGGAGTCCTCCCCCTGAGGAGGAAGGAGCGGCAGAGACGATGTGTGATGAACTGACCGCAACCCCCATTCCCCATCCCCCTGCGCCGCTCGGGGGGAGGAGGTAGAGAGAATCAGGAGTGAAGTTGAGCCTGGGAAAAAGGGAGGGGTGGGGGGAAGGTGTTTCAAGATTTGGTTTTATTTCTTATTATCTTTCTCTGATTTTGATTGGTAATAAATTAAATCCATTTTCCCCCAAGTTGAGTCTGTTTTGCCTGTGACAGTAATTGCTGAGTGATCTCTCCCCATCCTTATCTCGACCCATGAGCCTTTCGTTATATTTTTTCTCCCCTGCCCAGCTGAGGAGGGGAGTGAAAGAGCGGCTTGGTGGCACCTGGCATCCAGCCAGGGTCAACCCACAACAAACTTCTTAATTTACCTCTTGTTCTCTCCACTATATGTCAACAACAGAGCTTGCACTGGGCTCCAAACCCCTCCTTTGGGAGGGAAAGAGAGATTCATACCCCTTTTAGACCTCCACCATCAGGCCTATCCTAAACACTGCAAAAACGTTTTTTCTTTACTATTCATGGCATATTTCATATTCTGAAATGGTAGAGTTTTATATTGTTTTTTTTTCCCAACAATACCATGGGGCTTAACTGTCTATAGGATTATCCCAGATGGACAAAGTTTTTTAGGATGTAAAATTTATAAAGACATCAAATATATTATCTATTATGATATGCATTTTCTTCTGCAACATTCAGCGTTCTGAAGTCACAAAATTCAGCATGCACTGAATATTCTCATTTTTCACAGAAACCTGTAGGAATACACAGATCTTAGGAATTTTGTGAACTGTGTGAGAAAGGTCTCAGACCTCAGCTCACAAGGAATTTCTGTGCTGTCACAGCTAGCTTTTAAGCATTTGACTGGGAATTAAATCCTTATACCCCATACTTAGGCATTTTGGCTCTTTACTCGGTGAGTAAAAAATCAAGCAAGTCTCAGCAATCCTCCTAATACCTAGACACTGTCTGAAATCACTCTCTCCCTTAGACAGGTCTTATTTCTGTGTTCACAGCCTGGATCTGCTCCTGCACTTGGCCTTTGGATCTTTCTTTTGGGTAATACAGCTACTTCATGCTTTTACTTTTAAAACACAGAGGAGCCTTCTCTGCAGCTTGAGGAGGAATAAGACCACATCTCTCATCTCCCTGGAAAGTACTGCAGTCAACAAGTTGAGAGTTCTTATTATCCTCCAGCAAATCTGTGTCACCACATAGCTCACAGTGCAAGACTGATAGGGCCAGAAGGAGACTAAGTGTGAGGTTTGGGAGTGAGGGCTTGCGATTGCTTTGTATGCTATCTATTTTTTTTATGCTATTATCACTAGTTCTGAACAGCTTGTGGATTAAAGAGCCATTTGTCACTGAATACTCTGCTTTATCAATACTAAAAAGCCTATACAGTATTAATTTCAATATCTTGATTGACTTTGAAACTGCTTAATGTAAATTTCTCTTACTTGCCACAATAAGTACCTTTCTGTGAGTGGGTAGATATTATTCTACTTCTGATGTTTTAGAATTTTAGAGTACCACGGCTACGAAGATCTTCATTAAGTCCTTCATACGACTTCCCCAAAACAATCATTTAAAAGACACCACTCAAAGCCTGGGCCGGAGCTCTATGTCAAAAATGGTACATTTTTATTTGCTGTTGAAATTTCAGGCTATCCACCTGCTTCAAAACGTGTAATCTCTGTCATTGACTTCAGCAAATATTGCAGAAAAATGTGATCTTTACTTAAGATTTCATCACCGCTTTATATTTGAAGATTTGAGTTTTTCAGTAACTAATTTTCCACCTACAAAACATGATCTGCCACTGTCAGAGTAACTTGAAAAGCATATCTTCATCTGGTGGTGTAAATTTATACCATGAATACCTTTTTTCTTGAAATCTTCATAGAAATATGGTAGTGTCCCTTTTTGCACCCCATCAATATAGAGTATGAAAATGGGTTTTCTTCATGATTTATGCATTCACCTGTTTGTCAATACATCATTTGAGAAACTAAGATCAGTCAAGAGACATTGGAACTAATATTTTCAAAGAACAATTCAATAAAAAGAATAATCCTAGAAAACCAGAAATTTACCCTGTAATTAAATCACTTGACAACAATCTATAAATTATCTTGAGCACCACATTTACCAAGTATATTCTTGATAGTTGTAGAGATGGCATTTCAATATATTTCTTAGCATATAATAATATTCCAATACAGGGGAACCATTTACAAAGCTATTCCAAGCAAATATAAGTGCACCATAATTCCAGGCAAAATTTTAATACAGAAGTAGAAGATGGAAGAAGAAGACAGTTAGTAAGTCTAGATGATAGTAGCTGGGAAAACAAGGATCTTTACTGCAGGTCTTCTCTTTGCCATAGAAAGAGAAATGAATTGAATGCATCATACTTGATTCTCAGGCAGCTTTGCGTCAAAAAGCCTAACACTGTCACCACATCTCATTTCTCTCACTGCAACAAAACCACTGGAAGTTGAACTGCAAATAGACGCAATTACCTTGGTGAATGTGTCCAATTTTCTGTACCAGCTTTCATTCAAGATGAACAGAAGATTCACTCAGTTTCAACAAGCTACAAAGGAGGTCCGCAATATGACAGAAAATAACAAAAATGCATTCAGAACCAGACAGTGATTTCTGTGGAGGAAGAAGTGTAAAAGCTTGCACACAACTAAAGAGCATAAAGGTTACCAAAGACTTCTCAGAATACATTAAAAGAAACTTCAGTGAGAACACAAAAGTAGAAGCCAAACCCCAGTGGAACTTAATACGTGTTTCTTTCCATTCTTAATGAATATTAATGGAAGAGAGGAATACAAATCTTTGACATTAGAACATTTTCAGAGTGCTGAAAGACTTTGTTTGAAAGTAAAATTATTTATTCACTAAAAAGTTGATCCTGGACCCACTGAACTTATTGTTAAAATTACCTTGGTCTCCATGGGTATGCCCTTCAAGTAATCAACAACAGTTTGGATAGCACTATGTTAAAAGGGCAAATAAAAAGAAATATAAAAATACCAAAAATAAAATTAAATGAAGGTTTTGATACATTATTCTATGGTGAAATGTTTTGGGTTTTTTTAAGGAACAAACAAAAAAATCCTCACAATAGGTCTGACAGCCCAAGAATCTTACTGGGGTTTGAACATGGAAATACATGTCCAGATAAGTCTGTGGAAACCAAGGCTAGTGTCCACTCTGGTCTTACAAAAGTTGTCTCATGGACTTCAGTGGAAATGTTCACTAGCGGGAATAAGAAACTAATGACATAGTAACACCAATCAAGCTTCATAGCCCCAAACTGGATAGTGAATCATTCCTGAAATGTGATTCACACCATTCATTATGAACATCCAAGTAATTAGCAGCAGCCACTGTAATTAGCAGAGAGCTGCTTAATATGTGGCCTGATGTCTTTCATGACCAAATCTGTTGAATCCCTTCCTCCTCTCTCTTTTCATCATTCCATGCACAGACCTCACAGAGTGGACATATTCTCAGGTACTCCTACCATTTGCTTCCCAGAACTTTGATTCCAGCAACACCTAACTGAGGCTATCCAGCAACACTTAACAGAGACTATCCAGCTCTCTCTCCATCTTTCACATGGAGGATGTCCCTGGTAAACTGCTGGAATGAATGAGCCATGAGAAGACAAGGACACATTCTCTACATCCTCCTTTGATTCCAGACTAGAAGACACCTAGACCTCCTTGTGGCTTAGAGTTTCTACTCCTCCTCAAACACCAATAAACAGTGTCTGACAGCAACTTCCAAAGAGTTTGTTGGAGTCCTAATAAAAAGAAATAAAGTTCTCTGCACTTTATATCCAAAGGACTACCATTGTGCTTGTACTAGAGCAGTGCATGCTTGAACGGAAATTTACTGTCTCATACAGTGCCAGATAAATTGTGCCTACCAACCTGGTGCCAGTATTTGAGGGGTAAAATTGCAGTTTAAAAAAAAAGGTTCTTTAAAGAGTTAGGGAACCTACCTGTAGGGCAGTGCATCATTCTTCCTCGTAAGTGACTCTGTCCTTTTCACTATCTATTTCCTGTAGAACTAAATTCTCCTTTCTCAAATGGAGCAGTTTAATTGCAGCTTAATCAAGAGCCAGAATTTCCTCATGAGAACAGTTGTGCCTACCCTCTGGCTCTTTCCTTCTCTTTCAAACCTTTCCAGAAGCCCACATCAGCATGGATATCAACTAAGAATAAAGTCTGCTTCCAGGCAGAAGGAGGCCCACAGCTCTGCACCCCCTTGCCTGTGACATGTGACTCATTTATTAGAGATCCACCTGCATGACAGATAACCCGAAGTCCCAGCACAGAAGGACTCACACCAGTTTTGTCCTTTTCCCTCCCCCAGATCCTCATTTCCATCTGATACAAGTGGAATCATCTGTCTTAAAATGGGCTAGGACAGTTTTCCAGGACAGCAGTGAGGCCATCCTTTTATAAACATTTGGGCACTGATTCCTGTCACCGTCATTCAGTACAGACAGGGTCCACACCATCAGTGTCAACCCAGTCTAAGGCACTGTAACCCAACACTGTTTCAAAGACAAATGTTCCACATTTATCAGACAATTATCCTATCAAAATCCAGATGCAAACAAAATATGAGAGATCGAAATTCCTTGCCATCCCTCATGGTAAATTGTGGGTTGTAGGAGATTACTTTGGGTTTACTACTGAAGTGTACAGTTGTATCAAGAGGGATGAAATACAGTGCAGAAAAGATCAACATTTTCATGTAAATTTATGGATTCCAATGTGCCACTACACCCTGAAGAGTGTACATGGGAAGGTAGCTGTCAATCAAAATCTGGGGGAAAGGGGAGGGGAGGACAGGGAAGAAAATCTCCCGAGAGACTTGGTTTGATCACAAGGCGAAAACTATCAAGTCTGGATGTCAGTAAACCAATGACTCTCTCCTGACTAGATGTGGTTGAAGATGAACAAAAGTAAATGGTGAGCACATAAGTGAAAAAGGAGATGGGGAAATGTAACTTTATGGTACATATCACTGCCTTTAAAATGTGGCTATCACAGGGCACACACATTTCCCCTCTCCTCTCTGCCTATTCATCTACTTCCCACCTACTGTCTGAAGGCTGAACAACATCTTTCTGATCTTCATATGCCTGATGCATGACAAAGTCTCTAAAAATTATTTAAAAAAACCTCAAACAAACAAACAAAAACAACAACCAAGCTTGCAATCTGGTTCCCTGGGAACATCAAACCAATTCCCCTTTGAAGTCTTCAGCCGTACATGCTCTCTAGTCAAGCCAGTCAGCTTTGTCTCTCACCAGTGAATCTCACTCTTTCCCTGCTAGCAAAGTCCTCAAACTACACTTAAGGATCAATCATGAAACACAGATTCTGGTATCTTTGAATTTCCCTGTTTACAGCAGTCATCACTGTCCATCCCTGAGATTACAACCAGCCAATGCACAGTGTTTAAATGCATTTCACTCTCTGTCAGCTCTCATCCCTCACTGGGTCTAGTAGGTAGTATCTGACAGACCTAATGAGAAAGACAACCACCACATGAAGAAAACTGAATAACAGATCAGAATGACCATACAGCCTCAGGTGTCTCCCAGTTCAGTCCATTAATGAGAAAAGGGTCTCAGAAGAGATTTTGATGTGCTGAAATAAAGAGGCATTAAGCCAGAAGAACTGGAGCATGGAACAGACACCACCTGCGCTGAATAAGACTGCTACCATTTCAGTAACAGGTAGAAGATCATAGAATCATAGAACAGTTTGGGTTGGAAGGGACCTTTAAAGGTCATCTAGTCCAACCCTGCTGCAATGAGAAGGGACATCTTCAACTACAGCAGGTTGCCCAGAGCCCCATCCAGACTGACCTTGAATGTTTCCAGGGAAGGGGCATCTACCACCTCTCTGGGCAACCTGTTCCAGTGTTTCACCACCCTTATCATAAAAAATTTCTTCCTTATGTCCAATATAAATCTACCCTCTTTTAGTTTAAAACTGTTACCCCTTGTCCTATTGCTACAGGCCCTGTTAAAAAGTCTGTCCCCATCTTCCTTATAGGTCCCCTTTAAGTATTGAAAGGCTGCAATAAGGTCTCCCCGGAGACGCCTTTTCTCCAGGCTGAACAAGCCCAACTCTCTCAGCCTGTCTTCATAGGAGAGGTGCTCCATCCCTCTGACCATTTTTGTGGCCCTCCTCTGGACCCGCCTCAGTAGGTCCAAGCCCTTCTTGTGTTGGGGGCCCCAGAGCTGGACGCAGGACTCCAGGTGGGGTCTCACTAGAGTGGAGTAGAGGGGCAGAATCCCCTCCCTCGACCTGCTGGCCATGCTGCTTTTGATGTAGCCCAGGATATGGTTGGTTTTCTGGGCTGCGAGCACACATTGCTGGCTCATGTCCAGCATTTCATCCACAGAGATTCCCTACTCCAACTGGAAATGGGAATACTGTCAAAAGAAGTGCTCAGCTGTGCACACTATTATCACATGGAACACACCAGGAGACAGAAAGCACAGAACCATAGGCAACTCCATCTCCCTTTGGACAGCAAAAGATTTTAATTTATTACTGTGGAGCAATGAGATACCAAAAAGCTCAAACTACTCAAATTGGCCATGTGAATTAAGACCTCAGCCGGAAGAAATCCAGAAAGAGTAGATCAACGTAAATCTCTTTCTGTTGCTTCCATGAAATATTGGAGATTTTTTAAAAAATATTTTATTTTCTTCCCTTCTTTTTTCTTTGCATAAGCCTAGAATTGACCTTTCTAGTGATCTTTGATTCCACACTTTTCTGGCCCAGCAGCCATAAGTCCTGCCTCTGTATTCACTATCAGATGATTTTTGCTCACACATGTTAGTTATTTTGGTTTTAATAATAAAAAAATCTTGCACTTACTAAATTATTTTCACAGACAGGTGATTTCTAGGCAGGGAAACATATCTGACCATTCCATGTAGGGAGGCATATGCCTTTGTTGGTTTGACCCAATCTGTAAACTAATGCATACTTACATATCCATGAAAAAAATCCATTAACATTAGCAGAAAGTACAGTAATGACTGCTAAACAACAGAAAATGTCGTTATCCAAACAGAAATTATATCAGTTACAGTGGTAGAACAGAAGTACCTCATAGGAAATCTATATACTCAATACTATTTTATTCACCAGGCCATGTGATTCAAATCACAGGTCATAATTTGTAAAGCTTAAATGGCTATTCAAATCATCACAAAGAGAAACAGTCTGAACATGAAATGCCCTTGCTAATAGCCAATCAGCCACCTGAAAGTTTACGGCAGCTCTCCCTTACTGAATTACATAACTGCCAAGAGAAGCATAAAATACATGTAACATCTAACTGTCTCCATTGCAGAATCAGTGCAGGAAACAAACAGAAAAACATGACAAAATGCATACAATTTAGAAAAAGACTCCTTTCATACTATCTCCCCAAAAGTGACAGCTTCTTCACTGAAAACCCCAAGTACACCTGGAAGAGAAAAGTTGTGACAATAGTATTTACTACCACATTTTTCACAAAAGCTAGCATTTCTATATCTCACATAGAGAACACATCTAACGAACCAATGGGACTAGAAAGAAAGAGGAGAGGAAAGCACTGAATGTTTGCAATCTGTGTGTATGGGTGGTTCCACTCACACATTTTATCAATTTAAATTCCCAGATTAGATAAAACCTGAGGAATTATATATAAATTCTGTATATATAACACACAAAAGCACACTCTGCTACTTGCTTTGCAATACCTGGTTGGCTATGATAAAGGAGTTCAGTGTCAGCAAGTGCAAATCGCATCTCTTTTATAGTGTGTTATAAAAATGCATGTTGCAAGCAGCCTCTCCCCTCACAGGCTACAGATATCATCCTAGTGCAATTTGTCTATTTGTGCCATTTTGCTAGTGTTGGCAGTAAACCACAAATGCCTCTTATGAAAAAAACCCCAAACCTTAATCGGTGTTTCTCCTGTGAGAATAAAAGCTGATTAATCCTTTGGTGCCCAGGAGTCAGCAGTTCAGTGCTGCTAAGCATTAATGCAAGCTGTTTACTTTCAAAGTCTGTACTGACTTTGTTGCACTGCGATAGACCCATCTTTCCCTTCACTAGATAGTTCAGAATTTTCTTCATACTTCTGATCCTTTGAAATATTAAATAGGAAGATGCCCAGCTGACCTTTGGTTTAGAAGAAACACACAAGAGACAGTGAGCAGAGATTTGACAAAGGATATGGACACAAATCCTCTCGGGTGCAGGCAACAGTGCTTTCACAAAGAGAAGAAATAACTGTGGCCAATTCGGTTACACTTATTTAATGTAATGTAATTTTATGAACCACACAGTCACAGCAGTCTTGTTAATTTAAGCTCCTTCCTTTTGATACCAGGCATCATTACCTAAGTTGTTCCTATATGCTATTGGGCAACGACCTTTGCAAGCAGGTGTTTCTGTGGTTTCCTTCCTTTCTTTTTGGAAGATTGAAATTATTCACACATCCTCCTGGTGAACTAGGAGGGTAAACTGAACCTAGAGCTCCAGGAAAAGGTGATTTCCAACACCCTCTTGAGTCTTCCTGCTTATCAGCAGCAATGCCCTCAGCCTACTTTGAGCTTCATTCCCAAACGGAGACAGACGAACTTGTCTTATGCAACCAAGGAATCCAGACAACAGAAGGCAGTTACGCTTATGACCTATTTGCTTCACAGGGAAGACATGAGGAGAAGGGACATTCACCATCCGAGCACCTTCTAAACTCTTCTCATCTGCAGTGAGGGACCTTTAACTGCATTTGCAAAATGGTTAGCAAGGTGGTAGAGGCAGCCTGGCTCAGAGCTTGTTCTCCCCTTCGGCTGACACCAAGTCGAATGTGTAGTTCTGCTCTTTGCTAGCAAAAGCGAGTGTCCCTGGCTTGCAGTTATCCAGTTATAACACTGATGTGAAGTATCAACTGTGGGAACAGCTAATACTTACACCTGCTAATACAGCTGGCCCCTCTGTTTTTTGGAGCAAGGAAAAGTATATCAAGGTCTTTGAAAAGAGCTAAGAAAGGGTGCTTTGTACGTAAACGAAATTTAATTGACATTGGAATTGTAATAAATAGATAGGAATTCAGTTTGATGTTCTTTGTCTGATTCTGTTTATCGAATGTCTTTTGGAAACTGTAATTGTAGCAGACAAAGATGATATTCATGCTTCCTTTTTAAGAAATGAATTGGTTTTAATGCAGGTGTTCAGAGTTAGATTAGCTCAGCACTTGCATAAACAAAGTATTTCCTCAAACACCAATGAAAAATAAAGGCAAAGAAAAGTATACACTTTCCTGAAGGACCGAACATAAAACCATAGGATTACGGGTATAATAGGCAGATAACTGCCTAACCCTTGCCAGCACTGGCAGCTCAGAATACTCCTACCTTCATCTTCTCTGCCTATGTCCCCTTGAGCATCTGCTTCTAAGGGTATAGGATCAGAAAAACAGAGAACGCCCTGCAAATAAAGATAGAAAATCTCACTTAGTAGTCCAGGCTAGAGAGGGGCCTCCAGCCCATAAGATTTGCTTGAAATAAGAAGGCAATTAGTGTGATATCTATTTTAAAAGTACTAATTCCAGAAGAGCTGATTGCTTTCTATAAATATATCCAGGAATATATGTCAGGAAAGGAGAATAGCTATTTAAAATAAAGAACAAGGCATCAGAATAAATGGGTATGAATTAACAGCGTATAATTTTAGGATGGAAATAAGAGAAAAAATTAAACAGCATTGGAGGTGGGAGACAGGGCTCTACCGGAGACAGTCAAGTCTGACTGCAAATAAACTTCAGACTCAAAAAGGTGACATTTATGAAAAGGATTATAATCTATGGTTACTAACTGTAGCAGGGGACTGGATTTACAATCTAGAAGGTTTCTGCTATCTGTGTTTTCTACAAACACTCTGACATTACAGCAATCTCTTCAAGAAGAACCATATCCTGTAGATGTACTGTATTTTTTTATATTCTTTATGCATATATGGCAGCCATACTCCATTATAAACGCAATTCTGCTTCCAATTGCTTTAAAACAAACTAATTGTTCAAGCTAATATAATATTAATACTATCCATTTACTTTTTTTCTAAATGGAAGGAAAAAAAGTTTTTAACACTAACTCTAGAAGAGAATATGAACTACTGCCATCACTTAAGGGTTTTCTTTTTTTCCAAGATGGATTTACAGTAGTTCTAATAATGGCATGGGACTTGAATAGAAACTTGAAACATAACCAGAGTTTCCAGTTATGTAAAAGAAATACCTTTTACACTATAACTTCTTAGAGAACTCCTAAAATCTCAAAACTTTCTAATTACGTATCTTGTTTTCCCAAGGCCACACAGCTGTCCAGTTCTATAGGAAACCATTGCATGGAACTCAATCTCTGGGCTGCAGATAAATTAAGGTGTTTTTTATCTATCATCATCCACGCAATGCCAGTTAAAGCTTACTGAATGTAATGACAGGAGTTTTAAGTCCACACTTTTTTCACCGAACCATAACAGCTGAATTCACATAAAACTTCTTCACAGACTTAGACTTGGTAATTTTACTCTAAGAATAGAGCAAACAATATATTCTTTGTTTCAGGAATGAAAGAATCAAGAGGCTGCATGTGCAGTTCACAGTCGAGCTGCTAAGAGAGCCTTGTCTAATGAGCCACAGTGTACACATCACCTCCTATCCAAGTTCCACCAATCCATATTTGGGCCTCTTCTGTAAATATTTCTTAGGCGTTATGAGGTTTTTTGATGAGTAAAACGTTCCATTAAAATTGCTGTTGTAGGAACCATGAGACAAGAAGCCATGAGTGGTGCAAGAGGCAAAGGGCACAAACTGAAACACAGGAGGTGCTGTCTGAGCATCAATAAACACTTTGTTAGTGGGAGGATGACCAAGGACTGGCACAAGTTGCCCAGAGAGTTTGCAGAGTCATTCATTGGAGACATTCAAAAGCCGCGTGGACACAGTCCTGGGCAACCAGCTCTGGGTGACCTTGCTTGAGCAGGAGGGTTGGAGCAGATGACCTCCAGAGGTCCCTTCCAACATCAACCGTTCTGTGATTCTGTTACGCGCACTGTTTTGCTTTTTAAAAATCCTACGATATGAAATTTTGGGGAAGTGAGAGGGAAAGAAGGAAAAAAAAAATTGAGATAATATTCTTCTTGTTGGAAAGATAAATATTGAAGAAATATGATAGTTAAGAATAACTGTCTAAACCAACTTTTCAGTACTTTGTGTACCAGCATACTGTTGTGCTTTTTTTCACAGGGGGCTCCTGCCCCAGGTACAGGCTAGCCATTGATCATTTAAAGAACTGTGATTGTGCAGGAAATGAAGTGGTTCTTCTAGGAACCCCAGCTTCATTAAACATAGACACTGGAGACTGACAACATCAAGTATTAGTAAGTTAGTTTCCAAGCATCAGTAGATTTGATTTATTAAACAATTATCAGCCATCACCCATCCAATTTTCCTCTCCAATTATTTAATATGAACAGTTGATTTCTTATCAAAACTTGCACTTTCGCCAAGTTTCTTCACTGTTCTCTGTGAAATAATTAGCAAAACTCTTTCAGATTTGACGGATAAGTATTGGGCCACACACAGATGTTAAACAGTTTCATTAACTGATTTACCATTTTGGATTTACAGATACGAGATATCCCAAATTAACTAAACAGAAAATGTTAATGTACAAATGTGCAAGTAATATTTTAAATTACTTCTTTAGACAAAAATACACGAGATCAAAATTAATATCTTCGTAAAATAGCATGAAGCAAATAAAATAATTGGTTATAGAAATGATGTAGTAAGGATTTTAAAAATTATTTTTAATAAAACTTTAACCAGAGCTGCCCTGAGATTTCTTATTTTTACAGGAATCAGACTAACAGCAGTTTATAACAATTGTTTGCAATCTTGTGTGCCATTCTATAGGCTATTGTCAGTGCTCCTCAAAACAATTATAATGAACTGAAACAATTCAACTTCAGTTTATCCTCGAACACCTACAGCCTGGAAAAATGTAAACATCTCTCTCTCTAAACTCTCAGGAACACAGTAAATAATTTAAGCCCTTGTTCCCAACCTTCTTATTTTTAAAAAAACAGTTTTTCCCCTCACAGTACTTTTATACACTGACTCTTCATTTTAATATTCTGCATTTGCAGAAATGCTTTCTCTACACTAGTGAGCAGATTTTATCTTGAAAGCAAGTCAGACAGCATTAGCAACGTTTTCTTTAAAGTGATACGTGTCAAAATACCTTCTGCATTTTCAAGGGGAGTTTAAAAACTGATGTTTTCTTTAATTGAAATTATGCTATACTTTATTTTACACCAAGTATACCTCTCTGGTCATGCAAATACTGGATTAGTTTACTGTTTTCTAATAGTAATATTAACAGGAAGTAACCAGCTGTAGCACAGCACTTTTAAAATTTAAAATCTATTCTCTAGTCAGTGGCAAGTATAAAAAGAATTTATCACTCTTTGACATATTTACAAGTTAAGTTTTGCCACACATTTTACTTAAATGAAAAATGCAAGGCGTTCCGCTTCTGATGCCTTGATAACTTTATTCTGGGGCTGTATTAAGTTAGTTTGTTGTGCAGGTCTGATGGCGTTTAAAAGATGAAGCCAATAAGATAAGCCTGGGAGCTTATTTTCTCCACATTTATAACTTCAACTGCTGCTTTACCTGAAAGTATTGGAGCAGACAGTTCATTACTACCTGAAAAGGGGTACTACATTGTATGTGAGGAGGTCATCCGAAACTGATGACTTTTAAAGGTCATACAGAAAATGAGTTTTGCTTTGCTGAAAGTCTCTCTCCTTGGCACAGTAAAAATCTTATTTTAAGAGCAACTGTAAATGTTGTATAAGTAGAAATGAGAGATTTCAGCTACCTTTACCTACTTTCACTCTGCCATGAATTTACTTTTGATCCAATTGGGAGAATACTGGATGATGGCGCTGTTAAAAGTTTCTTTTCTCTGGATCATCATGAGTGATGAATTGATAGTTTCTATGATTTCGTTTCATTTTGACTGTTCATTTTCATAAATCCCCTGTTACATATATTCTTTGATAATGGAAAAGAATTGTTTTCTTAGTTCTGTAACATTGAGGAGCTTAAAGCCTGCAGGATTTGTGGATGTTGCAGACTCAAAAATGGACAGATAGGCTGCAAAATTACACAATAAGGGACATTTCCTTAGTGTGTAACCTCAGCAATTTCCCTCATTTTTTTCTATCTATCTAAGGCTATGTGAAATTTATGGAATGTCAGATCACACCTGACATTCAAGCAAACACATACAAAATTTCCTTCTTTCCTTCCCTCATGGTCACATACACTTACACATTTTTGTTTCGGTGGATTCCAGACCTTGAATCCTTCCCACTTAATAATGATACTTAACACCTAAATTAGAGACTGTTGGTCCTCAGCTCCCTCTGTAGTCAGTAGAGAAAGACTGGCACTTTCAGAGCACAATTCAGATTTTTTCCATTATCTTCCTCACCCCTTTTTCAACACCAGTTGCGTAGCACAAATCTGGGCCAACAAATAGGTGCTGGTTAGACCTGGACCACCAAGTCAGGAGGGAGAAAATGTTCTTACATACTCATGTGCTGTCTTGACCAGACACACAACATACAAAATCAAATCAACTTTAACCTGTTCCAGGGATGCTAAATGCCGTATCTGTACTTTAGATACTTACCAATGGTGGGAAAGAAGAAAGCAGAAAAAGCAGAGGACAGTTTAATCTAACTAAGGAATGTACTTCAGGTTCTACACAATGCATGCAGAGTTTTAGACAAGCAAAAAATCAGCCCAGCCTGCTGAAGGGGGAGTATGATGAATCATAAACCAGGAATGGCAGGACCTAAAGAGTCATGTTTGCACTGCACTCAGTCATTAAGTTTAAGGGGCGGTATGCATTCACTGACATAAACGTAGGTTCCTGGGGCTGGGGTGCAGGGCGAATTTTACTTATATATCGAAAGATCAAAAATGTCAAAAGCCTTGGGACAGTGGATGATGTTTGATCTCTGTAATGGCGCTAAACCGGCTGCTAACAGAAGCCAGTAAAATGGTCGAGAAGCCAGAACAGCCAGAGAACCACTTCCCAAACAACTCTAAAACCCAGAAGGATCAAGACTATTCCTAAGCATATCATACAGACAGTATAGTGCAGCAGGACTCAGGTGTTACATATGGATGTAGATTTCTTTGAAAACATCCAAAGAAGCGTCTTTCTGGTCTGTATGATGAACTTAGGAATCATCCAACTGGATGTCATCCTATTTTGGAGCATCTGGATGCTGCCTGTCCTTTCCTGGCAGGCTCTGCCTAGGCGCAGTTGCCCAGCCTGCTTTGCAGTTTGGTTTGACTTGCACCTTTCACTCTTTGGTCTTTTGGTTTGCCAGTTCCCTTCCTTACCCTCCTGGCCTATATTGGCTGCACCTGACCAAGAACTGGCATCTCTGTGCCTTTCCAAGTGTTGCAATAAACTTGTTCATGTTCTGCCAGCCCATCTCACTTAGAGGCTAAAACACAGCGTCCCTACAGACTTCCTTGCTCACCCTACATTGGACAGATTTCACTATGGATTCTCTGAAGGGGAGTGGTGACATTACCAAATGTCTAAGGTGCCCACCTCCATGCCAGTCATGACAAAGGCAGGTAGATAATGCACATTACCCCCGTGGCAAAACTCTATGGAGATATCAGTGAAATTCAAGTGAATTTTTAGCGTTTCTCCCTACCTGCATTAAGAGAAGCTTTGGCAAAGGACAGATGTGACTGCCACAACCTACCAGATATTCGGACCCTTGAAATGCTAAGGTTTTGGGTAACTTTAAAGCTGATTGGTGTCTACAGGTCACACAGTGCCAAACAGCTGGATTCCATCAGCTTCCACTGTGTGGATTTGCCTGTATAGGGTTAGAACATTACAGCTTCAAAGCAGAAGTGCCAAAATCTCTCTCAGATGTTCATATAATGATTTGAAAGTGAGACAAAGAAGAATTATAAACTTCCGGAGAATGCCTTCTCTTATTCCATTTCCACTGACATTTCTGAACAAGTGTTTGGATAAGCTTTCAGTATGCACACAAAATTGAATTAAGACATTTTTTCTGCATGCTGATATTCATGCAATATGTACTCTGTACCACGGACAAAGTAGAGAATGGAGTCAAAATAAGAATTCATCTTTAATGCCAAAAACTGTGCCTAAGGAAATGAACAGACCCTTCATCTTAACAGCACCAAAACTCTTTGTTTCCAAGTACCTCTGATCAAAGTTCTGCAGCTTGTACAGAAATAAGTTAAAGACAGAGACAAAATCTCTTGGTCTCTGTCAATTCAAATAGCTGGAAAGAAAAAAGTATAAAATTTCTCATTTATCCTGCTAAGTCCAGAAAAATATGACACACAGCCAACATTATACCCATCACATAAAGAAATTAGCTGAAGGAAGTCTTATGACACATGACAAAAAAAAAAGAATATTGAACTACCTTAGCATAAAATTGATAGGCCCAAATGGAGTTGAAAGGTGATGTTCCATTGAAAGGTGATGATTCATTGCATGGCAGCATTCAGTCATGTTAGCAGAGGAATATCTGCTCCACGGTATGTGGAATAGGTCTACATGGACAGACATGTGCCTATCTAAAGAATTATCTCTCAGAACAAACCCACCATTAAGAGTGATGTATGAAGACACTGTCCGGGCTTTAGAATTGGTTGCTTACAGTATTGCATGGCTAACTTTTTGCAGAGCATGTCATTAACATATGAAGAACTTTATCTATGCATAAACAGAAAGTGGGTTCTTGTTCCACACCTGAAATGAAAAGATCATATTCAAAATACAATCTTATGTCTGTCTTTTTCTCTCAAACCAGCACTCAGTGATCAAAATCAACGCCCGAGGACAAGAGTAAATTAGAAGCTACCTAGTTCACTACCTTGAGAATCTATGTCATAGCTGCTAGTCAAAAATTACTTTTTAAAGTTTCAGGAATACAATGATCATACTACATACCACATCTCTATGTAACAGACTTTTCAGTCTCAATTCCTAATTTCCCCTTTCCTCTCCTTTTTGAGCAAAAAGGAGTGTCTGAGATTCTGACAGGCTTATGGTGGCTTGAGCCATTTAAACCTATTGCTTCTTGAAATAATTTCTGACAGTGACACAGTGTAAGAAACCAGGATAACAGAGACTTTGATGGAGGATTCACGGCTTACTTTTAGAATGCAAACTCTATGAACCAATCTATTGTCTAGTCACATACAAACCATGTTATGTTAGTTCTGCCCATGTGCAATTGCAAAAACATACATCATTTGCCAAGAGTCCCATCAGTTTTCTGGCCAAAGGTTACTACAGTAAGGTTGAACTGTCTAAATCATGGCCAGTCTTGGTCATAGTCTTGATCTCTATTTTCCCTTCAGTTGATTAGTAAGGCACTTCGCTGTATTAAATCAAAATACATCTATCTCACCTTCAGACTAACTGTGACATTGTACTGTCACTCTCAAGCAATAGAATCTTGAGGAATATGTGATGTGACTTAAAACTTGCTTCTTTGACTTATTAGGTAGCACGTAATAGCCAAGAACTACACAGATTATTTAAATACAAACCCTTAAGACACAGAATCAACTGAAATGTCCATAATACCCTCTGAATGACTGCTTACTTTGTTCTGCATATTGTCTGTGAAACAAGGGAAAAGACATTCTGAAGAGAATAAGAATATGACAACAATATCCTGATGCATATTTCCTACAATTAGGGAATTTAGGCTATCACACAAAATACCTAGCAGCTTGAGGGATACAAGGAAAAAAGATGGTGCAAGTGTGGGTACGCCAATACCACCGTGGGTTAATTCTTCTTCAATATGCATGGTTTAGCTATTTAGATTCACATCATTGACTGTGCTTAATTTTGACAACATTTCAATAATATTGAGTGGGACTTAACTGCTGGATTTGGTGTTTAAAAACTAAAAGATCATTACTTGTTGTCTTGGAAACCTAGTAGTTTTATTGTTGAATTTTCCATTTACTGTTATTTAAACTCCAAGTCATTCAAATAAAATATGGGTTTAGATTGACCTTTGTTGCCTGTTTTGAATTTCAGAAGTAAATTTGCTCAAGTTTTCAATATACTTGAACAACACAACAGTGGTAAAATAAAAAACTCACTTGCCTGCTGTTGTTTCCCTGGTTCCCACCTCCCCAGCTCTCAGCACCAAGCTGCTCTGAAACACCCAGACTCTACATCCCAAATACCATCAGCTTCCCCATTCTCTTCCAGGTAAACTATTTAGCATCGGCTTCATATTCCACTTCTATTTTTTTCATGTGTAAGAGGGGAAAAATTGCTGACAAATGTACAGTTTGGGTCAGCATGTTTTTAATAAAGACAGCACAGAATTGTTCAAAAATTTCTGAGACTGCAGTAATTTCCAACAAGTAAACCCTTGAATATCAAGATCTCAGCATACTGAAAAGGCAGAAAATTGACTGCTCAGTGGGTGTGGAATTTCCAGTGGCACAAAAGGAACAAAAGAGCTACTTTGCCAGCTGTTTGAACAGGACAGAAAAGTTGACGGAAAGCCTAGCATACCAGCTCTGTCTTCTTGACCAGCTCCTGAGAAAATTACGAGTGTTTAGGGAAGAGAGAGAGGAAAATACTATATTATAAATCTAGATAGAGTGTTTAAGGAATGGAAATACTGTGTGGTTTTTTTTACTTTTATATAAAAGCTAAAGGATATTCCTGTGAGAAAGAAAAAAGGAAGTAAGTAAAACCAGAAATAGAGCTAGAAACACAAATAGCCTTTTAGATATAAACTGATTGCTGCTATTATTAAGTGGAGAAAACACTCCTGCCATGAAAAGCACAGTCTTTGCTACTGTGGGAGAATTTAAATGGCGTTGTTGACCTTGCACATATGGCTGGTTTTGAACCTGAATCTTAGTTGACGGGGGACCCCTCAGGTTGGGAAGTGAGGTGGTGAAACTCTCTGAGAGCATCTCAGCTATGCTCAAGCCTGCATCTTAATTCATCAACCACTTACAATGTCAAACCTCTTATCTCTTGCTCCACTAATGTCTGTGCAAATACTCAGAAGCCGCCCCAGAGTAAAGAGCCGCAGAAGAGCCAGTCCTCCCAAGCAGCCACGGACCTTGTGGGAACTTGTCAACACATTTCAGGAGTCACTTTCCACAAACTTAGTTTTCCCTTATGAACTTCTAAGACAAGCTGCCAAACAGCTCCTACCTGCCTCGCAGAGCTGTAACTCTGGCAGTGGTACTGCTATTGCTAGTAACAGGGTATAAGCTTTGTATTGAGTTTGCAAAGCCTCAGAACTGAAGCTTATCCAGCCTGCTTTGTGTGAACTTTCTTTTACTTGGTTTAGCTGTGACAGCAATTTCTTTAGCTGACCAGTTGTCTGTATGTAATGTGTTTTACTGTTGTTTGTCTGTGTATAGTACAACCATAGTTCTAAATGCATAGCAGTAATAAAGATTTATTCTATGTAGAATGAGATATTGACGACTAACATAATAGAATCATAGAATCAAAGAGAGATTTAGGTTGGAAGGGACCCTCAAAGATCATCTAGTCCAACCCCCCTGCCATGGGCAGGGACATAGAGTCATAGAATAGTTTGGGTTGGAAGGGACCTTTAAAGGTCATCTAGTCCAACCCCTCCTGCAATAAGCAGGGACATCCTCAACGAGAGCAGGTTGCCCAGAGCCCCGTCCAGCCTGACCTTGAATGTTTCCAGGGATGAGGCATCCACAGTTTCTCTGGGCAACCTGTTCCAGTGCCTCACCACCCCCATCATAAAAAGATTCTTCCTTGTGTCCAATCTAAATCTATCCTCTTTCAGTTTAAAACCGTTGCCTCTTGTCCTGTCACTGCAGGCCCTGGTAAAAAGCCTTTCTCTGTCTTTCTTATAAGCCCCCTTTATATATTGAAAGGCTGCAATAAGATCTCCCCAGAGCCTTCTCTTCTCCAGGCTGAACAACCCCAACTCTCTCAGCCTTTCTTCACAGGAGAGATGTTGCAGCCCCCTAATCATTTTTGTGGCCCTCCTCTGGACCCGCTCTAATGGGTCCATGTCCTTCTTGTACTATAGGCCCCAGAGCTGGTTATAGTACTCCAGGTGGGGTCTCATGACAGCAGAGTAGAGATAGATGGAGAATCACCCCCTTTGACCTGCTGGCCACGCTTCTTTTTATGCAGCCCAGGATACAACATATGACATAATGCAAGAAATACAAGCCTGGTATGACTGCACAGGCCTTCAGAAGTGGAGACACAGGACGTGGTACAGGGTAGTATGGGCATGGGGTGGTAAGAGGTGGGGCACAGGCTTGGCACTGGAGGGTCCACAGCTATGAACAACTCACCCATGGTCAGTTAAAGAAATGCAAACCTGGAGCTGGACAAAAATGGTTTTAAGGATAACAAAGAGAACAAAGACGTAGTATCTAACATGCGTAAAACAGGCATATGTAGTAAATTCAGAGGTAACACGGAGCTGCAGACCAATGAAGAACAAACAAAGGTGTAAAAGCATGCTAGCAAACACAAAAATGACCCTGAAGCTAATTTTGGATGTAACAATTTAGTGTGACACTGGACTCATGAACGTGCTTCAATGTGTCTTAGGTCCACATAAAATCTCCAGTGGTTGAATCTGATTTTTAGGATGGGCACTGCAGCAAGGCAGAGGCTGTGGATTAGACTGTAGTGCTCAACCTGTCGCATTGCACAGATCAGGCCAGAACCCCGCTTTGGATCCAGGTCTCCTCTCACACAGCTTGCAGGAAGAAAACAGGAAAATTCCTACATCTGCTCAGCCTTAGTCATCCCTCCCCTCTCCGGCTGTCCATAATGTTTTCTCCCAATCATTCCTATTTTATGCTATCACCACCATGTAACATTGCAGATCTAAGCTTTCATCTCTCTTTACTTTGCTAGCCAACGTTACACTGATTAGCAGAGAAATAAAGATGTTTACACAGAAACAGAATTCACTTGTCCTTTTTAATTTTTTTTTTTAAAGAGTGTAGAGCTGAGCGTGGTTTCCGTACAACAAAGAGAAGCCAACACACTCCTGACACCATTTCAGAACTGATTAAACCACCAAGCATCAGCGGAAGCAGGATGTAGTGCCAGGAGCAGGTTTTAATAAGAAGATTTCAGTAATATCTTGTTATCCATCTCCTCTCCATCTCTCACTTAAGAGATCCTCTACAGATCATTTAATACCCTAATCTGCTAACCACTGTCTTTACCCTGTTTTTCTGACTTTCACCCTTCCACCACCCGGATTTCTTTATGTTTAAATAAATGTAGCAATACAGATATAGTAGTCTAAAGTAAAGTATTTTTAATATTTCAGTAACATTTTAGACTTGTAGGAAAGCATTTATTTGGTGAGGAACTGGAGAAGAAGAGTGGTATTTATTAGATGATAGGCAACAAAGAGAGAGTGTGCTAAGACATTTTCTCATCCTGCTCTGGGAGTATGGAACCTCTTTGGGCACCAACTAATATAGAAGCTTCAGTCCACAAGTGCTAGTCCATCCCTTTCCCAAACTCCCAGATGTAAAGGAGTCTCTATCACAAATATCATGAGCATAAAGCATGTAACTTTGCATGATGCAGATTATCAACATAATTAGAAAGAGAGGTGGCTCTTCCAGACTAGGGTGTAGGACACACTGAACATAATCAAATAGCATCTGGTCTGGAAAAAGAAAACCCCAGTCAAGGTCAAGCAAACATAACCACAGCCTGCAGGACATGTGATGTATACTTTCCCAAGCCTTTGCAAGGCCTCAGCTGTATTACTCTGCTGTGGAAAACAAAGTTCAGCGAACTAGAAAACATGAGCCATGACAAAAGGAGGACTAAATCTGGGTAGATACACAACAGAGGAGAAAATAGGGTAGATAACTGTCAAGTTCATAGATGGCAAACAAAAGGAGCTACCTCCAAGGTTTCCATTTGGTTCTAAAGAAACAATACTTGCATCTAGAAATTTAATGTACACTTTGCAGTCTGAAAAGTTCCCAATACTGCATCCGTTTCCTTGGAAAATGTTTTCAAAATAAAGTATTGGTCAATATTGTATGTTATTTCTTTCCAGATATTTTACAAGGAAGGAATGGAAATAACCAAAGAAAAAGAAGCAGCTGCTGTTTTGATTAAAAGTACACTGAACAAGGGGGCATTGCATTCTTCTCCTTGAAAATTTGCGTCCAGAAAAGCAGATCATCAGCTAAAGAAAGGCAAACTAGAATTTTATATGACCACACTCCCAAGAATCAAAGGCGATTTTGGTGAAGCCAGGGACCTAAATCAAAGCAGCACTGTGATTCTCCCTTCTCATAAAATGCATTCCCTGTAGTCCCTAACTGACTTTTATTTTCTTCTGAAATTTTACATCAATTAGCTCGCATTCTGTTTACAGCATCAAAGTACTTCCATGCTTTGATAAATCACAGCTGAGATGTCAGTGGTCACTGCCCCTTGAATGAACCACATAGACGTAAAAAAGGCAATTTTGCAGGGGGTTAGAAATCAGGAAAAAACTTACCTCGCAGGAGCTACTAAAAAGAAGGCAGCATATGCATGAATCATGTTTGCTGAGGGTGTAGCACATTATTCTTTTCCATGGTTCCATCAATAGTCCAGGTCCATTCTCCACTTCTCCCAGAGCTCACTACAGTTGCCAACTACAAATGATATTTTGGGGTTGGATCATTTTAGGGCTTCTTTTTGTCCTGAGATACAAAAAAAATCAGTTACAAAAGGACAAAACAAAATCACAAAAGGATGTGTAGGGCCTTTACTACTGTATGTCAGCAGAATGTTGTTGCACAATATGTTTTCTCTGAACAGGCATGGAAAGGGAGTTTGGCAGGTAGATGGCAATGGTAGCTGAAATGGCTAGCTGCCCAGCACCCTTTCTGTGGATGATGGATGCCCGTGTATTCCTTGCCTACTCAGAGCACTCTGCAAGCTACAGGCAATGGATGCCTCCTTCAGCATTTGTAAATTTTAGATAATAGGCTTCTAACATTCAGACACTTCGCTTCCACTTTTTTTTCTGGGCTCTGCTAGAGCTCACATTAACATTTTAGTTAACCTGCTAATCTCTTAGCACAAACACAACAGGCCGCATTAAATAAACAACAGATGGAAATGTGAGAGACATAACGGCTACACGATGTGAAATACCCTGCAATTAGCAATGACTTGCATTGATTTTTTGGTAACAGTCCTTCTAGAGTCATTCAAGTTTCCTCCCACAGATGCATTAAGTTCTCAAGAATGAATTTAAATCCAGCCCAGTGTTTTCCACAGTGAGAAGTGGGGTTTTTTTTAATATACAACATTGTACACTTTATGTTCAGTGGTTCGTACCTACTGTAGCTTGACTGCTGAAGTCATTCCCTTTGCTGTTTCGGCTACTGGATTATCTGAAAGGCATTATTCATATCAGGTTCTCCTCTTTCAAAAAAATCCACCTTTCTTTTAATTTCTTCCCACTCCAGCAAAGCTCAGAAGCCACCAAAGAAAACTTACTTTCGGTACTTATTTGAACATTTGGGTCTGCTGGGAGAAACTGCTACCAGCAAAGAGGGACAGATGTCTTTCACTACCATGAATGGTTTATTTTTGTATCTGCCTGCCTGAGCACTGTAAACTGTTAATATTGCCCATTATATCTGGGGAGAATTTGGATCAGTGGCTTGCACTGTCCATGGCCCAGCAACCAGGGAGAGCAGCTGCACTGTGTGTATGAGGTGGCTTGCTGCAACCCAGTGGTGAAATGTTCTCTGCAGATGCTTCTTATTTACCTTTTTTTTTAAATTTTATTTTTCCCCTTTTCAAGACCATGGCCAATCACCCAGTGGTGTATCAAGACACCTAGTGAGAATGTTCATGCAAAGAAGAGAACAGTAGAGATTCAGCTTGCAGGCAGGGAAACAGCCAGGTGGAGCTCAGGAAAAAAAGTCATCTCCTGTTTGCATATTCTGGAAAATTCCTCAGTAGACAATTACTTGTCAAATGGATGTTATCAACTGCTCTGGCTCACCTGGATAATGTAATATCTGCAATTCAGCTATTATAATAGGAACATCCTTTATCCAGACAAGGTGCACCAAATCAGTGACAGCTTTGGAGACTCCTACAGTAAACATGCCAGAGCTGTTTTATTAACTGCCAGTTCAGTTTGCCTCTGTCTAGAGGACTGCAACTTTTTTTCTCCAGCAAGAAATGGTAGATCCATTGCTAAAGCATATGCCAGTGCATAAATGACACTATTACTTCATCAGTCTAAGCTTCTACTCCATCTCAGAAGCCTTCTCTACAGGCCTTCAAGAGAAGGTGGTGAATGGCTCACAGTAGCTCGTCATTCATAATCACTAAATTAGCATTCAGCTAAACTCCACGTGCTGGCCAATGTGCACAAGACTCTTCTGGAAGCTGTCCCATGAATAGCAAAATATCAGCCCAGCAAGAACTCCTCACATTCAGGGATTCTCCTGGACATAGTCAAGGGGAAAAAAATACATATATCTGATCATTAAACATCAATATAAAAGCCTCCATGTAAAAACAAAATTACCTTCAAACTGAAAAATGTATCTGAGGTAGTGAACAACCACACTAGCCTTGCTTAGGCTTTGCTGTGGTGACTGGCATACCTCCCAGTTGTTTTGGATGTTGCAGGACATTAAAACTGGGATCTAAGTACTACTGAAATTACCACCATGTGCACAGACACAGATCTGGAGTATTTGCTGGCATGCCATGGTGAAACACGGAAATCACGAGCTTAATCACACGTCCACACAGATATGGCTAGTTCAAGACGTAGTGCCGGAAATCTCAGATTCAATTCTCTCTTCCTCTGGCTGTGCCCCTTCCTATAGCAGTTCATTACACAGGTTCTAGTGACATATTTTTATTGATTCAGAGACAAAGGATTAGCGACAGACTGCTACAAATTCTTCTGTCCCTGACACGTAATTATTCCTGAAACAAACTAATAGCCTTCATTTATCTAGAATAAAACTTTCAAGAAAAAGAACTCAATCACTTCAAATGCACCTGTTAGTCCACCCTCCTTCTTGTCCTGATATAATTAAGAGATAATGTCAGTGGAAGAGGGACCCACTACAAGATATATAGCATGGTATTGATCACAAACTTCAAAACAAAGCAGTTATTTTCAACATGAGTGGACAGTTTTTGACAATTGTTTGTTGCTAAATCTTTATCTGCCCTCCTGCCTTCTTTATTTCTGTGCAAAACAGATTCAAAGCTAAAATAACTTGATAATGCAATACAATTAATTTCCAAACTATAAAATAAATCAGAAAATAAATCAGACTCCACTTCCTTCTTCCTCCAGAAAAGGCTTCACTTTCTTTAAGAAGTTTGGTTTTTTTCACACTGAAAACATAAACAAGGGGATTACGCATAACATGTATTTTTTAGTAGAGTTTCCTAGAGTTGTATACTAATTTGGAATGCTTAATGACACTAATTACACAAAACTAGATGCTTAAGTGAACATTATTTCATAAACACTCATTTCAGTTTCACAGAGAATGTATGTATTTAATATAGTTTTCAGATAGGAAAAACTATCTTTAATCTAGTACACAGGAAAAAAAAAAGCCAAGTATGTAGTAGCATTCGTCTGGTAACAAGTGATCAAAGGGAATAATATGGGTAGAATATGCTATTCACTTACTTATTAGAATTTTACACTTGAGGTAGCTTGGCATGAAAAAATAAAAACAGGGTAAAAAGCTTTTTTTGGTCTTTATAGTGGTTTTGAAGCTTGCATCTTTCAACCTGTTGCACGTTTCGATACTTGAATCTGCTTCTGATAAAATTATATGAAGGGGCTTTCCACATCACAACAGCACTTTATGCTCTCAACTGAACAAGCTAGTATGGTAGAAGACAGATGACAAGAAGTATGCTATCTGTTTGGAGAACACGGGAGGACGGAGTGCTTGTAACCTCTCCAGATGTAACTGGAGTGTTTGGCATTCAGACCGATAGTAAAAAAAAAAGAATACGCCCCCAACACAAGAAGGACATGGACCTGTTGGAGCGAGTCCAGAGGAAGGCCACGAAGATGATCAGATGGCTGGAGCACCTCTCCTATGAAGACAGGCTGAGAGAGTTGGAGTTGTTCAGCCTGGAGAAGAGAAGGCTCCAGGGAGACCTTCTAGCAGCCTCCCAGTACCTAAAGGGGGCCTACAAGAAAGCTGGAGAGGGACTTTTGATGAGGGCATGTAGTGCTAGGACAAGTGGGAATGGCTTTCAACTGAAAGAGGGTAGATTTAGATTAGCTATAAGGAAAAAAAAAATCACTGTGAGGGTGGTGAGGCACTGGAGCAGGTTGCCCAGAGAAGTTGTGGATGCCCCATCCCTGGAAGTGTTCAAGGCGAGGATGGATGTGGCTTTGAGCAACCCGGTCTAGTGGAAGGTGTCCCTGTCCATGGCAGGGGGGTTGGAACTAGTTGATCTTTAAGGTCCCTTCCCACCCAAATCATTTTATGATTTTATGATTCTATATGTGACATTCATTGGAATTGACCCTGAATATGAGGGCCATAAAAGTGTGAGTGACTTAAACACATTAGCTGAATGTAGAAGACTTTGCATTACAACACATTTTTAACATAACCACAGACGTACAGCAAATAAAATTGGTCCCAAGGAAGGAGAGAAGGTATCTGCAGTGTGCAATGGTAGAGGTAATTTTACTTTGCTATATGGTAAAAGAATCATCAGATTGGGCAAATAGAAAGAAATCTAATAACTTACATGCATACCATATAGTGAGTTCATTGGCTATTTCTTCCCTGATTACTATGTACAGACATACAGAAAACTGGATGGTAACATGATGCCTAGAGAAAAATCAACATACACCCCCATAGAAATAAAATGTAAACACAGAATAATTTCTTGGATGTTATATTTGTGCCAAATCTTGCTAAAAGTAATTCTGGAAAGGATTAGATAAAAAAGGAAGAAAAAAAATGCCATTGGAAGTGGCAACAGATTCCAACCTAGAGGAAGAAAAATAAGCACAGCACAAAGAGAAAAGTCTATAGAAAACAGAAACCCAACAGTCTATTCACAGGCATTTCAGAAGACCGATATGGTATAGACCATATTAACAAAAGACAATTAAGTTAAAATAGAAGAAAAGGAGGGGAAAGAGTAAAAAGCACAGAAAAAGATCTCCAGAGGAATGGACAAAAATCAGACTCAATCAATCAGCAAGATTAATAATGAAGGAGAAATCTGAATTATTATACCATCAATCCTCAGATCAAGAAGGGTTGATTTTTATTGTAATTAAGATTAAAACCCCTACATTTTCATGGAAAAAATGACTTTTCAAATCTGCCCTTTTACATGATCATAAGTTTGCTTTATATAAGGAACTAAACAATACTAGGAAAATACTTTGCACAGTATATATACATTTATGAAATATACAGCCTATCAACATTAAAATAATTTTTTATAGAGGGAATTTAAAAATAGCTTTTTCTGTCCTAAAATATGTTTCTCTAGTTCAGCTTGTTGATCTACATATCAGTGCCAAAACAGAAGAAATGTAACTATCAGATAAACAGCATTAACAAGCATCTTTCTATGTTTAGGTTAGAAGAAACTTGACAAAACTGATTACAACCTTGAACTTAATTTTATTTTTAATAAATAATGAATATTCTTTTTCTTTTGCTTCTCTAATTGTCAATTTTTACAGTAAAGCTAGTTACAGACATTAATATATTTGCCTTGCCAAAAGCATAGCAGTTTTTGAACAAGTGATCACACATACTTAACGTTAATTCTTTTTGGAGTTTCAGAGATGTAGGTGTAGAAATCTTTTGGAGATGTGAAAATGCATTGGGCTTGTGGGGGTTTTTTTCTTCACCGGTAATGTAATCAGAACTTTTCCAAACTGAGGCTAGCTGACAAAAACTGATTCCAAGGCAAGATCTACTTGCATGGCTTAAATATAAGCTGCACCCTTGAATTGTTCAGGAATGTTGAAGGGAAGAACTTCAAATATGTCTATTTAAAATTTAAGGCCTTTTATTTATTTTTAAAAGTTGAATATCATGACTGGCAATCTGCACTCAAAGTCACACACAGAAAATTAACATAATGGGTAATGTTATGAGGCAACTTTTACAATTATATGAAATCAGTTTTATGTTGAAAACAAAGTGAAAAACAGAGATTGCCATCTTATAGCTGCTAATATAGCATATATGAATATCGGTTGGATTAAATTTCTGTTGCCTCTAAACTCTTGTTTCCCTCAGTTCAAAAGTGAGGTCCTGACAGCAGGGAATACAGCTGTAGTGTTCATTAGGGATGCTCCTATGGGCCTCCTTGCTGAAGAGAAAGGAGCCAGAGAGGCTACCACTGCTACCACACCTGCCACAGTGTCTGGTCTTTCTGCTTGGCTGCCTACCACCATCACCAATGTTTGGGAGAGAAGACTAAGTAAAGCTACAGGGGGCATCAGCCTTTCTAGACCTTCCCATCCGCTGTAAAGAATACTGTAGCATAGCCAACAGGATCCTTGTTTCTACCCTCCTCCAAATCTTCAGCTTTTGGGCTCAGACAACATATGCCTCCTTAGAGGTTGGAGGAGATGTTCAAGTTCCTTTGCTCATAGTCCTAACGAAGGCTGTACTTTTCTTTGTCACTCACTTCTGTGTCAGGAGATGAGTTAGGCTATGAGGTGCAAGTGATACTGTGCTGAGGATTTGCCGCTTTACTCTTGATGGGGATAACATCACAACCAAAAGACCATAGGAACATTGAAAAACATCTGAAAGAAGATAGCTAGGCATGGTCAAGATTAGATTCTCTCTTATTTTATTGAGATTGTACTGCTTTATGCAGAAGACAGTGGCCTCATGAATTGGTTAAGGAGTACATCAAGACCTCTCCATCACTCACCCAACTCTGATCAGTTCTTGCTGGAAGGCTGGGAGCAGGTAGACTCCATTTAGTGCAAATTCTGACTGCTGTTATCAAGAGTCTTCCTCCCTGCCCTGGTTTAGGCTGGGACGGAGCTAGTTTTGTCTCCAGCAGCTACCGTGTTTTGGATTTAGTGTGAGAAGAACAGTGACAGCACACTGATGCTGTTGGTTGCTGCTAAACGATCAAGGACATTTTGCAGTTTCCCAGGTTTTGCTAATGTGCAGGTGCAAAAACTTGGGAGGGGTATAGCCAGGATAGTTGATCCAAACTGGCCAAAGAGAGTATTCCATACCATAGACGGCATGCCCAGCATAAGCGAGGGTTGGCTGGTGGGCCACTTGCCTTTCATGTTCCCTTTGGGTTCCCTTCTTTTCCGTTTTTTTTCTCGTTCATTCAGGCCTTTTCATTTGTTCGTTTGGCTGTTTGTTCCCTCGCCTGCTCTCTCTGGAACTTGCTGTTCTGGGATAGCTGTGGGGGGATACCCCTGCTCCCTGACTGCTGCTCGGGACAGGCTGTATTGGTCGTCAGGTGGTGAGAAATGGTGCATCGTTCATTTCATATATTCTATTATCCTTATATATATTATTATTATCATTAACATATTTTTGTATTTTTTCCTTTGCTGTCCTGCTTTTATCTCAATCCATGAGTTTTCCTTTTTCTCTGATTCTCCTCCCCACCCCACTGGGGAGGGGGGGAGTGAGCGAGCGGCTGCGTGGTATTTGGTTACCATTTGGGGTTAAACCACAACACTCCCTACTTGTGATCCACCTGTTTTACTTCAAAGTAGAGAATAGGATCTCTGAATAGGTGCTACATATCAAAAACCAGTTCCATTCAATCATCCAAACAGCTTTGGCTCTCTACCGATATCCTGAGTCATCCTTCATCTGCGCCCATGTACAATTCTCACATTTACCACAAGATCTGCCCAGTGACAGCGTGAGTTGCCCAATGTTCTACAAGGACATCATCAAAAGCCCTTCATGGTGACCAGGTTTGTAATATCTCTCAACAGAAGGTCTCCTCACTGAAGTCTCACAAAACACATCCTCTGTCCTCTAAAGAATTAGTGACACTTCATTGGAAGTGAAGATTGTGATGCAGAAGATAAGAATTGAGATTTATTGTTATGACACTTAATCATTCACATTTGGCATTTGATCAACTTTAAAAAATCCATTCATTAGGTTTTGTAACTGAAATGTATCTCTTGCTTTTTGAAAACTTTATTGAATTTAGCTGATTTTTCTTCCATAAACTTAGTAATGTAACTGCAGTCTAATATCAAACCTGACTTACTTGATAGCTGTAAGGCATTTAGTTTAGTCCTTATATCTTAGTTTTGGTAACATTTTTTGTTTTTAAATATCATCAGGTGCAATAATGTTCCTTACCAATTAATCACTTAAACATGTTTCCGTAAACAACAAGATAAGTTTCTGATTTTTGGTATCCTCAAAGGGTATGTGTGTCAGCTAGTCATACCTCCTGGCAGCCAGCTCAGGAAAAGCCCCAGTGCTACAGCTTGGCAATTGCAATCTTCTATCAAATCAAAGTAACACAGTAAGCTTGTGCAATTAAAATCAACAGAAGAACACAATTTCACTTTTCTTCAGATTAGGCAACACAGTGCTTGAAACTCTTTTCAAGAACGCAGTCACTTTCATCTGAAAAAACTTTAATTTTCTCTAACTTTCTATGAAGGTAAGTTAAAATTACCAGGCTCTGTCTCTGCCCCTAGTTTAGCAAGTGGGACCAGTTTCCTTCCAGAATCTTGAAGGCTCCTTTGTCCTATTATAAATATCTGCTCAGACCCAAAGCCTACCTTCCACTGAGCAGTATTTGGGGTTTAAGACTTATAAAAATAATTTTCTGTAATGCAACTGACCTACTCCCACACAACATGCTGTCCCCCACAACATCCTTGTCTCTAAAATGGAGAGACATGGATTTGATGGATGGACCACTCGGTAGATAAGCAATTGGTTAGATGGTTGCACTTAAAGAGTTGGGGTCAATGGCTCGATGTCTGGGTGGAGACCAGTGACAAGTGGTGTCCCTCAGGGGTCCATATTGGGACCAGTATTATTTAACATCTTTGTCAGGGACATGGACAGGGGGATTGAGTGCACCCTCATCAAGCTTGTGGATGACACCAAGCTGAGTGGTGTGGTTGATACTCCAGAAGGAAGGGATGCCATCCAGAGGGACCTTGACAGGCTAGAGTGATGGGCCTATGCGAACTTCATGAAGTTCAACAAGGTCAAGTGCAAGGTCCTGCACATGGGTCGGGGCAATCTCAAACATGGATACAGGCTGTGCAATGAGTGAATTGAGAGCAGCCATGTGGAGAAGGACTTGGGCGTATTGGTGGACGAAAAACTGAATATGAGCTGACAATGTGTGCTGACAGCCCAGAAAGCCAATTGCATCCTGGGTTGCATCAAAAGAAGTGTGGCCAGCAGGTCGAGGGAGGTGATTCTCCCCCTCTACTCCACTTTGGTGAGACCCCACCTGGAGTCCTGAGTCCAGCTCTGGGGCATCCAACACAAGAAAGACATGGATCTGTTGGAGCGGGTCCAGAGGAGGGCCACAAAAATGATCAGAAGGCCGGAACACCTCTCCTACGAAGACAGACTGAGAGAGTTGGGGTTGTTCAGCCTGGAGAAGAGAAGGCTCCAAGAAGACCTCCTAGCAGCCTTCCAGTACCTAAAGGGGGCCTAAAAGAAAGCTGAAGAGGGACTTTTGACAAGGGCATGTAGTGATAGGACAAGGGGTAATGGCTTTATACTGAAAGAGGGTAGATTTAGATTAGCTATAAGAAATTCTTCCCTCTGAGGATGGTGAAGCACTGGAACAGGTTGCCCAGAGAAGCTGTGGCTGCCCCATCCCTGGAAGTGTTCAAGGCCAGGCTGGATGGGGCTTTGAGCAACCTGGTCTAGTGGAAGGTGTCCCTGCCCATGGCAGGTGGGTTGGAACTAGTTGATCTTTATGGTCCATTCTCACCCAAATCATTCTATGATTCTATGATCTATCATGCCATGCTGACTGACCACAACTACTTAGCTTAATGAGGAGCAGCAAGTAGTTCAGAAAGAAGATAAAAAAAAAATGATGCTTGACTTTAGCATGGTAAAAGACAACTGCTGGCAGAATATGGGCTTTCAGAAAATTTTCTACTAGGGCAACTCCCTAGTTGTTTTGCTACTGTAAGGTACTGTATACATGGAAGACTGTTTAATAACCTTACGCTGACGCACTGTCCCTTCTGTGTCATGGTAGCAGCGGCTGGGAAAGAGGTAGGAACAGCAGAGATAAATGACGACCTCCAGCCCTGAGACTGCTCAGCAGTATGAATCTGAGTAGCTATTTAACAATGAAGCGTCTTTTGAGATCTTGGCAACACAAAATTCTACACGAGGTAAATATTTTAATGTTACAGGTGCCAAAAGGTATATTCATTATGATTGTTCTTAGAAATAATCATCAATATGATGCATTTCCACTGCTGGGGAATGCGTGCGGCTATACTGTAGTCTCTAAGAACTCTCAATTTAATAGTATGGAAGATTACAACCCAGTGCCCATGGCTTGTACTCCTTAGTTTACTAATACAGAGAACGAATTCCTTCGTCTAAGGTTATACATCTCTTTCATACAACTTGGTCACCTCCTGGCTGGCCTACTTTTCTGTCAGGAGGCCCCTGGAGCTCCAGGTGCTGCCTGAATTGCTTGAATGCTTTTACTGATGCACTGAGACTGCATACATTTACTTCAGGAGCCCTAAATCAGCCTACTGGGATCAGGCTTCTACAATCCCATTAATTAAGCTTTTTGTAAAAATTTACAAAAATTTTGTGACTTCTATAATATCTAAACTTATTGTTCAAACTGGTAGCTTGAAAAAGTCTTTTGTCAACTTGACACATGTTGATCAGCATTAACTTCATTAAGTACTTTAACATCTTGCATCAGTTAGGACCTCATTTTGCCCCTGATCAGTATCAGGGGACAAAATCCTAGGTCCTCTTGTTCAACCTTTTTTAAATATTGGCATTCTAGTTTTCTTCTAGATCTCTTGAATTTCATAACAATTTCCAGATTTACTGGAAGAACCATTCAGTCTGCTCTTTTAAAACTCCTGTATGCAAATTACCTTGGCCAGATGATTTTAAAGTGTTTAATTTTAGCAGAGGTTCTTCCACATATTTCTGAGTTATTCTTGGAATAGGATGTCTTTTATCATTATGACCTAAATAAATCAAGTCAGTCTTTTTCGAACCATAAATTAGAAATATCATTGAGCATTTCTGCCTTCTCACCAATAAAACTGGCAATTTGTCCATCTCTGTCTAGTAACAGATAACACTAACTGGAGATAGATAATAGGTACAGATAATATTATAATAGAATATATCATAAAATAGTATGGGATATATAACACTAGATGGAGCTTCATTTCTTGCTATAATGCTTACCCTGCTTGACTACATATTTTAAAAGACTTACTCTTCTTACTTGTAACTCCAGAGCAGAGCCCTGTGACATCTTCCTGTCCCCCTTACCCAGCCTGTCCTTGTCACTCCAAATGCTCAAATCATGCTGCCTCCCCATCTCTAACCTCAGCAGTACTCAGCAGCAATGATATGAAGGACCACTTTTCTGGACATAGTTAGAAGTGATTCTAACCTGTGCCCTATTACACTACACCATGTGCAGTTTATGTGGGCTACAGAAACACACTTTTTATGTGAAACCAATAATTTATTGTTAGTCTGATTATAATCTTAACATTCTAATCAAATAATTATTATTAGTTCAGATATAACCACTATAGAAAAAGCAAGGAAGAACACAAAAGAAAATTCCACCAAAAAATTCTCAAAATTATACAGTTAAAATTGCCACACACACATACATACACACTCCTACTACCTCTGCTGTTCTACTAACCATTTACTGCACCAGTCCTCCTCATGAAGAAGAGAAGGAGAATCAGCAGAGGAGGATAATGATATTGATGGTGGGGTTTCTTTCCTCCTCACTTCAGGATCTGTTTGACTGTTACTTTTTTATGTTAACATGCACTTCATCTTGCTCTTTTTTTCATGGTCCATAGAATCATAGAATCATAGAATTGTTCTGGTTGGAAGAGACCTCCAAGATCATCGGGTCCAACCATTAACCTATCACTACCAAGTCCCCCACTAAATCATATCCCTTAGGGCCTCATCTAAATGGCTTTTGAATACCCCCAGAGATGGGGACTCCACCACCTCCCTGGGCAGCCTGTTCCAATGCCTGACAACCCTTTCGGTAAAGAAGTTTTTACGAATGTCCAATCTAAACCTCCCCTGGCGCAACTTGAGGCCATTTCCTCTTGTTTTGTTGTCTGTTACCATAATTCAAGATCTTTTCTAAATGTACTATATATACTGTGTTTTACATATGCTGGGTATTTGATTTTTGTTCTGTTATCCTTAAAAATGGTTTTACTGAGCTCCCAAGGTTGCATTACGTTTATGACCAATAACTGACCTGTGGTGATTTGTTTATAGCCTCTGGTATCTTCCGGTTCTCGAACTTTCAAGGCCTCTGCTATCATCCTTCACTTGTACTCCTATTCACTATATTGTTATTCTAGGGTCATAGACTACTTGGTATTGCTACCTGTTATTTGCAGAAGGACACCAAAATTATTATATCACTACGCAAGCGCATAATGCTAGCTAAAGCTAAACAAGTTACATAACAGTTACCTGGTTGTTAAACTACTGTTGTTTTAGCTAAACAAGCTAAAATAAAACTCTAGATAGGGCAGAAGAGTCCAGACAAAATAACCTTGGTAAGTCATAGTCCAGAAGCCTTCCAGAGTCAATGCAAGGCCTGTATTCTGTTACCAGCTATGGCACCACTGTATTTAATGGGCTGCTCAACTATACAACTATCTCTATTTAGTCTCCTACGTCTGAGGTCTCTATTTCTTCTGCATCTTCTCAGTGTTTTCTCAGCTTCTCCTGTCTTCAAGCCCCTAGGTAGAAATATTCCACAGACCACTTCTAGGTGATGTTTACTAAACAAAGCCTGCCAAAACCAACTCATTCAACTTTTAAAGGTCATACTCCAGTATGCTGCCAGGCAAGTAGAGGCATCTCAACTCCATTATCAAAATGCCAACAGACCTCTGTCACCCACACAGCTGAAACTGTACTCCTGCTCAGTTCTGGTGAGAGAGCATGTCATTGAAATGCAGAATCAGTGATGAAATAACAGTGGTCACTGTAGGTGGAAAGGAAAATAATATGTATAAGGCAGCCTGGTAAGGGCTGAGTCTGTTGTGCACCTGGCCAATTTAGAGTATACAACTATGCCCTATATTGTAAGTTGCTTGCTCCAGTCCTCTGTCCACAAAGGCCAAACTACGTTTTAGTGCAGAAGGAACAGATTTCCACTGTACAGAACTGCACACGGAGCACACACAATGAGGAGGAGTGGCAGGGAAGGTATAAGTGGCAATCAGTGAGCAGTGCAGGCAGTGAACACTTCAGAAGACCTGTCACAACACACATCCACAGTCCCCTATCTCTCTCCACACTGCAGAGAGACAGGACAGTAGCAGGGCATAAGGAGAAAGGATACTACCAGGAGACTCTTTATCTGTCACCAAGAACAGCAAGAACACCTTCGACTACTCAACCAGGAGTCAACTAGAGGCCTATTGACTCACTTATCTGCAAGCACCCTGACAACCCAGAATTTATAACTGCAGCCAGAGGTGACTTGCTACCTCGGGGGAAGATGCCTGGCAGTGCTGCCTACTGGCCTTATTATCACCTTGGAGAATGCTCTTGGAGAAGTTTACTCGCTTCCCAGATGTACACAGGGGCAGGAGTATTAGAGATTTCTAAATTGACACACGCATTTACAGGTCAGACAATGCCCAGCACAAGCACCACCTTCCTCCCTCCCCTCATGCTCTTACACACACACATATGCACACACCCACCAGGTGCACTTGGCCATGGAGCAACACAGACAGCCTGCTGCAAGCATACAGAAAGCCTACGGTGGGCCAACCATGCCTTCACAGACAAGATAGGGAGACAAAGCTCTGACAGCACTCAGTCACTCCAAAGAGTCGCAGGTGGTCACTCCACGGGCAAGAGGCTTTCACTACCAATCCAAAATTGGGGGCAAAGGAATCACAGCCAGCTCCTGTACTCCCTCTGCTAGCCAGCCTTCCCAAAGGGGAGGGACAGCATGGGAACAAAAGGCACCTGCTAGACAGGCTGCACTTCTAACATCTGCTTTTACAGCCTGTACAAGAACAGCACCATTCAGCCACTCTCCTTTCAAGCCTCACATTACTCTCAAGAGTCCCAGATGTTAGAGAGGGATGCATTGGCATAGCAGCCTTATAAAGATGAACTACAGAACTAAAACTATTGCCTCTTCTGGAGGCATTGTAAAGGGAAGGAAGAAATAGGTGCTTCAAAGTGATTTTGTCATTTTCTGCAATAGGTCCAGATATCTAACCAAGAGGGTGACTGGGTATCATGTTCAGTATCTCAGCAATATTATTTCCTTATTTTGTGCACATTGCAGCAGAAATCACAAAAAGGCAAGGATGTTTTGGTAAAGAGTAGGCTGAGGCCGCTGAGATCAAAATTGTAAGCAAAAGGCATTATTTGTTGCCAATGGCAGACATTGCTGTGAGTATGCAGGCTCAGGTTACACATGGGGTCTTGGTATTCTCTACTTAAGGAATATTTTTCAGATATTCCACCACAGGGCACCACCAGAACCAGTTACAAGTCATTACACATCCCAGTGGAAAGGGGGGCTTGATATACTCCCTCCTTGCCAAATACCTGAACGGAATTCTCTGTCTGATGGGCAAATGAGATATGTTGTGCTTTCCTATAACTTCTAAGAGCCTGGTGGGAAAGAGTGGCCACATCATGTACTATGCAATGCATATGCTAGATACAAGCATAAGAATGATACCTACTGAAGCAGCAGCTCACAGATATCTACAATCAAATTATGCGAATAAGTATAAATTCTCTATGACAGAACTTCAAGGTATAAGAATATTTGATCTAAATAGCAAGTTGAAATATTCATAATAATAAAAGCAATAATAAATGAGACCAACGTGAAAAAAGAGAAAAGACAGCATAGAGCAGATAGCACTTGTAAAAACATATTCATTGCAATCCCCCAAAAGATATAGAACTCAACTCCTTCTTCTGCCCATGGTAAAAGCTGTTTAGCACAATCTAGTATGTTTCTAAATGTCTCCAATGGCACTGAAAGGAAAACATACATTTCTAGTAAAAGCACCGGATACCACTGATCAGAGACTTTCACTTGTACACAGCAGAGCAGCCTCCACATTAATAGGATTCTATGAGATTTCAGTGTAACAGCAGTTCCCCCTTTACACTACGCAGTAATGACTGGCATCCTGCTGATTCACAGTGCTACTGAGCTGATAATGAAGCATTTGCCGGCTAGAAAGTCACAAAAGCATCAACAATTAATACCGATGACAGTTACTTCATATCTGTGCTTTGTTAGAGGGGGGAAAAAAAAGCAGGGAGTGGAAGACTGTTAGGCAAAGTGGCATAACTTCTTGAATGAGGGAAATCTTATTCCAAGCCACATTGCTTTCCCACCACACCATCCTGCTCGTCAGCATCCTGAACAGCTTCAAAAAAACGCATTGCCACAGAATGTGACTCCCTCTGTTTTTAATTTGATCATTGACATTGATAGATTTTATCTTTTCTAGAGCAAAAAATTACAGTTCAGATATCAGACTGTTCAGCACTCCACAATGGGTTGAAATGCATGATTTTTTCAGTGCTTTGCATCTCGATTGAAGATACAAATGTCAGTTTTGTTACTTTAAAAAAAAAAGTCTTCCAACATGCAGTACTGAACCTCCAAAGCCTGTTGAAAATAAACCTTCTCAACTTTAAGTTGGATCTGAGGAATAAGGTAATATCCTCAGGTGTTTTTCAAGCCACAAAGTGAAAAATAGAAGCTGGGAATGAAGAAATTCCGCTTGGCAGATCTACTCCTAGATGTTGGCTCAGATGTATAGGTAAAGGACAATACAGAAACTTGGCCAGGAATTGAAATATTAGACCACTTTTTTCTTTTTTTTTCCCCTCTATATTTCATTTGTTTATGAATATTTGTCTAACCATCTATCTGAGCACCTGTGCCCTACATTCACACTAACACCCCTGCTACCCCTTGTGTAATACCTCCTTGCTCCCAGCAAGGAGCTTCCATTCTTAGGAGTTTTCCAGTCTGCTGTTGAAAGGAGAATGTCATACCAGTTTTACAGCTTTTCTTTATACCCTCAGTTCACCCAGACTTCTTTGATACACCTGAAGGTGCCTCATACATGAGAGAAACTGACAATACTATTATCAGACTGATTTTTGGCATGGATTGTCTCCTTGTCTCAACTGAGAAAGGGTTTAGGAAGCATGAGTCCAGCTCCCAGCCTGTCAGGTATTGCAGCAGATTGCAACAGACAAGAAGTGAGTTCTGAACACTGTTAACTCAGGATTAATCTACGTAAGGTACTACTCTGCCACATTAATATCCTCTCTTCCTGTCCCTTTTAAGGGACGTCCTCCCCTTTCTCAGGGGAATTATTATTCTTAGAAAGAGGTTAATGTACCATGTGAGTGGAGCTGCTTACCTCCCACCTCTGGAAATGGACATTCTGAAAGAGCAATTTCCTAAAAAAAAAAAGGGGGGGGGGGGGGGGGGGGGGCACCCCTTAAAGCGTATTTTGAAACTAAACAAATCAAATTACTTTATTCCTGAAATTCAAGTTCAAGATCATGGTTTTGCAAGTGGCATTACAGCAATCCACCGGGAAAAAATCTCAGTTTACCTCAAGGTGCCCATTTCTACATTCCAAGCTCACAGCTTGGTCCTCTAGTACAGTTTCTACAACTTATCCTAACTCAGCTTGGAATTCCTCAGGCCAGTCTATACTTTCTTCCAAATAAACCCCCTCCAGTCTTAGCACAGAAGGAGCTCTTGAGAAAACTTAAGATTGGCCATAAGTTGTGCAAAATTATGGGTAGTTGTTTTCAGCTGCATGGACAAACTCTTTACATAACACACAAGGCACTTCCTCACACACTGTGCACGCAGGCATGGCCCTGGACAACACTCCCTCCAACATCATCTCCTCATTAATGCCTATTTCACAAACCAGAATTTCCCTTAGGATTGTGTTTGAGTTTCTTTGTATCATGAGATTCGCCTTGCCTGAAGTCTCTTATAAGCCACGTAGTTCAATGACGAAACCACTCAAAGCACTCAATGAAATGTTGGTGCCACTAATTGGAGTTCTTCATCTGTTGTCATGTCATTCTCTATTTTCCTACTCTTCTCCCTCAGAATCAAAGCAATTCCCAGGGACTCTCAAACTGGAAGAAACAGGAATACAGGTAATCCACACACGGAGTGTGAGGGATGTTGTATATTCTTACAGGTACCGCTAAGGCTGAGTCTTCTCCAGTACTCAGAGTTATGTAGGTTCACAATGTGAAAGTATGTAAAAACATTCCATCTAAGTAAAATCCAGGATGTTTTTTCATCTACATTCTATAATAACATTCTCATATGTGGTCTCAGGGGGTACCCCATAATTCACATCTGATCCAGACTTCAAAACTGGGGACTTTCTCCTGTACAGGAGATAGCAAGTCCTCATGTAAATATGAACATAAGCCTCAGGAAGCATCAAAAATATTCATCCTTCTAAGTGATAAGAAGTCTTTTGGATCCAGCCTGATAGAGCAATTTCTTGTTCCTACTCTTATACACTTGCAAAGTGACAGATTTCTCAATAGGTGGTCCAAACCCTCAGGGCAACTTAGAAAGTTACAAATGTCTGACTGCTTTTGTATTTATACATGAAAAAAGATCTTGCACTTGAAAAGCTTTTTTTACCAGTCAGTGTTTTCAGGCTACTGGCCAAGATTACTCAATCCATTAACATTGCTACCTGCAATGTGAATTCATCCCTTGCATGATTATCTTCGCTCCATGCCAGGGTCACACTGAGCACACATATCTGCATTAGAGCAAACGGAGATCTTAAAAAAAATTGTGTTTCCTTGTTACTGCAGCCCTAGTACTTGTCATCAATTCATCTGACACGTGTCACCAGAAACGGGGGAAGGAGCAACACTTGAAGGTGGGAGCAGACACAATTGTCATGCCTGGGAGGCTGATCTCTCCTTCTATTGCTCATGATGCCTCCTCTCTCCTCCTGTCTATGATAGAAAATTGAACCCTGCAGACAAGAAAAAACATCCCTTTGGAAGCAGCTATTATGACTTGATTATGCTAGGTCTCCAGGGTTATTAATACTTGCTGCCTGTGCTTGCCATTAGCTCCCATCAAGTTTTAATAATACTTTCTGAAACAGAACTGGAAACATTTCTCACATCCAAATTAACACCTGATTATTTTCAATCTGGTGAGGGTGGAATGAATACAGAAAGCTCTTTTTTTCACTTTCAATTTTAGAACAAATAAATGTGGTTTTATAAATAATCACTGTGAGATTGCTATTTTTCAAGTTTTTGAGACCTCCTAAAATTGCGCATATCTTTATTTTGCAAGTATTCTGCAGGGGTAACGGCAAGTTGCTTACCTTAAATGCCTTTCAACTTAACCCTAAGTGTCAGTTTAACCAGAGTTTGGCAGTGAATTAACTTCTTAACTTGGAGTTAGGGAAGCTACTATGCAGTGGATTCAGGGACAGTACATTAGTTACCCCAAACTAGCCTGGTGCAGAACTCCCACAATGAATACTGAAAGTGCTTTTGTGCCAAACATCTGCCACAGATCATCAGTAAAGCTCTTTTGAGGATTCAAGTTGTTTTTATAAGATCTCTCTCCATTTCATCCTAAGGTAGGTCTATAAAAGCAGGTGAGATGAAGTGCCTTTTGGAGATGCCTATGCTTTGCTCTTGAATATACGAAGAGACTAAGGTTACTCACTAGGCTCAGACAATGAACATTTAGACTTCCAGAGTTCAAATAAATGAATGCAGTCCACAACAGTGTAGCTACTATACAGTATATTTGTTGTCTAGCTTATCGACCTGAAATATCCATGTGAAGTTAAAACCTCAGGAGGCTGAGAAAAAGAGTTGTTTTGTTCCCATTAAGAGGACAAGAAATAAGATTAGTCATTCCAGTTGCCTGGGCTGTATTAGATTCTCTGAAATTCTTTCTTGATTTAAAAAAAAAAAATCTAAAAATACTGTATGCTATTTTACTGCTTCTTTGAAAAGTTACTAATTTAATATCAGAACACATCTGCACCTCAAAAACCATCAGGATTGCAATCAAAAGCAAGTTGGCCAAAACAGTTTTTAAACAATCCAGTTATTTAACAGTCCTTTATGCCATTAGTTTCAGGCACCATTTCCAATTATGTACTGCATGACCTTACACTAACATGAAATGGTCTATAACATTTAATGTGTGTTGGTGGGTTGATGAAAGACTAGAAAAAGAGAAGTATTGATTTTTAAAGTGTTTGCTCTACACAGCATATATTTTTCCTAAGTATAGTCAGTAAACATGACTACTTATGACAAGTATGGTGTAACAAGTTCCTTGGATCACTGAAAGCACATTTAAAACTCACATTTCTGCACTGAAACTATGACAGAAAACGATTTGGGTTTTTTTTCCACATAAATTACCAAGTATGTGGAGGAATAGATGCACATCAAATTGGAGCAACACAGTTGACTACCAATCAGTGACTGACAGAACTAGAACAGTTGCAACTTTTTAACTGGAAGATGCAAGAGTTGCAATTAATTTCACAGAGAAAGATATTTCAGCACGGTTTTATGATTTGCTGTCTTTTCCTTTTCCATCAAAATCTCCCTTGTTCTATTGCTTTATCTGGATATTTTCTATGGCTCCTTCTCTTCCCTCCAGCCTTTGAAAAAGACTGGTTGTCAATGTACTGCATCCTCTGTCTGATCTGCCAGGTTGTTCTCCAGATGCTGTCAGATGCTACATATCTGACATAACAGATACTGCAAGGAGGATGAAGTTAAGAGATTTGGTAAGGAAAGGGTTGAGGAGTATTGCAGATCAAAATATCTCTGGGACAGGTAGATTTGCTGAGCTCTGGCAACAGGCTTGCTGCCCTTCAAATGGTGCCGTCTAGGGAGAGCCATGACAAAAAAGTGCTGATCCACCAGGAAGGTCTGAGTTTTCTCTAACTCTGACTGAACAGAAGAGCAGCAGCTCTCTGCCAGATACATATTAAAATGCAGGTATTTTTAACTGTGTTATGCACCTCCATCTTGAGCTGCAACCTCAGTCCACGCAATACTACTTAAGGTTGAGGGTCTCCTTATATACCTTCTATTTTCATTCCAAATGCATCTGTTGCCAGCCAAAAGTCAGGGTTTTTTTAAGGAAGGAATCCTTCACTTGGCGCATTGTTATAACAGTGCCTAAGAAACCTCATGTCTTCATTTGGTCTGAAAAAACATATTGCCACATTCTTCCAGGTGCAAAATTGAAGAGAATGATCTAAGCTGCACTTTCAATCCCTGGAAGTCAGCTGCACATGTTAGGATTCAGCAAGGACTGGCCTGGGTATCAGCACGAATCAGAGTAGTGCTGTACTTGTAAGCTAGAGAGAAAACAAGAAAAAATGGAAAAAAAAAAAAACAATTACTAATGAAAAAACAGTTACTAATGAACAATTTACCTGGTTGTACCTCTATACTAACTTCTGTTACAGACTGTTTCTCATGTATTGTGAGCTTAAGTACGGTCAAGGAATTGAAAGTTTGTACTCATTCCCTTTTAACGTATAGAAAGTCTAGCTCCTGACACCCTGCCCCTTGACCAGATTGTCAGCATAGACAGACTGCTGATACCCTGCCCTTGACCAGTATCAGCCGCATAGACAGATAGCCAACACCCTGCCCCTGGCCGACATCAGCAGCGTAGGCAGGATGCCAACCCACGTTATTCACGTAAGGCAGGATTTTCTCCCTTCCCACTGCCACTGGTGGAGCTGAGGGGCAGCACGACTCTTACCTGCATTCAAAAGACATTTGCACGATTGGCTGTTGCAGCCAGATGACCCCAACACCAAGTGTCCCTGGAAGCCCACCAGAGCCATGGCATCGCTTATGATCCTGCGTTTGCTATCAGGGATCGGGTGAGTCACCATATGGGTACGTTGTTGCTCATCTTTCCTACTGCCTCAGTAAAGTTTTGTTTTATAACATGTTGTCAGACTCCATTAAAGTTCAGACCACAAATGTACAGAAAGCCTAGCTCCTGACAAGATCTGTAAACTCACACAATTCATGATATACGTAAAAGAGATGATCGTAAGTATATCTTCCACAAAAGAAAATATTAATTTATAAAATGTTTCAATTCACCAGCAGTATTGACATCATAGCACCAGTATCTTAATACTAACATTATCAGCTCTGGTAACTGAAAGTAGAATGTTTTTAAAATTTTTAAATTTTCTATTTAATACATATATGCCACAGTTCTTTGAAGAAAGGGTCTTTCAGAACTCTATTTATGGTCCAAAAAATCTGCCTTTTTTCCCCAAACACTGGAAAGCAGAAAGAGCAATAGCTTTTCTTCATGGCATGCTGCACTGGGGGACCATTGAGGACAGCCCACCTCAACTGTCAATCTCACCAGAAGCAATGGTCGCATCCTATTCAGTTTTCCAAATTATGCACAGGAGCTGATGCACTGTGTAAGGGACTCTGTAAAACAAACTTCTCAGAGTGTCTGTGCTTTCAAATTATCATCAAACTATTCTGCAGTTCAGCAGCTGTACTATACATTGCTTAGTTGCAGGTTCTTACTCCAGTAAAGGACGGATATAGTATCACATTTCTACTTTGAACTACCACATGCGTCACATTAACAGAGCAGCACAGGAATAGTGCATATCTAGCTTTTTCTGCTGGGGCAGATTATGCACAAGATGTCCGTGAAAGAAACAGGAAAACATTTATGTATGTTTTTATAAAACTGCAGCAACAAGGAAAAGCTGTGCTGTCTTTCTGTAGGGATTAAAAAGTGCTAGAAGAAACAAAGAACAGTCTGTGATGCTTCAGAAACAACTTGTCATATCACCTCTTATCTATTCATCCATGTAGTCCCATTGCACTTAATGTCATTATATAGTAGTGCCCCCATAGACAAATCGTGTGGCCAAAGTACATTTCAGTATCCTTCAGAATTATACACGTGCTTTTGACAGCTAGTTCTCCCTTCTCCAATAGTATGCTCAGCCTTCCCTCATCTTCGGGTCAGTTGAAGTGGGAAGCACAAAAATGGTTGGGCACTTTTTTCAAGCTGCAACTTAAAATAAAAACCTCAAGCCTAGATTTCAAAGATTTTCTCTGCCTAAATAGTCAAGTATAGTGTTCTATGAGCTCTTTTCATAGCCACCGGCTGCAGGTTTGGAAATGCTAGGCATCCCCCTGATCCTTCTTCACCTCGTCTCCCTCCTTTACCCTTCTCAGAAACAAGAAAGAGTTCGTGTGGCTGGTAATGCTAAAACCACAAAGACATCCTTTCTGCCTCCCAGGACAACGTGTAAGGACACAATAACAGTGGGAGGTCTTTTAAAGAAAAGGGATTTCATTTTTCCCACAAATATATCTCCAACAATAGTACAGAAAAAAGACAATGCTTTCCTAAAACTCTAGCCATGAAGCTCTCACCTCACCCCCCACTGTCCAAGCTTGCTGAGCCCCCCCGAGAGCAGCCAGTCACCACTCACAGAAATCCCCTCGCCTCCCCCACTCTCTTCCCTCACAAATTTTACAATACGGCTCATCTGAATTGGAAGCAGCTTCCTTCAGCAGCACATAGCTCTTCCTTCATTAAGATTTCTTATGTTTGTAAGGACTAGTTCCAGTCATGTTTGCTGCAATGTTTTGGGGGATTTTTTGCCAATATGGGTTTTCACAAAAGCTGCCCTTAACTGTGTTTCATTTTCCAATGATGCAATTCTTTTTTGGCTGACAATGGTCTGAAGTGCTGCATGGCTTTTCCTCTCTCTCTGGACTGACATGTTTCAGCACTGTACTTTGTGTCAACCACTGTGTTATGTGTGCCCAGTTTCTCTATCCTCCCCATTTCTTCTGTTGATGGCTGTGTACCAGGCTGCTGTCCTCTGCCGATCTATCCCGCATTCATCATTGCTCTTCCTTCTCCTCTTTTTGCCCTTGAAATGCAAACTCTTTGTGGATCCATGTCAGTTCAGCTTTTAAAAGGAGACCCACATCTCCCTGCTACCCACCACATTCTTACACACAGCAACCTTTGCAGGTGTGTTTTCCTCCTTGATGCCTGTGGTGGGTTGACCCTGGCCGGACACCAGGTGCCCACCAAAGCCACTCTGTCACTCCCCTCCTCAGCTGGACAGGGGAGAGAAAATATAACGAAAGGCTCGTGGGTCGAGATAAGGATGGGGAGAGATCACTCAGCGATTACTGTCACAGGCAAAACAGACTCAACTTGGGGAGACCAGTTTAATTTATTACCAATCAAATCAGAATAGGATAATGAGAAATAAAAACTAAATCTTAAAACACCTTCCCCCCACCCCTCCCTTCTTCCCGGGCTCAACTTTACTCCCAAATTCTCTACCTCCTCCCCCTCAGGGGCACACGGGGATGGTGAATGGGGATTGCGGTCAGTTCATCACACGTCGTCTCTGCCGCTCCTTCCACTGCAGGGGGAGGACTCCTCACACTCTTCCCCTGCTCCAGCTTGGGGTCCCTCCCATGGGAGACAGTCCTCCATGGACTTCTCCAATGTGAGTCCTTCCTACGGGCTACCATTCACGAACTGCTCCAGCGTGGGTCCTTTCCACGGGGTGCAGTCCTTCAGGAACAGACTGCTCCAGCGTGGGTCCCTCACGGGGTCACAAGTCCTGCCAGCAAACCTGCTCCAGCATGGGCTCCTCTCTCCACAGGTCCACAGGTCCTGCCAGGAGCCCGCTCCAGCCAAGCTTCCCACAGGGTCACAGCCTCCTTCGGGCATCCACCTGCTCTGGTGTGGGGTCCTCCACGGACTGCAGGTGGACATCTGCTCCACTGCGGACCTCCACGGGCTGCAGGGGGACAGCCTGCCTCACCATGGTCTTCACCATGGACTGCAAGGGATCTCTGCTCCAGTGCCTGGAGCACCTCCTCCCCCCCCTTCTTCACTGACCTTGGTGTCTGCAGAGTTTTTGTTCTCACATCTCACTCCTCTCTCCGCTGCTGTTTTCCACAGCAGGGTTTTATTAAAATAATGATTATATTATATATTAATGACAATAATAATAAAAAATATAATGATAAGAGAATATATAAAATAAATGATGCACAATTTCTCACCACCCGACAACCCGATGACCAAAACAGCCCGTCCTGAGCAGCGATCATGGGGCAAAACCGAGAGTGACCTCAGAATGAACAGTGATTTCCCTGGCAGTGATCTCAGAACTGCAAGTTCCAGAGACAGTGAGCGAGGGAATGAACAGCTGAATGAACGCATGAAAGCACAAATTAATGAAAAGGGACCCCAGCCCACCAGCTGACCCCCACTTATACTGGGCATGACGTCTATGGTATGGAATACTCTCTTCAGCCAGTTTGGGTCAACTGTACCGGCTATACCCCTCCCAAGTTTTTGCAGCTGCACATTAGCAAAACCTGGGAAGCTGGGAGATGTCCTTGACTGCTTAGCAACAACTAATAACATCAGTGTCTTATCAAAATTCTTCACATACCAAATCCCATACTAAATCCAAAACACAGTAGCTACTGGGAAGAAAATTAGCTCCATCCCGGCTGAAACCAGGACACCCGGTCATTGCTATTTTCTTCCAAGCATTATCTGGCTTTGGGCAAACACCCTTGCAGAATAGTTTGGGGTATTCTGTTCACTCACTCATATTCCTGTTGTATCACTTGTTGTTACCCAGGCCATATTATCAAGAAGGTGCCGTGCAGATTCCCACACACAATATTGTATGTAAAAGACCAGAGCTAGAAATCCTTTCCTCTCACTGTCCTATGGAGGCATATATTATTTCCAGCAAAGGTTATGCAGTTTCAACTGTCATAGATGTAGTTTTCTTATGAGATTACATCCATAAATTATCGTTCAGAAGAGACTACAGCAATTACAAGAGAGGTATCTATATTTCCTTAAAATAGGGAATTTCTCATTTTATACATAGTCACCACAATACTAGTCCTTAGATGGATTCTGATTCTTCAAAGGCCAGAATAGAACACAGAAAGCAATTGAACTGGAAAATAAACATCACAGTAGTGTCTTCGAAAACCATCATGGATTTGTAAGACAAGTAATTTTTTTTTCCTAAAATGACACTTCACTAACAATCGTTTAATATATTTTTTTTAATCACAGGCAGACTTATGACCACTATCACTAATAAGTCTGCAAATAACACTTCAGATTCTGAGATCCTCTCGTGCATTACGTGTGTCTCAAGCAGTTGCTGTAGGCTGGGAGTACAGCTGTTGTAGAAACTGTAGTCCGGCCACAGTAAAATCTTTCTGTTGCATCTTCACATTGCTAATGAAGGGCAAAGCAGCCTCCAATTATTCATGAAGTGTTTGAAACATTGGCACTTACAAGTCCCACAGCCACCTCTGCCTGCGGAAAGTCTACCAAAGGAATGCTCCATCACATTGTGGCGTAAGAACAGTGCATGGCTGAATTGGCAACGCGATCCTTTACTGTCTGGGTAAGGTTGTATTACCCAGTGAGAAAGGGGATTCGCCCCATCAACCACATGCAGATAAGCACTATGACTCCATCAATTACTTTTGTCCCCATTTGGAAAAAATAACAATAAAATACTGCTGTATTCTTCAGATCTAGGCCATAGGGAAGCCTATAAACACGAATATTTTTCAAACAGGCATGACCCAGCATGTCATGACAGTATATATACTCTCTCTGTCTCCTACATCTATTGAAGAAAGTGGTTAGAGATGTCATGGTGCTTGTATTGAGTTTACGTGGCAAGGTGTTGGACAGCGGGGGCTGCAAGGGCGGTCTCTGTGAGGAGAGGATAGGGCCATCCTGTGCTGGATACAGCTGGTTCCAGATGGCTCCAACGGACCCACTGCAGGGCACAGCTGAGCCCAGCAGCCATGATGGTGGTACCTCTGGGAGAACTTATTTAAGAAAGGACAAAACCCACTGCGCAGCAGAGTGTAAGGAAAAAAGTGTGAGAAACAGCCCTGCAGACACCAAGGTGAGAGAAGAAGAGGGTGGAGGGGAGAAGGTGCTCCACATGCTGGAGCAAAGATTCCCCTGAAGCCCATGGAGAAGACCACAGGGAAGTAAGTTGTCACCCTGCAGCATATGGAGGAACACATTGGAGCAGATATCCACACTGCAGCCCATGGTGGACACCATGCCAGAACAGATGGATGTGCTCTGAATGAACTGCAGATTGTGGAGACGCCCTGCAGGAGTAGGTTTATCCTGAAGGACTGCAGCCCATGGAAGAACCCATGCTGGAGCAAGGGAGAAGTGGAGGAAGCAGCGGCAGAAATGAAGTGTTATGATGAACTGGCCGCAACCCCTATTCTCCATTCCCCTGTACCACTCGGTGTATGGGAAGGAGGACGGAGAGGAGCCAGGAATGAAGGAGTGAAGTTGAGCTTGGGAAGAAGGGGGTGGGGAGGAAGTGTTTTAGTTTTTGTCTTTGTTTCTTACCATCCAACTCTATTTTTAATTGACAATAAATTAAATTAGTTTTCCTGAAGTTGAGTGTGTTTTGTCCATGATGGTAATCGGTAAGTGATCTGCCTGTCTGTATCTTGATCCATGAGGTTTTCTATCTTATTTTCTCTCCCTGTCCTGTTGAGAAGGGGTAATGAGAGTGGCTGGGTGGGCATCTGGCAGCCAGCCATAGTCAACCCACCACAATGCTCGACCATGGAAAAGTAAATGATTATGCAAAAGGCAAGTTTGCAAAAGTGCAGGCATTTTCACATCTTGTAACATGACAGTATGTGGGTGATCCTGGTTGAGGCCATAGTCCTCACTACACAGCTTCTGCTTCCAGCCTTTCTTCTCTTTGGTAATCAGCAGCTCTGGAGGACTGCATATATGTGAAAATCACCACCCAGTCCTGGTTCACCAGGGAGGTCCCAGTTGACTGGAGGTTAGAAAATGTGACGCCCATTTAGAAGAAGGGCTGTAAAGAGGATCCGGGGAATTACAGGCCTGTCAATCTGACCTCAGTGCCTGGGAAGGTTATGGAGCAGGTCATCTTGAGTGCCATCACACAGCACGTACAGGACAACCAGGCGATCAGGCCCAGTCAGCACAGGTTTATGAAAGGCAAGTCCTGCTTGACTAACCTGATCTCCTTCTATGACAAGGTGACCCACTTAGTGGATGAGGGAAAGGCTGTGGACATTGTCTACCTGGACTTTAGCAAAGCCTTTGACACCATTCCCCACAGCATCTTCCGGGAGAAACTGGCTGCTCATGGCTTGGATGGGCGTACTCTGCGCTGGGTAAAAAACTGGCTGGATGGCCGGGCCCAAAAAGTTGTGGTGAATGGAGTTAAATTCAGCTGGCGGCCAGTCACAAGTGGTGTTCCCCAGGGCTCAGTATTGGGGACAGTTCTCTTTAATATCTTTATCAGTGATCTGGATGAGGGGATCACATGCACATTCAATAAGTTTGCAGATGACACCAACCTGGGCGGGAGTGTTGATCTGCTTGAGGGTGGGAAGGTGCTACAGAGGGATTTGGACAGGTTGGATCAATGGGCCGAGGCCAATTATATAAGTTTCAATAAGGCCAAGTGCTGGGTCCTGCACTTGGGTCACAACAACCCCAGGCAACGCTACAGGCTTGGGGAAGAGTGGCTGGAAAGCTGCCCGGCAGAAAAGGACCTGGGGGTGTTGGTCAACAGCCAGCTGAATATGAGCCAGCAGTGTGCCCAGGTGGCCAAGAAGGCCAACAGCATCCTGGCTTGTATCAGAAATAGTGTGGCCAGCAGGAGTAGGGAAGTGATTGTCCCCCTGTACTCGGCCCTGGTGAGGCCGCACCTCGAGTACTGTGTTCAGTTTTGGGCCCGTCACTACAAGAAAGACATTGAGGTACTGGAGTGTGTCCAAAGAAGGGCAACAAAGCTGGTGAAGGGTCTAGAGCACAAGTCCTATGAGAAGCGGCTGAGGGAACTGGGGTTGTTTAGCCTGGAGAAAAGGAGGCTGAGGGGAGACCTTATTGCACTCTACAACTACCTGAAAGGAGGTTGTAGCGAGGTGGGTGTCAGTCTCTTCTCCCAGGTAAGAAGTGATAGGACAAGAGGAAATGGCTTGAAGTTGTGCCAGAGGAGGTTTAGACTGGATATTCAGAAACATTTCTTCACTGAAATGGTTGTCGGGCACTGGAACAGGCTGCCCAGGGAAGTGGTGGAGTCACCATGCCTGGAGGTATTTAAAGGACGCATAGCTGTGGTGCTTAGGGACATGGTTTAGTGGTGGACTTGGCAGTGTTAGGTTAATGGTTGGACTTGATAATCTTAAAGGTCTTTTCCAACCTAAATGATTCTATGATTCTATGTTTCTATAATTCAGGCTTTTTTTTTGTTTGTTTCCAGGTCCTTTGTCCTGGTCCTTTAAGAATGCTTTCTCTTTGCTTCCTTCTCTTCACCTGCTCCATGCCATACTCTGGCTTTTGTCACCTCCTCCTTCACCTTGCCCCAAATGTGTTAGTGCCTCCTTTTTTTCTGAACTCCTCTAGCAATAGTACATTCCTGTCTAGTGCCAGAATGTGTAAAAACTTTAATGGCTAACATTAATTCATGTCCCCTTTGCAAGACTGAACAGCTCAATGCACTGCATTTCATTTGATAAGCTGTTACCTTAAACTGCAACAGCACCTCAGTATCCCGTTAAAATTATCATAGAAAAAAATCCAATCACTTGCTAATGCTTTGTAACTTCATCTCACCCACAATGATGCAACCACTGAAATTGGGGTGATAATGAATAACAGAAACCGTAAACAAATGGATATCTGCTAGCTCTTTACATTGTGCTAATCTCTTCTGTATTTTTTTCATAGCTTTCTGTTTCTAATTTTACAGCACTGAGCTTGCTTTACAGGCAAACTAGCAGAAATGGATAGCTTGGTGAATGCTTTCTCCCCACCATGAAAATTCAGAACTACCTTCTCTTCTCATTTCAAGGAAAGAAGAGAATGTGTGGGTTTGTTCAGGCTGAAATATTAGTAATTACAATCTGTCATTGTCTCACTGCATGTTTGGATTGTACTGTTAGCCTTTGTGTAACACTGGGTAACACTACAAAATACAGAGTAATCTGTAACTTTTCCTGAATAGATAATGATACTGACTTCATCCTGATGGCAGAGAATTATCTGAACAACTTTTATAGATTTACTTTCTGACCTATATCTTCTGCTTTAATATTGTAATTTTTTTATGTAAATGATTTTCAGTTCTCATAATAGCCTTTTAAAATGTAATTCTTAAGCGTAATCTTAAACAGTTTTTGTTATTGGTTTTATGAGTGGCAACACTTGACTTCAGTAAAGGTGTTGCTTAAGCCTTGCCAGAGTAATTTCCCAGTTAACATGTTCTCTATTATAAGAGCCTGCTCCACTCTACATTCATATCGTTAACAAGTTATGAATAAAAGTTTGCTCAAAATTCTGTAACATTTAAGGGTTTGTAAAGGTTTCCTTCACTGAAGAAATGTAAGTCAAAAGCAGCCAAAACACCTTGCCGACTTCTGTGGCACTTTTCTGACTATCAATATTTTCCTTAAATGTTTAAGTGTCAAGACACTTGGAAAGGTTCAGCTGAGAGGTCTGGTAAGAAGGCTCAGATATCAAAAAATGCACCTCTCAGAGCTATCAGCAATACCCGATTCCTTGCTCACAGAATCATAGAAAGGTTTGGGTCAGAAGGGGCCTCTGAAGACCATCTAGTCCAACCCCTCTGCCATGGGCAGGGACATCTTTCACTAGATCAGGTTGCTCAAAGGCCCATCCAGCCTGACTTTGAACACTTCCAATGATGGGGCATCCACAGCTCCTCTGGGCAACCTGTTCCAGTGTCCCACCACCCTCACCATAGAAATAGTTTTCCTTGTATCCAATCTAAATTTAGCCTTTTTCAGGTTCAAACTGTTACCCCTTGTCCTGTCACTACAGGACACTGTAAAAAGTCTCTCTCTGTTTTTCCTATAAGCCCCCTTTATGTATTGAAAGGCCACAATAAGATCTCCCCGGAGCCTTCTCTTCTCCAGGCTGAACAACCCCAACTCTCTCAGCCTGTCTTCATAGGAGAGGTGTCCCAGCCCTCTGATCATTTTCATGCAGAAACTATCTTTCTCTTATTTCAACAGTCCCAAATAAAACATATCAACAAGTTTTCCTGTTTGAAATCTTCTATCAAAGAGGTGGGTTTGATCCTGAGAAGATTTTTGTCTAACCAGATTGTCTTTGGATTTTTTTTAAAAAAATATAATTTATATTAGTTGTAGCATGCAATTAAAGACTCAAAAGAGAAACCATGGTAATACATTCTCTCATACACACTCCAGTATTTCAGAAGCAAAAAAGAAATTTATGAACCTTGCGTTCCAGAATTTGTATAAAAAATGATCATGTTTTTTTATCTGAAGATGTTGCTCTATTTCTTTATATGTAACACTTGTCCTTGGATAAGAAAATGCAGGAACATCCTAAACTTTCTTAACTAGCCTGAACTTAACTAATCTTTCTTAACTAGTTCAGTAATAAGATAAGCAACCCAAAATACAATTCTTTTTCTATATTTTCCATCATGTATCTCGAAATAATTTCTCAGTCTGAGTAGAGGTGTTTTAAGTTTGAAATGACCTTGAAAGATTAAAATACTTTTACTGATTTCTATTTTGACATCTATATTTACCTGTCTCTTCTAAAAAGGTAGGATGGGTAATTCTCGTGCACACAGCAGTTTGTGTCAGTTTACACATAGCACTATTCGTGTCTTCATTCATGTTGCTAAACCCATGAAACATGGTGCTTCAAACAAAGATGATATCAAATGAGAAATCATGCTGGAGGAGCACCCAGAAGTATCCCAGAGTCAGCTACAACTCCTTGGTTCCCCAGGAACCCTCCGGATGCAGAACATGTATCTCACCTTGCAGCCGTCATCGAACTGCTGAATACAGTTCTGTATGTAGAAGTCCATAAAAGTCTGAGATATTTTTCATAATGACTAAAATATATTTGATATTGATACAGTGTGCCACCAGCACATAATAGGAGCATTTTAGCACGGCCAACTTATCTGTTTATAATATTTTAGTCATTGAGAAGCATCTAAGAGTTTGGGAATCTTGCAAGTCATCTACTTCCTACATCTTCCATTGTTTAAGCAGCACATTTCTCTGCAAAGCACTTTGAGGAATTCCCACCTTTGTCTTTCTAAACTGTTAAACCAAATCACATATAATTTGTGCCAATTCTTGGTCTTTTTATCCAAGTGTAAGAGTCACTTTTCTCATGAATTCTATGTGCCATGAACCACAATGACTTCAAACCATGCTATCAATAACAAGCACAAATAATTAGAACTATGGCAGGGCTTCTGCTCATGATAAACTCACAGAATAAATGTTTTTGTTCATGAATCACAGAAACTTCAACCCAAAAACTCTCCTTCTTTGTCTGTCACTGATCTTAGATGCAAATGCTAAGGTAGGTTGCTCAGGTTGATCCTCAGGTTGAACTTGGGGATGTCAGCCCATGGAGGGATCTTGAACTAACATCCACGAGATCAAAAGACTCCAGTATTTTTACATGCTAGTGACGCAACTTTGTGTGCTGCAAACTACTATCACGTTCACCTCACGGGCCAAGATGCCACCTCACGGTTTCTAAAACGACGCCAAGAATCCTCAGCAATCAGCCTAGACTCTGAAGGACTGAGTTTGTCTTGACCTGGGCCTAGGCCTCTAGATAACTTTGAAGTTGAGTTGGAGAACAAACTCCAACTCCACTAGTGCTTTGATGAACTGATACATGCTGGGCTGTCACTCTGCTAACACCTTCTCTGTCTGATCAACTGCTGAAATGAGCCTATGGGCTTAACTACCATGACATATTTCAACATGATTATCAAAAACTGCATTTTCTCAAAGCTGAGCATACACATCTGTTTAAAGCCTCTTTGGTGAGTTCAAAGAAGCTGGCTCATGGCTGTCACCACGCCAGCTCCTGCTCCTCTGGTATTTGCATGGTCTCCCATCCAATTTCTTTGTTCCCACCCCTTCTCAGACACTCTAGCTCCTAAATGGCTTCTTTGGGAACCACCTCTTGGAATGAAACTTGTGTATCTCCAAATTTATCACAATAAAACCAAAAATTAAACTCTCTAGCTGCACAAGAAGAAATGTTCTCTAATATAAAAAAACCCATAAAGTACTGACTTATCTTGTCCTTTATAAAAGGGGTATTTTAATAGTTGAAACTGAGTCTTCACAATCATACAAAAATTTACAATAGAAGGGACCCATGGAGGCCATGCAATCAAACCTCCTACTCCCAGCAGGGCTAACTTCAAGGTTAGGCCAGGTTGCTCAGAGCCTTGTCCACTCAAGTTTTGAAAATATCCAGAGACAGAGATTCCACAGTCCTTCAATGACAGCACTCATGTGGGGAAAAAAAAAAAAAAAAAAAAAAAAAGAGTCTTTACTGTGAGGGAACAGTGACATTTTTTAAATTCTTAATTATGCTTGGCCAGGGCGGGGGTCGCTCCTCCCCCTCAGCCTGGTGCTGCTTCCCAGCCCAGGGCTTTCACACCCCCCGGGGCCAGAACTATGATAGCAGTTGTACCTGGTGTTGCACCTGTTGCATTTGCAGGTTGTTATGCTTTCCACCTTTGGAATAGGCAATTACAGAGACAGCAAAGAGAATTTCAACTTCTAGTCTTTCATCATACTATAAAGGAGGATTTGAACAGAAAATGAGTAGGCAAGAAACTAGTCTTATTTTAGGTGTAAGTCCATCTGCTGGCAAGGCCAAAATCAGAACAGCCCACAGAAGAATCATGATTTTGAATCATCCTGATAAAGGTGGATCACCTTACTTACCAACAAAAATAAATGAAGCAAAAGACTTGTTGGAATCCACTGCCAAAAAATTGAAATCTGAAGCCTTGGATCATAAGAGATACAGCAGATACATTGTGCAACAGCTTTCAAATCTACTTGCTCTGCAGGGTTTCTTAACACTGCATTGATTATTCCTATTTATTTATTGTCATAATTAAAAGTTGAAGATTCTTTAAAAGCAAACTGAAATCTTTTACAGTTATGTAAAGTTATGTACAGTTATGTTCCTGCAAGGAGCCGGGAGTTGGACTTGATGATCCTTATGGGTCCCTTCCAACTCGAGATACTCTATGATTCTATGCTCATCATTACTCTAGACCAGTAGTTCTCCAGTATTTACAAATACCTGTCTGAAGTTGTGTGACTAAACAAGGTACCACCAATTGTTTACTTTCAAATACATAGAAAACTGTGGAAAACAGAATATTCCCAGCAGCCTGACTGGCTAGGAATGATGGTTGGATATGCTACTTACTGATCTGCCTGGAAAAGGTGGATTAAGCATTTACTTAGAGAACGCCCTATACAGGACTCTTCCTCCTGAGGTTTTTCACTGAACTTTGTCTTCTTAAAGAGTGAAGTGCGGGAGAAAAAGTAAAATCAGAGAGCTGACTAGCCCTTGCGCATAATTCCCATAAAACTGAATTTCCTTCAAGGCTTTCCATACTCCTGCCCCCTTCAGCAGCTGTAGTCAAACCTCTTATTAGTTTACCCTAAATTAATAATTCTTTTTTCCAGCAAACTTTTTGCAAGAAAACAGTGTTTTCTGTAATTAACACTTTTCTCTCAAACTTTTTTGTTAGCAGAGAACACCAAGTGCACAGACTTTTATGCACATACACATTTTTAAAACAATCAATATAGTAAGTCAATAGTTCTTATTTTCTGACATTGCAATTCAAGTTCCCATTTCTAACATTTTCCTTTGATACTGAGTTTTCCTTTAATATTAGCTACCAAATATTATTTCTTTTTCATGTGTCATACATGCAGCAAATATCTTAACTCCATCTGGTTTTAAACATTTTAATTACTACAATTTCAGATAGAGTATGATATATTTAAAAAATAAAATTGTTTCAGCTTTGCATCTCCCATTAATCACTACACTGTAAATCCACTAATTATGATATACAACTTACCACTAAGATTGCTTACAGCTGATGTCAATGTAATGGAACTGCAGTCTATCTTACTATTTTTCTCAATTTACTATGGGGTTCTTTGTACACATCGCTGCCAGATTCTTTATAGTTTCCCAAGAAAACATGAAGAGCTGAAAACTCCATTGTTCTTTCATTACCTCCTTATTCAACGAATAACATTCAGATATGTTCCATCGATTTTTTTCTGTTTATCTATTTTTTTTCCACAGAAGTGTTAATTAGAACTCCTAAAGATGTCTGATTTTTTAATATCTATAACCAGGCACTTTCTTTATGTCTTTGGTGCTTGTAACTAACACAGATCTTCACTGTTCATGACAGAGGACTCTTCAAACAGGGAGTCATTAACAGCAGTGTTTTCCAGGAGACTAATATTGGGAAATCAAACACTATGTTCTGCAGTTTACAAAACAAACATTTAGCTTTCACAGAAAAAAACCCAAAGGTTTATATTACACACGTTTCAGGTGCTTTTTCCCCCCTATTTTTTTCCTCCATCTCTCACATGGGTACTCATTGGAATCCATCCATCATATAATAATTTTGCACTCAAGTTTCAGGATTTTTCTCTTTCCCTGAATGCATATTGCCCACATTTGGGCACATACTCAGATTGAACTTTGCTGCATACCAATGTATTTCCCAAATAGGGAAATGGGCATACAGAAAGGTCAGGCTGCACTTCAGTGCTAATCCCACTGACAATATATACATGAATTCAATAAGATTGGTTTCATACTGGATTTTCCATAATCGTCAAAGCCATCTCAATAAGCTGGAGAGGCACATGTCCCTCCCCACACTAAACCCTAATTCCTATTCCACTGTGCACAGCATGCTAACCCATTCTCTACCAAAACCTTCATTTTCCAAAAGGTGGAAAATACTCCTTTCATTTTTAGGGCAGCTTCTCCCTACACCATCATCATGAGTGTCTAGAGACTACAAGGAACTTGGATTCTTGTGAATGCAGGCCCAACAGCATCTGCCTATAATAATCGGCTTTCACCTAAGAAATGGCCAAAACCTGCTTTAACCAAACACTTGAGTGCTATCTATTCAAAATTAAGAAACTAAGGGAGGATGAACTGCTTATCTAGTAATGTAACCAATCTTCTTGGAAAGAAAGTCAGATATTCCCTTCTTTGAGAAACTAAATTTTATGCCAGGATTTTACTGTCCATCACATCATCGCATGGAGGTTCTCCACTTCTATGCAGCTAACTGAGGCTCCAGAGACAGCCTCAATAAAGACACCAAGAACAGCCACTGGGGTCCACATTTTAAGTTGCACCAGTGAGCATGGCAGAATCTCCAAGCCACCAGTACCCTGAAATAATTCCCTTGTCCCCATAAATCTCAAATTAGCCTTAGATAAGAGTAATAAATGACAACAGGACAAGAGGAAATGGCCTCAAGTTGCACCAGGGGAGGTTTAGATTGGATATTCGGAAAAATTTCTTCACCAAAAGGGTTGTCAGGCACTGGAACAGGCTGCCCAGGGAAGTGGTGGAGTCACCATCCCCGGACGTATTTAAAAGATGTGTAGCTGTGGTGCTTAGGGACATGGTTTAGTGGTGAACTTGGCAGTGATAGGTTAACAGTTGGACTCGATGCTCTTGGAGGTCTCTTCCAACCAAAACGATTCTATGATTCTATAAATGCGCTTAGAAGGCAGCAGTGACCAAGTACACCACAAAGAAATTCTGCAAAGAAAAACATGTCACATGGCACTACTAGCCAAACACAGTGAGGGCTCAGGCTTTGTGTGTATGGCATGGCTGGAAAGCTCAGAATCGCTTTGGCTGCCACCCTCCTTCACCGGCTCTCTCATGGTCCAAATGCAGACTTCTCCTTCCTACTGGTAGCAGCAACAGCTGTTGGACACAGCATAACTGAACCAAAGCACATGCTGTTTCTCAGGCACAGCACGGTATCATATGCATGGGGCAGACATACCTGAAGTAGTGTTGGCTTACAGCAGACAGAGAAAAAAACAGTAACAGTTTTCAGTGAGATACACACGATTCTTTTCTTACTGCTGAAATTTTCTTGCTTTCCTAACCTTTAAGAAAAAAGATCTCTGCCTGCATCTTTCCTCTAGCAACAAGTAGGGTCCTACAGAATTCTACAGGGTCTTTGTACCCACAGAATATATTTAGCAGTAGGGACTAAAAGGGCAATTATTAACACCTGCGGGAAGCATAGGTACTGTTCCATAAACTTAAAAGGTATGTTGGGCTTTTTATTAGGATGAGGATCTATAGCACAAAACTTCCTTCATCTGAGTGTATCTCAAAATCTGTTTTGCGAACACTGCTTCAAATGATATAATGTTCCTGAAAAAGTAAGGTATTGAGGAAAAACAAAGTAAGAGTGCCACCTACTGTTCTTATTTAAGAGAAGACTGTTGAATGCCAGTTTCTTTTCCTCACCTTACACTACACACTGAAGTATGCTTAGCCTCACAACCAGCTGAATGATACTGGTTCTATTGCATATGCATTTTGATGACAACACTCTTTAAAACTGTTTCTGGCATCCACCAGGAATTGGTTAATGTTTTGCACTGAGCCTTTAGCAACTTCAGTTCAAATCTCAGTCACAGAAAATTTCTTCCAGCTCTCAACATGCAAAAGCAAAGAGCTGCAAGATACGTAGAGAATTTACTGGGTACGCATCACTATCTGAATGTCCTGTTCTTATATTCTTCCCTAGGAATCTGCTACTGGACACTGCTGAGCACATCTTAATGTCCTACCAGTTCAGTAATAGTCCATAAAAGGAATGTTTTCCTATAACAACCTTACCCTGATAACAGCACTAAAACAAAAAATAGAGGTAAGCTCTCAAAAATACCCCTGATATCTGCAACAAAATAGTAATAATTAGTAGTTAACAGATACAAAATCCAGTATTTTGATTATTCCTTTATATGTTAAAGAGATAAACTATCAAATTCACACACAAGTATTTAATTCCTTCAATTTAAACAGAAACAAACTTAAATAAATATCGCTTTGAATGTTTCCATGGAAGAAAACTCTCACGGATTTCTTCAAATACAAATACTCTGCATTGGGCCTCCTTCCTAAGGAGGAAGCTTATGGTCTCCAGTAAGGACAAACTTCTGAGTCCTTACATAATTTTAATTAACTGAGGATAACATACTTAACTTGAACAGTTAAGGTGCATCTACATTAGCGGTTTAGTAAGCAGCATCATTTCTCTTAGGTATGAATGTGCTGAGTATCCGCACTCAGAGTTACAAGGAACACACTTTGTGCACACAGCCTGTTCACACACTATGGACAACGAGGCGATCAGGCCCAGTCAGCACAGGTTTATGAAAGACAGGCCCTGCTTGACTAACTTCATCTCCTTCTATGACAAGGTGACCCACTTAGTGGATGAAGGAAAGGCTGTGGGCTTTGTCTACCTGGACTTTAGTAAAGCCTTTGACACCATTCCCCACAGCATCTTCCTGGAGAAACTGGCTGCTCATGGCTTGGATGGGCGTACTCTTTGCTGGGTAAAAAACTGGCTGGATGGCTGGGCCCAAAGAGTTGTGGTGAATGGAGTTAAATCCAGTTGCAGCCAGTTACAAGTGGTGTTCCCCAGGGCTCAGTATTGGGGACAGTTCTCTTTAATATCTTTATCAGTGATCTGGATGAGGGGATCACATGCACATTCAATAAGTTTGCAGACGACACCAACCTGGGTGGGAGTGTTGATCTGCTTGAGGGTGGGAAGGTGCTACAGAGGGATCTGGACAGGCTGGATCGATGGGCCGAAGCCAATTATATAAGTTTCAATAAGGCCAAGTGCCGGGTCCTGCACTTGGGTCACAACAACCCCAGGCAATGCTACAGGCTTGGGGGGGAGTGGCTGGAAAGCTGCCCACAGGAAAAGGACCTGGGGGTGTTGGTCGACAGCCGGCTGAATATGAGCCAGCAGTGTGCCCAGGTGGCCAAGAAGGCCAACAGCATCCTGGCTTGTATCAGAAACAGTGTGGTCAGCAGGACTAGGGAAGTGATTGTCCCCCTGTACTCGGCCCTGGTGAGGCCGCACCTCGAATACTGTGTTCAGTTTTGGGCCCCTCACTACAAGAAAGACATTGAGGTGCTGGTGTGTGTCCAGAGACGGGCAACGAAGCTGGTGAAGGGTCTAGAGCACAAGTCCTATGAGGAGCGGCTGAGGGAACTGGGGTAGTTTAGCCTGGAGAAGAGGAGGCTGAGGGGAGCCCTTCTTGCTCTCTACAACTACCTGAAAGGAGATTGTAGAGAGGTGGGTGTCAGTCTCTTCTCCCAAGTAACAAGCGATAGGACAAGAGGAAATGGCTTGAAGTTGTGCCAGGGGAGGTTTAGATTGGATATTAGGAAACATTTCTTCACTGAAAGGGTTGTTGGGCATTGGAACAGGCTGCCCAGGGAGGTGGTTGAGTCACCATCCCTGGAGGTATTTAAAAGACATGTATATGTGGCGCTTAGGGACATGGTTTAGTGGTGGACTTGGCAGTGCTAGGTTAATGGTGGGACTTGATGATCCTAAAGGTCTTTTCCAACCTAAACGATTCTACGATTCTATGGTTTCCCTCTTAAACTAAGCAGAAAGCTTCACACTGGGATGCAATCCAGAGTGCCCAGTGTTAGTGGGGACATAAAGTACAGCCTTTAGAGTAAGAATTCAGCAACTCTGAAGTCCTCCTGCTATCTGCAAGCAACAGTTCTGGAAATATTTGCATGCCTCATTTTTCCTCTGTAGTTGAAGTAAATCCAAGATGATCAGGAAGGTAATTGGAGATCAGTCACCAGCCTCTGGGCCTTTTGAAGAAAATAAAAGGCAGAGCAGCATCTTGGTGGGATCATCACTGCGAACTGGTAGCTGACAGACACAAACTTATACCTGGCCTTTCTACTTCCAAAGAGGACAACTTTAACGCAGTATTTACGTCGTCAGCGTAAGTGATCTTATACCACCATTACATCTTCAGTTCATGATAACTAAACTAAGGGCAGCTACCTGAGGGTCACCACCTCCATTCTGTCAAGAGATTATTACTCTGGTGAACCCAGTCAGGGAAAGGACCAAAAATTTCATTGGGAGGTTGAACAACCTGATGGCAGTCTGACAAGGTCACAAGGAAGCTGATCTGTGCAGAGTCCCATCCCACAGAATCAATGTTGCATCAAGTTAAAAGAAAAAATGAAGGCAACATTTGAAAAACAGGGACAGAAACTGTCTCTGCTAAACCCAGGCAAATCCATCCCTGTTACAGGGAGTTGAAGAATTTTGTCTGGGAGAAGGAAAATAAGGCTACTGCACTACTCAACCTGCAGTCTCTGGTGTCTGGAAGAGACCAGAAGACCCTCTTGAGAGATATTCAAAGGCTTTGGAAAAAGGAGATTAACCACCCTCCCCAGTGAGAACATCCTTATACCCTGGAGTTTCAGCACGGGAAGTTCTGAAACAGAAGAGATTTGGTAATGTTAGAGCTCTGACTTTGACTCAATATAGTACTGGTGGGAGATGGCTAATTCCTATTGTTCATCACTTCTGGAAGATTGCCTATCTATTGCTCGTGGTGAAAGCCTAGACCTAATCTTTAAGGAAAAGATCTCTGCCTGCATCTTTCCCTTAGCAACAGCTAACGACACAATGAAGCCATGTTTCCACATAGCTGCAGTAGTTTGACTTAAGGGATAGGGGCTATAGGCTTAAGGGATAAGCAGCTATTTTCATATGATCATACATTTAATTTGTTTTCATTAGGACAACAGCGAATCAGTTGGTCTCCCTGCCCTTATGGGACTGTGCGTTACCCATACTCACGTAAATGCAGCATCTCGCAATGCGTTAGGAGAGTCTGCTCTGAAACCATAGGCAGACAGTGCTGTTAAGCAGGGTAAAATTTAATTCCACTCCAGAGAAAACAGCAGTAACAAGGAAAGCATGCTACAAGGAAGACTGCAAAAGGGTGAATGTTGAAGGTGCTGTTCCACATACTGCTGTGTGGGGGGTCAAGCACACAGATGAGCATTATCCTTTAACTGATAACACAGGCTCCGGAAAAGATTTTCAGTGGTGCCCCAGGTGTTACCATATTTTGTCATTGTCCTTCCTCTGCTGTGTTTTTTCTTTCTCATTTTGTATTTTCCAGTATGCCATCAAAAGGCACTGCAAGGGATGATTTTTATTTTTTAAAACAAATGGCTACTACCTTATTTTCTGGCAGTACTGGCTATGGTACAAGCAGGGAATGGAAGGACTGGACACAGAAAGTAAAAATGGGAGGAGGGAGCTGGAGGAAGGGGATCTCCAGTTGCAGAATACTTTTCCAGGAAGGGTGGGATATAGTTACTGGGCAGATACATATTTCTTGCTGAATTCCTCTACTTCAACAGAATATGAGCTTTTTCCATTTAAAATCCACTCTTAATTTGAAATTGGCTACTTTTTGCAAGGTACAGCACTTCAACGTGCCCTACGTACAACCACTCCTGTGATAACGTTTCTTTGCCAATGGCAATTTTAAAAACAGGTCCATTTTTGTGTGTTTCACTTTCCAAATATCACACAATCCTGCAACTGCAAACATTAGGTCAGCAACTAAGAATTCTGCAACTAGGTCTGCAACTCTAAAAATTAGTCTTTGCCCAAAATGCTCTATGCAGTCTGCTTCTTGCATTCATCATTGACTTAGAATTGTCTGTGCAACTTGACCTTTCCCGCAGGTTTTCTAGGCATGCTGTGTGTTAGCTTCCTAAACTTTTCTGCTAATTTAGTTCTCATATAATTCCCTTTTCAGTGTCTCAAAGCTTCCATCCACAAATTTATTTCTTGTACAAGGATGACAGTTTGGGTTTGAGAGGAACTTCAAATCTCTGTCCCTACCAACAGACACCTACAAAGTTTAACGTGCAAGTTTCCTTTTCTCTGCAGTAGGATCTCTGCGCAGGACACCTGATAAGGATGTGTATCTCAGCACAGTTGGGAAATCCTCATAACTCAAACTGTCTGATGATTTCACTGAAATTTTGAACACAGAATTGTCATATAAAATCCACGTACAGAACAGTATCTCAAGCCTCTGTCACAATCTTCCCAACAGTGGACTTGTCAGCACTGATGTGCTAAGATGGCAGACAACCTTGAATTAAAATACATATAATATCACATTGCCTGTGAAGAGCAGCGTGTGAGCAAGTCAAAACATCATCACTACAGCAACGCCCCCAGTAAAACAGGAATAGACCAGCAAAGACTAGAGACATATCCCACCAATCATGAGTGAACAACACTGGAACAATCCAGGAATCTGTAAAATCTCAAACTGCAAAAAAGCTGAAAGGATTAACTGACTGCTTCTCAACCCTCCTGATTCAAGATGTTGTAGTGGAGCTCCCACACCTGTGCCAGAAAATTGCAACATGCGAATACTCTCAGGTCATATGCTTTTAGCACACAGATAGTAAGAATAGGCTGATAGGTACTAACTCAGTATTGTCATGTGTTAAATGTACAAATGTTTATAGCTTTGCAATTATTGCTATATTTGAAAGTATAGAATCATAGAATAGAATCATCAAATAAAGCCATTTGGTCAAACTATACCATCAGAGCTATGGACTGTTAAGGATACGCAACAAACACCAGAAAGTGATAACCACACATAGCTCCAGGATCAACAGGTGGATACACTGGCTTTCCAGCTCTTGGCTCTCTTTGTTGTTGAATTACCACCGTTCTTCCACTCTTCACTCGTGATTCATTAGAGGAAGATGATAAGCAAGAAGCAGCAGGAGCTCCAAAGTACAAGATTTATATTGAGTGTTCAGACTCACAGATGAAAACACTGAGATCTCTCAGAACAACGATATGTTCAAAAAAGTGTCTCTTCCAGTTGCTGATCCTGCTCCTGCCGCTCCCTGCTCCATGAAGCATGTACTTCCCCTGCATGTTAAGAATGAGGGGTGGGAGGGGCTAGGATGTGCCGTAAAGGCATGCCCTTAAACAGCAAATACAATGCTGACATCATTGCTGCAGTTCTGGAATCAGATCAGATACAATCATGAAAGTTGCCCTGCACATCCTAAATACTTCTATTCCTTCTTGCCCTTTTATTACAATAGCTGTGTTGCAACTTAAATGCACTGTATTATGTGCCAGGTGCAATGCAGTCACACATCAAAGAAATGTAAAGGTATTTAATTGCCATACCATCCTGTGGAATGATACAAGCTGGTACTTCTGGGCCGAAAAAAAAATCAATGCAGCAATTCTGAGAGATGAAAACTTCAGAGGGAGTCAAAGAGAATGTAAAGTGTATAATTAAGAGCAGGATCTAAGCCTGTCAGGACTGCTTTTTGCTTGCAACTACATTTGGCCTCTTCCACCCTGACTGGGCAAGGACCCCAACAGAAGTAAAATCTAGTTGTTTTGCCAGAACACAGCAGGGCTTTGAAAGAATTCTGAGATCTTTGGTGAGATTAGTGGAATAACTTAATAGGCAGTCATGTTGGTAGGTAGAGAACAAAAAGACATTTGCATTTCAGACTGCCTGCGTGATTTGGGAATAGCGGAGTAAGAAAAATAAGCCTGAAGAAGCCTGAAGCTATTCTGCACTAAGGAAAAAGCCCTGACAGAAAGAAAGTGGATGAAAGAGATGAAGTTAAGGGAATAAGATTCTGAAAAAAACATACAAAAATACTTATTTCACGTCCAGGCTAATGCAATATTGTTTAGTGAACACAAATAAGCAGTTGATTTTTCTCATTTACATTGTGGAGTCATGGAATCAGAATAATTCAGGTTGGAAGGCAGGTCATTCCAACCTGCTCAAAGCAAGGTCCGCTACAAGGCCAGATCAGGTTGCTCAGGGCTTTATCCAACTGGGTCCTGAAAACCTCCAAGAATGGACATCCTCTTGGATGTCATGGACCATCACAACCTCTTTGGATACCTTTTCCATTGTTTGATTGTCCTTAAGGGAAAAAGCTTTTTCTTTCCAGCACAAACTTCTAGTTGCAATTTATGCCCATTACATCTCATTCTCCCACCACACCACCAGAAGAGCCTGGCTCCATCTTTTTGATAAGCTCCTTATAAGCACTGGCAGATTGCTATTTAGGTTTCCTCTGGAGCCACCTCTTCTCCAGGCCAAACAAGCCCAGTTCCCTCAGCTCCCCCCAGGACAAATACTTCAACTCCCTGAACATTTTGATGGCTCTCTGCTGAACTTTTTCCAGTTTATTATTATCATCCTTGCATTTGAGGTACCCAAAGCTGGATGCAGATGTGGTCTAATGAATACTGAATCCCTTAATCTCCTGGATGTGCTGTCAATACAGCCCAGGAGACTGTTGGCACTGTTTGCTGCCAGGGCACACCGCTGGTTTACGTTCAGCTTTTTGCTCCCCAGGCCCCCCAGGTCATGCTCAGCAGTGCTGTTCCCCAGCCAGCCAGTCCCAGCCTGTATGACTGGGAAACCAAAATTATAGAACAATATAGGTCAGACCTCTGGAGGTCATCCAGTCCAACTCTTTCTCAAAAGCAGGGCTAACCTCAAGGTTAGATGAAGTGGGATCCATCATCTAAACCTGAAACCCACAAATGACATACACAAAACAATCCACAGGAAGTTTTAAATTCTATTTCTAAAGGAATCTTTAAAACACTATTATTATTACTATTTTCCAAGTACATCATAACCAATAAAAGCCGGTACTATAAAAAGGTAAAGAGATGACAGCAGCTGAAAAAATAATGGAAGCACTCAAAAATAATTATTTGATAATAGCAAGGACAGGGAAGGTGAAGGATTTTAGTGAAATGTGTATTTGAATGAATACCAGACCCAGGCTCACTTGAGTTGCATTGGGAAGCAAATGCAAATATAAGACAGCTTTTGAGCACAGCCATGAAAATAAGGCAAATCTTCAGGGCAGATAAAAATGATGGCCTGAAGTGACCACAGCAACAATGATCATCCAGACTTCTCTCCCGGGTTCAGTCTGTTTTCATACTGAAACTGTTCATGCCTCTCAAAGCTCTGAAAAGACTATCCAAGAGAGTCAGTGCAACAGACTACTCCACAGGAGCAGGCTGGGACACAGGCGGAAGATGCAAACATGAGCAGCCCCTGTCCCTGCAGCAGAACTCAGCAGTGGGATCTTTGCAAAGCACAGAAATTGGGTACATGTATCACTAACCCCAACATGTGCCCACCTCCTATCTCTGCCTTGACTGAGGCTCTGGTGAGGGCTGCCCCATTCGCTAGCTTGCTCGTCATCTTACAGCTTTTTCCTCTCCCTAACAAAGACACAGAAGATACATACCCATTAATCTTTCCTTTTGTCCCCCAAGCTACCTGCCATGTGCCCCGGGAGAATCTCAGCTCTGCTCACACACTTGGGGTGGCAGACAGCAGGGTCCAGTGCATTGCCAGACACACGTGTCATTAGCAGACAAAGGAAAGGATGGGAAATTGGGAACGAGGAAAGGGGAGAGAACAGCTTGGAAGAAGCAAGGGGAAAATCAAAGGGCAGCTCTGGTACCATACCTCCGGAACCTTAGTTCCCTCTCAGGGAGAAAACTAGATCATCCTCACTGGGGATCTGCACATTTTATGGTGCTGACGACTCAGATCATGCCCTCAGAACCAAGCGTCCCACAGCTGGCAGGAGAAGCAGCAGGGAGCAGCAGTTCACCCACGTTGCCTGGTAAAGGCAGCCACCCACCACTCTAACTGCAGTGTCAAACAGCAGAATCACTAAAAACAGTGAAAGCCTCCCAACCCTGTCACTGAGCGTAACACGTATAAAACCACTCACTCACACAAAGATCTTCACTACATCTGCCCAGATCCAGCTGAATCCCACATGAAGTAGTGAATAAAAGTTATGTAGACTTTGCTACAATACTGTCGCTTGAGTTAACTGTTTGGAACTGTAATGGGACAAGGATGCCCAAGTACTTTGCTTGTTTGTCAAAGTTACAGTTGCTGAGGTTGATCAACTTCTGTACCTGGTGGCTCGATCTGGTCATAACTCATTGAAAGCTGTCATCTGGCAAGGCTGTGGTCACACATTCTGATTGCAAGTAACAATCCATGCGACAAACCAAGGAACAGTTGGCCAACACATCTGTAGGGTGCAGTCAACAACTCAAGTGCTCTTGAAAACAATATATTGTAAAAATTCCTGGTTCTGCATACAGAGATCTCTGCCTGGAGATCGAGCTCAGGGACACCCAGAGAAAAACCCAAGCCTCACCGACTCCAGGAAGACCCTCAAAGACTGAGTGGCTGTAGATCAACATGCATGTTATGGACAAGGACAACAGAATAACCACAGGCTGTGATCCAACAATCCCGACATGTAACCTCTGATCAGGAGATCAGAGGATGCATCTGTTGTCACACTGACCTACCTCATCACACTAAGACATTTATAAGCTATTCATATTTAGCATATTGTATATTTTAATTGATGTTAAAAGACAAGAAATTTCCCCATAACATTTCCACAAGAAACTGCCTGTTTGAATTGAGACTGTTGTAAACTGTTTCACCCACAAAACCTTGAAAAGCTTAGATAGCTCAAGACAACCCCATCACACATAAACAAAATCCATTTCACAATGGAACACACCCCGCAAAGACAGAGCATTTAATATATCAAATGCAAAGAATAAAATGGTGGAGGACGTGGTTTGCTCAGCACAGGGACAGCAGAAATTTATATTTAATTTTTCAAAGGTATTTTAAATATGGATCTTATATTGCAAAGCACATTAGCTTCTTAAGGCAGAAACTAAAAATGCATTATCACAAAAGCAAACCTATATCTTAGGATCTTAATGAAACAAGACCAATAAAAATTATCTAACTATCTGCTAATTCAAACTCATCCAATAAAATAAAAGAAATGAAGCAACTGCAGTACTTGTAGGGAATTTCAAGAACAAAAGTTCTTTTCCATTCTCTTGGAGATTCTGAGCTGCATTTCCTTCAGCAGCAAGTATAAAAGGCACTTCCAAGTGGTGCCTAGTACAGTGCCATAAGATCTGCTGGCAAACATCTAGAGCTACCACTAGAAACATCATTCAGCATTTAAGTTTAGGATTCCTTATCATCAGTAGTTTTTCTTCACCACCCAGCTTGGTTTTTCAGCAACCTAAACTTAAGATAAATGTGTGATTTCCGATCCTTTCCTATGCAAAGCAAATGAAGTTTTTCAGTTGTTAAAAGGGAAAAAAAAATTCCTTTTACCAATGTACTTTTTTTTTGATCTTTCATCCAATCTACTTGGATAATTCTGTAGTGTGGAAAGAAATTAAATAGGAATCTGAATCTTGCAACAAAAAAATGAGACTGAGTTTTAGAAACCACTTAAGTTAGGTATAGTAATGAGAACAGAAATATTTATGTATTATCATTGGTACTGTATATTCCTGGTTACTAGAGTATTCTTAAAATTCAGATCTAAATGCAGCATACTGGCTCTGCGAAGAAGCTGTAAAAGGACAAATACACAGGTTTTTCCCTATGAAAGAACAATGTATCTGTTTGTTACCTTTTAAGTATCTTCTCTTTCACATGTCATTCTCCACTAAAAATAAATGAAATAACCTATACCGCACAAAATATCTGGTAATACTTGTGTGTCTGCTACCACCTGCTGACAAACAGCATTATTGACTTTATCCTAGTCAATCTTAAAGAAGCAACTATTTCCCTATAAGAAAGTTTCCACTGCTGCTACAGTGGCTGACAGTAAAAGCTATATAAATTTTTTAATACAGCATGTTGTATCCATAATAGGCCACTAATTTCGTATTCACTCAGCTTGTCTGCACCACAGATTCACCACTGACCAGCATATTCCGCTCATAAAGCAGCTACTATATCCTTCATTCACTGAAGCTGTTCAGCTATTGCAGATGGTTACTGTAGTCAATTACTGAGCAATTACAAGAAACTGATCCCTCATTTACAAAAATCCAAACCTATTTGATTTCTTACATTAGCCATAAGACTTTCCAAATGACAAGTCAGTTTCTTCCGGTCTTATTTCCGAATCTACAATGTGGAATTAAAACATTGTTTTTCCCCCAGTTTTAAAATTAACAGCAGAATGGTAGTAGAAATGACCACCTTTGCATCACCCTACTTAATTTTACAATGCTTTAAGTAAAATCCTCGATTGGATATTATTGTTATTGAGAAAAAGACTACCAAAAACCTAAAGTGAAACAGAGAAACACATCCTCAGTTTCAGGTATCTCACACTAAATTGCAGAGGTGTGACAGTAAAAAGACAGTAGTTTACAGTGATGGCCTGTATTTGACTATATGGTAGACTAAATGAAAAAAGTATTTGTAATATTTACTTATACATGCACTTCCAAACATTCTGAAAAAACCCAAAGGCTCAGAAAAAGTAATTTCATGAAAGCAGAATGTGGAGCTATACTATGACAGTATGGTTTGCCTGACAAAGTTAATCCTATTAAGATTCATTAAGTCTCCTGGCTTAGCTGATGAATCTGAGCTTGGAATCTCTATTGAAGAGTGACAGGGCTTTAAGAGTGGTTATTTCTTCCAGGCTTACATACATTTAGCGAAAGGAGTTCTAAATGAGAGGTTTAACCATTTAAATGTCTTACTCACTTTCCATTGTACAGTCATTCATTAATATTTTTTTTTTCATCTGGCAAAAAAAAAATAGTATTTTTCACTTGACTTTAAGTTCCAGCATGGAGTGGTCAACTGGGGTTTTTTGTCAGAAATTTCCAGCTGAGCTTAAAACTACCTTTTTCCTGCACTTCCATCCCTTAAGCAGCTGAAGCCGGACACCAAGTGTTGCTGAGAGAAGACCAAAAAGCCAACACCAATGCTGGGCCACGGATCCAAAATACCCTGAACGCCTCAACACCAGCCTGATTCCACTGAGCAGATCATGACCAAAAAAACTCTCCTACCAGCTTCCTAACTTCAGTATCAAATGCTAAAAACATAACTAGAGCTTCTTGCCCCTTTTCTGAAAAGGCAGGGTTATTTTTGAGGAACGTAATTTCAGTCACAGAACCAGGAGAGGCAGTTCTGACTTGGCGCTGCCCTGAGGAGAGGCAGCCACTGGGGTGTGGAGACCCACCTTTGCTCGTCCTCCCAGGTATAGGACCAGCCACCGTCCTTTCCCCCTCTGAGGGGGCAAACGAGGGGGGATGAGGGCAGCCCTGGAAGCGCTACCCGTGCGGGATGAGCAGCCACCTTCCCCTCCACTGCCCCAGAGGGAGAGACGAAGCTGCCCAACCCCTCAGGCTACCGCCGCGGGGCAGGGAACCGGCGCCCGCCCAAGTCTCGCGAGAAGCCGCCAGGAGCGGCGCCGCTGCCGCCGCCGCCATGGAGCCGCCGCTGAGCAGCCCGCCGGGGCTGTCCGCCATCCTGGCGGTGAGGAGGGGGCCGGGGCAGGCCTGCCTGCCCGCCCGCCCGGGGAGAGAGGGGGAGGCACCGGCCGCTGAGGCGGAGGGGGAATCCATGGAGCTGGCTCCTTCCCCGGCTTGGCACGGGGCGGGCTGTGAGCGCGGTCCGTGACTGAAGTCGGTTGCCGTTTCGGTGCGGGAGGAGGGCAGCTGCTCGCGCTAGCAGCCTGGTGACGCTGCGGCCATAGCCTCATCTCCTTTCGTTTTGTCCGTAGAGGACGGACTGGTCCGAGCCCTGGCTGGTGGGGCTGGCGGTTTTCCACGTCCTCTGCTTCCTCCTCACGTGCGCCTCTTTCCAGCACTACCGGGTGCAGATAGGGCACTTCCTCTGCATGGGTGAGTAGCGGCTCCGCGCGCCCGCGGGCGTTCGGGCGGCGAACGGCGTGTGCGTCGTTTCAGCTGCCCGTACTGCCACGTAGCTACTGTTGGTCTCTGGCTGTTTCCTTCAGGTACTTGCACAGCGCACGGTTTTATACTTTGCAGCAGATAACGTGCGTGCAAATTAGTATTTCTCTTGTAGTAATGCATGTGTCTATGCATGATAAACTGTTATGGAAGCTGGCTTGACCTATAAATATGTATTTATTTAGTTTCCAAGGCTGTATGAAGATGCGACTTAAAACTCTGGCCTTGGGATCTGGAATGAGTAAGGTTTCTGCATGATAAATGCTGTGTGTATCACAGCTTCCCAAGAAATGGTTGCTGTGCTGGAGAAGCAGAAAAGAAATGGTGTGAGAGCCAGCAGTTGCTTTGTGCTCTGCCGCCTTCTAATGCTGCAGTTCAGTGAATACGATCAGCTTTCAGCTGGATTCGTTTCTGGGGCAGGTTCACCGTACGCCCCGCTGACGGCTGTGATAATGGCATGAGGAAGAGCAAGACTGGTTCAGTGCATTGCGATACCAGCTTGTCGTATCTCGGGGTTTATCAGACTTCAGCCTGAGAACCCACAGTGGCCTTGCCTAGCCAAAGCTGTGTCTTTGGTAGCTGACTGGATGAAGGTCTAGTAGCTTTGCAGAGGGTGTTTGGTTTAAGTAAGATGGCATGGATTTGGGTTAGATCTATGTATTATGAGCAGTACCTTGGTCCTAGCCATGGGTTGGATGTTCTGGCGGGTTAGGTTTTTTTACACAGTAGCTCAGTTCTGTCATGCTTGCAGGGTAGTGGAGGAAGAATGAGCAATTGAAAGAGGTTTGCAGACAAAAAGCCACTTGAAGACTATGTTGACTTTTTGAAATACCATTTAGTGAACTGGTCAAGTTGGGAGAGGAAGTATAGCTTCTTCAAAACTGCAAATAACCTAGCTAAAGCTAAGGTTTCAATAACATTAAGTACCCCCAAAAAGGAATCTAGAAACCTTATAACTTCTATACATCCACTTGTAACTGTAGAGTTTAAAATGATCTACAGAGGGCAAAATAACAATGCCCTGTTTATGACCCATTAGGCCTGAAAGTTCCCTATAAGAACACATGCTTTTCTTTCTTAAATTTAATACTAGACATTCAGAATTTCCGGTGACATGCTGTTTACTTTGGACCCTTTATCTAAAGTATTCCCGGTGTTACTAACACTAATTTGAGTGCGCAAGGTCTAAGTGCATTGGAAGAAGCAGTGGAACTGATCGTTGCTGACTTTTTAATCCAGATATGATGCAACTTGCTGTTAACAAGAAGAGTGCATAAAAATATCTATATTTAGTCCAAGCTTTCCTTGTACCTGAAAAACTGAACTACTTTTGATATATCTGCAAATAATTTTGTATTGTAGATAGGCAGAAATAACTGAGGAAATTATGAAATTATCACATGGGTTTACCTTGGCAGCTGAGCAGCTATAGGTATGTTTATATTGTGCAGTACCAAGCAGAGATAATCCAGATGATGGCAAAACAAGATAGAACTCCTTCCTGTCACCAAACTAGTTATTTAATTGCCTTGTGCAGATCATCTTTAGGCCCTGAATCTGGTTTTTTTGCTTTGTTTCTTGTGGAAAATGATACAAGGACAAACTTAAAATTTTGTAGTTGTATTGCTTTTCTGGTAAACATGTAATTGCACTTTATTTTCTTACTGTCTTGATGGCTTCATATTGCATGTAATTGTTGGGTAAGAATATGCTAGTTTTCACCTGACTGCAGCAGACTACTCTGCTATACACTTATTCAAACAAAGCTTGTATTTTACCAGAATGCTTATATGTAATTAGTACCCTAATTTCAGATAGTAATGTTAGCTATAGCAGTGTGACACTGTAACATCTAGAATGATAACTTAATTCCATACCAATTTTGGGGAGTGCTGGCATTTCTTTTTACAGATGTAACTTAGAAGCAGTCACCAAGAAGATTGTTGGAAAAAATACTGATTTTTTTTTTTTATTATTATTCATTTGTATGCTGAGTTCTTTCTGTAAGCTCAGATAAGCAGGATTTTATGTATGTTTGTTTGTTTGTAATATAGTGGGTATGTTTTGTGATCACTTTATACTTCTTAGTAATTATATGGGACATTTAAATCAGAATTGGTTTTGTGCAATTAAATATTAAATGCATAATTTGATCTTCTGAGGATCAAGAAATTCTAATGACTGGTGTATATATACATCTTTAGTATACATAGCAGAACTGATGGCAGTTTATTCTTAAAGAAATAATCTAATATTTTTCTTTTGTTGTACAGTGGGCTTAGTGTACTGCGCTGAATATATAAATGAATTAGCAGCCATGAATTGGAGGTAAAAGTTTTCACTTTGATTTTCACGTTTAAATGAATGTTCTTCTAAAAATGTTCTTTTTTTTCACATCATTCCCAGAAAACATTAATTTAAAGAGTCACTCATGCCTCATCAGTAGGCTGTGATGGCAGAGGGTCTGTTGCATTGATTGATATAAAGCTTTTGAACAAAACCATACAGTACGACATAGTTACCACTTAGCTTATAAGAAAAGGTGTTTTTTAATAGATAGTATGTATTTATTGTACTGCTTAAAATCTATATTTATATGGATGGTTGTAAACTAACTAGTCAGAGAACTAAGAAAAGGAGAGTGGGATGGTTAAGGGGAAGAGGATGTGAGTTTTGATGTGTATTTTTTTTGGTTTTGTTGGATTTTCTTTGGTAGCTATTCATGTTTAATAAGCTGAAGTTAAGCACTACTACTCAAGAATATCACTACTATTTTATATACTTATTTATATGCATAAAAACATTAAAATTGGTGTGTTTTACTAAGCCTATGTACCAGAATTAAACTGATGGCTTATTTTCATAAGCACTGAACTAACCTTTCCCTGATGTAACTGGAAATTATGTGTTTAACACTACTTTATGCAGGCATCTAATTGTAAGTCTTTATGTTCCACTTCAGGCATACATGACCTAAATTACAGCTTTGCTACATTTATTATTTCTGTTATCTTTTCTAATATGAGTAACCAAAATACCTAAGGAAGTCATTTCAGACACTTCAGGATAAGCATGACTTCTGATGCACAAATGTATGTACTATTGTAGTCGCATTAGTGAATTACTTAATCTATGGTTGTTTTGCACAGTAAAACCTTGAAGAAAAGAAAGACTAGTATTGTAATAAATATTCATAACTGATGAGATATTGACTGTCTCTTTGTTCTGACTTAATACAGTAGAATGCAGGCCTATGCTTGGGGATCCCAAGAAGTAGGATAATCTGTACAATGTCCATGTTATGTGAACTACACTGAATAAAGCTTCCTCTTTTATTTTTCTTTATTTTATTTCTTTCAGACTGTTTTCTAAATACCAATACTTTGATTCAAGAGGAATGTTTATTTCACTAGTATTTTCAGCACCACTGCTGGTGAATACTATTATAATTGTGGTATGTATGTGTTCATTTATATGGATGCTTTCATTAAATTGGTAAGTAAGTATATGTGGATTAGTTAAATTTAATAATTTATGTATTTTTCAGGTCACCTGGGTTTACAGAACTTTGAATGTAATGACTGAACTGAAGACACTACAGCAGAGAATGAAAGCAGAAAAAGAGAAAAAGAAGTAAAAGCACCTAGCACTATTTTTTTTTTTTTTTAATTGTAGTAATACTTGTCCAAGTAATCAGTCCTTCTGTATGTTTATCCAGAAACAGCAATGTTCTTGTGTCTGATGGCAAGAGGACTTTGTAAACTGTGACCATGAACAATTAGGTGAAAGCAGGTATCTAACAATACATTTGAATTGGCCATGAAATTGAGAAACCCAGTTGTAACAGGTCTTTCTGCCCTTCGGTGTAAGATAGTTTTCACCATGACCAAGGCTATTAGTATTGGTGAGACACAACCTTCCAGTCGGTTTCCATTTGCCTATGTATTTTTTAACTATGTCTTAACTGTGTGTTTATTAAGCATCCAGTCTTCTGCTGCTTAAGCCAATTTGAGCTCTGTTGTGAATTCCAGTAAGTGAGAGATTGTGTTCAGAATACCTCAGGAATCCATGCTTCTATGAAGCATTTCACTTCTTTATAAATCAAGTTTCATACTTCCTATGTGTATTGTGTGCCAGTAGCATTTTATAAATAAAATTATCCACTGTATCTTGAATGGAGTTAATTTGAATTAATAGAATTTTTTCTTTCTTTTTTCTCATAAAAATTACTAGTTTAGTAAAATCATGTATTTCATTTGTGTAATTCAAAACGGTCTCTGCATTTTTTTCAATTTACATTTCATTATTTTAATGCCACTAGATATTTTCTTAAAACTGGATGTAATTTTGATGGTATTTTTTGCTTATTTGTAGAACAGAAAGGAAAGAGAGAAACTTTAGAATGTTCTATGCAATTTTGTTCCTATTTTTTTAGATTACCTTTTTTTATGCTTTACTTTTTTTTAATAAGTAACTGAAAATGAGAAATTGACTCTGGTAAAAATAAAGAAGACTTCAGTTTTGCTCAGAATAACCTGATTTTATTGGATTAAGGAAATTTGTGGGGGGAAATGAACACAATGGAAGATTGTCCATACATATTTAGTAAAAGTTGTACGTGGAAGCAGTTAAACCTTTGTGTGGAGACCTAAGCTTCTGTCTAAAATAGATGTCATTTAAGACATGGGAAAGATGATCTACAAAATTGAACTTGAACTAATGTGATGAACAGTTGGGTACAAAACCGCAGAACACTGGTATGTTTTTAAGCTTGCATGTATTTGTGAAATTAATTTTAAATACTTGAATAGTCTTCACAACAGTGGAAGTATGGAGCTGAGGGAGATAAGCAGATGAATATGCATACACAGTTTGCGAGTCTCCTAATTAGGGAGAGAGTGAGACTGTTTCTGGAGGGCTTCACAGCATTGTGGAAGGGCAGCGCAGTGTTAGTCTGGGATCCATTTCTTTACCTTTCCCATGGATTAACTTAGCATGGCTCTCCTCACTCATTGCTCTATCAAGAATTACAGACAGGTAGGCTACTTTATATTAGCAAACTAGGTGGATGCAGGCTTGCTATGTTTTCCCATAATCATGCATTCTGTTGCGACTCTTGGTGCAATGCTGGGCAGTGGCAGCTGTCACTTCTCCATGAAAACGTCTGTGGTGGTCTGGTAGATAGCATGTGCCTTTTGGGAACAGTCCCTGTTTTGAAGGATTGAATAGAATCTATCCAAATGGCTGCAAGATAGGCTGCGGCACCTGTCTTCAGGAGCAAGGAACAGGCCTGTTTGATTTTATAGATAGATGTAGTCCTCCCAGGCTGGTTTAGAAAAGTGCAGCTTTGATGGGGAGAGAGAGGTATGCAATTTTTCATGCATGGCCCTAAGCATGACGACACAAATGTGCTCCTGACTTTCCTTTTGTGAACTGTTCTGCAACGATATCAATACACAGTTGCTTTAGTATCACTTAAAGCTGTAGTACCTTGTCATACTGAGATACTACCTGTTGTCAGTAGATTTTGGCTTCACAGCATGTATGAATTTGATTCACAGTAGATGAGATGGTTCAGAGCAGCTAAGCAGCAAGTCTCTTGCAATGGAAAACAATGTGCCTTATTCAGTACATCCAAGGCCAACTTTACCCAAATAGTTCAGTATTTTGTCTTCTTTCTTATGTGTGAGATTGGAAAAAACGAAAATTCCCTCTTCTGTAAGTATGTGAAACTGGTGACATACAGCAATCAGAACTGTCCTTTCTAGTGTAAGATAGACAAGGTAACCTTACTTTTTCTGTATTGCCCAATTTTGTGTTACTCTTGCTTGGCACAAAATTTATTAGAGAAATTCTCTCTACCTTTGGGAATCCCAAGTGAAATAAAAAAATCTTGTGCTTGCTTAAATTCTCTTTCTTCTTCCTGTCAGTGTAGTTGACCTTTCAGCCAGTATTTCATTTTGTGTTGCATTACCAGAGTAATTTTGCCCTTTAATGTAAGATCCCAGGGCATTACAGCTCTTTAACAAAGTTGAAGAATAAAGAACCCTAGAGTGTGAGTGGCAGGCACTTTATTTGTTTTTAATTAGCAAGTAAAAATCCATTTGAGCTGTATATTACCTGTTGATTTCTGATACTGCTGACATAATGCGATAGCTAGGAGGCGGATAATACTTGGTTTAGAAAGTGTCGATGTGATGGGGTTTTTTTGTCTTCTAAAAGTATTGCTGAGTGAAAGTATAAACAGGTCCAAATTCCAAAATCATATCAATATTTTTTTGAAGGATGAACATCTCAAAATGTACACTTCAAAATTGTAAACTTGGTGTTTCTAAACCTTCCCTGACTACTGAAACTATAATAAGTAAATGTAACAGTTATAGAAGATAAATTTTCACAGACACAAAAATGTGGTTTCCATATATATGTTTGTCAGAAAAATATTCTCATTTTCTACATTTCAGAAAGACTCAAACTTTTATCTCTGTTGTCCTCTAGCTAACCCTGCCTAAGAAACACTAAGTTTAAGAGCTAAGTTTGGGGGGGGGGGGGGAAGTAGGTGTCTTTAGCCATAAGAGAAACCCTCAGAATTAAGTAAAGCATGGCTTTTCTTCATTATGTGACTGGATTTATGAAGTGATAGTGCCATAACATAATGTAAGGGCCTACTGGCTGACAAACCAAAATAATTACATCATTAATTTAGAGACTGTTTTGCCTACTTAGAATGTTGTATGTATAAGTGAATGAGAGCCAAATGTTTAAGGCTGGTGGAATACCTTTGCCTTTAATTGGGACACCTTAATTTAGGTTGCTTGCAAAAGAGCCTCTTTATTTCAGTTTGGAATATGCATACAGAAAAGCTGGTAGCTGCTCCTTCGGAGATCCTTTGGAGAGCAAGACGAGGCAGAGGTGATTTGTTACTGATTCTGTGTATCTTGCAGGCAGTGACTCAAATTTTCAGCCTTGCTTAACATGTCTTTCCACAACCGTGCATGGTGTCAGCCAGTGTGGAAAAACATTAAAAGGGAGAAAGTAATATTAACCTGGCAACTTTACCCTAGTACAAAGTAGTTTTGTTGCATATAAATCTGTGAAAGGATAGATTAGCAGAATTTAGTTGGCAAACTTCCTGGAGTTTGAAGTTGGCCTTGTTCCCTATGGAAAAGTAATAACTGAGATGAGACGAGTTTCCAAGAATGAGAACCTAGAATTCTCTTTTTCCACATCTACTGAAATACCATATCCTTAGCTTGGAGTGTATTTTCACCTCTTTTTGGTCCAATGAATCTCATTATCCTAGACAAAATGGAACAGATCCAATAAGGGAATTCTATTGTCTATTACTGTCTATATTGTCTATATATATTGTCTATTATTGTCTGTAAGTCTATTCCTCAGAAATATTTGCTAGCTTAGTAGATACGTGGTTTGAATATCCCCGTCTCCCATAAAAAACACCTATCTCCCAAAGGCACGGAAGGACAGTAAATTGAGGTCTCCTGCATCCTTGTGTGTATTCTAAATCAAGAACTTTGAAGGACAGTCTTACTACTTTTTATCAACTGGATCTTAAAAGAAGGCATCTATTCTAGAAAAGTTATGTGAGATGGCTATCTGCTGTGGTATGAATCCTAAATGGAGGAAGAGCATACGGAGAATCGCTTTGTGGATTTCAAAATCATAAGCTCAAATCTTGAACTCTTTTTTATAGGAACTGGGAATGTCAGGAAGAGGAGTAGTGATTCTTTGTGTGAACAATATAGAAAAGAATATAGCTGTAATGTAGGGAATGTTCTATTTCTTTAAATACAGCTAAACATTGTTGCTTACTTTTATTTTAAGCCTGAAGAAAAATTAGAAGAAAAATGTAATTTTTCACTGTAGATGAAGACACCATTTTTATAATTAATATATCAAAGTAGGTTTCTCTGTTTAGGAAACTCACATATTGTGTATGTTTGTCTGTTTAAATGTTTTTAATATTTCTAAATATGTTTTAAATATTTTGGTATATTTCAACAAGACACAAGTATTGGTGGTTTTGTGTGCATCAGGGGAAGAGATCATTGCAGTTAACGAAACTCGCCACTGGATGTCACTATTTCACATGCAAAAGCTGACTCAAAGCTTTTCTTCTGAGCCGCTTCTGTAGAGCTTTTCACCATAGCTTCATAAATACTCTCTGCAGCATTTTGGATTGGCCAGGAAAGCTCGGGCTGTAGCCTCTGAAAGCATAAATTGTTACCTGAGCTCCAAGATACATCTCCAGTCACTTTCAAACGTTTGTTGACACTCTTGCTTTTTACATTAAAAAGTATTCCTTGTAGCAGTGGTGATGTCCATATAAGCTTCCAGAGTCAGGACTGGGGGGGTGTTTTGTGTTTTAAAGCTTCCTAATGCAGCAAGGAAATAAATACCTCTTTCGCTCATACCTACATTTCATATGGAGGAGCCTGTCTTTAACCAATTAAAAAGTCTAACAACGAAAAAGAAAACAATTACATTATTGTGTAAACAATATGCAGGAAAGCTCCCTGAAGCAGTCTGGTTCGTTGACTGACAGAGCTTATGCATGTCATCCATTTCTTTCTGATTTACCCTTGCGTAAGGCATCGTTACCAAGCCTGCCCTCAGTACGTTGCATCGCTAGCAGTCACAGTCATGACTGAGGTTCTCAGGGTACCAGAAGTCACTTTAGACTTTCCCCACAATCTGGCAAATGGTACTTGGCAATGTTCAGAGGCTGTATATCTTCATTTGAGAAGTTGTAGGTGCAGAATTCTCTGCTTGATGTTCCCCTTTGTGTACCAGGTTTTGAGCCTGTTGTTTTATTTATCCTTGGAATTCATGTGATCTCTGTTTCCACCCACCACCTCTTTGAGAATACAGACTTCCAGTTTGAATTGACTTCAGTCCTCTTCCTGTATTTACATCCACACACATACACATAACGACTCTGAAAAGATTAGGCACTTATAACCCAGCATACTTGTGAAATGCCAGCCTCGTAACTCAAAACCAATGTGCTTTATGGACCTCTGTTTTGTAATTGTGGTTTAACCCCAGCTGGCAACTAAGCACCACACAGCCACTTGCTCACTCCCCCTGGTGGGATGTGGAAGAGAATCGGAAGGGTAGAAGTGAGAAAACTCATGGGTTGAGATAATGACAGTTTAATAGGTAAAGCAAAAGCCACTTGTGCAAGCAAAGCAAAACAAGGAATTCATTCACTCCTTCCCATGGGCAGGCAGGTGTTCAGCCATCTCCAGGAAAGCAGGGCTCCGTCACGCGTAATGGTTACTTGAGAAGACAAACGCCATCACTCCGAATGTGCCTCGCTTCCTTCTTCCCCCAGCTTTAAATGCTGAGCATGACATCCTATGCTATGGAATATCCCTTTGGTCAGTTGGGGTCAGCTGTCCCAGCTGTGTCCCCTCCCAACTCCTTGTGCCCCCCCAGCCTCCTCGCTGATGGGGTGGGGTGAGAAGCAGAAAAGGCCTTGACTCTGTGTAAGCCCTGCTCAGCAGTAACGAAAACATCCCTGTGTTATCAACACTGTTTCCAGCACAAATCCAAAGCATGGCCCCATACCAGCTACTGTGAAGAAAACGCTACCCCAGCCAAAACCAACACAGTAATCTGTCTTCTTCTGACTAGTTCCTCCAAATTGTGGCCATACTTACACCACTGTTTTGCTGCAAAACTGGAACAGTGCTGTACTGAATAGGAAATATCTCAGAGGACTCAAAAGGAAGGCCTCTACATTTCCGATGTTTGTGTTTATTGTTTCATATAAATATGAACTGTAGGAACCTTTCTCATGTAGTTTCACAGGCATAATGAAGCCAGGAAAACAGCTGTAACTGGTAATACGTTACACTGCTACAAGCACTGACTTTAAGTGGTCCCACTGAAATCGCGGTTGTTTTCTTTGGCACTGTCCAGAGTTAGAACCAGTTGAAACCAACGTCAGGATCAAACGTGTTGCCTCTTTCATCTGAAAATGTTATAATAATTAGCAAGGCATTCAGCAGAACTGATTGAAACAAGGCGCGTTTCTTAAAATGGACAAATTCCAAGTGCCATTTATAACATGCTTGTTAATCCAGCCCTGAATCGAAGAAATACAATCTTGCATACCTTCCCTCCCTTCTGATCCAGCAAAACCCTGAGAAAAAGGGTTTGCACAGTGACTTGAGGGGAGGCAGAGTGATGTTCAGCTGGACAAAGAGGTATCTAGGCTAGGACCCTTCACTGAAATCATACTCATCTCTTGGTTTTAGGATTGTGTAATAAATACACCAAGGTAGTTTCAACTAGCAGGGTGGGATGTGAAGTTTTTCATATAATTAGGACTGAAACACCTTGATCGTAAGGAACACTAAGCTTGGAAGGGTTTAAATATGGTAGAAACAAGCTTTTAGAAATTGTTCAAGTTATTTAAGTAACCACCCTGTGGAATTGGGATAAATACATGAATAAAGGTAGAAGTGTGCTGTTCCTTTGCAGTCTGCAGTAATGATCTACCCAACAGCTCATTAATAATGTATCTTGAAGCAATATATAGTAGGATGTACAAGATGTGAATCATTTTAGGTCCATAACTGTAAGAGTCATGCCTCTGATACCATACTCTTCACTCTTTTCGTAAGAGTACTCAGTTTCCTATAGCCACCCTGGAGAGAATGTGATTTGTACTCAAGCAAAAGCATCACAGAAGTCAGGAAGCTGATGTACCAAACAAATAATATGGAAGTCTTCAGCCCTTCACGGCAAAGAATTTTCTGGCAGAATCCAGGGAACTGTAAGTTTTTTGGTTGTTTAAATGCATTCGATCCACAGCAGTGTTGTAAAATGGGATTAGAAATAGGTTTAATGGCTTTACTTAAAGGCATTGGTTTTGTAGGTTAATTGATAGTGCGACCTTTTGTAAGTAATCACAGTCTGTTTTTTCTTTGAAATCACAGAGTCAACACAAATAAAACAGTCCAATTTTATCTATTTTCTTGTTTCAATGTCCCTAAATCCTAAATTAGACTCATCATTCTACAGTAATTCTCAAAAAGCAGGACACAGCATCCCTCTGATTAATAGAGATTAATTTATAAAAAGAGCTCATGAGACCTATTTCTTTCTAGCAAATTGGTTTATTGATTTTTACCATCAAAGATTCAAATTAATTAGTAAATAGTGTGTGTTATCCAAGTTTTCTGCTTCCCCATGTTGTACAAAGAACAAATTTAACATGCAAAATTAGCTGACTGGATTTATATGTGAGCAAACAATGCCAATTGTAATGGTATATGGTTTCCACGTAATTCTCTTTGAAACAGAAGTAAAAATATTCCAAAATATTATTAAATAGCACTTCTTCAGAAACTGATTTGTCAGTAACTGTTTGATACTTAAAAAAATAATTTGAAAATGTGCAGAACACATAGCTTACAGGTAAGCTATGATTCCCTAAACCATTAACTTGTATAAAGTTTATAAAAACCTTGGCAAGTTTTATATTTGAATGAAATATACTGGAGAGATTGATTTATACCTCTATGTCAGAAAAGAGAAAGCAAGCTGTTCTCCAAGCTCTGAAGAAACTCATGGAGTTTATGACTTTCAACATTTCTACGTTAAGAGAAATCATCCAAAAAGACTCTGAAATCACAATTTTGACATTTTAAGTGGAGTGAAATACGTTGGAGTCTTTCAGATTTTTTTGCAGAACAAACTGCAAGTCATATCAATATATTTGTAAAGTGAATAGTAAGATTAATACACTTAAAGACAACTTGTCATGATCGTATCATGATGGAGAAATATAAAATAAATGCCAAGGAAGTGAAAATTACAGAAAAATGGATATTATTAACACATTTTTTCAACTGACTACTTATTTAATTCTTACACATGTTAATACATATCAATATTGAAGAATTCCAGACTGCAATAGCTCAAAAATGTCACCAAAAATCCAATCAATTGAAAGACGGAGAGCTTGTCCTCTCAAATAAAAACTACTTTCTTTTAAAATTCTAGATGAGGCTTTATAAAAAATGTTGAATGAAAATGATAAAAGTATACTAATTGCATTAAAGTTAATATTCATTGCATTTCTTTATTTTACCTAGTAAATTATGGGTTAAAATACTACCAGTCAGAATATTATACTCAGTTCAACAACACCAAAGCCTTCTGGTTTTGTTGTGTGTATGCCCATTAGGTAGACACATATTAATTCAATTCTAATTGGCAATGTCCATTATCATTCAATATCATTAACTTAGGTAGTTGTCGTAGAAGATACCCTTATAGAGTGGTCATCTCATTTAAATTTAAGCCAGTTAAGTGTGATACACTATAGCTGTATTAACTCATCAGAAAAGAGATAAAGTGGAGAATATACATAATTGTTTCAATTAAATACATAATTGGCAGTATTGCATCTTAGCTAGAAAGCAATCAGTTTGCTTTGTAACCCTTAGAGGGCTCCATTGCTATGTAGTACTGGGAAACAGGCTAATTTGACATCTTAACGTATTCTGACATCTACTGTAATTTAATTTAGGCCTTATATTAACTCTGTTTACATGATTTTAACTGTGTGCAGAACCTTCCAAGCTGGTTAAAAGGTCTGATGACGTAGATTTAAGATTATGAGATGAAGTAGAATGTCTACAAAGCTGTTATGTATAGATTTACAGGAATTAGAATCATAAATGTGACAGGATTCTCAGTTCCCAAATTTCAAAGCACGAGGACTGGTCCACAGGCAAAATGATTAAATCATGACTTAATAATTTCCCATGATTTTCCGAATGCTTCACTGTCCACCCAGAGTGCCTGTGTGTAAATTACAGCATTGCAGTGCAGCTTTTTCTCTTTAACAAGCTGATATACTTAAAGAGGTTGGGGCAGGGGGTTGTCTCCGAACAACAAATCTCTTACAGGCGAAGAAGCTTAAGAGTCCCCCCTTTTCTTCCTTGCAGGGGATTCAAGTGTGACTCAGCTCCTTTCTAGAGGCATGAAAACAGCTAGGAGTAACAACAGCTCTAGCAAAGGGCTAGCATCACAAATAAGAAGAGAAGAAAGAGCACGGATGTGGTAACAGTGAACTCGCATCCACGTATCGACCGTCTGTGTCTAGGAGAAGATGCTATTTTAAAGGCCAAAGTGCGGGCTACCACACGAACTGCGACAGAAGAGACCTTGAAGGACAGTTGCAGCTTCACAGATGGTTCCCTCAGGCTCCTGTGTGCACGGCAAATCGGAAGGGGTCTGGAATGGAACTGGAAGTGAGGCGTGCATAGAAACAAATTTGGGTGAAACGAGGCATTGAAGTCAGATGTGCTTTTGTTTGTTTAAAGTCATTTTTTATTTAAAGCTAATATTTTGAAGGAAAAGGTAAGAAGAAAACCAAGGAAAATAATAAGCAGAGGAAAAACTGCATGAAAAAATAATCATATGATGAGGTGGAAGTTTTGTGGCAAGTGGAGGAAATAGGAGAGTGGCTGAACATTTCTGCATCTGGGACAAGGAAAGGAGCAGACACTTATCGGAGGGAAAAGAGAAATGGACAATGAAGTAAAAAGAATCGTTCCTTACAGCTTGCCAGCTTTCTCTGGGAAGAAACTGGCACATTCCTGTGCATAAAGATCCTCCACAAGAGCTCCTGTGAGAGGGACCAAAATTACGTTGCTGGAAATTATGCAAGCTGGAAACTCTTCTAAACCCATCAAAACATGAGAATGAAAACTCTCTTTCAGAAATAGCAAACAAACACTTAATAAATAGGTCAGTGCTGAGAGTTAAAAGCCGTTTAACCTCATGCACTGCCTCCAGCACTCTGCTGAAGAGGGAGACTGACCACAAGATATTACTCCCGGTTCCTTTACTCTGCGGGTTGGGGTGTGCTTTATGAGTCAAAATGTTTCCCTCAGCTCAGCTCATCTAGAGCGTGAAGAAATTAGCCATGACCATTTTAGCTCACGCATCAGGCAACTGCGAAGAAGCGTCTTTGCCAGGACCGATACTTTGCTCTGCATTTTCAGACTCTCCCCATTTGAGCTCTGCAAAGTGAACCCGCTGCCAGAGTGATGTCTTCCTCGACTGCCTTTCCCTTGAAGTGGAAACGGGAAGTCCTGTGTTCCTCCACCCAGAAGTGCCTGATGGGTTTCCTTAGAACAGACCATGCACTAGTCGCTACAGGATTCAGTGTCAGGAGACTCATTCAGAAGGTCGCTGGTTGACTATGTATCCTGGAGCAAGCTAGATGTCCTCCCCACTGAAAAAGGGAAAACTACCCACATTGCTAAGATTCTTTCAGAGCCTTGGTGATAATGGACTCTATGAACACAAAGATAATGCTATTAAGTCTTTATTCTTGAAGAAGGAGTTCACTTTCCAAAAGAAGAGAAAAAGAAAGTAGGTATCCTGGCAAGAATGGGATGTTAAGAGTAAGAACCCAAAATTTTATGCCATCTTAATTTGAAGTATTTTTCTAATACTAGTAAGCCTCCTATCTAAAATAAGAAAATAAGATTTTAAAAGTGAAATGAATGACTGTAGTGCTAGTAAGGGTAGAACAGTTTAAGGTGAAAAATATGTATGGTATATATTAAACTTCCAGCAAATTTAAAAGAAATAGGCAGGAAGGAAGGAAAATTATTGCATGAATCATACTCCCTTGGGTAACAGTGTCAGCAGACTTGAAATCATCATGTTGCATAGGACAAACAGATGAGCAAATTGATGAGTAACTGACAAAAACTTTTTTTTTTTTCTGAACACTGAACTAGCAAACAGCTCTTTTTATATAATAAAGATGTGAGGTAATCACTACTATCTCTCTGAAAGTCAGAGCTATAAAGAAGGATATAAAAGAGCAGATGGTATGTTGTGATGATGCCCTCAACAAATGCAAGCAGCCATACTACTGCAAGAATGTTTCTTCATGGACCAATTTAATCACAGTGAATGGATTTCGCCCTTAATACTGTATAGCAGGTATTTCTGGCATGGTTTAGCCCATTAGATTTGTCTCAGTTCTTTACACTACATGGTTCAAATTTCTTAACTAGAAGGGTTTGAATTTAAGCTGATCTCTTGCTGGGCCTAGGTTTGTTCCTCTGTTAGACAGAGTGAGAGCCAACACGTACGCAGTTTGCATAATCGAGGAGTATTGACTTGGGCCCTAAGCTGACAGTATAGACCAGTATTTTTTTAAACTCTTTGAAACTGTTTGTATCTATCTTGATGTGATGTCCCAAATTCATTTTTTGTAGTTCTTTCTTGGTTAGTCAGGGAGGTAATGGCTCAAATGTATTTCGCTCTGCCAGTTTTCATGATTACTCTCCTACCTTGATGTGACGCCAGCAATCCCCTTCATCAAGCAGCACTTCAGTTAACCCTGGAAAGTGTTTGCACAGAACTAGCAGTAAGTTATTAGAACAATATGACAATTCTAATGTGAAAAACTAACCATATCCAGAAGTAATTTAGTATTGCCAAAGCATTGGTACAAAGATATCTACAAGAAACAAGATGGACACTGAGGAGAAACAGAAGACAGTAGAGACTAGTGGGGAGCCGATGGGGATACTCCTTTTTTTCCTCTGACTTTTCTGAAAACTTAGTATTTTCCTCTCAAATGAAATTTACAGCTTGAAAATAGTAATGAACTCTGCACTACAGCAACATTTCAAGACAGCTCATGTCTTTTAATCATTACACATTATGCAACATATGAACTTTAGTTATGATTTCCCAAACTGTAATGTGGGAACAAAAGATAAAAGGTTCCCAAATAGGGTGTGAGAGCAGTTGTAGCCTAGCTGCAATGTGGTAGTATGCTAACTAGGGATGAAAGTACAAATGGTAAATTGAGAGGAAGACAGAAGATAAAACTATGGTGAAAATACTCCAAATAAAAAAGACAAATTGGTAATTATATCTGACCTGCTTTACTTTGCAAACCTTCCAATTCCTTCAGTCAATACATGGAAAAGGCTGTAATCCCCATTCTCAAAGAATATGACTATTAAAATAGCATCTGCCTCAACACTTAAATACAAAGATGAAGTATTCAATGTTCTTTTCTAAGACTGCAGTCTCAAAGGTATCTCATTTGCAATTGTACTTGTCTTTTATATAGCTTGTGGAATGCCTGAAATCCATTTCCCTTCACTAAGATGTACTGTCAACTATTAAAATTTATTAAAAGCACAAAATACTGAAATAATGCTAAGTAATATCACAAAATACATTTATGAATGTAACTTTCTATTTTCTATTAAAAAGGCTAATAGACAAGTAAGTCAAACACAGCCTTTCCTTTCATGACACAAAAGGCAGAAGAAGGGTAGCATAACTCCTAGAGAAGCCGAAAATGGAAGAGAGAAATTATAAACCCTCTTTCACATTTTAAATCTTCCTACTTTCATTTGTGAAACGTAAATTCTTATCTTAATGTTCTTGAATGAGGCAGCTGCAGAGATTCTGGGTTTTAAGTACATCTACATGATCCAGTGCAGCAATCACAACTCACGTAGACACTCTCAGCTGGGTTTAAACCAGCTGCCTGTTTGCTGATAGCAGGGGAACCACACGAGCATGTCAAATTAGCACTGAGTGGCTGCAAGCGCTCGGCTCTGGGCTGTCACGGAACAAATTATGGCAGAAGCATTTATTCAATGTCCACTAGCTTGAACTTCTCAGTGGCTGCTTTCTCCACTTAAATGATTTTTTAATTTGATACTAGAAGATGTAAAAAGATGACAAGTCCCTCCAGATCAAAATACTTCAGACCCGTCCAAACTTTCAGCCCTCGATGTATTCAAGAATTTTTCTGTTTTTAAATAAGCAACCAACTCAAACCCTTAGGGACACTGACAGTTTCAGTGTAAAGAAGTCCTGTTTTCTCTGCCAAAAGCTGGGAAAGGAAATCTGCTCCATGAAGTTTACCAAATTCTGCATTTAGGATGTCCAAACATACTCATTGCCATTTTCTTTCTTCTAGCAGCCATTTCCCTCACACTGTAGTCTCTGGGATAAGTGTTTATAAAAAGCTATCTTATTTTGGATTCCTATTTTGACTCCAGTTTGAAGAGTTCATTATAATCTATCCCAGTGTAAGGAAGAAGAGGAAACCCTGTCAGGGATTCCAACAAGACTTCCCTCTCTGACCCTCCCTCAAGGCAGAAGAATCATCCCGACTAATGAAAACTGACATCCATGAATTGACACCTGACAGAATGCATCCACCTCTGGAGTACGAGGCGTTGTCATGCTTTTCCTCGCCCTCCGTTTATCAGTTTGTAGTTTAGGAAAGTGGTTGTGGCTTAGCCTTTCTGTAGGTGTTCTCCCAGCAGGGAACTCCACCTTCTGCCAGTGGCTGACAGTTCTGCTCTGCCTGCAGGCTCCAAGCAAACTGAAGATGCAGGAGAGGACCTTCGCGCTGAAGCAAAGGAGGTAATCTAGTAAACTCGCATATTGCTCTCCACTCCTGATTTTGAGATCACCTCAGGCTTTCATGCCCTGCCATGCTAGTTTTCAGGAGTGATTACCTTTACCCCTTATTAGAGTTTATGGCTGTCTACTTCATTTATAAATAAATTAGAAACCTGTTACTCACTGTGGAGTGGACACCACTTGGGCTGTACAATACTGTCATTATTCGACATTAGGATAGTGCTTGTCTTTTTGTTGTGTAGGTTATGTTTCCTATTTTTTCAAAAGGATAAAAATGACTGATTTATAAAGACAGAATATGATACTCCTGTACTAAGAGATAATAGGAAAAATGAATAAAATAAAGGCTCTGCTGGATCAGACCAAATCCATTCCAGTGCCGTGTCTCTGACAGTGGCCAATAGCAGTTATTTCGTGAAGTGTGCAGGAACAAAAAAATTATATGTCCCCAGCACCCTGCCACACACCACCTGGTGATTTTTGCTGTGGGACATTCTGGTAAGAACACTGGTGTTAAGTAGCCTTTGAAGGACTTTCTTTCCCCAACATTTTTTCTTTCTTTTTTAACTCATTAAAAATTTTAGTTACAATAATGCTAATTTGCTTGAAGTCCTTCAGCATTTTCCAAGCTTTTAATGACCTCTAGTCAACTCTGAAAGCAAAGTATGTGAATACATGTGAGCTTGCACACTGTACGTGATATCTGATACCATGTTCCACATAACTGGACTATCTGGTCCCTGTTTAAAATGATAGTTGGATGCCAGTCTGACTTGTTACCTTATAGCTGGACAAATTCAACGTGAACAAATAATGTGTCTGCTTTCTTGTTCTCCTAAGTGGGGGTGAGTGGGATTTTTTTGACAAAGTACATGTTGACAATTGATTGAAACTGATGTTTTGGAGGTTTTTAGGTTGGGTTAGGGATTTTTTTTTAGGAATGAGCTCTTTTCAGTGACATTTTTGTTGATAGAGGTTTCTCAAGTCTAAGCTGAAACTGCTGATCATGATGATCAGAAAGAAACAGATGGAGGGAACCTCCTGATAACTCACAGCTCAAAGAGCGAGACCCTCATTTAGAAAGGGATTAACTAGATTCACACTCCTGGCCTGGATTAGACATGAGCTTGAGACTCACCCCAGTGGAGTGCACTTACCAGCAGCCTCTTAGATCTTCTTGGGCAGCCTGTTCTTACTATCTCCTGTCAAGGGCCACTTTAGCCCAAGAGAGAGAACTCAATTATTAGACAATGAGAAAACTTGATTCAAAGTTTAACCTGATGTGACAAGGTGCACTTACAGTCCTGCCTGTTGGTTCTCTCCAACCTTGGTGAACAGTCTAGCCATCAAAATACTCTGGAATCACAGAATCACAGAATGGTAGGGGTTGGAAGGGACCTCTGGAGATCATCTAGTCCAACCCCCCTGCCAGAGCAGGGTCACCCAGAGCAGGCTGCACAGGACTGCGTCCAGGCGGGTTTTGAATATCTCCAGAGAAGGAGACTCCACACCCTCCCTGGGCAGCCTGTTTCAGGGCTCTGCCACCCTCACAGTGAAGAAGTTTTTCCTCATATTTAGATGGAACTTCCTGTGTTCCAGTTTGTGCCCGTTGCCCCTTGTCCTGTCGCTGGGCACCACTGAAAAGAGTTTGGCCCCATCCTCTTGACACCCGCCCTTGAGATATTGATAAGCGTTGATGAGGTCCCCTCTCAGTCTTCTCTTCCTCAGGCTGAACAGCCCCAGCTCCCTCAGCCTTTCCCCATAGGAGAGATGCTCCAGTCCCTTAATCATCTTCGTAGCCCTCCGCTGGACTCTCTCCAGTAGTTCCTCGTCTTTCTTGAACTGGGGAGCCCAGAACTGGACACAGGACTCCAGATGGGGCCTGACTAGGGCAGAGTAGAGGGGGAGGAGAACCTCCCTCGACCTGCTGGCCACACTCTTCTTAATGAGGCTCCCTATAGTATTTTGTCTTGACTGTGAATGTAAATAAAGGATATGTATTTTGGAAATACTTTTAGGAACACCTGAATAAATCTTAAGTTATTCTTTAAGTATTGTACTGGAAATAGGTAGACAGTTTTTTAATTGGATCACTTAAGAAATGGAAAGAAAAATTACTGCAAAATATGCTTAAAAATTAGTAGCATTATTTTCAGTGTTCATAATACTTAGGCAATTTGGAACAAGGAGTCAAGAGACACAGTAGGAACAATTCAGTGTCCTAGCTCTGTTATTTTTTAAGAAGATTGCCTTAAAACTTTGAAGAAAAAGATATTGTGCCGCAACAGCTTATGTACATGCATAATTTTCTTAAATAATCTTCTTTCTTGCCTGATTATAATTATTCACATGCATGGGAATTCATAAGATGATGACTGTCAATATGTACAGTAAAATTAACTTTTAACCACATGCATATGTCAAGGAAGGACTGTTGCTAATCTTTTTGTAACAGCTTAAATGATCATTATTCTTGGTGTTGTTGACAGCTTTTTCCTGCTTAACTGTTGAAAACATTTTAGTATTATATGGTGGCTTTTGTCCAGGTTTACAGTATGTTGTTTTCTTGTTGCAAGAGGGAAAATTTACATTAACCTTCATGTATAGTACTTGACATTTATAGTGCAAGTGGGATTGATTACTTTAACATATGAGAAAACTGCAGCCTTAAAGTATACAGAATATGAGACAATATCATCATGCCCCAACACATTATTTACTTTGTGCTATCAAATGCTCCACTGCTGGTCAGTTTCAATATTCTTGATATCTGAAATTTTTACTATGAGAACATAAATTAAGTCTTAATGCACAGGCATTTCTGAATGTCCGTCAGTGTTGCATGTATTGCTATGTTATTGTTTCAGCTGTGGGAGTCCCACTGTGCAATTTTGCCTGAAACTCAGGCAAAGACATTGACAGTAAAGGTGTTATGAAAAATGGATAAGTTTTTAAGGTTTGGAATTTTGGTCTGAATAAGTATATAACAGTTTTGACAAATTCTGAGCTGCTTTTCCCAACCAAAATGATGTCTGAAATTAGCCAGATTATTTTTATGGAAAGAAAAGAAAACTGGTTTGGGGTTTTGTGTAATATTTTGCCTTTTAGAATTGCACAAACTTTGCTGTTATTTCCAAAAGCATGAAAGAACAAAGCTATATAGTTTACATCAAAAACGGTTTCTAAATTGTAAAATCAACATGAGAATGCATTTTTTTAAATGTGAGAGAGCCTTTGCTTACATTACCTTAAAAAGTCTCATTTCCTTTAATTATAAAAAAATATGGCAGTTCAACTCACAACTTTTGGGTCAAAGCTATGCCTAAAATTCTCATACAGTTTGAGGGCAAAACCTGACACAGACTTCAGCTTTGATTCTCGCAAGGGACATTCCTTAGGCGGTGAAGTGAGCACCAGCCTCACTGAAGCATAAGATTTCCCCCATCTGTTCTCTTACTATATACGCATTTCCCTTGTCCCTCCCCCCCCATCTTCCCCCACCCCCAAATTCTGATAATAAAATTCAGGTAACTTTTCACTTCATCTTAACAACAACCTCTAGCAATAACTAATTTTGTTTGTTCTTTGAATTGAAAGGAATCAGATAAGAAAATGATAAGAAAGTAGTTAGCTGAAGTTTCACGTTAAGTCATGTTCAAAATACAAATGAATGTTTTGGCTTTAAGGAGAGGAAAGTCAGGGAGTCAAACATCTTGAAATGAGATGCCAGAGGAAGTCATGGCGACGCTACGAAATACAGCACCACCAAAGGCAGGGTAAGAAGGACACTTGCTCTGGGACACCCTCTAAGGTGGCTGCAGTGTAGAAGACGACGTCTGCAGGTGCTGTCAGGTGCTGCTCTTGCCCTTCCTGCTAGCCAGGAGGAGGAGTTGCACACCCACCGTGCATGGAAGCCTGGTGGGCAGCAAGTGCTGGAAGAGTCTGAGCAGAAAAGGGGTGCTAAAGTATCTCACTACTGCCAATATACCATTCATCCTTGCTTAAGAAAGCTGTGGAAATGACTGGTGAGCTGCCTGCATAATATTGCTGTACAACTGATTGTGCTTTATTTAACAAAAACTTTATTAAACCCAAATGCTTTGCTCTTGTACATGGCTTTCCTTCCACTGACCTTGGAAACATCTCACAAGGATTAGTAAACATTCTTACCTTTTATACACAAAGACAACGCATACCAAGTTTAAGGATGTACAGGTTCCGTTTAGGGAGAGAGAGAGAAAGGTGAGGAAGCTGCTTTTCTCGGTTACCAGAAAGCCGTTGCTCCCCATCTCCAGGTGACAGTTCGCATGGGAAGCAAAGGGTCACTTACCCTTTTCCTCAGAGTATTAGTTAACGTTCAACCTACCTTGGAGCAAAGAAACACACCACACTATATAATTAAATGAATTCTAAGTCACTGAAAAAATACGTTACAAAGATGTTAACCGTGACTGCAAAAAAAAACCCCTCATCTGAATTATTTTTCTGGTTAATCGTTGGTGGTGTGTGGCAGATACACTCGCCCTGACCAGGGCCAGAGGCCTTCAGGGCGGCAGCCGATGGCTCCTTTTCGCGCTTCATTTCTGCGCCTCCAGTGCCCTGCCATGGCAGCTGTCACTCACGCACCTCAGCTCAGGTGTCAACCCCCCACTCCCTATGGTGGGAGTGGGAGAGGCGGGACCCCTGGACCGGTCGGTAGGGCTCCCAGCCAATGGCGAGCCTCAGCTGAGAGAAACTTCTAGACCTCTGACCATACTGGGACCCCTCAGTGGGGAGACAGGGCCCTCAGCCAATGGCGTGCCTTGGTTGAGAGAAGCTTCTGGAACACTGACCATAAATGACCACAGCTCAGATCCGACCAGGTTATAAAAGGAGCCCCCGCCGGAAAGCCCCCTTTGAGTGGTTTTCCTCGGAGCAGCGGGCCTGTGATTGGAAACTCTCCCCTTGGGCTGAGACGTCACCCAAGGAAACTTCCCGGGATTGAGTGCCCTCGCCATCTTCTGGTGAGTGATTTCTTCTGGATATATCCTTGAGTGAACCCGAACCTGAACACCCCCCCCCCTTCGGTGAGCGCTCTTATTCTTCTGGATATCCTTGAGTGAGAGTTTCCCTTTTGTGAGTGAGTGTGTGCACACCCTGGACCATCATTCTTGTGTTTTGCCGTGCAGTAATAACATCCCCGACCGGTATATCGAACCTGTAACTTCTTAATGTTCTCGGAGTGTCATTTGGTTACCCTGTTGTTTTGTTAGTTTTGGTTGTTTGGTTTCAGTTGTGAATTAAAGGTTTGTTTGAGTTTAGCTGTGTGGAGTTGTTTTGGTGTGCCTCCGTGACATGGTGGGTTACTTACAACTGTAAGTTTAAATGTGCATGATTAATTAAATATATATCTCTCTCACATTTGACATTTTCATATTTAGTATGTAACTGTTAAAAGTTTAATAAGCAATTAAAAGGTGCAATTTAGGTCTTGACTTCTGTTTATTCTTTAAGAATTGATAAGGATAACAATGTTTAACGATTTTTCATTTAATTTAATTTTATTTGCACAGTTATTGGAGAACCACTTTGCCATACTTAATTTCATTGCATGGAGAAATCCTGATTACAATGGGGTCATAAATACCTCATTTATATTCAGTGTTTCCAATTTTGCCTTTCTGCCAAAACCAGCTTTAACTGTAAAATAAAACCAGGCTCCTTGTACATGACATTCACAATGAGGGTGGTGAAGCACTGGCACAGGTTGCCCAGAGAGCTGGTAGATGCCCCACCCCTGGAAACATTCAAGGTCAGGCTGGATGGGGCTCTGGGCAACCTGATCTAGTTGAGGATGTCCCTGCTCATTGCAGGGGGGTTGGACTAGATGACTTTTAAAAGGTCCCTTCCAACCCAAACTATTCTAGGATTCTATGACAGTTACCCCAAGATTACCATTGTTGGACAGTCTAAACACTGTTTTCCTTGTAACGCCTTTAAAGCCTTTACAAAATATTGTTTCCTTGCCATGCAAGCTTTTGGCCATAAGGTCTCAAGATTTTCTGGGCAATTCTAAAATGAATCACCTAACAATTGACAACACGCCCCAGCTAATGCAGCTATCTAGGAGCAGCTACTATGCCGAACTGAAAAAAAAAAAGTCACAAGTTTTGTATTTTCCACTCGCTCCTCTTTATTTTTTTAAAAAGCCATGTTCCTTCTGGGTCTCTATGAAGTGTATCTTCTTGTTCTATTTTTGTATGATCTTCAAAGAGCTGTCATCTCTACTACATATCACTGTCGGTTTTATATAAACACATCCATTTTGGTAACGTCAACATGTCATAATCTTTTAGAGACAGATGCAGAAAAAGTAGCATGAACAGTATTGTATGATATTAATTACATATAACTGATGTACATTTAACCTTTTTATTCCAGGGCATTATTCAAACAAATCGGTGCCAGTTTTAGGAAACCTTTGCATTTTAAGACATTTGGTTTTAATTATTCAAGACAGTATCGTAACACTACCAGTATAATGTTTCATTTCTTTTCTTAGCGGAAGTGCATCCTACCTAAAAGGTGGCAGCTCGGGTAAGTGGATAAAATTCTGATTGATCAGATGTGTATTAGGTTTCCTGAATTTGCAATTACTTATTTCTAAAATTCCCGGAGCTAAAGAGGAAATAAGAAGTTGGGCAATTGCTCAAAAATAGCAAATGAGCCCTTCTGGAATATAGCACTGGGTGAATACTAAAATTACACGTTTGTGAATTGTTCGTAAATCAGTATTGCTAATAGGATAAAATGAGTATTCTAGATTCTAATTCAATTTTATTAGTACTGATCCAGTGTCTAGATTTCTTTTTACTGAACACACATACTTAAGATGTGTGTATTCAATCCATTAGACACCAGAAATTCTACACTTACACATAAAAGTTCCCTGTTTTCTGTTGGTTTAAAGACAACTTTATATTCATTTAATTTACTTGAAATCTTACATCTCTTTTGACATAAGTCCAGGAATGGATCCTAACAACCAGTTCAAAAGAACCAAAATGAAAAGGAAAGAACAGTATCCTACTTAATACATCTCTTTTTCAGCACTCGAATTCTTCTCCCAATGACTTAATGAATCTGCCCAGCTCTTTTAATCTTACTTTGAGTCACTGATCTGGCCTGGCTAGCTTGCAGGATCACACAAAAGAGATATGTGGACAACAGCTGTTTTATTACCAGCACAGGTGAAAAAATGAAGTAAATATTTAAAATGTGAATGTTGGAACACCAGAATGAGATTTTCCCTCACCTTCTATTTTCTTCTAATGAAGTCTCATTTTTACAACTTATTGGTAATGCCTCATTCTAATTACAATGTGTTCTTTGTTTTCAGTTACAGAAGCCTGTTTCTTTTGTAATGTTTCCTATCTAATTTGACAAGTTAGCTCCTGATAGTATGAAATAAAAAGTTAGGATTTTCTTGCTATTTACCTGTCAAACTTTGCCTGATCTTTTAGAAATCTTATACTCCTGACCTTTTAAAGAAGCTATTACTCTACTACTGTTGCACTGAGCACATTATTACTCTTATTGGGAGGAATACAAAGATGCTAGAATCTGAAACTTATGATGATCCTGTAAGAAAGCAAAAATCCCCTGCTAACCTCACTAAAGAGAATGGGAACAAAAATCTTGTGGTTTTGCCTCTGTTGATTCTGGGTTTTTTTACTTAATGCATCTGTGTCTCTTCATGATCAATTCTATTTTAATTTTTTTGAGGGTGAAATGTCATGTTATATCTTGCTGATTTGAGCAACATTTCTCAATGTAATTGCAATCACAATTTTCTTCCATCACAATTATGTATTTTATTGAAGCAGACCTCAATGGGAATGATTTTTGGATAATAGTAGTGAAATTATGCAAATGGCTGAGATAACCACAAGATTTCATTCAAACATCCTTGCTGAAAAATGGCCAGTCCCCTTCTTAGCCAGGGAGTACACAGTGGCTGCTTCTATAGCATCTTTGCTATACCATGCTAGGGACTGAGCCTTTTCCATGAGCTAATTGGTTCAGACTTGCTGGTATTCATGTTGGCTCTGGGAAACAGGCACTGGAACAAACTATCCTCTCAACAGTATCCAGGTTTTCTTGCACAGGTGAGGTCCAGATTGGAGCCTGGATGCAACCTTGCATACAGTCATAGAATCATAGAATCTAGAGCACAAGTCCTATGAGGAGCGGCTGAGGGAACTGGGGATGTTTAGCCTGGAGAAAAGGAGGCTGAGGGGAGACCTTATTGCTCTCTACAACTACCTGAAAGGAGGTTGTAGAGAGATGGGGGTCGGACTCTTCTCCCTAGTAACAGATGACAGAACAAGAGGAAATGGCCTCAAGTTGCGCCGGGGGAGGTTTAGATTGGATATTCATAAAAATTTCTTCACCGAAAGGGTTGTCGGGCATTGGAACAGGCTGCCCAGGGAGGTGGTGGCATCCCCATCCCTGGAGGTATTCAAAAGGCGTTTAGATGAGACCCTAAGGGATACAATTTAGTAGGGGACTTGGTAACGCTAGGTTAATGGTTGGACCCGATGATCTCGGAGGTCTCTTCCAACCAGAACAATTCTATGATTCTATGATTCTGTGTATGTGGAGCACACGACTAGAATAAATCACAGCAACCTGATGCATCTAGTGAGATGTTTCAGAATTCTGTTCTTGCTATTGAGCAACCTGCTCGTCTTCCCAAAACAACAGTTGCAGAGATAATGATCTGAGGATGCATAAAAGAAGGGAAGGAGCAGTTTCATTGAGTGTAATCTGGTCTTATTGACCTGGACTTTGTGGCAGTATATCCACTGGCTTCGGTGCATCTAGTCTTCTACTTTTGGTATTTACAAGAGCTCCAAAATGTGCTACAAGGTTTCAACAATTCTCACGATATAGTGGGGATCAGCTGAAGGTTTATAATTATGCAGATTGTCTGAGTGAAAGCAAAACATGCCAAGTGGGAAGAACATGAACTGTACAGGCAAACTAGGCTAATTCAAGCTAATTTAATTCACAGCATTATCAGCAGTGCCACATAGCAAACAGGATCTAATACAGGCAGCCTCTCTTCACGTAGAGAATTAGAGCATGTGAGAACACATGCAAGTTACGAACACATTCTGCTTGTCACCTTGGACTATTCTGAGAGAGGTGGTGTTTTGGAGTCATGAGCATTTTAAAGAAAACTGTATTCAGACATGACCAGTACAGTAGGTGAATGAAACATTAATACTGTTGCAAGGCTCCAAATGTTTTAAGTATCTGTGCCTAACAAAATCATTTCCTCTAGGAACTAGAGTCACTAGGGGGTAATCAAACCACTCTTGCAGGTGGTAAATCTGTGGAAGTATCACCTCTACTGAGGTCCGGGGGACAATGCACCGTAGTCACTTCTGGTTAACAAGCGGGGAAAAGCGGAGAGGCTACGATGTATACTGAGAGACAGCCCTGATCAGGAGACACCGACACGCCTGCTTTGCAATAAAGATGTGAAAAGCTGGTGAACTGGACCTATTGAGCGTCTATACAGCTGTAAACTATATCTTATAATCTACATGTTGTCCTCTCTGGTTTTTGTTCATAGATTTTAACTCTAACATTCTTTTTCATTTCAGAAAAGCTGGCTGATCATGTGTTAACTGTGGCACTGTCCCTGTGCAAAAGCAAAGTTGTTCTAGTCACTGAATTAAAACTCAAACACACCATGTAGTACATTTCAAAGGGACTTTGGAATGCAGGTTGTTCCACAGACACTCCTCGACAGAGTATTTTTCCCATAGGTTGATGCTCACATGATGCTCATCTCTAAAACAGGATGGTTGGTTGTAGAAGGAAGGTGGAAGCAAGGACATTTAAACCATTTTCTACTAGAAAAGTTTTATCAGACAATTTTCAGCTGATTCTAGTAAACCTCAGGTATACTGATCTGAGTGAGACAATCCACGTACGATTCCATACGTTGTTCCAAGAACTTGGTGTCAGTCCCCTGCTGGGCACAGCTAAAGGAGTGAACAGCAAAGTCATTAAAAAGGGAAAAAACTTTGAATAATAATAAAAAAAAGGCCCAGGTGAGTTCAACAGAGCTGTACCCTTCGTTGGTGCAGACTTTCACACCTCAGCATACAGAGACTTATTAGGATGAGCAGTTGAAGAATAAAGCCCTAGTGAAGAGCAAAACGTTAGTGGCAGCATCTATCAAACTGTGTGAGCTGAGAATAGCAATGTCTGAAACCATTAAAAAATAACTGTATGCCAGGACAGTCTGGCAGAAGAAACACTGTGACAAGACTGCCAACCCTCATTGCGAGCACCAGAGCGGGGCTGCAAGCAGATCACCTCTGACAGCCCACCACATGGCACCTGTAGCGTCCCACCTCAGGTAATACAGCTACACGTCACCCTGCCTTTCCTTCTAGTAACCACGCTGTGTATAGAGATTTATTAGCCTGTTTCTGTCTCCAGTTTAAGGTTTAACAGAAAGTGCATCCTTACTGCGTGCGCGGACTGGGCCAGGAGGAGAACATTGGCCCCAGACCCGGTGGCAGAGGCTGAGGTAGGTGCACGTGGCTCAGAGAGGGCGTCTTCACCCACTGGCATTGCTGGCAGCCGCTGCGCACAGCTTCTGGCTCGCGTCCCCCTGGGCTCCCCGGAGCACCTCTGAGATACGCTCGTTGTTCCTCTGGGGGTGCATGTCATTGAGCGTACTTGAAACCATGGCAAGGCTCCATCACAGCCCACCAGTGTGGTGCTTTCATATCACGATGCTGAAACTTTGTGTTCCGTACTGCTGGGTGTTATTTTTATGCTACGTGGGTGTAGGAGAGGGCAAGGTGTGCTGGGTCTGGACAAAGGGCACCGCCAGCCCTGACAGTCCCTGCCGGGCCCCCCGTGGCCTCCTTCCACCCTGCCCACAGCCTAGGACCCCATGTCAGCCCTCAGGGCCGTCAGCCCCTGCCCCAGCGATGCCACAGCAGAGCCAGTCTCCAGCTCCTCACAGCCCAGCCCTGACTGGCCATGGGCCCCCACGAGCCGGGGCCACCCACGGGCCCATTTCCCAGCCTGGCCTCAGTTTGTCCCCATCCCCAGGGAGGTGCCCAATGCCCAGGGCTGGGGCTGCCTCGGTGCCCCCCAGCTGCAATTCTCTGCTTTGTCTAGCTGTATCACTTAAGAACTAGAAGAAGTACCTGCCCCTGTAAACCTTGCTTTCCTCATGTCCTTAGTGCAACCTATCTGCAACAATTTCGCTGCTAACTTACTCTCACGTAAGAGTTTTGTCCTGTTCCAAATCAGTTCAAATACCCCACTGTTGGCCACCACTTGTAACAGCATCCTCTGATCTTGCTCTTTATGAGGATTGGACCACAACAGCTGAATCCAAAAGTTTGAATTGAGGACCTGATTTAATTAGCTGATGGATAAATAATATAGTCATAAACCTCCATTTGTGGTCTAGAGACAGAAACATAAACCAGGTCAGACAATGTTTAGTACAAGAGGAATGAAAGGTATCTATATAAAATTGCTAAAAGTCAGAGTGAAGTCTATGCTCCTAGCCTCACACCCACACCCGCAATCACGTTCATAAAATGGGGCCATGAGGCGTAACAAACACAGCTCGCAAATCCAGCTCAGTCCTTGAATTGGAACTTGAACGCTCCAGAGAAAAGTATTGATGGAGTTCAAGAACCGATGATAGTCTCTCATGTTCAGAGACACAATGATGAAACTTCCCACCAAGAATCAGAATCGTCTCCTCAGTTATCAAGATGTTCAAGAAATGTACCCTGATCATCCAGCCTTCAGCTAATAAACATATCTATTTGTGTGCTTAACAAGCACACTGGGCACAAAAATACTAGCTTATTAATTTTGGAAGAAACAATGGATACTGACATTTACCAAGTACGGAAATTATTGCTATTTTTCGTCTTTAATATACAGGTCCTTTATTTAATTTACATAGAGTTACAGGAAAATAGAGATTGGAAGGGACCCCTGGGTGTCCTGTAGTTCAGCCTCCTACTCAAAGCAGGGTTAGATCAAAATTAGATCCATCTGCTCTGGGCCTTGTCTAGCTGAGTTTTGAAAGTCTCTAAGGTTGGAGATTTCACAATATCTTTAGGGAACTTATTTCAGTGTTTAACCCTCTCATTGTAAGATTTCTTTTTTAAAGCCCTGCCGTAGGTCTTCAATAGTTTCAGAAAGTAATGAAAAAGAAAACTGAAAAAAAACAGGAAAAAAAAAAAAGTATTGATTAAAACAAGTATTTCAATTATATGTCTTCTCACTGTTCATTTTTGAATGATAGGAAAACCAAACAAACCCAAGAATAATAAACAAACAAAAGGCCCAAATTAAATCTTCTGAATCAGTCTAGCAGGCATTTTATTTGACTGCAAAAAAAGGTTTGTTTATTTTTCCTATAAGAAAAAAAAATTGAATTAACCAATATTAAAAATCAGTTATTCACACAATCATCTAGACGATTTTGATGCCGCCTGTATTACCCACAGAAAAACTGTGTTGCCTTCTGTGTCCAGGACTGTATTCTGGGTGATAGTGATGTTCAATAAGGGCAGGACTGCACATATGTTAAAAGACTATTAGAATTCAAAATGATCTTGACAAACTGGAAAAATAGTCTTAAAACACCATGATATTGAACAAAGTAAAATGGAAGATTCACTTGGACAATCTACTTCAGTAATACAGAATGGAGAACAACTGACAAGCTGGCAGTTTTAGAAAGGGAATATTTAGAGATTATAATGGCCAGTACGATGAATGTCAACCCAGTGGTGTCACGCTCTAGAGCTGCAAGTGAACAGCCGGTAGCATATGGAGAGAGTCATAGCCTACATGACATAGAAAATAATCTTTCCTCCTCTTCAAAACTGTATCCTTAGCTGAAGTGTTGTGCAAGTTTGGAACTCTGCTCTTCATGAAAGATATGGAGGAGCTGCTGAGTGGAAGAAAGAGAAATCTGAGGCAAGACATTAAAACACTCTTCAGATCTATGAAAGGCTGCTGAGGAGAGGGAGTGAATGACCTATTCTGCCCTCTGGAGTTAGAACAGGCTTAAATTGCAGTATAGTTTAGGTTAGGCTTAGCAAAAAAAAAAAAAAAAATCCTAAAATCTTATCTTCCTAGAAAGTGATGCTGTTATGGCAAGTTCTGCTAGATGGCTTATTAGAACCTGTTATATCTTTTCATCGTTATAGGAGACATTTCAGTATTTTAATCTCTGAAATAAAATCAGGTTGTTTCCAGAGTCTGTTAATTTGGGTCGATATGCCATTTCACTCCTAAGGAGGCTGTGAATACTCTGGTTACTCTATTTTTATTAGCAATGTTCTATGTGAGACTGTGTAACTAAACATATACAGTCTGCTCTACACAAAGCAATGTAATTTTTCAAACTTCAGAATAAGAAAGGATGAAAATATCCCTTTAACACTCCCAGTTTGAAATTTTATTAATTTTCAGCTACAAGATTCAGATTTATCATACTTCCAGTATTTTCTAAATCAGAAATATATTGTAATATATGTATATTTGATTATATGCATGCATGTGTGTGGATTTAATGTTCGGAGAAGTGCCTAATCCACAAGTAACTTCTGAAAACCATAACTCTTTCTAATGCTACCTACAATAAGGACTAGCTTAAACTTGTGCGCCTAAGAGTGATATTAACACATCTACCTTCTGTACACATATTTTGGAAGATCTAGCAAATATCGATGCCGTGAAAAATGAGGTGTAAATGACAGTGGGAACTGCGAGAAAAGATCGGCTACCTTCTAGAGATTTCTGAAGGTCTGTGATAAGAAGAGCCTCACAATCTATCCTTGACGGCTGCCTCTCTCTGTTCGCGGGAGCTGTTGCGTGCCGTATCTAATCAAGCAGTGAGTCAGTGGCATGAGGTTAGTGGAATGCACCACTTGGATATTATTACTAAAATCATTCAGCTTCTTTGTTGGGCCATGAGTCATCATAGTCACAGATTGTGGCATCTTACAAATTTCTCATTGCTTATTCTTCAAGCCCATCACTTGAATTTGTGATATGATTGTGATTTTCTGTTAGAGGGCTATACTACACTATAAGGACTCCAAAGCAAAAAAAAAAAAAAAAAAGAAAACATAATGTAACCTCAGTATATAAATTAGCAAAAAAGTTTCTGAAGTGCATCTGCCTCCTAAAACAAAAGCATAATCTTCACTGCCAATATGACATCAGCACTGTTGGAAACACATGCTTCCAAACAACAGAAAAGGGAAAAAAACAATCCTCTCCATCCCTACCCGATCTCATAGGAAGACTAAAAATCAACACTCTGTCACTGAGAGTATGCAGGGTTGCTAAGAAGCCTGCCAAAAAACTACTCAGTCAACAGTATAAGAACACTTCCCTCTCACAGAGACATTTACAGCAAATCCATGAATTCAGAGGAAAACAATTACATGAAAATGGTTTTCCATAACATCCCAAAAACCACCTCGTCCATGGAAGGCTGGAAGTAGAGTTGTAACTGATAGACCTCTTGACTGCTAAGTGATCAATTTAAAATCATCTTCTCACTCAAAGGAAAGCATTAATGAACAGTTCAAATAACAAAACCTGCTATGTGGCCCATATTAATTGGGATCTCAAATTAATTGGATGAAACCCACCCAGTGCATGCAAAATTGATTTATTGTCTACAGCAACTTCTTGTTATGAAAGAAATTGCTGTTACACCAGCAATTTCTGATCTGGACCTTACATACACTGGATAAATCCAGAATAAGTTGCAATAGTTGGCATGGAAATAATAGAGTAGATAAGGTAAATAAAATAGGATACATATCTTGTACTCCCTATATAAATGACAATAGATACAGCTCTTCCTCCCTGTTCTTGACTGTAATGTGTTAGTGGAGATGCCATGAGTGTGAAATATGATCAGTTAAAAGAAATGAAATAAAAGTAACCAAAGCCTGATAGACACAAACTTCTTTTCCCCAAGAAAAGAGAAAACTTACTAATTTAGAGAAGAAAGTGAAAATGACAATACCAAAAGTGCTATCAAATGTACAAAGCGAATGAACTGAAAATAGATGAAAGATTGGTTTTTCCATAATCTTTTTTCAGTTATAGTAATTTCACAGATTTTTTTTTTAACAGCAGGAGATAATGTAACTGGTACTCAACTGTTCACCCGCGAACAAAAGCATATTGCTTTCAGTAAATGTATTACATGCTACACCTGGAAGAACCCACTACAGGAGCGAGGTTGTCATCCCCTTCCTTTTCCACCCTTGTTTCCGTCAGATGGAAGCTGGTTGCTGCCTGGATAGCACTCTGCCGTCCGTCAGCTAAAGCTCTTCCTACTTCCCCGTACTCTCAGTGGGATTATATACTCTCCAATGCCCTCTGTGACAATACAGGACTTGGTCTCACTAATAAATTATATTTGTGGGACTCCTGCATTGGTTAAATGGTTTGCTTACTGGAATTTTGTATCACAGCTCAAGAAGAAAATCGTTCTAGCTCTGGTTTGGCTGAAGGATTAGCATTTAACGTCAGTGGTCTAAGATCACTTGTGAACAGTGAATCATTGCTCTTAGTACAGGAATAGACTTATTTTAATGGGATCATAACAATCTCCAGTTTAATAATTACTCATTCACTTCAAAATGTAATGGTTATATATAATTTGGTTTTGGTAAAAAAGAAAAATCTTTAAGGAAATGCAATGATGTAAAATCAATCTCAAGTCTAATTTCCCTCTGAGCTACATCAGTGCAATCAGCTGAAATTATTTCATCAGGGAGCTACTTTCAATAAAGAGTATCAATAAAGAATGTTTATAGACATTTTATATACCCATAAAATATTGTGAATAACGCAAATATGAATATATGCAGCAATTTTGTTGAATCTTGTACCTACCTGGAGACTACAGAGTAACTTCTGGGACAAAAGTGTTAGCTGGCAAATTGTAAAACATCATGAAAAACAAAGATTTTGGCTAAGCTACTCTATAAACATACTTGCACCTTGCTTCCTTTCTTTAAGTGCCCAGTGAGGAGCACAACCTGCCACAGAGACGCTGCATACTTGGTATAGCGAAGCATAACCAGTCCCGAGGGCAGGACAGAGCCACCCGCCAGCCGCCTGCCAGCATTGCCCCGGCTGCCCTCAGTACACCCAGCCCAGCGACAGGGTCCTGGGGGTCTGCAGACCCCGGTGGGTCTACGCTGCCTCCTGCTTTCACAGCTGTGCCGCACGGCCGTGTCTGGAAGACATGCAAATACCTGCTTTACCTCTACGGAGTCAACAAATGGAATCTAGTGCTGGTGAAATTAAAGAGACATTTTGCCTTTAACATCATTAAGCTCATGATTTTTTTTTTTTCACTGAGATTTAAGCCCATACTTAAGCACAAGCCCTTACTGAGCTTTTCAGCTCACTGTTACTGTGAAATGCTTTCTTTAGAGGGGTCTGAGCACAATATCAAATATACAGCATGCTGTTTCTGTGCCTTTTTATACAACCATAATGATGTTATATGGGATTTTCTGCTGCTATCTGTCATTTGAATCAAAACATATATATTTTTTTACTTTCATTGATGTGGGGCTCAGTAGTGTCTGTTTAGTTTATGGTAATAACCACAGCACCCTTAGCAATTAGCCAAGAAACAAAGACTATTTGTAACCAAAATTTTCTCTTCATTTTAAAGTTCTTTTTATGCCTTACCTAGTCTGTTCTCCATATTATGTTCCATTCAATCAACTTTACCAACTTACTGTTGTGAGCAAGTGCTAAAAGTTTTACATTTGGCAAGTGCTAGGACTTTGGAAGAAGAGCACAGCTGGAGTGGATATAATGAACCAGCATTCTTCTGTACCAAAGTGATCTTGATGCTGATGAGAAAAAAAAACAACCACACAACAATATGGTGTATATTTATACTAGTTTAATGAGGCTCTATTCAAAAATCCAGCTGTGAAAATGTGATTAATCTGTATACATAGTCTTCTGGTACTAGAAAGTAAGTTCTCCATAGTAAAGACTGATTTCCACACATTACAGATTGTATCTTGTCACTTAATCGTTTCCTGTAGAGCATTCACAAGCACATAAGCACACTTTGGAGTTTGAATATGTTGCATGGAAAGCATAGCAGCTACTAATAAACAGCACTTCATCGGCAGGGGGCTAAGCATCCATGTAATTCTAGTTCCTGAAGTTCTTTGTGTGTGGTGATAAATTTATTTATTTTGTATTCCTCTTCATTTTTCTGTCTTCATTCCTTTTTTTTTTTTCCACAGAAAACCTTTAAAGCTAGTACTGAATTACTTCTGTAGGTGGTGCCAGAGATGTTTTGATGGTTTTGCTTCCTTAGATTTAACTGTGGTTTTATGTATGTGCAAAGTTTGGCTCCATGTCATACATTATGGTTATGAATTTCTCCTTGGATTCTCTGTGTTTTTCTATCAGAAGATAAAAACAACTGTTAACCAATCTGGAAAGCAGTGGATTGTCACTCATGTCCTCTGCACTGTGATTGGTAAAGTGTATTTACAGAAAGAATGCTTAAATCTTTAAGCAACAGCATGCAATCTTTTAAATAAGCTTCTAACATTCTAGGCCATCAAGATCTTGGTTTTGTCTCAAAGTTTAATAGAGACTTCATTATGAATATACTAATTTCACTTGTTCCATATATATATATATTTTTTTTTTTTGTTAGAGGAAAAATATGCTTTTCTTTAAATTCACATAGTAAGAGACTGAAGGGTCTGGGGACAATGCCTTGGGGACAAGAACAGCTACAGCTAGTAGTTTCTATTATTTTTTTCTATTCTAACTTAGTTCCTTGGGGCTCTAGACATTGAGCTAGAAGATGGACAAAGAACAAGCTAGTGCCGTAACATTAGTGACGGGCAGCAGGAGCCAGAGGAAGCTGAAAGGAGATAGGAGAAGGGATCCACATGATTCCACAAAGGGAGGGAAACCAGGGTCCCATGTATTAAAAATGGCACATCTAATGGAGGTGTCCCGTCTCGTAAGAGGAATCTACGCTGAAGTTAGGTGCCTGAGCTCCATACACAACAAGCTTTAAGCATTATATGGTTAAGCATAGAGGACTCAGTTGTGCTTTTGATGATTCAATGACATTATTTTCTAAACAGTTCCACAGCTTCCAGAGGAGGTGTGAACTGTACATCCTTTTTCACTCAGATCCCTGTAGAATAAATTGTTACTTCATGGCTAAGGTCTTCTCTGGAAGGAGAGATGTTGATATCCCCTCATTGACTTACATATCCAACTCCCACTTCAGGCATCTTTGTTATTTTGGGGGATCTGCGCCCAAGTTTCCTATCAATAAAAAGGAATTATAGTAATTTCTCACTTCACAGAGTCATAGTGAGGCTAATATATTAAATATTAAAACATGAAAAAAATTAACCATATTGAAGGAAGTTCATATAAGTAACCTCGATAAACAAGAACCAAGTTAGGAAATGTACAATAGACCTGGGAAAGTGAAGTATGCAAAGAATGAGAGAGAAGAAAAGAAGACAGGAGTCCTTTTTATCAAAGGAGGGGGGAAAAAAGAAGAGTGAGGAAAAATTCAGTAGATGAAGGAAGCATGTCTACTTCACGTTCTGTCCATGGGACAACAGGCTTGTAATTTGAGTTTTCTGGTTTTCCTGTTGAGGTAGGAAAAGTGAAATGTTTAGATTATGGTTTCCTCTGCACATTTGAATTGAAACATCCTCATTCCTCCAAAACTTGTCAACAGTGACAAAGCTAGATACTAGCAAGCTTTTTCATCAGGGAATGCTTTCTCTCTCTGAATGCAGGAGTGAAGATTGAGGTAGCTTTTATTATGGAAGCTTGTTGCGTATTTATTTTAGTATTTCATCATTCAACTGGATACCCATTTGACTGGGTTTTCTTTGGGATAGTCAAGGAACACATTAGCCTCTGCAATTTTATACATTCATTGCCTGTAATAGAGTGATGAGATGGGAATAAATAATAAATAACGACAGCAATGCTAAACATAGAGTAGCAAACTGACTGTTGCACAATGGAGCTTTGTCATCCAGAGCATGTAAGTACACTAACAGTTTGTTCTAAGACATATCAGTGGAATAAGATTGTCATGGTTTAACTGCAGCCAGCAACTAAGCACCACGCAGCTGCTCGCTCACTCCCCCGCAGTGGCATGGAGGAGAGAATCGGAAGGGTAAAAGTGAGAAAACTCATGGGTTGAGACAAAGACAGTTTAACAGGTAAAGCAAAAGCCGTGCATGCAAGCAAAGTAAAACACGGAATTCATTCACTCCTTCCCATGGGCAGGCAGGTGTTCAGCCATCTCCAGGAAAGCAGTGCTCCATAATGCGTAATGGTTACTTGAGAATACAAATGCCATCACTCCAAACGTCCCCCCCTTCTTTCTCCTTCCCCCAGCTTTATACGCTGAGCATGACATCATATGGTATGGAATATCATATTTGGTCAGTTGGGGTCAGCTGTCACAGCTGTGTCCCCTCCCAACTCCTTGTGCACCCCCAGCCTCCTCGCTGGTGGGGTGGGGTGAGAAGCAGAAAAGGCCTTGACTGTGTGTAAGCACTGCTCAGCGGTAACAAAAGCATCCCTGTGTTATCAACGCTGTTTCCAGCACAAATCCAAATCATAGCCTGATACTAGCTACTATGAAGAAAATTCACTCTACCCCAGCCAAAATCAGCAGAAAGATATAAATGAAATTAAAGAATTACAGCAACAGTAATCAAACAGGAGTAAGGAAATAGTAATCTGTACATTTTGCCACTGTGCCAGTGACATCAAACTCTCTGAGTCCAATTATTTCAAAACAAGTATGTTGGAGTCTTCAGTGAAGAGAGAGAAGCTAGTTATGGTGTATTTTGTCCCTTCCATGCCATGGTTTAGGAGAAAATGGAAGCAATTATATTCATGAAACAGAGCTCTAAGACTCTAGGTCAGATTCATCACTTTGAACCTGAAATAATTCTGGAATCAGTTAACTGAGATTCAAAGGTAGAACTTGGGTAACACTAGGATTTCAGCAGACAACGGCTCTGCCCTTACTTCCATGCTCCAGCAAAAAGCTATCAGCTCAGCCTCCCGTTACTCCCTAGTCTGACCCAGTAGAAGAGACATGGACAAGACTGGATTATTTTCATCTGTCATTGGTGCCAAGTGTGAAGGTTAGGGTTACAGGCAACCTGTGTAACCCCAAAGATCATAGAATCACTGAACCATTTAGGTTGGAGGGGAACTCACAATATCATGAAGGCTGATCTCCTTAGAGCAAGGTCAACATTAAATTGGAGTTGTTCGGGACTTTGTCCAGCTAAGTATTGAAAATCTCCAAGGATGGAGACTACATAACCTCTCTAAGCAGCCTGTTCCAATGCTTTATTAGGTACTCAATGGCACTACGTAAAGACTTAGAGTAATTTTTAAAAGAAGAGGATATTATGACCTTCATCTAGTTAAACCACAGTTCTGACAGTCACCTTTTCTTCCCACTTCCTGTTCACAGTGCAGAGGTTTAAACATATAAAAACTTGAGATTGTGTGAAGGCTGTTGATAGGGACATATTTTTGCATGAATTCTACATGTTAATACTCAATGCTGATTGATAGCTGTGACTGGAAGCAGACAATCCTTGGGAGTGTTTGACTGTAACCATCAAAAGAAGTTCCGCTTTCTGCTAGTTCAGAGATTAGGGGCACAGCTGCCACTGTGTACCCTGGTAAATGTTACTGGCTTGGTTTACTATGCCATGGCACATGCATAGCTGTTCTGTCATCTCATTACACCCTAGAAGGTGACATATTGATCCATGACTCCCTATTGCCTTCTCCTATTACCGCACATCAAGAAGTTGTTCCCTGTTCAAGGGTGCAGATGATGGATACTTCTTGTTCCACCCAGCCTTGGAATGGTTAGAACAGTTCTAGAAAATGTGCCTGGATCTTCCTTGACTTTGGAGGGACTTTTAGCCTTTATAATACAAGGAAGATTAGCTCTATTGCTATTAAATCATATGTGTTATATTTCACTTCAAATATTTATTTCTATTCTGTTAGTGATAAATAGTACTGTACAGGTGCCTTTTAAGCATATGTGTAAAAACTCCACAAAAGAATGGTGCCTGATCAATTCTCCCTGCATGTGATCTCAATGGTGTCATGAGGATTGCACATCCTTAAGTTGTAACATCTGCCTCATGTCATACCTATAATGCGGTAAAGCTAATTATTTTTGCATAAATTTATATTCAGTGTTGAAACCTCTAGCAATATTAGAGGTGATTGGAGGTGATTGGAGACAGCCAGCATGGCTTCATCAAGGGCAAGTCCTGCCTGACCAACCTAGTAGCCTTCTACGATGGAGTGACTCCATCAGTGGACAAGGGAAGAGCTACGGATGTCATCTATATCTGGACTTCTGTAAGGCCTTTGACACAGTCCCCCACAACATCCTTCTCTCTAAATTGGAGACATATGGATTTGATGGGTGGACTATTCAGTGAATGAGGAATTGGTTGGATGGTCACATCCAGAGGGTAGGGGTCAGTGGCTCAATGTCCAGATGGAGATCAGTGACAAGTGGTGTCCCTCAGGGGTCCGTATTGGGACCAGTACTCTTTAATATCTTCATCAGCGATATAGACAGTGGGATCGAGTGCACCCTCAGCAAGTTTGCAGATGACACCAAGCTGAGTGGTGCAGTGAACATGCCTGAGGGACGGGATGCCATCCAGAGGGACCTGGACAAGCTGGAGAGGTGGGCCCGGGTGAACTTCATGAGGTTCAACAAAGCCAAGTGCAAGGTCCTGCACCTGGGTTGGAGCAACCCCTGGCATCAGTACAGGCTGCGGGATGATGGGATGGAGAGCAGCCCTGCCGAGAAGGACTTGGGGGTACTGGTGGATGAAAAGCTGGACATGAGCCAGCAATGTGCGCTCGCAGCCCAGAAGGCCAACCGTATCCTGGGCTGCATCAAAAGCAGCATGGCCAGCAGGTCGAGGGAGGGGATTCTGCCCCTCTACTCTGCTCTGGTGAGACCCCAACTGGAGTACTGCGTCCAGCTCTGGGGCATCCAACACAAGAAGGACATAGACCTGTTGGATCGGGTTCAGAGGAGGGCCACAAAAATGGTCAGAGGGATGGAGCACCTCTCCTCTGAAGACAGGCTGAGAGAGTTGGGCTTGTTCAGCCTGGAGAAGAGAAGGCTCCGGGGAGACCTTATTGCAGCCTTTCAATAATTAAAGGGGGCTTAATAAGAAAGATGGCGACAAACTTTTTAGCAGGGCCTGCTGTGACAGGACAAGGGGCAATGGTTTTAAACTAAAGGAGGGGAGATATAGGCTAGACATAAGGAAGAAGTTTTTCACAATGAGGGTGGTGAAACACTGGAACAGGTTGCCCAGAGAGGTGGTAGATGCCCCTTCCCTGGAAACATTCCAGGTCAGGCTGGACGGGGCTCTGGGCAACCTGATCTAGTTGAGGATGTCCCTGCTCATTGCAGGGGGGTTGGACTAGATGACCTTTAAAGGTCCCTTCCAACCCAAACCATTCTATGATTCTATGATTAGCAGTGGCATTACTGTGGCTGACCTATTAAAAGATACTGGGTAAGAATGAAATGTCACAGTCTTAGTTTATCCTCAGAAGAATATAAGTGATAATCAGCCTGGTAGGTTAGCTTTATTTATGACTGTAAATAGACTTTGCAAATAGTATATAAACCACAACAGTATGCTGCTACTTTATGTCTTTGCTTTCCCATTTGTACTGCTGTAACGAGACAAGCCATTGTAGTGAGAGTGGTTTGCAGAAAACAGGGAAATGTCTATTTATTACTCGTATTGTATAATGTACACTTCATATTCTGGGTGGCTCTAAGACTTGTGAAGAATACTGTTCACACAGTTCCCTAAATAATTCTCTGTTGTGATGAGCTGACAGACTTAGAAGAGTGCATTACTTGAAAGAGTAAACATCAGGAAGCCTCCAGGGGTTCTTTCACTTCATTCATTTTGCATTATCCCATTTAGCAATTGTAGTTACATCTCTGCAGCCCTAATAACTGTTCAAGTGAAGTAATGTTATAGTTCTAAAAGACATAAACCTACTGGGCCAAACATAATCATATTCAAGTTCCAGTGACGGACATGCAGACTAAAATGTACGTAATAGCAAGGGGATATGCGCTTGCCAAATAATCAAAGCAGAGCAAAACTGACTCATTTCCTGAAATAAGCAGCTAAGACTTGTTTTTTTTAAAAACTGCACTCTGTACGAAATTATAAATAATTGCAATTCACATTAACATACCCCAAAAAAGAAGCTCTTCTGGCACTACTTGGGAAAGTTTTCTTTTAAGACAATGTATCCGTAACTTTCTAGCTTCTTTATTGTGCAATCACAGTCTGAAAGTGTCATTTTTTTCATTTGCTGCTAGGAACAGAAGAGCTATGCTGCATTCGCGTTTGGCACCTGCACTGAGGCAGAAGCTCGGGAGAGGTTTGTTAAGGACTGTGAGCCTGTGTGGCTCGTGAGAACGGGAACCGGTGTTGTTTCATCACTGTTAGCCCTGTAACTCTTGAGTCCACACCAAACATTGACATTGTGCTAAAAAAGAATCAAGCTTGTGCAGCAAGAGCAGGCTTGTGGAGCTAAGCTCAAAACAGGGCCAGCGCAGGACTAACTAATAAATAAAGAGCACTGGATATGTTAAAGGAAAGTTTGCATGTATATAACTTGTTTTTATTTCTGTCTTTTTGTTCCTTTGCCTAAGTAAGCTCTCCCTATAGATTAAAAATAAATACTAACATTTCACAAGAATCTAGTAGTGGAATCTTTCCTTTTCTTCGTTGGTGTTTAATCATGCTCAGCTGTCAGGTGAGTAAGGAAAGAGTAATCAGAGGAGTACGAAAAAGGAAATCAGTAATCTTGGTGGAAAAACCCTGCTAGGAAAACTCCCTACAGTGGAGAAAGCATACAAATGCCATCTGAGGCAAGGCAGAAAAAAGAATCTCTGAGTCTACGGTGCTGGATAAATAAGCCTCTGTAAATGTTAGGTTCATCTATCCAGACCAGGAGTCTTTAACTCTTTATTTGCAGGAAATATCACAGTAAGTATTTAAGCGTAGTTTAACTTAGCTTGCTCCAGTCGCTCCTCATCTCACGTTTTAAAATCTGCGAGTCAGATCCTGAAGCTCTATCAGGCTGCATTAACCAAAGGATTTGGTCCCACCTACCCTACTAATTAGCACACGTAGTCACAGATAGTCACTCTCTTGAGCTGTGTGGTTATTGCCGTTCTTGGCTGAAGCACTGTGGGATGAATTTGGTACTTTTTTATTTGTACCTTACCTTCCTCCTTTGAGAAAGAACAGATCACGCCTGAAATTAATGGAGTGAAACTGCACAAGTCATGACAGTGATTTTAATGGATTGAAACTAGTATGTTCGTTTAAATTAAGTTTCTTATGGCAGGGTTTAGTGGGACCAGATATCTATTGACGTACCAATAGTACTTTATAATTGAAAAAACCATTTTTCTCTTTCTGAGGCTTTGCCGGTAACCTTAAGGAAAATTGCATATAAAGAAGTAAGTTCTATTAAGAATAAAAACGATTCAAAAGGCAGATTTTGGAAACTTGCATTCAGAATAAAAGCTAACATGCTTCTCTGGATCATCCAGCATACCTATCATACCTTATGGTTAATCAATGAGCCCAAAACTGAAGTATTGTAACACAGGAGACGAATGCTTTGCAATGTTAGATAAAAGCTAGGACACAAGTATGTACAGTCTGCAGCTAAATGATCAAACCCCAGAAATGTCAGCTTTGTTTAAAAGTAGTAATGTATGTATGCATGCAGATAAACTCAAGCTTTTTGACAAAGCCTCCAGGCACACTGCTTCAGTATGAATAAATAAAAGTAAGCCAAATGCATATTTAGAAGCTATGGAGGTGGTATGTTGGAAAAAAATATTTAAATGAAAGAGAAATATCCTAAATTTTTTAGTCCAATCTATTAAACTGTTTTTACTCACTGATATAATCTTTGCCATTCCTGTTGTTATGGAACTAGCTAACTGCAAATTTTCTTTCCTTTTAACTGATATATGTACTCTGAGAGCACATAACATTTAATTAGTAACTACACATTTATCTAATTTCGTATGCTATAGCTCAAAGGGAAATGACTAGATACGGATGTAAATGAAAATACCTTCTTATTCTGTCTAGTCTGTTATGGTGTTTGTATTTTAATAATATAGCAAAGTGGGGCTACAAAATATGTTTTCTTGGCACCTTCCCTCCTTTTGGGGGTACTATAATAGAGGAAGATTAAAAAAATACCCTCTAGTAAACCTAAATAATGATTGTCTTTTCTGAACTCAGCTTTTTGACAGAGACAGTTTAGAGCCAGTCTTCAACCTATGCAAGGTTTATGATCATAGCAATTGATACTCCAAACTCAGAAGGCTACAGAAATGTTTATCAAGTGTTTAAATGATGTTAAGCTCTCATGTTTAATTCATTTTTAAATATTATTATGAAATGCAATGAGAAATTGATTGTACAGTAGTATAAATCAGGGATCACTTCTCGTTCTGTGGAAGATTGCTGAATTATTACATTATTCACAATACTTCTCGGCAGGATGCTCATAAGGCAGGGTACCAAACAGTAGATGATCAGGGAAACACTTTCTCCTTTACTAAACTGATAAAATAATATGATGAATCGTAGGAGAAAACTGCAAAGTACTGAGTTACTATGGTGATAAAGGTGATATAAGGACTTCTATAGAATGGAAGAGGATATAAAAGCACAGGGAATTCTTCTTATTAAATATGCACCAGTCAAGCTCTCTGCCTTGTGTTAGTTTGCTCATATGCAATCTCATATATTCCATTTTTTAATGTCCTTTGGGTAATTACTTATTTATCTCATACAAATCATCTAAGTAAACACAGGTTTAATATAACTAGTTACTGAAGTTTATATACCTCTTGGGCTTTTAGTGTTGTCTGATTAGATTAAGGAGAAGAAAAACATACCAAAAAATCCTGGTTTTCTCAAGTTTCCCCTTAACTCCTATAATTAAGTCAGTAGTATACATAATTAATAACACTTTGCTTTTCTATGCACTTATATATGGTTGAGCCATGTTTACTAGATGTATATATTCATTAGATTAAAAACAGGGAAAATGTAGATTTACACTGCACGTATTAAGCTCATTCTGTAAAGACTGACATAAGAACAACCCTGATGCCATAACGGGTAAACAAATCTGGCTTTTAATACTAACTCAGGTTTGAATATTTATCCTGTATATACAACTGAATTGAATTCCTTCTCATAGCCAGCACATCCCAAATTATAGCTGAGGTTATTCTCTGAGGTGGTGTGTATCAGTAGTGGTGTCATAGTGTGTACAGAATAAACTGGTTGTCAGAAAACTGGATCATGAAAAACATATATAATCCATTAACTTCGCTCACAATCTACTGAAGCCTGCAGTCTTAGTCATCAGGCTGATGTATCTGATCTGATTTCTCGCCCTTCTTGCTCCCTCCTGTAAACAAATCAAATGGAGTAATTATTAATTTACCATGAAGTAATTCACATATTGTACTCTCAGATCCAGTCTGATTCTCATTTATCCTTTCTGTCAATACTTTTCAATCCTAGTTCTCCAGTTTCCTCTTAACTTTGGTGTAGCTTTAAATTTACTTTTTCTAGCTCTGAGAAATTATTATCACATGTTTAAAAGTCTTCTATTTAAGAAATTGTCAAGCTTTTATTTATGTCCTTAACAGAATATTGCAACACTTGCATCTCTCTTGAAAAATATTCTGAACTAATATTGCAACAAACATCTCGATCCTCCCATATATACTTAAATAACAATCTCTCTTTCTTTATTTTAATAATGAGAACAATGGCAGTTTCTGAACTATCAATCAAATGAGTGCTTAAAACAGAAATAAAGTGTTGTTATATTAGTAATACAGAAATGCTAAATATGAAAATAATATGGCAAGAGTTATTATATCACTTTTGGACACACTTCAATATGAAAACTAGCATCATGTAATAAAACACTAATATATAAATACAGGTACATTTATATTAAACTTCTCTTTGAGGTATATTTGGCAGTAGTTCCATCATGGTGAAGGAATGAAAACAGATACGCAGGTTTCTGTTTGACTTGGTTGAAGTCACTGAAGACAAGCATAAGGACAAAATATTCTTATGCCTTTACTTTTTGACGAAATAGCATCATCATAACTTTTTGGGTCCCTATTTCAGTCTTTACTTTTTAGCATCTAAACATTACAAAGTAAAATAGCAAGGGAGATTACTGGAAAGGAAATCCTTTTATTTCCATAAATATGTATAGCAACCTAGTTTCCAGGTAGAGCAAAAAATATTACAGAATTCATCAAATCCTGTTTCATTAAATTCTCAGCTCAAACCTAGAGCTGAAAACACATAATCTATGAAGCTGTGGGTGGGTACATGATTCACAGGATCAAGTGCTAATAAATCAAACTTTCTTTCCACTCAGTTTGGGAACTAGTGCATTGCATCTCCTCTTCTTGCCTTGCATGAAGTTCAATACATCAGGCTTTCTGAAGATGTACTACAAATACTTGAAAACCCAAAACATTTCCTTTCAAGGTTAAATCACTGCAGTATAGATCGCAAAACAGTTTTCAAAATTGATTGAGCCTCTGATAGATAAGGACAATTTCAAGTTTTTAATGCTAAATTTTATAATACCACCTTCACAGTTTATGGCAATGGTCTTATTGAAATACGAATCCTTATTATGTGGAAGGAAAATAAATGGATGGATTAAACATCTAACTGGAGGAAATTCATATTTTTTTGCATACGATACAAATCCTTTATTTTAACTAATAGTTACACCACTGAGAATTTGTTTGGATAAGCAGTCTTGTTAGCCAGCCTAGCTTCAGGCTTCTAGACACTTATTACCTCTTTGTTTGATTGGATTTTCTTTTGTTTACTAGGTTAAACATTCTGATATGGATTAGCAGTGAAAGTGAACAAAAATAAACAAATCATTATGCTCATGAGATTGTGAGGGACAAACACATTCATCATTTAAAGGACACACACTAGGTAATGTAGCACAGTGTGTGTCGCAGATACAATAGGAAACAATTACTGTTAAATTTCACAAGCATACATGCTCCCAACTGGCAACCCAACTTCTTGTTAGGATTTTGAAATTGTAACATATTAATTTACTGTTATGTATTTATTAAAGCATGCTTTGCTGTCATCTTGCCGTCAGTTAGAATTATCTTTCAAATATTCACTTCTGCTGCATTCCTCGGGGACTCGCTGTGATGTTTACACAGACATTCAGTCCTACAATTCTTATATTTACTTATCTTGATAATGTACCTCCATCTAATTCTGGTGGTGGAATTGATGGAAAGAGTCAAATGAATAACCTTATGAAATCATAGATTCATAGAAAACATAGGCTGGAAATGACCCCAAGAAATCATCTATTCCACATTCCTGCTGTCAGGCAGCATCAACTCTGTCTGAACTTGTTCCATTTGTGCACCCCAAAAAAATTTCCCATGGAGGTCTGGCTCTCCATATAGGAAATGTGGGCTTGCTTTTCTTAGGTTTTTTGCAGAGGCTTCACAAGCAATTCACAGCCCCAGAGAACCTCAATTATGTGTTGCAAGCCTGTGACATTAAACCATTCCTGATAGATATTTGCCCAAACTGTTCTAAAAATGTAATTCCAGCCTGTCAATTTTTACAAATACTTGATTGTCTTTTCATCTAGAAAGATTTCCTTTATGTCTGAAAGTTCTCAGCTTCACAGCAGACCAATAAAGCCAATCATGGCGTAACACTGTAAATCACTGGTGTTTCAGAGAAAAGGTCTTGAAAAGCAAGGAAGCATTTGGCTTCCAGGACTACCAAATCCATGACCCCCTGCAGAGGTCGTGGATTTAGTAGGACAGATATAGAGGAGAGCTACGTAATTCTGTTGGCTTTCAGAGACAGCATACACCTGCCGAAATACAACAGAGGCCATCAGTTCATTCCAGATAGGTCATTGAACATCCATGAAAGAGTAACAATTTTCATTAATCACTGACCTGATCTGTATTCCAACCCATAATCTAAAGGGGATGGGTCCTATAATTCATTCCTAATAACTGTAAAGACCGCAGTTCCTTAAGTATTTGACCATCTACAGTAAAAAATATGATAACCTTATAGGAACACATGTACAGGTTATCCCATTAATACTTTTATTAATAATTCATTCCTTTTAAAAGACAAAAGATAGATGTTTGTCAAATCATTATTGCTTCTTATTGAAGAAGGTCCTGTATTTTGAGAGTATCTAATTTTACATTACTTACAGATCGGATCAACATGATCTGGATGTGGTAAGCTGTTTTTCTTGCCCTGACATCACCTGGAAGAAAGAAAAGGAATTAGAAGTACAACACAAGTCAGGAATTTCGACTTGGGGCAGTCTCACTAATTGAAGATTCACTGTAAAGTGTCTGGAAATTCTTTGGCTTACAGCTTTGATATTGGGCTTCTCTCTCTCATAGCCACAGCACACTTTTTGGTTATGAAATTCAGTAATGTGGCACTTTGGCTCTAAAAGTTCCCAGGTTGAGACTGTGGGGTGCTCAGAGGTTGCAGGGAAGGAAATAACACTTTATTTGCTGTGCTATTAGCCTTCTTCCTTAAGTGTTCTTGACCATCCACTGTCAGAGCCAGGGCACCACATTTTGGTCTTGCCCACTGCAGCTATTTATAAATTCCTGTGGTGAACATGCTTGAAAGTCAGAACATTATTCAGCTACAAAATATGGATGGAGGAGCCTTGGTTAAGGCTTTGAATCTTTTGAATACCTGTCCCTGGTGTTTAGGTTGACTGACCCCCATTTACAGGTTGGTTTCCCCATTGCATCAGGCATACTATCACAGTGGATATTTCCATGGCAAAATGGAGTCTAGAGGAACATTTCACTCTAGTAATTTAACATAAGTAGAGACATAACTAAACTCATTTTCTTTTCAGAATCTTGAAAGTTTACAGATACCACCAGAAATGAGTAATTAGTTTTCAGACAGCTATATTTGTCTTTTTAAAATCTGAATAAATATATTTCATGGTTGGAATTCCTATTTTAAACAGTTCAAGATGTTTTGACCTTACTTTTAAAAGACAGTGTAAGATTTTCAAGTACAGGAATTGTCACTTCAAGGTTACTAGAAATAAAAGAATATTTGACATCCATTTTCTCACCATACTGCGGATATTGCTGGCCAGACTACAGTCCCAGGAATTCCAAACCCTGGAATTCAGTATGGACTACTTCATAGATATTAAACCCTTTCCTTATAGGTTACAGGATTTAATGCTAGCTAACATAGCGAGCAGCAATCAAGGTTTTGACTCCACTCAAATTGTACTGTTGAGCTTGGTATTGCCATCAGCCTGACTGGGAAAAGCATCCGAGAGGGCTGTCAAAGGCACTGGGAGCACCTCTGTCAGCACGTACAACAGGGATGTTCTAGAGACTCCCAAAGGTATTTCTTTGCCTAATAGTGATTAACTATGCTTAGGAAAATATAGGTTTCATAATTTCTTGTGCATACTGTTTTTAAATACGCGCTCATGGTGCTGGCAGGCATACCTACTGACACTGTTGAAATCCAAATGCCCTTTAAAATTAAATAAATACCAATATCAATATAGTCCTGGCAAGGACTATTGTGTAGAAAGAGTATAGTGCAGGATTCCATAGCACTCAGTGGTTTAAGGGGAAAGGTGAAAATCTGAGAGGGTTTCTTTGTAGAATATTTGCTCTTTTAGGTAACTGAACTACTGAAGTGAACAGTTGCCTTCAGCCATTCTTTCCTGCCCCTGCAAAGCATCCAAGACAGATGACAGGCCTGGAGTAGTGGTAGCAGGTAGGACTCTCGTTCCTAAAGCAGGACTACAAAGATTCATCTTCATTGGGTGAAAAACCAAGAATTTTGTCACATAAAACAGCACACACAAAACCCAAAGGTTCTGGGGCTTTGAGCAACCTGGTCTAGTGGAAGGTGTCCCTGCTCATGGCAGGGGGGTTGGAAATAGATGATCTATAAGGTCCCTTCCAACCCAAACCATTCTATGATTCTATGACATTATTTTTTATTATACGCCAGAGTGAAAGCAAGTTCTTCAAAAGGAAAAAAAGAGAGGGAACTACAGGCCCACATGGTAATAGATCCTTCTATACTTCAAATATGACCGCCAAGCGCTGGGGAAATGGGCTCTCTCTAGAGGGGCTTTCCTTACCTACTCCTTCTCTTGTGCTGAATTTGAAAAATCTCTAGGATGTAAGATTTATAGAAATGCATTTGTACTTGCAAAGCATGGATGAGCATGGAATGAGCATTTCCCAATTTAAAAATCCCACAGTAATTTTTGTAAAGTCTCAACTAGCTCAAATGAATATGCCTATCACATAAAGGGTGATACTAGATGCTTACAGATAGGAGGCTTAGGTAGCTGGGTCTGCTCCCACCCAGTGAATTTAAAATCTAATAATACTCTTACCCAAATATTACATTTGCAAACAGGCACAGAAACAAAACATTTTTCACAAGCGGTTTTACAGTTTCAGTTTCATTATCTAGTTTTAAGCTTTCCAGCCAAGAAAGTTTTCATCGAACTGATTAAACTGCTTCCCAGTAAAACTATTAATCCCTGTTAGAAAGCATACATCCCATGATTACGAGCTCCTGGGACCGAGCTCTGACCATATGTGCAGGAAAGGCACAAGTTCCCCGGGCTGGATGCAGCCACAGTGGTGACAGAAGATCTGTGTCTGACACTGAGCATATACCCTGCCTACAAGGTATGTGCTGTGACTGTTCTCCCTTCCCTGCCCTGGTAAACCCATCATGACACTCAAGCCCTAGTATTTCCAGAGGAGTGGTCCGCACGGCCCCCCGGAATTCTCACCAAGCACAGCGGTTAGCTGCAGGAAAAGCAAGTGGATGCTCAGTCATTTGTGAGGACACTCCGCTCCCCGAGCTTTAAGCTTTATGTTTTCAACAGCAACAGAGCTAATCCCCAAACCTTATTGGGGCAAAATTTTTCTTGAGTTCAACAGGAGTTTTGTCTGAATTATTTTTGTAGAAATTGGCCTCATGTTCGCAAAGCTTTGCCTTAAACTTTGCGGTGTTTCTAAAGCCAAGGTTAGGGCCACCAGCTGCACTGTGGCATCCATCAGCAGAGATCCATGGGGCTCCCCTCAGGGTCATGGCATGCTGCAGGAGCGTAGCCATCCTCCCAAATGGAGCCAGTGCTGAATCTGCAGCTCTCCAAGTAGCTACAGGGGTATGTCTACATCTCTGCTAGTAAATAAAATGGGTCGGACTCCATTCTCTGACACTGAGGACAAGGGACACGGTATGGCTTGCGTCCATATGGCTAAAACCTGTTCTTCCCCGAAGCAGGGTAGCACTGTCCGTACAGCCCCCTGGAACAGCCCCAGGCTCTCTGCAGCCTGAGCCCAAGCGCTCTCTGGGAACACGGTGCCTGCCGCGGACCAAAATTATATCAAGGAGTGCACTAGCATTAAACGCCGTAGATGATACCCACAGGACCAGAGACTGCGCTAAAGCCCTGTCCCTGTTTAGTTCACCAGCACCAACAAAGCCCAGGAAGGCCCAAACGGTGGAAAACACTGCCTGTGAAAGGAAGTCTGGAGGAACCGCTAACACCGGTTTACTTGTACACACCCATGCAGATTTGCTAGCAAACTCCAGGTTCATTCAGTTGAAGCTAAAAGCTAATTATGTGTATGTTTATATAAAAGTTATATGTGACACTGAAGAAATTAAATATTCATAATGACAGCATGAAAGAATTTTATTTATGCCTAAATGAAATGTTTAAAAATAAATGAACAATGTATTCTAAAAATTAAATACCTGTTTTCTCCAACCATGTCCCATAGCTTAGTTAAACAATTAGGAATGCTTCATTTTAATTTTGTGCATTGATTTCAGATGGCATTAATAAAATATTTCCTTTTACTCTAAATTATTAATAGAATTTGTTAACACTAACGTGCATCTGAAACCTCACAACCATTCAATGTACCACCTCACCAAGAAATCAACAAGAATATTTCCCAAATGGGCTAACGACAGGCACTTTTGCTAAAAATCTGCATTTTTAGTTATACAACAAATTATAAATTCTGCCAGAACACTCCCCTCTGCCCAGAACCAGCCCAGTCACATGTATTTCTTTGACAGAGGAGGTCTCTGTTTTTCATTGGATTAAATAGTGCTTGCGGGAAAGAACACCAACCGAAGACAATAGCTGTGGCTGTTCTTTTATTTCACTTAGCCTGCAATACTTTCATTCATAAGCGTTAAATTGGAATTGCCAATATTAACTTACCAAAGAGCTGGCGGAAAAGGTTTATGTGCTATTTATCCTCAAGGGTCCAATTCAATCACAGCCCTGTAAAATGTCACTGACCCACTTCATCAATTACTGAAGGCAGGCGTGGGAGCTTTACATTCTTCCTGATTGTACCAGCCAAATATATCTTCTTTTTTATTTACGTGATAACCAGGCTGCTCAAAAAAAAAATTGTTGTAAGCTTCTTTGCATTATAACAATTAAAAGTCCACTTCTATTGTGCTTAACTTCAGACTTAAAAAAAAGCTGGCCTTGAAATGATTGCATTCTAGTAGACCTGTTAATAGTAAACTATATAAATTGTTGGGAGAGTTTCAGCTATGATTACAAAATACAGCTGAGAAACCTTAGAAGAACTGTAAATGGTTTAATTTCAGAGTTTGTTAATTAAAAGTGATATTGCAAGATTTTGTAACGAAAGCTATGAAGATATTTTCTAGTCAGGTAGGCAGGTACTTTGTGAAGCGTACATGCCTCTAAGGGGAAATTCGGTTGACTGTTTTCTTTCCAGAGGGTAATACTGTTTTACAGATATTCATTATATTATTTCATAACATTTTTTCATGTTCTTATTTTTTGCTTCCAATTTTCAAAATGCGTTTAAAATTCAAAAATAATGAATTCTTTTCAAATGCTGATTACACTGAGTGAAAAATTACAAAATTTGAGATACACTCCAGATAATTGAAATATATTGGGTCTGCCTGGGGAATACATTTATTGAGGAAGTTACAGCAAATAATTTAAAAAAAAAAAAAACAAACAACCTTATGCAGTTAAATAATCTACTCCTGCCAGACAGACAGTAAGAGATATTTTCTTATAATGTATCCCAATGCTTTTTGTTAACCTTATCTACCAGAAAGATCACACATTTGTTTTCTGAAATTTTAGCATCTAAAAGTAAGATGTGTTAATCATTGACACTTAACAGAAAGACAAAAAGCATCTCTAGAGAGCAAGTCATTCCATCCTATGACGGATGTCATTCTGTCACTCAGTGGTTATTCTCTCATATTGGTTATCATCTGCTTCATAAAACTGACCTCAGAGACATATAATCTTTTTTCCATGCCCAAAGTTTCTTTTCACACATGAGGTTCCCTAGCTGCACATGACTGGGAACCTGCAGCCACTTCCCTGCACCACATGGGGTGTCTAACAGGTGATGGCAGTCGGCGATACAACCAGCCTGGCCTCCTTTAACCGGCCCTGGAAAGCTGCCCCTAAGGAACAGCAAAGCGCTTTCCTTGATGCAGCTCTGGGGTCACTTACCTGAGCCCGAGGAGGCAAGGAGCTATCTCGCTGATGGAGCTGCTTTGAACAGCAGCAGGATCTGTGTTGCTTTCATGAGTCTGAGTTACAAAGTTGTACAAAGTTTTCTTAGCCCAATGATGATGCAAGGTGACAATCACAAAAGGAAGTTTATTCAGTTAAAATATCAGCTTCTGAAAGAAAGTAAATGCAAGGGGTGGGGATGGGGGGGAGAATTAGCAGGGATTTATTCATGACTGACATTGATAAAATAGCAGGGGTTTTTTTCCCATCAGCAGTTAGGCAGGATGTTCAACAGCGATTGTTAGAGTAAAACTACTGTTCATTGTCTGGATGAGAAAGTTTTCACTGCTGTGTATTTAAGTAATGGTGGGTTATGTTAAAGAAAAAAAACAATTGCGCATGAAATGCTCTGGCTAAAAGGGCTGTAAGTCAAACAAAGATTATGAATTTCATGCATGTATTGTGAAAAGTAGTGGCACATGTTCTACGTCAAAGTTGGACTGACTGATCATAATGGTCTCTTCTGGCCTTACAGTCATATGTAACTACATAACTGCTTATAATATCTCCAAAATGTTTTCCATATTTTACTGGGATAAATATTTCAATGTCTACTTGAATTCCAGTCATTATTATATTCTTAATAAAAATGTTTAGAACATGGTACTTAAATTACTTTATTAAAAGCTTGTATGAACTGTTCAAAAACAGGTGACAGTAGAAAAGCAGGGTTTTTTCTCTAGAATTGAGGTTTAAGGTTTCTAGTTGCATTGTAGATACTAACACATTTATGTGAAGCAAAGCAACTGATGCAGCTTGGCTGTTTCAAATCTTGGTATATAAGATAATTAGAAGGAATCATTTCTAAAGGTCAGTGAAAGCAAACCTCCTCGTACTATAAAAATATCTGCCTTTAGAAACTATGGAAAGAAGCCCTTCCTTGGAAATTAGAGGGACACTGTTAACAGTATGGAAAGGAACAGCATGCGATTGAAGTTTAAGACCTATGTCTAAATGATTTTGAGTGAAGGAAAAAAGTAGCTATAAGGGTAACATAGACCATCAGTTGCTGAAACAAAGACACAGGGGACAACATCACAGAATCACAGGATGGCAGGGGTTGGAAGGGACCTCTGGAGATCATCTAGTCCAACCCCCCTGCCAGAGCAGGGTCACCCAGAGCAGGCTGCACAGGACTGCATCCAGGCGGGCTTTGAGTATCTCCAGAGAAGGAGACTCCACACCCTCCCTGGGCAGCCTGTTCCAGCGCTCTGTCACCCTCACAGTGAAGAAGTTTTTCCTCGTGTTCAGGCGGAACTTCCCGTTTTCCAGTTTGTGCCTGTTGCCCCTTGTCCTGTCACTGGGCACCACTCAGAAGAGTCTGGCCCCATCCTCTTGACACCCTCCCTTGACATATTTATAAGCGTTGATGAGGTCCCCTCTCAGTCTTCTCTTCCTCAGGCTGAACAGCCCCAGCTCCCTCAGCCTTTCCCCATAGGAGAGATGCTCCAGTCCCCTCATCATCTTTGCAGCCCTCCGCTGGACTCTCTCCAGTAGTTCCTCATCTTTCTTGAACTGGGGAGCCCAAAACTGGACACAGTACTCCAGATGGGGCCTCGCTAGGGCAGAGTGGAGAGGGAGGAGAACCTCTCTCTCAGAGTAGAGAGGGAGAATACAGGTCTTATTTTGTCTTATTTCCTTCTAGAAAGGAAAATCCACTGTAAGCAGGGATAACAAATCTGGGGAAGTTCACGTTGGCCTTTTTAGTGGGCAGAAGGGAGATTAATGAAGATCCATCTCTGATTACCCCTCCTTTGATCTGTCTTTCATCCATCATTAACAACAGGCACTGTTCTCAAAGTCGTCACTATTTCTGCTTTTGAAGATCTTTTTGTGCAAAGGGATCATTGCTGCAAAACACTCATCCCATGACAGAGACAACCTTAGCCTCACTACTCTTGCACGGCCACCATTCCTCCGTTATGAATGCAATGACTTCATGGGTGTTAGCACGTGCTCAAGACCACTGAGACACCATATCTCCTGAGTTCCTGTGCCTGGAACCAAGCCCCTGGCAGGGTTTGCCACCCAGCTCCCTCTAGCTGTGACATGCAGGCAGCAGCTTAAGCTGTCAGAAGGTGTGAGCTGCCCACAGAGGAACCTGGAAGCGGAAACAGTAAGTTATAGTTGCTCAGCTGTCATGTTTTAACTTGTTAAACAAAACTGTAATACATCAACGTTATATTGCATCATCTAGTTCACCACTCAACTGAGTAGGCTTGTTAAAGATGCACAGAAAATGTAAAATACGGTTAAAATTTTTTGTGCTGAACATTGGCTTGTACATAAACAAAAAACACTACTAGGAAGCAATTCTCTTCATAACTTTTTAAATATCTCATTCTCTTCACTGTTAAGATCCAAGAGAAAAAAATTGTTTATAAATTCTGGCCTTTCTTTCACCAGATGTACCACACAGGCAGAGAAAAAAAGCCAACACAGAAAACTGAAGCGGGGGCCTGTCTCCAAGGAGAAAACATAACTGACCAGACTACTTTTAAACTGCTTTTAACTGGTCATTTATGCAAATATTTAATATCTGTTAAACAGGAATAGTAAAAGTGCAGGTAGTATAATAAATGTTTGGGGTTAGAGTGAGGTAAAAGATTCGGGTGTAGCATATAAGATGGTAAAATCAGATATGAGGGGCAGCTGTTTAGAGCCTTCGAATGCCCCTGGGAACAGCAGCAAGCAATGGTGTCTTTCTACGTAGCCACTGTGTAGGAGTTCAGAGTCTCTAAGTGATGCAGGGCATTAGTGCAGGTCTGCTCTGGGGCTATTCAGACCTGCCTTTGAGCTAACGTGTTTGGAGTGAACATATTGCCTGACACACTTCCACAACTTCTCGTGTCAGTGCTGGCTTATTTAGAGCTAAGAGGAGGATGTCTGCTTGATATACCACCAGACTTAAGTCTTCCAGCATGAATTCATTTGCAATGAATGTCCCCATCAGCTGGGGAGAGCTGTCCTGAACATCGGGGTAATATGATATGGCAAACTCCCTGCAACACTGTACAACTTGCAATTGCTCCTTCTTTTATATTTTTAATGCTGGGAACATGCATCCATGAAATCTGAAGGACTGATTTTCTGATCTAATACTTTTATACACCCTAGTTTATGCTGTGACATATAGGCACATGAGTAAAATGTATCAGTAAGTAATGTAAATGTGACTGCATATTGTATTGAGGGCTTACAAGATCTATTTTAACTGATGACAATCCCTTTAGTGCGTCCAAGTTCCTCATTGAAGTTTTCCATCAACTAGAATATGAAACAAATGATTGTCATTTTTTTTTGCGTGCTTAGCTCTGACTAAGCATTTGCTTTTATTGATCCCAAAGTTCTAGCAGCAGGAAATTGCCAAAAAAATAAAAAGAAGAATCACTTCTGAGTGTGTTTCCAGACACTTGATGAATCAACATTATTATTTGTACAGTGTCCTCGGAGTATGCAGTGCTTTACAATGTTAACAGTAAATGATCTGACTTTGCCCAAAGAATCCAGCTGAAAGTGAGAAGCCTGACAGTGAACTCTACTGGCATCAGATAAGCCACAGAAAGAGAAGGCTCTCTGTGCATAACAAATGAATATAGTCTTTTTAGCCCATGGAAAAATATATATAGCTCCTGCTTGAATTCTTTTTCAAATTATTTCAAAGTATTACATCAAGCATTTGAAATTGCAACAATGGAATTTTAAAGTGAAAACCCAACTTTTATCACTTAGTCATGACAGATGCAAGATTGTAAATTTATTTGGGTTGTTTGATCAGATGCAAGGAACCAAGCTTTGGAAGATTTCAGTGGGAAGATGTGTTAGCACAGAAAAGGTGAAGGCTTGTCATGCATAAGGATTTTGTCATATACCATTTTATTAACTTTTGATATCTCTTTCAAAACATGGGTTAGAACTTTAGGGATTCTCTGAACTCAGATATTGAATTAATTCATTCACTGAGTTGATACTAGGAATAATCCGTTGATTATGTTTCTGACATAACTGTTGAACAAAAAAAAGTCATTGTTATCCTTCTTTTTTTCAAGGGAGACATGGAAAACAGTGGTGCTGTATCACTTAGAGATGTTAAAATGCTGTTCTTGACAATGGCTACTAGCCAGTTCCTCTGAGTCCACTGTAGGCCTACACCTGTACTGGGACTTGTTATGATCCTATCTATTAACCAGTAGTTCTAGCCAGGGCAAGCTCCAGCTTCCTTCTTTTACCATCTCTTCTCAGAGGCCAAAGCTCATTTCCATTTTCTGCCTACCTAAAATTTTCCTATCAGTACAGAACTGATCCCTGGAAGTGTTCAAGGCCAGGTTGGATGAGGCTTCGAGCAACCTGGTCTAGTAGAAGGTGTCCCTGCCCATGGCAGGCGGGTTGGAACTAGATGATCTTTAGTGTTCCTTCCAACTCAAACCATTCTATGATTGTATGATTCTAACACCATGTTGTGGTTTAACCCCAGCTGGTAATCGAATACCACGCAGCCGCTCACTCACTCCCCCCCTCCCCAGTGGGGTGGGGAGGAGAATCAGAAAGAAAGAAAAACTTGTGGGTTGAGATAAAAACAGTCCACCAGGATAGCAAAGAAAAAGATAATAACAATTATATATTAATAAGGATAATAACAATAATAAGATATAATGATAAGAGAGTATATAAAAGGAACGATGAACAATATCTCACCACTCGATGACCGATACAGCCTGTCCCCAGCAGCAATCTCAGAACAGCAAGTTCCAGAGAGAGTGAGCAAGGGAACAAACAGCTGCACAAATGAAAGCCCGAACAAACGAAAAGGCCCAAACAAACTAAATGAGGGACTTGGCCCACCAACTAACCCCCACTAATACTGGGCATGACGTCTATGGTATGGAATACTCTCTATGGCCAGTTTGGATCAACTGTACTGGCTATACCCCTCCCACGTTTTTGCACCTGCACATTAGCAAAACCTGGGAAGCTGGAAGATGTCCTTGATTGTTTAGCAGCAACTAATAACATCACTGTAGTATCAACATTCCTCACATACTAAATCCAAACCACAGTACCTACTGGAAGGAAAATTAGGTCCATCCCAGCCGAAACCAGGACACTCCAATAACTGAGTAAAACAACTCTTACTGGGAGAAAATATATCAGAAGAGAAGGTCTACTTAACATGCCTAATCTTGTGCTTGTCCATAACTGAGTTAGAAGATTCCACCTGGACTTCATTAGAGTAGAGCAACAGAAAGCACCATGTCTCCCTTGCATGTCCCACTCCGTCCTCTGCTCCATTGGAAGCCAGTAAAGCAGAGCTATGGTCCACTGCTGTAAGGCACCTTTGCCACTCCACTAGCTGCTGAGTTGCCCCATTAAACCCTTTTAAGTCCCACAGAAGCTACACGCTATCTGAGACCTCCATGCCTTCCTGGTTTAGAACAATTATTTTGGTTCTTGCACGCAGAAAAGTCTGCAAATGGACTTGAATATAGACAATATATATTACTCAGGATGTCTTTGTATCTTCATTTGGATTAACTTCACCTTAGGAGGAGCTGTCTATTGTAAACCGTTAACCATATATCATATTTTTCTCTGCTATTGGTCTAGACTGAACGTGTCAACCTCAAAACAGTTCATTCCACTTACAAAGCTGCAAGCAATTTTCATAATACATTTTTTACATTAATCCAACTCTGTATCAGACATGAATCATGGATGGATTAAACTAATCTGTCACAAGTTCTTAATGGTGACAGAGAAGAGAAGGTGAGGAGGGGGTCTTGGGGGAAGGTGAGAAGTTCAGTTGTTGGTTATATAGAAATATGAGGCTGAGACAGAAGTTGGATAGATTAAACAACTTGCATCAGAAATGACAGAAGAGTCTAAAATAAATTAAAAAAATAATATTGGAAAATAAAAGAGAAAGGAACTTAGAACAGAACTTCAAGGAAAACAACATTAAACAGATACAAAAAAAATAGAGAGCACCCAATAAGATACTAAAGGAATAGCCAGAGTGTCAGGACAAGATCATGAAAAGAATGGTAAGTAAGGAATGTAGCCAAAGGAAGAAAAGAAGATTAAAAAGAAAAGTTCTGACTTCTCCATGGCATAATTTAAAACCATAGTCAAAATGATAAAATGAGAGCTTAGGGGACCTCCAGCAATGTAGTGGAGAGGATCAAGAAGTGAAAAAAGGAAGCAGCAGGAAAGAGAGTAAAAGTTAAAGAAATTTGCAAAAAGATTAACATGGAGTAGTGCCTACTATATATGTATCATTGTGGGAATTTGTATGTGACACTTGCATCCAGCCCATGAAAACAAGGTGGGAAAAACCCCACAAACCTACAAGGAATTATGTCAAGAATCTCATTGTAGGAAAGTCTCTACATTAATTTCAGAATTGGTGTCTGTCATCTCAGGCCCTCTGTTTTCTTATCAATAACACTTGTCAACACTTACCTTGCCTTTCTGTTGGGCCTAAAAGCCATTTTCTCTGTGCTTTCATATGGTAAGAACACAGGAACAGATTTCATAACATTGAAAAAATTTCTATCATTACATTGCAAGTTACATTACAGTTTACAAAAAGTTTCACAAAATGTGTTTTCAACGATGGAAAATAGTTGATTTTTGGCTTGCTCCTTAAAGAGGTTGGTTATGTTTCTATGCAAATCAATATAACATAATCTCTTCCTTTCAATCTGTGAAGTTATTTGGTTTTGACACGAACAAAACATGATTAAGAATATGATACAATGTGTATCATAAAGCTAATTAATCTGTGTCATATATGGGCCCTTCCTCATGGGATAACATTGCAAACTAAAGAATTTTAAAAGCTATTAGCAACTTTTAAAAAATGTACAAATAATATTCAAATTTGATAGCTAGGACCACTAAGTATTTGAATACCCATATTCTTAAAAAAGAGGTAATTGTATCATAATATCTGCAACCTCTTTGTGATATTTTACATAGTTTTTATGCCACCTGGTGGTCAAATATCTAATAGATTCATAATGGGTGAAACACCCTTGTAGCAGCCACAGACGCTCTTGGGTGTAAGATGGATATTGCAGTTGTGCCATGCAAAGGATGCCTGACGAGGACAGGCTTGCACAGGGAAGAGCTGGCATCCACACAAACTCTCTCCAGACCAGAGGAAAGAGAGTAGGACTGTGGCTACTAAACTTCCCAAATGACAATGATGTAAGTGGTAGCAGGTCTGTCTAGTGCCTCCAGCTACACTTGGGGTAAGTTCTTCATTCTGCTCTGTGTTTATTCTCATTTGTTACTGGGGCTTTACTTTACGTGACTTGCACCACCACAGATAGCTCCCACAAGCCAACAACTAACCATAGGTCAAATTTGTTGAGTTTCTTCCTGAACTGAGAGAGAAAACTCCAATAGCAGATGGTATCTTAGAGTGTAACACGCATTCCTGAAGACGCAAAGACAAGAATTCTCTTTCATCTGTAAATGTAAAGTGCCTGTTTGGGACAGATGAACATCATCAACAAAACCAAGACTACCTTCAGATCCATAAGAATATAATAATGGCTGCATTGGGTCAGACCAACGATCCAGCTGGTCTAATACCTTATATCTGGTATAGGCTAGCACCATGAACTGTGCAGTTGAGTTTCCTGTACTTACGCGCTGGGAGCATACACCAACTACCTGAATAGCTCCAGTGACTATTCCAGATGCCTCATTTTAAACCTACGATTTGCTAATTAATTTTTTTAATGGGTTATCTCCAAAACTCATTTGTCATATGATTTTAGTGCTTCCCCTCCCCAGACTCTGGAATGTCTTTTATCTTCAACAAGCCCACTTTTCAATACAGATCAACATGGGAAATGCTCAAGGAATGAGCATTATAAGGAAACAGAGCAAGTATAGACCGATTCTTTCTTGATGTATCTCCCAGCTCTGGAGACTTTCTGAGCAGGGGGGGTTGCATCTGGATCACTATGTTAAAAAATAAAAAATAAAATTTTAAAAAATCCAACTTTGAATTTACTTTATATCAGTAGACTATTTCTAGGCTACCAGGATCTTTTTTCTATAATTCTTTGTAGTTCTGGGAATGGTTTCTCCATAAATGCTCTTACAAAATCATAAAATGAATTCCAACCCATGCTCATTGAGCTCGTCCTCATTGGGGAGTATAGGTTGACGTTAGAAATCTCACAACGCCATGAAGTACTACTTGGCAAGATGAGAGAGAGAGGAGCATGCAAAAACATTTCATAACACAGAAGGTTTTCTGTTTGTGGAATGATAGTAATACTTTATATTTACATACTGCAATTCAATCTTCTTTAGTAATATTAGTTTAACCTCCTGTCACTCCTGATAGTATTGGTATAATTTTCTTAAGTCCTAAATGAGGAAACAAGACCAAAGAGAGTAAATAATCTGCCTTTAGCTACTTTGGTGAACATAAGAGAGAATGAAAGTTAATCCAGTGCCTCAGTCCCAGTCCTGTGCCTTACACACAGGACAACGTTCCAGCCAAGGATAACACACAATTCCCATTTTGCCAGGCTTTTTATCTGACACGTACTATGTGTGAACTCTATTAAAACTTGTAAATCTTAGTAACTGGAACAGTGGTGTCAACTACGCAGGTCATTGTCTGGTGATGGCAAATTAATGTAATACTTGTCATATGATAGTTACATACTACATTCTTTGTTATGTTGGTTTCAGTTAATAAATCACAAACACCATCTTCATCTTCTCCTGCTTGCAAAGCTGGTTAGGTCTTTCAACATCATCTTCTCAATAAATACCCTGTTATTTGGCCTTAAGAAAAGCCTCAACATTGGCCAAAAAGGACAGTAAGACAACTGCCTTCTGACCAATCTGGACAAGCAGATCTATCACTATGTTTGAAGAATCCATCCAAGTTTATGCCACATGAGGAAGTTGGTACACTTTAAAAATAATCTTAGTTGCTCAGACGTAATAAGTTACTGAACAATTCAATGGAGTACAAAGAAACCTCATTAATACCTTTGATGCCTCCCGCACAGCATACTTTGTTGTTGTTGTTGTAACAAATTGAAACATCAAATAGTTGTGGCAAAGCAGGCTGTTGCCTTTTCATTTATGTGAAATTTAACTGGATAGACTGTGATTTGCTTGGATGCAGTTAAGTGTAATCCAGTATCAGTGAGGTAAGGTAAATCCTGTCAGTACTCCTCTGGAATCACAAGGAAACTCCTCATTTTGTGTTTCATTCCACCGCTTGTACCATGAAAAATATCTGAGGCAAAAAGTTGGTATTCTTTGTGCCATCATGGAGTAGCAATTTAGTTTTGTCCATAATGTTCTGGAAGTCCCAGAATGTTTGTTGTGTAACATTCACAAGGGAACAGTTTAACGTTACTGAGAGTTGAAGAATTGAAGCTTAATGTGCTGCTCATTGCTTTGGTGAGAGCGATTATGGTGTCCTTCATTTTGGTATAATGCCTCTTATACCAAACAACTGAGCAATACGCTGTGATAGGCAGAACAAGAGCTTAGTCAGAAGCCTTGAGGATGTATGTGTTGCAGTGGCTAGTCCAGGTTAAACTAGTATAAAATGTCATAGGTTTTTCATACACCTCAAGTGCCATCAAGTTCTATGCAGTAATGAATGAGACACTTGCATGCGCAGTCACGCACTACTCTTTCGCTGCAGAAATTACTATGAGCCACTGTGCAGTCCAAATGAATGCAGATACCATGATCTGCATGAAGCCTTTGGTTTCAGTCTCCAAGTTCTACACTTCCAAGTTCATCTTCAGCCTCCTTTAGAACACTAAACCTCAACTCTGCCTGCAGTGACATCTGCAACATACATTTGCAGGAGTTATTGGAGAGAACAGGGAATTCAGTCTAAAAACTGTAAATGTCTGATGCATGTGCCAAGCCCCTAAAGAGGTTCACTGATTGTTCTCTAGTGACAGATTTGATTGTCTGTTAGACTATAGCTGTCTGTTACAGAGTGTTTTTATCAGATTAAGACCACAGTGGTGACTTGCACCATTGGCACCTAGAGTAATAGACAGTGACATGCACATATGAGAGTCCGCAGATTCAGCTGTTACCTTGAACAGCATCTTGCAAGAGCTACATAAGGAAATTGGTGGAAATTGTTAGATCAGTTGCTTTCATCTTCATCTTAAAAATAGGTATAATTTTTCCAACGTTAATAAAAAAGTCAAAAAAAGGTTAAGTGCCAAATTGTAAAGTTAGAGTGGATTGAAGGGAGAAGAAAGGCTTGAGAGAGAGCTGATATCAAAAGATTCACTAATATGAAAGAGATGACTGATCTGAGACCATCCAATTCCAGCCTGCAGTTATAGCTTCCTCCAAGTTCTCAGTCCTTTGTAGTTTAGCTGAAGATGATGAGATCATAGTCTGCTAATAAAAGCTGTTACCATGAAATAGTCACAAACCCACAGTGGCCGTGTAGTACCTCTTCATTCCATATGCATTCCTCTTTTTGCAAAATGTGACCATCCTATTTCAACATGCTTCTCACAGTGAACACCCAGCTGGCTCCAGAGACACTTTTTCTAGCTCACAGAGTTTCGGAATACTGGTTCTATCCTACTCTGAAGAGAACAGGAGAATAAAACAATGACCTTATCTTTAGCATACTTTCCCAAAGTTCTCACTAAAAATTAAAAATAATTTAAGTATCTCCATTTAATGAATAATTGATTTTGTGTGGGAAGATAGAGAATTAGCTATCCAGACAGATTATTGTCCCTTTAAATATTGCAAGAAAGATTAATTGTCTGCAATGGCAGAGGCTGTGCTACAACTAATTTATTTGCCACTGCCATCCCTAAACTTTACAAAATGAAGGTAGCTGTGTTAAGACAAATCCAGTGCTACAACATATCCCAGTTAAAACAAGCTATTCTGATATCTCTCAAACATATAAAGTTCATCACTGAACTTTAATTCTTCATTGCTTTACAACAACCACCACAGCTTTCTCTAAATAAGTGCTAAGGCCAACTTTGCTAGAACTAAGCCAACTAAGGCTAGAAAGAATTCAAATCTGAGTCACTGTTCAAGATTTAGGACCTTGTATCATCTCCCATATTCTCAAATTAATTTGGGAGTCTCTCACAATGCCAAATTCCATTTCCTGAGGCCGTCAGCTTCCAACCAAACATCAACAAAAAGAAAACAGGACAAGAGAAAGCATTTGTCCTAGGCATCGTTCAGTTGAGCAAGTTGTGTTTAAAAAGAAGCTAGTGCCACTACAGATACAATTCTGTGTGACCCCAATTTCATCTGTATCACTCGGATATGTGTCAGGGTAGTCTCCAATACTTTCCTATCCCACTTATAACCTAATTCACAGGTTATAGTAAGCACATAGTGAAAACTATTCCAAGGTGAGCCAGAAATTAGAAAAAAAGTGAAAAGAAGCTGTAGTCTTACTTTGTTCAGGCACCAGATGAGGAAAATACCTCTATGGACAAAAACTGTGAAAGCATGGAATAATTTATGAAGTTAGAGAAGAAAGTTACTGGGTACTGTTCTTCAGCTGAATCCTACTGGTGCAACTGATGCCTTGCTTTTACAATGACTGAAGGTCTTTTTTGGGGTCTCCCAAGGGCTTACATAAAAAAATGTCACAAATATACTTGCACCTGATATGTCACATGGAAAGGAAAAAATGTCAGAAAGATGGCAAATCTATACTTGACCTAGGAATATTTGGGTCATAATAAACATTCCAGTCCCCTTGGCCAAATATTGCTTCATCCATTTGAAAATATGTATCCGTCTGTATTTGTGAAGGGTTTAATGAGTGAAACCATATCCTTGTGTGCATTCAGACTACATTAAAATGATACATCATCCAAGTGTGAGCCAAGTAATCTGACATTTATAAAGACAAAACAATCAGGTCAGATGATACACAAAATCATCAAATCAGCTCAGAATCCCTTCACAGAATGACAGAACTACTGAGTTAGGACAGCAGCTCTGGAGATCATCTAGTCAAGCAGACTAATAGCAGGGTCAGACAGAGCAGGATGCCCAGGACCACATCCAGCTGGGTTTTGAATATCTCCAAGGATGGAGACTCCACAACCTCTCGGGGCAACCTGTTTCAGTGTTTGACCTCCCTCACAGGAAAAAAGATTTTTTTCTTATATTTAAAGAGTACTTCCTGTGTTTCAGTTTCACAGAATCATAGAATAGCCCAGGTTGGAAGGGACCTTGAAAGGTCATCTGATCCAACGTTTTGTGGGAAAGGGAGCTTAGGTGAGATTATCTAGCACCCTGTCCAATCGCCTCTTGAAAACCTTCCCTATCAGTATAGGGACTCTACCACATCCCTGGGGAGATTGTTCCAGTCATTGATTGTTCTCACTGTAAAAAAATTTCTTTCTTATATCATGATGAAAAAGTTTGTGTGCCTTGCCTCTTGTCCTGTCATTGGATACCACTGAGAAAAGTCTGACTCTGTCTTTTTTACTCCGCACCCCCTGTCAGGTATTTATATACATTGGTAAGATCCCCCTGAGCCTTCTCTTCTCTAGGCTCAATCTAGGAGCAATCCTAGGTTCTCTAGGAACAATCCCAGCTCCCTCAGTCTTTCTTCATATGAGAGGGGGGAAGGATCACATCTCTCAACCTGCTGGCAATGGTCTTCCCAATGTAGCCAGGAGGCTGTTGGCACTTTTTGCTGTGAGGACACATTGCTGGCTCATGTTCAGCTTGGTGTCCATCAGGACGCCCAGGCTCTTTCATGCAAAGCTGCTTTCCAGCTGGTTGGTGCCTAGCCTGTATCAGTTCCTGAGGTTGTTCCTACGCAAGTGCAGGATTTTGCACATCTCTTTTCTGAACTTCATGAGGTTCCTACTGAGCCATTTTTCCAGCCTGTCCAGGTCCTGCTGAATGGCAGCACAACCCTCTGGTGTACCAGACACTCATTTCAGTTCTGAATTATCTGCAAACTGGCTGACGGTGGGCTCTGTCCCATCATCCAGGTCATTAATGAAGATGTTAAATAGGACTAGCTCTATTATCCACCCCTGGGGTACGCTGGTCTCCAGCTGGATTTCATGGTGCTGATCACAACCCTTTGAACCTGACAGTTCAACCAGCTTCTAGTCCACCTCACTGTCCATTTACCTTCTGACCTTTGTCAATTTGTCTGTGATGATGTTATAGGAGATAGGCTTGTTTGAATGTTGCACTACTATGGCAAATATAAGAAGGAAACTTCTCTTTTAGCCCAGCAGCTACAAAATCATAAACCCAGCACTTGATGTAGCTGTACTGTGTAATTCACACTTCAGCCTCCAGGAGGAAAATACCAGAGAAATGCAAATAATGCACAAAGTTGCATCAGGTGTAATAAAACTTCCTCCTGTCTGATGGAGTCCAACGTTCAGTCAAGTATTGCCTCCCAGCCAGGAAAAGCCCCCCTGAGTTTTCAGGTGACCACAGCAGCAGGTTCAGTTCAGGTGGTATGGTCAGAACAACAGGTCTGGTTTATTGCCCTTATTTAGACTGTGGTGATCAACGCAAGACTGCCTGGCAGGTAACTCTGAAAGGCAACGACCGCATGATTTACATATCATTTCTCCTGTTCCTTGACCCTCCTTTTTGCCATCCCACCCTTGTATGTCCCTTCTTCTGTCCCAACCTCCTTCCAAACAAACATTTCCCTGCTTTTCACCCACTGGCCCTAGTTTTGCCACATTCCTGGTACAAAATGCTTTGTATAGCATAAGTGATATCATGTCCCAGGTACTGCTGGCCTTGCAAGAGCCTGCCCTTGTGAAGGTCCCCAAACTCCTCTTCAATTGCCTGTGGAGTACGGCCATTTTTCACATAAGCTCTTTAAACACCTGTGAAATCCAGCAACGGTCATGGCACTCTGTAACTTTGGTCACCTTCCCACACTGTTATCTATCATGGCCAGTAATGTCTCATTTCATGGCCAGTAGTTCTCCACATCCTCTTCTGTTAGCTTAACCTCAACTGAAGACCTTGTCAGAAGCCTCATCATCTGCTGGCAGCTCTAACACATGATAGGGAGAAATTTCCACTATTTTTGATATGAAATATGAGCTGAGGTTTGTAACAGAGAGCAATGGTCTTTCTGTGTCTCATATAAATGGATATGTCCAGTTTATAACCACTTCTGAAAACGGTATAAATCCAGCTCCATAATTTAATTCAACTAATTTCTACTTTCCCATGCTTAAGGCAGAATTCTGAGGAATAATTAAGAGGTACTTTGTTTCAAACAGCTCAGCTAAAAAGTTTCAGAGGGTTCTGCTCTGCCCCATTCTCCTTTTAAAATCAAAATGCAATGACACAGGGTTATAGGGATTTCTCTGCCTGGGAGCTGTTGGGATGGGGGCGGGAGGGAGTTGGTGCAATTTAATGTGCTTGCATGCAATTGCAAAGGGTGCAGCTTGCCCCATCCTCTTCTGCTCCTATGTTTCTGTGGTTATTGCTGTAATTTTATCTCTATTTTTAAAATTATTTATTTATTTTCTTTGCCAGATGAAAAACATTAAAATATTTCCAATAAAAAACCATGATGAACGAGTTTTTATTTGGTACTATTTACTGAACAAGAAGGATGGGAAGAGGACTGAGAGGTACAGGAAACATGATCACATATATCTCACTTTCTTAGAAAACTCAACTAAAAATGACATAATATATTGCCATTTCAGCTGCCTTTTCCTCTTGTTTCTATATTACTATTTTTTAAATCGTGTCCTGTTATCCAAACTACTGCTGACACTGAAATACATACTATCCACATTTTCTTGTAGCCAGAACTGGGACTGAATGAATCATTCCTATGACTCATCACAACTCTTTTTTTGCACATCATGTTATAATGTACTGAAGGATTTAACATAAAAAGTGGAGTTGTCTCCCTGTTCTGCTAGAATCTTTTTGCTAAAGATTCAAATTACTGTCTTTCAAATTGTTTTAACTTACTTGCTTCCTTGGATTTGGCTTTATTGGCAGCAGAAACAACAGCAATTAAAATGTAAAAGCTCATCTTTCAGTCTTCGCAGATAGCCCTGATCAAAAAGACACAGTCCCCATATACACAGTGATCTTCTAGTAAAAAATGTCAAGAGTTATCAGTATTTATTTTTACACGGTTCTAATACCTAAATTAGTGCCTGGATTAAGCAGGGTGTTACATACCCGCACCAGAGCAGCATCTCTCGGCACAGTTATCCAAGCAGCAGGAGCTACTAGAAGCACGGCAATGCCTCCAGCCCAACGCACCAGCTATCCTTTCCTGATGAAAGACTATGTGGTGCACCTGGGACCCTTACTAACAGTGAGACTTGTATTACGGTCTCCTGCAGATACTCAGGAAAGCAAAAGAGAAAACAAGTCACCTGCAGCCACGTGGATAACTATGAAAGATCTACTCAGATCAGGAATCCAGGTCCTAGATCTCATATTTTCCCCACGGTTTCACGCGGAACATTATCACACTCAGCTACTTACTCAGAAGGACATTTAACAGGAATTTCCCTCCAGAGGGATTGCTCATGACAGCGTGTGAGATAGGAGGTATTTGAAGACTGGTGAAGAGGATTAATCTGTGTCGAGTGAACAGTATGAGAAAACGGAAGCGCTTGGGAGGAAAGCCGAGGAAATCGTGAAATGGTAGGAGGCGGCAGAATGAGCTATTTGTTTTCCTCAGTGCACAAATTACTAGGGCCAGCCACAGGAAAAGGGTTTGCTTAGGTAAGCAAACACTCAGAGGTATTCAATGACTGTTTGCAGTAGCTTCTTACTAAAAAGAAGCCAGAACTGTCCAAGAGCGGTGGGTGGTAACAGACCATGCAGCATGTGCTGGGAAGGAGGTGAATGAAGCATTTGCAGTTAAGTCCTGTCGCAGGCAAGCCACAGTGATTTAAAAACCATTATCTTCTGAACAGTGTACATGCAACTATGGAGACTGCTGCTATGACCTTAAACCTTGAAAATGGCAATCCATTTTTTTTGTCTTGTTGTCAGTGTGCAGAGCTAACCTGCTAACAGCTGAGTGTTTTGAGAATTAAAAAGTTGTTCAGTGTATGCTGTCCCATGAGCACACTCTTTCTGTGAGATGTCTAACTGAAGGCAAAAAGCTTATTAAGTAAGTTCATATAAATCAATCTAAAGAAATTCAGTTCTAAATAAAGCTCATATAAATAAATCTAAATAAACACAGCTGTAATATTTCAGAGAGTAATGTTCTTTCTGTGCCTCCTTAATGTATAAGACAAGAGCACATCAGTGTCAGAGTTTAACCTTGTCCTGCTAGAAGGTGGCAGTTAAACCAAAGGTTTGGCAAAACATCTTAAACGACTTTGCCAGTCCCATAGTGCCCCCTCTATTGCTAGATCTGCCACAGTTCTGCGATGGGACACAGGGAATTTTGTCCTTTTAACTGCTTTTTCTAGGAGCATGTCTACGGTGCAAGTTCCCCTGCCAGTGCCCCAAGCCAAACAGCGGCCGCGCTGCTGTAGCTGCCGCTCTGCTGGGTCTAAGCTCCCCGCTCCTGCAGAAGACAGGCAGAAGACATGAGATGGGGCTTGGAGCCACAGTAAGAGGGCTGAGGAAATGGCTAAATCTTGATCAGCTCTGCCGGTAAAGTCATAACGGTATCTCCATGGTTTGATAACGCCACACACTACAGCCCTCACTCTCTATTTGCACTGCGTGATGGAACTCTGAACTTTGTGAATCAGCTAAGCGTTACTGTCATGCCAACCATAAATGTTACTCTGATGTAATCCATTGTATTCTCAGAATAAAATGCTCCAAATGATAATAGGTTTGCTGGTTTTAAATGTCACCAAAATGTCCATAGCATCTTGAACGAGCATTTATATATCATTTTCATTTATTATAAAATAAAGGAAGCTTTCTTCGTAATGATTTTGAGGTTAGAACTCGATCCAGCTAATATAATTATAGATGTTATTTGTTGATTTTATAAAAAAAATAAGGTGGATTTTGGCTCTGGAATTACCAAAGATTTTTTGGCAATCTTAGTATGTAATGTCCAGAAAGCTAGTTCAATCTTCCTGGATATTGTTGATGATAAGCCGAAGATTTACTACACAGCTTAGTACTTCTGTCCTATCCAGATAAAAAACTCAATTTGCTTGTAAAACCAGGGTCTTCGTGGCTGGAGAGAAGATATCTCCCAGGAACAATGTAATGGTGGATAATAGTAATCCGACTACCTCCTGCTTGGGGGACAGAATAGTTAACTTTGAATTAAGCCTTTTTGTTTGCTCCATAAGGTATTATATAACATTAAATTACATTATAACGCTGCCACAGTGCAGAAGTGCACTATGAATTTCCAAAGACCAAATAGCTGAGTGATTTCCTTTAATTCCCATAACTTTCAGAAAAGGTCATGGTTATTTGACACTACAGCTCAGTTGAAAGGAATAGTTCAAATGGGTCATCTGAGTAAGCATGTTAAGGGAAGAAAGTGCCCCGATCATTTATTTGAAACTTGCCAATACCATTTCTGCGTATTTCCGTCTAGTATTCCAATACACGGGCAGAATTAGCCATAACAATAACACACCACCATCTCTCTTAGCTTATAGCCAAACAATCTGAAAATGTGCAGTTGGTCTCAGTAACATGGATCACCTTCCAATTAAAGAAATGAAAACATGCAGACTTCAGAGTAATTAAGATCATGTCATTTTTAAACCCCCAGTGCTTTCCAGAGACCTCTTGTTCTCTGGCACCCATCTTGCTTTAGTTGTTTCTCAGGCTTGGTAATGTACTCAGAGGTTTTTACACAAACATCGAAGAAAATTAAAAAGTTTCTGTGATGGAATTACAAAGCCCAAAATGGTTTCTTCTGTGACTGAGTATGGGCATGAGAAAACTCCAGAGGGAGAACACGAGGTGATGCAGAAGTCAGAGAAATCCTGGAGAATCTCTCTCCCGTGACTTCATGGACTGTACATCCCTGAGGGTAAGGTTTGCTAGATGCTTTTGCCTGCTGGATGCCTAAATGTCAGGTATTACTACCATGATTTGCAAGATTACCTATCTTGTCTGCAGCTCCTACGTACTGAAAGAGCAATGTGCCAGCAGAGTGGAGTAAGACTACCAGAATTCGATACTGAGCCAATGCATTAGGGATGGGATGGTTGGTAGACACACCTCTAATCCTGTGAAACCCACCAGCTGCCAAGAATACCATGACCAGAACGTTAGATATTCCCAACTCCTTATCTGGTTTTCCATAGAGAGGATCATGTTGTGTGCTATACATTTGAATTTCAGCTTTCCCCACCAAGGTATTCAGCTATAAATTTTGTATTTGTGTCATAGAAACAGGAGAAAAATTAAATTAGACAAGAGAAGGATATATGATGTCTGAAGGGTAAATGCTTGAGGCAACTGAGGTAGTTAGCTTGTTTCTTTGATTTATTAAATAAATCAGCTGGTATTCCTAACCTAAACACTAATTTTACTGTGCTTACTCTGTCTCATATTGAGGGGTTCACTGATTATTCTGAAATACCTCCCCTAAACCTCCCTAAAAGTTTAGGAAGACTACAGGGAAATAAATCAGTGATAACATGCCAAAGTCCATCACAATGGGTGCTGTTCTAATTCATTTGATACAGGTCAGATCAGATCATGCAGTTGGAAAGTTGACATTGATTTAATTAACTGCAGTACACTGTATTGTTTTAAAAGGAGATATTCTTTCCATGTTTTACATATACATTTTATGGCATACCCGAAGCAAAAAGTTACAATTGGAACATTAGAAAAGAATACAGCAAAATTGACTCACTGAATAAAAAGCTGCTTCCAGTTAGTTTGATTCAAGAAAGAGAGGTAGGGATGATCTCACTGAGAGCTAACAGAATCAGACAGTAGCGTGGTGAAGTGATTGGGTTTTGTTTCAAACTTAAAACACATCGAACAAAGCAGAATACAAGAGCTCTGAATCTAAACCCACAAAAATCAGAAGGGAAAAAAACTCACTCATTAAATAAAAATCTAGGTAGAGAAGTAGTAACATTAATTGTGATGCCCAGCTGGACTTGAAACACCTGTGTTCTCCACTTATTTTAACATTGTTCAGTTGATGCCCAGGTCTGAGCCCAGAGCGTCTGTTGCCACCTTAGCCAGCTTCCTTAGCACTGGAAGAAGTCAGTGAGAGAAGAAGTAAATATAGAAGTGCAACCAAACCTCCGCTGTGAAAGCAAAAGCTCATCTCAGCCAGGGAAGAGCCCTGTGACCCTCTGGTTGGATGGTGTCCTTCAGGATGTGTCCATCATTTCTGTGCTGTGAGCAGGTACTAATATAGAATCATAGAATCATAGAATCACTTAGGTTGGAACAGACCTTTAAGATCATCAAGTCCAACCGCAAACCATGCCAAGTCCATCACAAAACCATGTCCCTAAGCGCCATATCCACACGTCTTCTAAATACCACCAGGGATGGTGACTCTACCACTTCACTGGGCAGCCTGTTCCAATGCTTGATAACCCTTTCAGTGAAGTTTCCTAATATCCAATGTAAACCTCCCCTGGCGCAACTTGAGGCCATTTCCTCTTGTCCTGTTGCCTGTTACTTGGGAGAAGAGACTGACACCCAGCTCTCTACAACCTCCTTTCAGGTAGTTGTAGAGAGCAATAAGGTCTCCCCTCAGCCTCCTCTTCTCCAGGCTAAACATCCCCAGTTCCCTCAGCCGCTCCTCATAGGACTTGTGCTCTAGACCCTTCAGCAGCTTCATTGCCCGTCTCTGGACACGCTCCAGCACCTCAATGTCTTTCTTGTAGTGAGGGGCCCAAAACTGAACACAGTACTCGAGGTGCGGCCTCACCAGGGCCGAGTACAGGGGGACAATCACCTCCCTACTCCTGCTGGCCACACTATTTCTGATACAGGCCAGGATGCCGTTGGCCTTCTTGGCCACCTGGGCACACTGCTGGCTCATACTCAGTTGGCTGGTGACCAACACCCCCAGGTCATTTTCTGCTGGGCAGCTTTCCAGCCACTCCCCCCCCAAGCCTGTAGCGTTGCATAAGGGGGTTACTCAGAAAAATGTACCTCTAGAGCACTGCCTGGGGCACTGCAGGGCTCATTAGCTGCCTACAGCTGAACAGGGAAAGCTGCAGGAGATCCGTGACGTGCCTTTTTCCTCCCTCTCCTCATCTAATTCCTTTCTGCCATCCCCCAGGAGTAAGAGAAGAGAGCAGAAATGAAACTAGAGCTTACACATGTTCCCTGCTTTTTAGGCTGTGCACGCGTGCCAGAGGGCACAAGCCACCCATAGCCAGGCTCCTGGCTACAGTTGCCACTGCGGAAGCATGTGCTCGGCTGGGGTCTGAGATGGTGCATCTTCCATGCTCCCACAAGCCTGCCATAACTCCTCGGTGTCACGGCCAGCTGCTGCATGCTCTGGAAGTACATATGGTGTGGCAACCTCTTCCCTCCACGTGGAAGCCTTTGGAGGTAACCTAACAATAGTGCAGTAGGCATAGTGACACTCAGTGACACTGACGTACGGCACTGAGACAGACTGACTGCCAACCACGGTGCACGCTGACCGCGACTCATGTCCACAGAGCACATGCAAATGGTTTGACATGTACCTGCAGGGACAGAAATAAATCCACAAGAATAAAAAAGGGACAAGGACGTTTCTGCAACAGAACCCACATGCTGGTCAAAATAAAATGAATGGATTCAAACCATGATTCAAACCAATCACTATGGCTGGTTCAAACCAACAATTTATGTTGAAAATGAGATTCTTCCCCAAATATTCACTGGTTCTAGTTCTGTATTCTTTAGTCCTGTGAGAATCTGGGGGATATTTCACTGTGGGATCCCCTTTTTGTTTGTGAATGTAAGTGAGCTAGCCTCAGGCTCAGATTTTTTCAACACCTGCAAAATGTTATTTCTTTTTTCTGTTCCCTCTCTAAAATAAAAATCAGGAATTGTTATTCCCAGTGTCCCTGGGGCTCATTCACTCACAATTAGGGAGAATGAAGAGACATAAGAAGCGGACTTAGAGCATTCAGTGTTTTCTGCCAAGACTATCCTGAAATCAAATAATTCAAAACCGAAAAGAAAATTGCAGCATGGCTTTAAGTACCTTTCTCCCATCTATTTTCCCCAATATTTTGGGGTTTACTGGAATTTGCTTGATTTCCTCTTGTAAGGTTTTGCAATTTTAAAATATAGGAAGTATCTGAAACAATAGGTACAGCAGAAGAAAAATAAATTTATACTAAATCTAACACACCTCCCCTGAAGAAAACAGGGAAACAACTGCTTTTCTCCTAGGAAAACAAACAAACAAACAAACAAACACACAAAGAAACAAAAAATTTGAGACTAATATTTTTCAGTCACCTTCCTTTTTTTAGCTACATACACACATCACACATACACACACTCACACGCACATACGGAGTGTAAACCTGTATCTCTTGGAAATATTTATCAGGGTAAGTTGGACTTTTTAAGTCAACATTAACACAGTTCAAGACTAATGAGATGGGAAACAAAGTAAACATGAGAAATGCATAAAATCATGAACTTGATTTTGATCTCTGTCCTGGTTTCAGCTGGGACGGAGCTAATTTTGTCTCCAGCAGCTCCTGTGTGTTGGATTCAGTGTGTGAAGAATGGTGACAGCACACTGATGTTGTTGGCTGCTGCTGAATGACCAAGGACATTTTGTAGTTTCCCAGGTTTTGCTAATGTGCAGGTGCAAAGACTTGGGAGGGGTATAGCCAGAATAGTTGATCCAAACTGGCCAAAGAGAGTATTCCATACCATAGATGACATGCCCAGTATAAGTGAGGGTTGGCCAGTGGGCCACTCCCCTTCTTTTCCCCTTTTTTCGTTAATTCGGGCCTATTCATTCATTCATTCATTCGGCTGTTCATTCCCTCACTCGCTCTCTCTGGAACTTGCTGTTCTGGGATAGCTGGGGGGGGATACCCCGGCTCCCTGCCTGCTGCTCGGGATGGGCTGTATCGGTCATCGGGTGGTGAGAAATTGTGCATTGTTTGTTTTTTATATTCTATTATCCTTATATATCATTATTATTAATATATTTTTACCATTTTCTTTGCTGTTCTAGTGAACTGTTTTTATCTCAACCCAAGAGTTTTCCTTTCTCTCCGATTTTCCTCCCCACCCCACTGGGGAGGGGGGGGATGAGCGAGTGGCTGCGTGGTATTCGGTTACCATCTGGGGTTAAACCACAACAGTCTCACACATACAACTTCAAGCCCAGTCTTTTTAAATTGATAGAGATTTACTCCAGATTTATACCATTTTACTGGATCTTTAAGGACTGATGATTACTGCAGCTAATTACTCAGATTGGAACAATCAGGATGCACTAAATTCGGCAGCATGAAGCAGTCCAGTCTTGGCTTGGCTAAAGATTGGGCTCAAGAGTGGAGGTAACATAAACAAAGACCATTCAGACTTAAATTATTTTGTTTTGTGTAACTTCCTCCTTGTTCTCATTGAAGAGAAGCCATTTTAAGCAAATGAGGAGGAACGAGTGCCTAAATGAATTTTTGGGAGGCATAACAGATACGTGCAACAAAATGGAGTTTTGCCCAAAGAATTACTTTGCTGTCAGATTGGAAATGCTTTTATTGCCTCTATAAAAAGCCTCAGGGTTGTTTTAAGCCAATATGTAACAATTGATACCTTGTAAAATTTTACAGACTGCCAGAATGACAGATTTCACAGCAGTTAAATTTCATAAGCTGTAAAAATAATATGTTTAAGAAATATGTTTAAGTCTACCCATCAGCTTTGAGACAAGAAAGGAATAACTGAACATGTACAGTCCATGCTGCCTACATGTACAACATTTGACAAAGTACTTTTATCAGATGACTATGCTTTGGAAGAAAAGGAGCTGATAAGGCAAAACGGATGAGACTTATTTCTTTATTCTAGAGGTTTGAAGACTTCAGACGGCAAAATAGCATTGCAAGCCAAACTGTAACTCTCTGGTGCTTTGCAGGCATGTAAAATAAAACAGACAACAACTCCTGCCACTACATGGGGTGCTACTACAGAAGCAGACAAATCATCGTGGAGCATGAACTTCTCCGTTCCCTGCCTCTGGGTAGAGGATCCTGTTCAAGACCTCTTTTGAGTCGTTATCCAGCTGGTAGATAGGGCCTCAGAAACAGCAGCGACAAGATCAATTTTTTTTTAGGAGCTGGGAGGCCATTAGGGGGGTTTAGTGGGGAAATGTTACAGAGAGTCTATAGAGCCAGACTGGTACCTCTGAGATTAATGTGAGCTCAGTTACTGACTTCGATGGGAGATCAGGCTGCTAGAAGAGCTGGGAAACAGCCCCGATCCCCCAAAATTGCAAGAAGTTGGCAGTATTTCATTTCTGATACAGAAGGAAAGTGGGATTTCAAAAAAATTAACTGAAATGGTCTATTTCCCTAAAATCATGATTTCAGGGCACCCAGTTGTGTTTAGGTCCTTATCCTCTGCAATTTGGAGTTTTGCTCCCATAGCTCAAGCTAGCAACCTGACTGTAAGACAGCTTGAAATTCTCATATGGGTTAACTCTTTATTTCTTTCTAACTTATTTTGAGCAAGAAACATCCCCAGTAACAGTCCCAAAACCAGTATTTTAGCTTAATGATTCCTCAAAAATATTTCAGACTTAATGAAACATTTTTTTCAATGTAAATAAAAGGGTCATTTGAACCTTTTTGTGCTATCTTTAGTCTAGTGAAATACTACTTTCTTTACCACACAGAATTTTATATCCAAAGCCCAATTGAAGGTTTGCACAATCTCTGTATATAACAGAAAATAGAAAACACAAAAGCATGATACAAGATACTTAATCAGAATTTTTTTTCCTCCTACATTCCTTAAACAAAATAATTTGTCCCATCGCTCACTTTTCTGAGAATCCAAAGGCTTGTGTGAGGAATCTAAGATCACAGGGAACTGTTACATGGCAAGCCAAGTATTAAGAAGGTGTTAGGTCTGAATAGTTTCCAAGTAATGCAATTCTTTACAAGACAATAGTCTAATGTTTTTGCCAATGAAAGAGTTTGCCATGATTGCATTGTGTTTCAAAAAAAAAAAAAACAAAACAGGCTCCTATTTAGATATTAATCATCTCTTATTCAAATACAGGGCAGCACACAGGACCACCAAACATATTGATTAGGAATTCCTAATAATTAATACTTTCAAAGTCATCTGAATCAGCTGCAAACTGAAAGGTTAAATTTGTATTGCTATTTATGATTAATATTAGCAATCATAGCCAATGACAAGCTTTTGCTAAGTCTTTGAGGAAGGGGAAGAAACAGCATTGTTATCTTCTCTGGTCTCTTCTTTCTTTGGTAAAGGTGGATGTGCATGTTACAAGAGATGAGGGACGCTCCCCCGACGGCACAGAGAGGAGGCAGCAGCGGGGTAGCAGCAGGAGAGCTGCCCTCACCAGGGGCAGGGGCAGGGGCAGGGGCAGGGGCAGGGGCAGGCAGCGCCCTGCTGCGGGGATTCACACCCAGGGTGCTCGGAGGGCTGGTTAACCACAAGGCAGACAAAGAACAAAGGAGCCCTGAGCCATGAGTACTTTACATTAAGGTATTTGCTGGTCAAGGAGCACTTGCACCCTCCCACTAACACCATGTGCCCAGAGCACATCACACAGCTCGTCTCTTCCACCCCAGTCGTGGCCGCTCTTTCCCTAGAAAAGTTCTCCTTCAAACTGCTGCCTTTGTTGGCACAGCTTAACCTATAGAAGGGGGACTGAAATGTGTCTTTTAACGTGGAATCTGAGACTGCCTTTGGTAATTCTGAATCCTCCTACGTTGTGGGAAAGTTCAAAGAGCAGCTCTGATCACTACGATGTTGAATTTCTAAGAAACCTATAACAGAATTAAGGGAAATAAATATGAATTATGGTATTTAAAGAAAAAGAACAAGAGGAAAATATCTGGAGGGCTTTTTTGGAGCATTTGGATAGAGGTGATCTGAGAAGAGGATGATAAAGGCAGCAGCCAAATTTGTAACTAGGGACAGAGGTTAAAAGTTTCCTTTTAAAACATTTTCAAATTTCAGCTATAGCTTACAAGAGATTTAAGGATTGGAGTGAAATCGTTGAGCTCCAGCTGACTTCATTAGAGCTGCTCATGTGAGGAAAGTGAGCAGGATTTGGCCATAAAACAGAAAGCCCTTTGCCCTTGTTTTCATTGCCAAATATTTTCTAATTGATACTGCATGTAAACTCTGCCCTCTGCTAATACACTAAATAATCAATGCTATCCAAGCCCATGGCTCATTTTCTGCCTAAGACGTGATTTTGTTTGTATCACTGCCACAGGGACGATGAGGGAGCGGGAAGGGGTTGTGCTGTTGGACTGCTCTTCCTCACGCGGCGCCGCGTTTGTGTTATTCCACGCTCGCTAACGGAGAGGTCGCAGCGCCCTTAGCTGCAGTCCCCTGGTAAATCCCCACCCAGATGTAATCCCCGGCACCTTGAAGAAGATTGGATTCCTCTGCTTTCTCCAAACACTGCATTATGTCCCTGCAACTACCAGCCAGCTTTAAAGACAGACTGATTATCTAAATCCTTATAAATTACATGTGAACTTTGGAAAGCTACCTAATTAGGGAAAATGTACTCCAGGGCTTGGAAACCCACAATGTCCTGAAGAGAAATGGGAAATACTTTGGGCATCTCCACTAATTTTGGTAAATTGTGGTATAAACTCCAAGACAGGATTGTGATTTACTGGGTATTTCGTTCGACTTTTTTGATTAATACTGTTGTTTTGCAACATTAAAAGCTTACTAAGGAAACATGTTCAACTTCACTGCATAATGAAAGACTATTTTCAGTACACAAAATTCATGACTTAAGGCTAGTCTCTAAAGTCAAATTCTGTTTCCCAACAGTTGCCTATTCTCTGATGGTATTCCTATATGTTATGAGACCAGATGTATGAAAAAAGATACCTTAATTTTACACTCACATCTCAGAAGCTGTCCATACGACCTCTCAGTTGCACAATTCTTGATGGTGGCCCTTGAAGCTGAGCCTATATTGATCTCTTTGTGTCTAGCAAATAGTGAAACTACTGAAGAAACTTACGGTAGCAGGTACTGATGACACCTCATGAAAGCAAAAGATCTTTCTGTTAAGATTTTCCTCACTTGTCTTCCACTATTATTGTCTAACTTTGTAATATTTGTATTGGTTTCATAGATAGATTCAAAATTTAACGAATTATAATATCAGAAAGAGTTACTCTTAAATCTAATACAATCTGCTATCAAACAGAAGTGGTAGCGCTCTTAAAGCATCTTTGAGTTAATTTTTCTTTGAAGTAAGGAAGATCTTAAAACACCCCAGATCGTGCAATGTTGGTGAAAAACGTCCAGATACCAAGAATGTTGATGCATTTTTCCTATAATAAGTCATTCTTGTAGCCAAAAATACACACCTTATTTCTTATCTAATTGTGACTTTCAGCCATTACAGTTTCATTATGTTTTTTCTTGCTACATTCAAAATGTTATTTGCCCCCACCTCGTGTTGCTCTTTGATAAGCGAAACAGACTTTGAGTGCCGTGCAATAACATCGGCTTGTTTGTTTTCTAATCATTCTTCTATGAACACTCTTCAGTGACAAACAGCCTGCACGGACCACACAATCCAAAACAGGACAGAGGGGGTGGGATTTCTCTCACTCAAATTGCAACCCAGACGGCTCCCTGCAAGGTAGTCACACGAAGTTGTCTTTATAGTCAGTGGGGAGAAAGAGCCTCTTTTCATGTGTGATTCACTGGGTCTTTTGTACGTTTGGGATGAGATGAATAATACTCTAGAAGTGCCTATTTGTAGATAACCACATCATTTCAATGAATTCCAGTATTCCAGAAGCGGTAGCATTAGTAAAAACTACATATGCAAAGTTTTTTATCCTGCTCAATTTCCTCAATTTACGTACTTAGCAGTTGTGTTTGCACGTTTGTCCAGAGTGTTCCCAGAAGACTTCACGTTCTACTGTCCATCTTCCATAAACCAAAGTCAGGTTGCAATTCCCCATCCCTGTATATATGCCATCTCTCTCACTGTAGTATATGAATTTTTATTATCCATATACATATGGATAAAATGTACAGTATATGTAATATAGTTTGCAAGATTTAATATATTTGACATACTTTTTGCTTGTCTCAGAGGACTAAGTGAGTCAAGTAGTACCATCCCAATGACTTTCAGTTCACTGTTACTGCTCCCTAGGCTTTTGTGTTATGTATACAACCCCTCTGATAATTTTAGGTTTTGTTGCGAGTCACTGGAAAAAATGGTCAACAGCTAGGTTTGGGAACATATTCCCGCTAGAAACTGGACACGGTTTCCACATCTAGTGTTAAACCGGAATCTATCTGACAGATCTCAAAACATGACACTTTACAATGTTACATGTATGTTACTCCTAGTTTGTTAATAATAAATCCACTAGGTACATATTCAAATTGTTGAATTTAAAGATACTGCTGCAACAGTACTGCTATTATCAGCAAATCTAGCGAGTTAATTAAAAAAAAAAAGAGAGACAGAACAGAAATATTAAAAGATCTGTTCTGTCTCTTCCACAAATAGCATCAGGGTAGTTCTATGATTTCATAAATCATTAAAGGAATTATGGGTTTGGGCTGTAAAAAGAATCGAAATGAGTGTAGGACAAGTCTACTGACTTCAGGGAACCAGTGCTGGACACAACTACTTGCTACTGTGAAAAGGGATTGTATTCTTTTACGTATTCAAACATATAGTGCACACACATGCACGGGCAGATATGTACACAGATGTTTCATATATGTAAGTATGTGTATTGAATTTAAAATCTCAAGCACAAGTTTGCTCTCAAACTTCAGCTAAGGGCAAAGAACTTCTCGTTAGTCAAGTCTGATACAGAAGATACTGATTTCCTCACGCTATTCATCGAGTCTCTCTAATTTATTTTATATGGATAGTAGTGATACTCTTTATTAATCATTGTATGGATCCTGTAGATCCCATTCTCCAGATAAGGAAATGTCTAACATGTTCATAGGTCTTCTGAACTCCTATATGGGTAATCCAGCAACACTGGTGCATGGCACAGCCGCGTGTCAATATACAAAATGCCCTGAAGAGAAGGTGCTCTGCCAATGCCTATGACTAGTTTCGACATGCGTTTCTTATAGCAAGAGGGTTTTTTCAATTCAAATTAATTGCTAAAAGATTAACAATTCCTCCAGAATCTAAACCAAGAAATGATACAGAATAATCTTGTATTTCTTTCCTTAGAAACACTGATTCACCCAAATTGATACAGTTTATCAGAAAGGGAAAATTCTGACAAATTCCCATTACCAGTACTTGAGTTGTTTTTTGAAATTCTGAAGTGCTCTGTTAAAATGTTTTCTCAACAAAAGACCGTATTTTTTCCTGATTAATAGAACCTTACTTATAGCAGCTAAGAAAAATATTTCAAAGACCTCCCCCCCCCAAAATTTTTCAAAATTAGCCAAAGGAAATAACTCAATTTGATGCCATTTGAATGTTCATCTATGTGTGTGCATTTTACATATGATAAAAATACAAATACAAAAGTATATGTCTGTGTTAAATCAGATTAAAGGTGTTGAATAGCAAATCCTTACGAGAGAGTATAAGAACAAGCAAACGGTTCTACTTCCTCAGACTACCTTCTGAAATTCAGGGATTTATTGCTCAGTGACTACCAAAATTTAATAAGCATGGATGACTTTTCTTCCAGGACGTAATCTCTGGGTTTGAACATATGCAAACTTTTAGCTTCTACAGCATTTTATAATGAAGCATTTCAAGTATAGCTATGCATTTTATGCCACTTGCAAGCTTCATTTCATGCTCCCAACTCTTTTTTTTTTCATTTGAAACAATGAATAATTGTCTATCTACCTTTTCAGCAGCTCCCATCACAGCCAGCCATGCATATGTTTCCTAGGCTGAAAACCCCCTGAAAACCCTATTTATTGTTTCTTATACAAAATCTGTTCTTTATCTTTTAATTTCATTTCTTAAACACTTTTGACAGTCTCATTTTTCATCCTGGTTTAGTCTGGGAAAAATTTTTAAAATAGAAAAAAAATTCTTTGGGGATGGGAAAATCATTTTCTGTCCAGCTCTAACTTTCAATTCTTTTTTACTATCAAGAGCAAAGCATACAAACATGTATAATACATCTGGAACCAGGTACTTCAACATAGAGAGAGACTTAGACAATGAAATAAATTTACTCTCCATGACTTCCTCAGGTGATTTGTTGCCACACAAGCTTCTTTTATTTTATTTTCATTAAATGTATTTACCATTAATAATTATTGCCATCTGTTTGAGTTGAGCTCCATTTTGTAGTGCTATAAATTAGAAGTAGCTTTGCAGAAATCAGTATGATTTTTGCTTTAGATGATGAACTTGGCTATACTCTACTGTTTTCATTCATGCCTGCTGGAACTTTATAAACAGTAAAGTCTGTAGAAAAAATTGGGACAGCCTCGGAAGTCAAGTCACTATCATGAGTCACAGAGTTTCCAAAGGGCATTAACATTTATGGACACCAAAATTAAAAGGTGCAATTTTAGAAAATATTTAGCATATCTTCAGAAGATGAGGTCATTTTCAAATGGCTTATATCTACCTATTAAAGAAAACCAATAATAATTTTTGAAAATCAAATGGTCTCATGCATTGATTCTGCAAGCTTACCATTCTGGTCAAAGCCTCTAATGCTAGTAACCAACATGATTCTGGATGTGTTGTGTGCCATCCGCACAAAAAGTTTTCACAGTTCTTTACTTAAGGATGAAGTAAAATAATTTAGGTATCAGGCAAAGCAAATTGGTTGAAAGGGAATACCTATAGGAAAATAAACTGTGAAAAAAGGGAATGTATATGCTTTCTCCTGATACCTTCAAACCAAGGATATGTGCTTCTCCAGAAGCTATGTTTCACCAACAGTAGATAATAAGAGATCAATATAGCAGTGACTATGTAATATGTAATGACTGTTGCTATATAAGACATTACACAGGAAGAGACATTGACCTCTTATGCCTTATCTTTTTTTTCAACTTTGAGGGCTCATCCATGGGAGTCATGGGTGTCTTCATAGAATATGATGGATTGAAATGCACCTCAGATATGGAGGCACAGACTGAATGACAAAAGCAAGAAAATGACATTTGAATTAAATGCACAAGAAAACTGGGGAAGAAACAAAATATTTATGCATGAGAGTGGCATTAGATAAACCAACCAGCAACTATTTTTTAGTTAGGCTCAATTCATCCGAAGCTTATTTAAAAATATCTATTTTTTTTGCTGTTAATTTAGGACTACAAGAGAGTTACCACCCAACATATGAGACCTACAAAATTTAGTAATAAAATACACTATCAGAGATGTTAGTGGTGGATGCAACTTTCCAGCATTGCTAGATTTTGTGTCACAAAAGATATTCAAGACAAAGACCAGCTCTGTAATTGTTGTTAAGACTGGCCAGCATACCAGAAAACAAATTGTGCCTGATAAGTTTATATACTGGCTTCCTTCTACAAGATAAATAATGTAATTTCCAGTAGTCCTCTTAATCATCTGTCGAAAATTTTACTATTACTCTATACCAAAAAGGTAGCATATATTGCAGGAAAAAAAAAAAAAGGGGAAATATAAACGAAATTAGGCAGTTTAATGCAGACACTGTGATAGTGATTTTACTGAATCAACTGCCAAAGAAGTCAATTAACTTTTTTTACTGTGAAGCTCCAGAGACAGCAGAAGAAATAGCTTACCAAAATACTGGCAAAAAGTGTGTATTGTTAGACTGAGTATGCAAGGAAGATTTTCATTCTGGTTAGCATTTCAAACACGATTGCAATGTTCCAGTTACCCTCAACCATAACACTTGCTCTTTCTCAGTTAGAAGGACTCATCCTTTCCATTTGAAAAGCCTGTAATTTGAGAGCCAGCTTTGATTGATAGCTTTCTTCCAGATCCCACATCCAGGCTGGGATCTATTTTTTCTGCATCAAGCCTCTAGGATACGGACTTTCTTTTCTCTGTTATACGCTTAATGCTTTTGCTCGAGCTCTTATGCTGTCATGCCTCAATTCCTGAAAGCTTCTTTCTGGTCTTGCAAATGAATTAGTTTTGTATTTATTTGTAAGGATTTCATCCTGAGTATGGAAGAAGTATAAGAGAAAGCACAATGGTACTTTTTTGACAATCTATCTAACAAGCTAAGGGGAGAGGTTGGCGTCATGGGGTTGGAGTGGGGGAAAGAAAGGAGACAGTATCTTGTGGGTAAGTGGCAGATAGATCAGTTAAGAGAGGACAGGACTGTAAAATGCTATGACCACAAAACCAAAATCGTGTGTTTGCTTCAGTGGACAGGAGGTGTGCAAACAAACAGACTAAGAAAATGATCTTTGCTCTAGTCCTGCTGGTTGACATGAGGAGGAAAAAAAGGTCCTTCTAATGTTACCTTGTTTGAAGAACCTCTGTATTTGATGTCCACTGATTTTTCATGTCTGCAAGACAATGAAAAATCCAGTTAAGTTCCTGAGGTGCAAAACAGCAGTTTTCATGGTGATCAGCTTTCCTTTCACTCTCGTCTTTGCCTGTATCCACCTATCTCTGTCTTTTATACTGAGGTTGCAAGCCCCTTTTGTATTTTATGTGTTTTCACCAGGAAAAAAAACCCCAAACAACAGTCTAGTTCACAGACAAGGTTCTTTGGTACTGCAGTTAAGCATGTCATAACATTAACACCCATTACCACATTAATGTCTCGATGATTTAGTGGAATAAGCCATGTATCCATCTCTCAAGACATAATATACTGCATAAGTTCAAAGATCCATTTGACAAAATATGCAATACCACAATAAAACATGCCAATGTGAATATCAATTAGAAATACTAGATATCCCAGGAATTAAAGTTAATACTAGAAACATACCCTGGACTTACCTTTTTTTTTTTTTTTTTTTTTAAGAATTCAGTAATATTCTATAAATTCAGGATATATTTACTTTGAGATTCACATACATTAGTTTATCCATTAATTCTTGTTTATATTAGCATATGCACACATATTCCTTTCAAAATCATAATATGCTGGGTGCTAGCATATGATCTTGAAGTATATCTTTTTAATATAAAATATGGCTAAAATGTTTAATAGTAGCCCAACATAATTAAAAGGCCAAATGAAATGGATGCCTATCAGAGCTATTGCAGGGGGGTGGGGAGGAAAAAACTCAGATCTCTGTTGTGTGTCAGAGAAATCTCAGACGAAAATCTTGCCTGTTTTCACTCAGGGAAAGCAGGAAAAAGTCTTTCATAAGCCAGATGCAAAAATTTTTTCCTCAGCCAGAAAAACTCAGTTTCCACTTCCATATGATGTTGTTCACATGATGTCTCCACCAGATACTCTTCTCACGAAGCACTGGACCACGAGCAAATTGTGAAATTCTGAAAGCTGCTGTAAAACAGAATTGCCATCCTCTGGTTGGCTCTTCTGCCTGCAGAACATACGTAACAGGAGGGAAAAAAAAAAGAGCACAAGTGAGAAATGACATATCATTACACTGCAAGTCTTTCTGCTAATTACAAAACCATTTTGTGGTGGCTTGCATTTAGGAAATTAAAATGTTTAATAAGTCAACGAAGTGAGCAATATTTTACTCTAGGTTTCAGCAGGACTACTTTATTGATGGAGTAGACTGCACAGCATACCAGCACCATGTCCCTGAAATATATTCATATTTGAGAATGTCCTTCTAGGTAAAAATAGCTCTCCTTGTAAGACATTTCCCTTTTCTGGACTGCTGTTAAGTATATCTATGCAGCACAATATGGCACAGTGATAGAAATAGCTGAATTACTGCTGAGCAACCTAAAGCAAAGACGTGTGCAAAATTAAAGGCTCAGCTCCTGGAAGCAGTAAAGGCAGGTTAATATGTCTCTCTCCCAAAGCATCGCACTGGGGACAGCAACACGGCTACAACTTTTGTTTCCAGAGCTATCATGTTCAGAGAACTCTACAAAACACTGGTATGCAGGCTGGAGTCAAGCCTTGAAGGCAGTGAATTTCATTTTACAGATAGATCTTTTCTCAGTTCTTGTACGACAATAATAAAAAAAAAGCAGTGAGGGTGACATCATTTCGTGAGCGAGTAGTTAAATGCTTTAAAGGGCTTCTTGCACGTTTGTAACTTACTGCAAATGATTGGAGGGGTGAGTTGAGAACATTGATGGAGAGGTAAGATGAGAGGCAGAATCCTTAATTCAATTTCACATCAAAGTCCTTTCCAAACAGCAGCAGCGGTTTATAAAAGCCCTTGCATAGACCCTGCAGCTGCCTGTACTAGTTCTGCTTTTTCCACTAGCTGTCTTCTATCGCCTCTCACAAGGCTCCTTTCAAGTGTGTGTCTACTCTCAACTGGTCAAGAAATACTATAACTTCATAGAATTTCATCAGGATAATGTGCTGCACTCCTCCTCTGCAAAGTAACCTCACTTAGAAGCCCTGTAATATTATTATTAATAGTTTGGACTCTAAGTACTCTCTTACACTGACGAGAAAAAAAAAAAAAAAAAGAGAGATGATTTAATAAATACAAGGAAAGAAAAAACTGAAAGTCTGAGTAGTTGTAGAGCATACAGAATGTGCAAGAGTATGAAGGACAAGGATATATTTGCTGCTTCAATATGTATATATGTATGTATTTACTTATATTCTGGCAGTCACAGCCAGGGGTTGAATAGATCCACTTTGTTAAAGAAATATGTGATATTTTAGGTCAGAAACCCAGGCTGAGGAATGAAGAGATAACTTGCATGTCAGACTTTGAATGACTAACATTTATGAGAGCTCAAACCTTTCCCAGAGCTGTATCCACTGCTGCCATCCCAGACTATCGCAGAATCTTGAAACTTGTGTAACATCCCACATTTTGCTTAATTCTGAGTGCTCAACTCTCTGTGCTACTGACCATGAAAACACATGCGGGAAGCAAAATGACAAGAAACGCTCTAGATTGGGGTCCATATTCTGTCATTTGGGAAGGTTTCTCTGTGTGTGACAAAACTGCACAATGTTCTAAAATTATACTAGATATCCAAATAACTGACAATCTGTTATCAAAAGTATGAAATCTGGACTTCTCCTTAGGGCAAAAGATACATTATTCAGCCTAATGAAAACGAAAGCAGGATGTCATAATGTGGAGGAGTAAAGCGTCACTCAAAATTCGCAAGGCCATCACTCTCTAAGCAGTCCCTTTTAGCCCTGTGTTTCTAAAGAGAGATGGCTATTTTCAAGGTCCCACCAGAACATTCTCTTCAGCGACACCACACAGAAGAGTCTGTAAATGCAGTGTACACGTCCTCATGGAGCCTGCAACTATTCAAGTCACGGCTCATAACAGACTGTGAAAACTAGAAGTCTCCTGGTAGTGATACCTTCATGCAAAAATACCTCATGCTATTTACCAGCCTTCTGCTGTGTGACCATTAAGGCTATAGATCGGGTGGGCAAGAGTTTGTAGGGGAACGCAGCTGAGACAGCTGCCCCCAGTTGACCAAAGGGATATTCTACACCATATGACGTCACGCTCAGCAATAAAAAGCTCAGGGAAAGGATGATAAAGGGTGTTGCTCATGGTTATAGAATTTGTATTCCCAAGTAAATGTTACAGGTGCTGAGGCCCTGCTTTCCAGGATGTGGCTGGACACCTGCCAAAGGGAAGCAGTGAATGAATTCCTCTTTTTTGCTTTGCTTGCACACACACCTTTTGCTTTCCGTATTAAAATGTCACTATCTTGATCCATGAGTCTGCTTGTCTTCCTTCTGTTTTCATCCTGTCCCACAGGAGAGGCGAGTGAGCAAAAGGCTGGGTGGGTGTTTGGCTGGTAGCTGGGGTCAACCCAACACAAAAGCTTAGAGGTTTTCCATATTAATCATGGTCACTGTGCTTTCACTACATCAGTAATGTTTCTCAAACAGTCAACATGCTCTTTCAAAAGCTAGCACCTATCAGTAGCATTGCTATTTAGTCTAATCAGATAGTTTTAAGATATACACATCAAACCTAACGGCTCAGTAGTTGCCTATTTTTTACCCTGTGCATGTGACAATGGAATCTGGTCTATGCGAACACGGTTTCTGATTTAATTTTTTTTTAAATTGGCCCAGCAATTCTAAAGTAACTACATAATCAATGCAGCAATCAAAATATTTTGCAAAAGACATACCTCATCCCACATATTTTGATAATGTTGATGAGAACTGTAAAAAAGATTATCTTCGTGTTAGGCTGAAGCAATTTAGCTATGTTAAAATGGAGAGCTGTTATATACAGACTTTTCAGGGAATTACTTGTTCCTCTAGAGTTAATTTTACAACACACTTTTTCTCCTACTCCAGCTTTCTATCTGATTATCTGGGAAATGAAAGAGATAACTCTACTGCTCTATTTCTCAGATGTAAGCCTGCCTTCAATCCCAGTGCTATACACAAGTATGTCATGTGAGTAAGTCAGAGAAAATTAACTTGCAATCATATCGCTATAAAAAAATAGTCTTTCTTCTCCCACTTTTTGCACAGCGTTTTTGTGCTGTGAGAGAGAGTGCCATCAGCTTAGAGCTTTGGCAGGCCTAAAAAGTCCTGCCACACTGGCTGATGGCCATTGCCTGAAATTCAGAAGTCTTCTGGCTGACGAGAGTTCAATCGCTCGTGTGTAACCATGCTAATCTCGATCAGGATTCCAAATGCATATGCATTTCTTTATTATCTATTTATCTTATATATACTCAACTTCTTCAGCAATACAGAAGACCTAAAAATGAAACATGTATCTGTGTAAGATTACTAGGGGGTTTTAAGGTTGTTCTTGGATTTTTGTATCCTTTTCTTTCTTTCAGTAACAGAAGATATGGAGAATTTGCCTGTGTTTTATAAACTTTTTTCATTTTTTCCAGCTTTCAGTTCTTCCACTTCATATTTTTGCAAGTATTTTAACATAAAGAAGGAGATATGCTCCCCAGAGAAGGTTTATAGATGGAGTTAAAATAATCAAGAAATTCTTAGTTATATAATATCCATCTGTACTCCCCCAAAATAATTGTACCTATGCAGCTTTTACATATTTTTGCCCCAACAAGCTTTAAAAGACCTGTACTTTAAGTTAGTAAATCCATCATTTTGTAAGAATTGCCAATGTAGAATGACACAGACTTCATTTGTAAGCATATCCCCCCCCCAAAATCCATTTTAGAAAAGAATGGCTTGGAGATTAGCTTAAAATCTTAGTCATCAGAAACCATGTCCTCTACAACGAGTAAACCATGTCCTCTACAATGAGTAAACCTCAAAAAGAACAGAGTGGAAGCTGCTGAATAGCTAATCTGTTTAATTTTTGACGTGTGTGTTTTTTATTTGAATAACAATGCCAAGCAAATGGGATTTAGGCACCTAAAACTGCCAAAGCCTCATGAAAATCCCACGTGGACAGTATTTTAAATCTTTATCAACCAACACGTAGTGATCAACCTGAAGTGCACGGGACTGCCCTCTGGAGACCCCAAAGCCCTCCACCTGTGACTGCTGGGGGATCACAGGACTGGCTCCCTCAGTACTTAAGCACAGGCACAAATAAAGTGCCTAAATCAGGTGGATTAGGTCACACCTACAAATAACATCTTCATATATGTCAATTTTCAAAGTTATTTTGTTGATTGTTCACACAGCACAAATACCCAATGGCAAACAGAAAGCTGAGAAGTGTTTGTTGAAAACGTTCGAAAAGTCCTTGGAAATAAAGAGTACCTGACTGGCTCATCAGAGGTTCACCTGCCACAGGAAAGCTGACCTTTGAACAAATGTTATCAACAATGAGCCGTTTGATCAGGTGTAGCTTGGAGGTGGATTTCATTTCGGGTAACGGCCTCAACATGACGATAATTATCTGTGCCTTATTTGCCTGTCTAAACGTCTTTGGTCTGCAGACAATAACCAATCTCGAAAAGAGCCACTGACACATTGGCTGTACTTCCTGCATTTGTCATGGGTGAGTCACGTTTTGAGCACACTTGGATGTTGGGTCTAGTTTTACTGAATCTATTCAGTCATTCAAATGTACGTTTGTCTCTCAGCTACTCAGAGTGACAGGAATACATATAATACAGAGTCCTGAAATGTGCTGCCTCATTTTCCTCTACATTTCTCCTTAACCTTTTCTTTTTGCCCTTCCTACTTATTGGTCCTTTCCCCCTTGTCTTCTACTATTCTTTACAGGGCTTGATACTTTGATTAATTTTTTGCTTACAGTTATTTGACTGTGGAAACTTCTCTTCCTTATCTTCTTTCCCATTTCCAAGTAACCTAACTCATTTTTTTTTCTTTTTAAACGTTCCTTTTGTTTTGCCACAGCAGAGATCCCCAACCAGCTTCCTCCACTTTCAGATTCCCTCTGTACCTTTTCACTAGCGTTCCTCTTCCTTCTGCTTCAACCCAATCCTGCTCTGCTATAAATTTCTTGTGAGTTTGGAGGGTTTTTTTGTTTTATTTGGATTTTTTTAGTTGATGTTGTTTTTTGGTTTGGGAAGGAGAAATGAGGAATCTGTCTGTGATTTTTAGGCAGTGCAGAAAGTACATCCCTTTTTTCCTGACCATTTCTCAACGGATTAGAAAGAATAAAACCCTGTGTGTTGGGAAACGGAACACAAACCTGGGAATCATTTTCACAAGATATTAGCAGACTTTTTATTATCACACTGTCTCTGCTTATCAGAAGGAACATAACTGTTTATCTGGTGGGAGCGATGTTGGGTAGCGCTTTCACACCATGGGACTTTTTAGAAATATGATAGGATATATAGCCAGGTGGAAGAAAACCTTAACGCAGGATGTCCTGCTGAATGTGTGTTATAGGAATTAGACTGTGAACTGAGCAGTTCCTTGGTGTGACTGGGAGAGTAAGGGCAGTGTTTAAGACTGGTTGCCAAATGGGTCCCAGTCGTGCAATTAAACAGATGAGTTGCTGGAATTCCCTTATGTCATTCTTGCTGCTCCAGCCCGTGGTATGAACAATTGGATGTCCTGGCAGTCATTTATTTCATTTCCTGCTCAGCTTAGCTTCCAAACTGGGGAAAAAAAAAAAAAAAAAAATCTGAATTTTGGAGTGAAACTGAGACACCAAAATGCAATACAATGGATTGGCACTCAGGTGGACTCTTTGCCGCCTCCCTTATCTACAGATAGAGAAGGCAGATTGGGAACTACAACCTGTCTATCTTAACATCAGAGTGCATATGAGCCAAACGTTAATTTTTCTGTCCATCCATTCCACTACTGAGGTTCAGGCAAAGTACAGTACTACAAAAAAATGGCTAGTAACAGCTGTGAAGTACAAAATCTTCCAAACAAATAAAGCATATATAAATACATGGTATATGTTGCCTTCTGTGCAGACTTTAGCTGGACACGGGAGGAAAAAAATCATCTTGGCCCCAAAACTGTTTTGTTTGTTTAAAACAAATTAATTCTAGATTTTCAATCAGTCAAATTTTAATAGTCACAACAGGGACCAGAGCTTGCTCACCAAGAGTCACTTGATGTATTCTGGGAAAGTTGCTGTTGAAAACTTCCTGTGTTATGAGGGGCAAGGCCAAAAATTTAAAAACAAAGACAAACTCCACCCCTAAAACCAAACAAACAAAAAAAAGTGGTAGAAATAACATAGAGTTATTCTTTCCATTTGACAAACTAGTCCTTCAGAAAGGAAAAAAATCCAGAAAGTTTGCTCAGTCTACGTATCAAGAAAAAGGTTTGAATATTACTGGAGAAAAGAAATTGGGATAAGTCTTATCCAAACTGTAAGTTTGATTGGTTATTTCCCCTATAGGTTGTCATGCCTGACGTCCTGGAGGAAGGAACGGAAAAGAAGGTACTCTCAAAACACACAGACAGCAAGGCAAAATAAAAGCTTGTGGTGAGCTGTTTCCTTAAAGAAAAGAAGATAGACTTCTTTTATCACTGATTAACCAGAGGGTTATCTAATCATTGTCACAGTTACCCAGATAATTGTTAAGCTTGATGTTCACATCAAACTGTGTTGTGGTGAGTGCTTGGAGTTCCTTCACTCTACCAGAAAAGGACTTACAGTACCTTGTAAGTTAAACTTGTGCTGCCCTTCTTGTCCAACGGAGTTCAGATGCATGTTGTGTGCCTTTCAGGAGGTTGTGATCTGTCATACAGTTGCCAAATAGCTTCCTTTTAGAACAAAAATACTGTCTATTTAGCAGTAAGGACAAACACTAGAGAGGAAACAAAAGTAAACAAGTTGCCCACATACCTATCATAGCCCAAAATGATCACCATTTTGTCATGGCCTTGAGAAATGCTTCACAGTTCAGACCTTAAACTTAACTTTTCTCTTTTGCTCTTCACCCCAAAGGAGTGTACCTCTTAAACCCGCACAGAGGGGTAGTTTCCTTCCACTTTGTTCTTTGACTTTCTTTCACCAAAACATATTTTATGGTCAGGCTGGAGAAGCTGGGACAATAATCAGAGCTCTTAATGTGATCATTGGCCCTTTATCATTCCTTTACTGTTCACTGGTGGGTGCCTATTTTGCAATTATTTTTTAGAAAAAGATACGCTCTTGATAGAAAACATTTCCAGCATATGTGGTAAGGTGCTTCAATAGGTAGTTACTCACATTTCTGAAAAGTCAGCATCTTTACTTCTAATCTGAATTCATGTAGCTTCGGGAGTCACCTCTGGTCCTTGTACCATTTCTCCATGTTATACAGGAATGTGCTCCACCATCACATCTCTGCTCTTTGTATAGTCATTTAGAAATGTCTGAGGGCAAGTTATCCTATATCATTGACTTTAGTAAGCTAACAAAGCCAGAATTTTAAATTCTTTTGCTAGGAGACACATTTTTGAGTTCAGTGGTCATTCTCACAGCTTTCCTTGGAAGCATCCAGTTTCTAATATCTTATCCAAACAGGTTCTGTATGTTACGAAGCCTGTGTATTAGAGAAAGATTACCTTTATTCAGACGCAAATGGATTGTTTGGATAATGGGAAACATGCTTTTGCAGTACACCTCTGCAAAACTGTGTGGGAAGTGAAGCCGATTAAACATTTTATTCTAAATACCAGAGTCGCTATGGAAGGAAAGAACATGGGTAGATTCCTCAGAAGCTTCTTGGAAGCTGTGTACAAAAAGCAACTAAGCCAAACATGCTTATGTGGGAAAGATTCAAGAAGTTATAGCATGATTTTAAGAGAGCCATTAGTCTGAAACATCAAAACAATGTATTTGGATAATTGTCTATATATGGAGATGTTTCCGATTGACAGTTCCTGGTTAGCTCCATGCGCTGGTATTCACATCGCACAAAAACCACTGCCCACATATGGAGATAACCAGAAACAGTTACAGAAACAACTCTAGTTTATATGTGTGGCTGTGACCAGAGCTTTCACACTGCATTTGATAGTGCTAATTAGGAAGGTTTGACTTTTCCAGCAGCTTTCTCCACCTTGGAGACTGTTTGTCTGATTTTGCATCTTCTATATTTTGAAAAAGCTTGAGGAGCTCACACATCTCTAAAAAAAAAAAAAGAAACATATGGAAAGAGTCTAATGCAGTATAAGTATCAGACTGTGGGAGTCCTTAAAGAAAATAAGTTTATGCCTGCCGTGACCGAGTTGCTAGGAAAGCTTTTAATGGCTTACAACTTCAAGGGTTTTAGCATAACAAATCAGAAAGATGGAACTTATTTACTGATTGAATTCTGTGGGAAAATACTGCAGAAATGTTATCCTTGGATGTGAAAGGTTAGTGTTTGTACAGAGTACCCAGAAAACCCAGAGGGAATTCCAGCACGGGGAATACAAGACATCTTACTTATGGTTTGGACTGAAAGAAACTCTGGAAAAGCACCCAGCGAATGCTCGGGGCACTCTTGCCTGTGTTCCTAAAGAGAAAAACCAAACAAAAACCTCAGCATTAGTGACACTAAATAAATTAATTCAAAGTAGTTACACCTGTTGCCTTTCATCTAACCATACTTCCCAGCAAGCCATTATACTCAAAGGCCACAATTTTCCCAGTCTCAAACTCCCATCTAATTATGGTTTGTTCATATGCATGGGGTTTTGAACAAGTCCAGTTCACAAATAGGAAGCGTGAGATATTGAATAAGGCACCGGACTGGATTTGGGAATAGCTCAGACTGTGGCTCATTGCTGTATGCCCAGTGGGGCTCAGACCAGTATCTGACCATCTATGCGCTTAGACCATCAGATGGTAGCTTAGCACCTTCTCGTGACTCCCAAGTCAATATTCGCTGTTTTGCACTGAAGCCTACCGTTAGGCTTCAGAAATATTTTGATTGCCTTGTGCAGTGCATGAGCAGATCTGAGGTGCTGTCAAGGTCAGTCTTCCAATGAAAGAGAATTAATTACGTGAGTCAGTTACATTCCTGGGATTTTTTTCTCCACAATGTTTGACTGAAGTTATCTATGAACAGGTTAACTTCTCTTGAGATAGCTTAGGTTAGACGAGGGTGATCACACATCAGAACAATGTTCAAGCCACACAAAATCATACCTGTGTCTCAAGAGTAATGTATCACTTACTTCAAGCAACAGATTTTCGCGTACGTCCAGATGTCAGATCAGAGGCAACACAAACAACACCCCAGAGTAACATAGCACTGAAAATAAGCCCTAGATGTTGGATAAAATTCATCCTATGCAACTTTACATGTTTATTGTATGATAAGAAGAGCTTCCGCTGGAAGTGGCAGATTTTTTCTATAGAATATAAAAGGAGTTTAAAGTGACTAGTTTAGACTTAGACAATTAATTTTAAATGTCTGAGCTAATTAAGATAAATCTCAACCCCATATCATAGTCTTCGAAGAAAAATGGCCGTAGATTGTGCTGCTATACATAGTTAGAATAATCCCAGCAGAATACAAAAACTTAGTTCCAAAAGGTGTTTTTAGGAATTGGATCAAAACCCAGATCTGAAATATCCAGAGTTGCTACCATCAAAACCTTCTCATCACTATGGAAACAAATCCAGTGGGAAATGACTGCATATTTCTTTTACGTACCAGCAATTTCTAACAACATAACTTCAACGAGTCCCCAGCTAGCGAAAACACTGTTCTCAATATTTTTAATCTGATGTCACATTCAGAACGTCTGGTCAGTTTATTCAAGGAAATACCCGTCTGCATACAGATGAATATGCTAAATATAGCATAGGTTAACTTCATATAGATGTGACTAAGGATAAGCTATAAAGATACAAACACAGAGACAGAACTAAACAAGCTTACTAAAATATCAATATAGTTGCTTAGAAAAAAAGTGTTATCATATTCTCCCTAAAGCAAAAGACACAAAACCAGTGTCATATATGGCTAAAAAAGGCGCGTGAAATATATGACCGATCATAACCTGGAAGAGGTAACTGTGAATAAGTCCAGCCAAGAAGTGCTGTAACAGAATTTTCCGCTACAACACAAATCATCGCAAAACCAGAACTAAAGCAGCTCTATGTAAATTTTAGTGGTTATGGCTATGTTACCATGATAATCTGATTCTTATTTCTCATAAATATTTCTCATAGTGTAAATGGGGATCTGAGCAATTGACAAAACCCACACACAGAAGCATATGCAGTCTGCTCACTAATAGACTGACTTCAGCACCTCATCTGGTACCTTTGTATTACGCGTTTTCCAGTTAATTCCAGACTTCATGTGAACTAATCTAATAACGCTTGACTACATCTTCTCTTCAAGGCATATCTGATCTCATATTTACCTGTATTGACACTTGTTGCTACATCTGAAAGACACACAATTCTTGAAAAGTATTAAATCCCAGTAACAAATCTGGTTGTCTATATTTTACCATCCTTCTGCGTTCTAATGAGCCTTCTATTTAGTTTACGTGTTGATCCTTTTAAAAGTTACAGCATTATGTCTTCTTCAAAAGTTGACTGGATTATGGCAAATGTAACATCACTAATTGACCAGTGAACAATATTCCCATTCTCGGTTTCTAAGAGGTCACTTTTACTCTCCACCTAACAGAAGATAGATTCAGCATAAACTTTAGTTTTCTTTCACAGATCTGTGCTTGAAATATTGATATATAAAGTTAGTGAAGTGATACTGAAATCACATAGTTCAGATGGTTCATGCTTTTTTCTTTTGTTTCATATCTGAATAACGAGATGGCCAACTTTAAATTTACAGCAGGAACTTGGCTAATGTCTACTCTGTACTCAGCCAGCCAGATTTTGGTATATAAAATTGGACAAAGTTTCTTCCTGACTTGAAGGGAAGCAGATATTCCTCCCCTGAAGCTCATATTTCTAATGAACTTATTGCAACCATCAGATATGCAGGGAGGAGGGTCAGAAAACTATAGATTTTCAAAGAATGATATACTAGTAAACTGATCACCAAATATCAATTCTAGAATTAAAATTTGCACATCAATATTTTGCTTACAATAGCAGAGAATTCACCTGGCCACAACGGTATAGCCACAGTCAGTATTTCCCTGTCTGTCAATAAAATGGCCTACTCTTAATCCTTCACCATTTAACAGGCAGTATGGGAGCTATTTACTTCTTATTATGCTTCCAGCAGAAGAGTGTTACTGTATAAAGAATTCTTCATACATTTGTCTGGCTCAGTATTGGATTATTTTAAAATTATTTTTAAGTATATAAAAAAGTTGGGATTAACCGCTCATTTAATATTAGTCTTAAAGTTAATAAATAAAAAAAACTTCCCCAATAAATTTAAAAAAATGAGAGCAAGAGAGAGGGAAATTACAATACTAACAGACGAAAATTTGGAATAGAAAAAGCTTGTGCAGCGATGCGGAAAAAAAACATGACCAACTGAATAAATTAACCATAACATATGGTATGATGGCAAATATTCACCATGTATTTTCAGAGTAAATATTTATATTCAGATGAAGCTATTGCTGTCAGTGGATAAATGCCTTTTTTTCTGAAGAAGAAGAATAAACAACGTAATAAGTTAGAACAAATCCACAGCATTAATTGCAAAAGAACGATAAAAAAAAAAACAGAAGTTATAAAAACTCAATAAAAACAGGGCAAAGAAAAAGCAATTTGGACAGTTTTCCAAAGGAAAATAGAATTGTAAGAAAACATTGTCTTATATCAAAAATGCACCTGGTAATTCATTAAAAAAAACAGTATTGCAGAACAGTCTATTCTTAACTGTATCCGGAAGTAGCTGCTGAGCATCTGTACTGATGACGTCCATTTCAATACATACTTTCCTTGGGGACAGCAGAGCGCAGAAAAACAATGCTGTGAGAGCTACAATATCTTCCCATTGCAATGCTAAGGTTTGTTTGTTTGCTCGTTTTTAATAAAACTGCAGTAATTTCTTCCATTTTCTATGGGATCTCATAGACTCTTGGCAGCAGAAATAATATTAGCTCGTAAGTAATCTCAGTCTTGTCTAGGTTTTGAGGAAGAATTTCAGAGAAACATAAGCATAAAAAATAGATTCTTTTTAAGAAAGGCATATTTAGAAGCTGGTATTTAATTGAACATAATTAATCTCATTTATTTGTATAGACTTATGCATACCTTCACTGTACAGACTTTGGAGTGTTGAGTCACAGATGAAACATACATCAGGATTCACCTGAAGCTACTTTCACATGTTTGCCACTATCTTTTTAATCACCTAATGCCACGTTCCCTAAAATAAAGCCACCTGGCCAGGTCAGCTGGATCTGGTTCTGAGAGCTGATGGAGAAATAGATGGAACAAGAAGGTACTCAGAGGATTTTCACTCTCCACACTTATCAGAAAGCATCTTCATGAGAAACTAGTGTCTAAAACAACCCAGCTTCTAATTAAAGTTAAAATGCATTCATAATCTATATTTCAAAGCATGAAAATTCTGTTAGATTTTATAAAATAACTACTAAGTCCTGACAGACCTCCTTAGGAAAGAAGAAGGCAGAGTTATGTAAATTCTAATTAAAGTCCTGTCGGTGTTAGAATTAAGTTATCCTGTTCATCAGAAAATGGTTGGCCCCAAACAGGCCAGACAGTTTCTTGGATATAGTTCCTGAAAAAGGATGGCACATACTGGCCTGCAATTTACAGGACATGCAAAGCTGCTAGACTAGAAAAACCCTCTAACAGTCTTCTGGGGGTAACTTTTAGTCTCCATTAGCAAGCACTTACTCACTCCTAGGATGCAAGTTTTCTAACGCAGGTAAGAATGTTGCCTTTTATTTTCAGATCTGAGAAATGTTTCAAATTAAAAAAAAAAAAAAGTAAATTATTTCTCTAAAATAGAAATTTAAAATAGAAATTAATTAATTTAGTGTTCATGAGAGGTCTGTGGTGGGTTGAACTTGGCTGCCTGCCAGGCCGCTACCCAGCCGCTCTCTCACTCCCTCTCCTCAACAGGACGGGTGGGAAAATAAGACGGAAAAGCTCATGGGCTGAGACAAAGATGAGGAAATAACTTACCTTCAACCATCATGGGCAAACCAGACTCAACTTGAGGAAAAATTATTTTGATTTCTTGGCAATTAAAATAGATCTAGGTAGTGAGAAAAAAAAAGACAAAAGATAAAATACCTTCTCTCCATCCACCCCTTCTTCCCAGGCTCAACTTCATTCCTTCATTCCCAACTCCTCTACCTCCTCCCCAGTCTCAATGGTGTAGTGTGGGTCCTTCCACAGGCTGCAGTCTTTCAGGATACACCTGCTCCACCATGGGCTCTGCATGGGCTGCAGTTCCTTTGGGAAATATCCACCTGCCCCAGTGTGGGGTCTTCCATGGGATGCGATGTGGATGTCTGCTCCACCATGGTCCTCCACAGGTGCTGGGAAATACCTGCTCCACCATGGTCTCTCCCACAGGCTGCAATAGAATCTCTGCTCCAGTGCCTGGAGCACCTCCTTCTCCTCCTTCTCTCACCTTGGTGCTCACAGGGCTTTTCTCCCACTTCTTTTTTTCCCCACTCCTCACTTTTGTGCAGCATTTTTTGCCTTTCCTTGAATAGACTGTCCCCGAGGTGCCCGCACCTTGGCTGTGGGGCTCAGCCGTGCCCTGCAGTGGGTCGGTTGGAACCGGCTGGAACCAGCTGTGTCCGGCACAGGGCAGCCCTGGCCTCTCCTCACGGGGTCTGCCCTGGTTGTCCCTGCTGCCGGCGCCTGGGCACCTGCACCCGTACAGTACTAGTGAATAGAGAAAATTGTAATTAGTCCACAGTGTGTGTGCCGCCAGTGGCTGTAGTGGAAGTATTTCACCCTTAACCCGTTGTTCTTCAAGTTGACCCCAGTGCTCACAAAATTTGAGAGACGATATTTTTCACCACCGTTTATTTAGCCTTTAGCCTTTCAATGGGGATGACCAACGGGGATGTCAAATATTAACGGTGGCTATTTCAGAAATCTCATGCTGGGACAGGACCGGCTGCTTCCAGAGAAGCCCGCAGACACCCGTCGGGGAGTAACGAAGCTCGCTTGCTGCCATCCTGCCCCCATTTCAGTCACGGAGAGGCTGCGTTCGCCCTCTTCTGCGTGCCGATCCGCTGAGTCATCCAGTGAACCCGGCCTCACTATTTTAAGGCTCCATTAAGCATACGATGTGGCCATAAATAGAAACATGTCTGAAGACAAATAAATACAAAAAAAATTGCTCATTTTAGCTCGTTGCAAAAACTGTAGAAAATAACTGTCCTTCCGACGTGAAAGTCAAGGCAATTTTTTGCCATTTTTAGCTAGCAGTTCATCTGTTTCCTTTGAATTAAGGAATATTTCTGTACTTCGAAAGCTCTGTAATCTGAATAAATTAGAATCTATTTTGTCGCTTTCCAGTATCTTAACAATTTCCCTCTGCTTTATTGATTTCAAATCATTTCCATTTTAATTCAAAATGGAAATTTCTGTCCAGCTGATAATATTCAAGTTTCAATTTCTGTAAAAATTACCCATCCTGTTTGGTTTCTGATGGCAGGAACTGACAAAGTACGCAGTCAGCGATTACACCTGCTGGTGTTGGCTCGCTTGAGGTTTCAGTCTCTGCTTTACCCCGTGTCAAACAGCTGTTCGTAACACCAGGTGAGCGTGGCTCTAGCTGGAGATGACTGGGGCACAATGGTGTGCAGGACAGATACTCACAGGGATCTTGGCAGATCAGGTATTTTGGGAAGACATCCATTGGTGCAGTTTAAAGATATCTCTCTTTATACAATGTAAGAACACTTTCAGGCCTTTAAAACCATGGAGAAATTGGTGTTTTATGGCAAAAACCTGCAGGCTTTGGAAAAGTTAAATTGTTTGAATGTTCAGTTATAAAGCTCTCACAGCTCCATTCTGTAGGTGTGGCAGTTTATGAAAGCTGAAGCTCTTTTCAACAAAGAGCAGCATAAGGACTGTACTCAAATTTAAAAGAAAGCAGTGTAAACTATGACAGGCAAAATACAAGATACAACATTACAGGGAATTTGAAAGGCAGTACTTACTATAAGTCATACAAGCAAATATTGATAGACTAGCAGAAGTGAAAGCTCTAAAGTAATGCTAGCTTTGCTTGGCCCAAAGGAGCTAGTTAAACAATTCAGTTAGAAATCCATCAGAAACATCCTTGCCTTTGTATCCCAAGGTATTTGTTCACTCTATGCCTATTAGCAACCCAAAGTTGTCCAATTATTTTTATGTGTCATCTTGACGAAGCCTCTGTAGGGAAATATGCACATCCTTCTCATGTGCTTGCATGAGGTCTGATAAACACTCTATACGTTTACATGAATCACAGCTTTTAACATAGAGAAGATTAGATGCCCAGGCTTGGGCATCCTCCTTCCAGTCAGAAGAGCTCTTTTCCTTCTGAATAGGTTAATGGCTTTTTTAAAGTTAAATGAAATACTAGATATTTCAGTAAGAAGTTTTGTTTGCAGTCTGCCCAGGAGATGATTCATTCTAGCCCAGGGATGGCAGCATTGTCAACATCAGGTAAGGGCCATCCATAATCCTTTGGGAGAAGTATTAGAATTAGAAATGCATCATGAATTTGTGAATCACACAAAAACCTTAGGGAAGAGATTTGAATCTGAACAGAATGGAAAGAAAAAAAAAAAAAAAAGAAGGAAATGGCATGAAAAGAACTAATGATTTTCTATCATGATTCTCTTTGTTGAAAGTGATACCCAGGATGGAGGCTAATCTTTTCACATAAAGTTAGGGCCCCACTGAACACAGAAGCACCCAAAGAGACAGCTAAGGAACTAAACTAGATGGTTGGATCCAGAGAGTAGTTCTCAATGGCTTAATGTCCAGATGGAAATCAGTGACAAGTGGTGTCCCTCAGGGGTCTGTATTGGGACCAGTACTCTTTAATATCTTCATCAATGACAGACAGGGGAATCGAGTGCCCCCTCAGCAAGTTTGCAGATGAAACCAAGCTGAGCGGTTCGGTTGACACTTCTGAGGGACAGGATGCCATCCAGAGGGACCTGGACAAGCTTGAGAAGTGGGCCCATACGAACCTCATGAGGTGCAATAAGACCAAGTGCAAGGTCCTGCACCTGGGTCAGGGCAACCCCCAGTATCAATACAAGCTGGGGGATGAAGGGATCGAGAGCAGTCCTGCCAATGAAGGATTTGTGGGTACTGGTGGATGAAAAGCTGGACATGAGCCAGCAATGTGCGCTTGCAGCCCAGAAAGCCAACCATATCCTGGGCTGCATCAAAAGCAGCGTGGCCAGCAGGTCGAGGGAGGGGATTCTGCCCCTCTACTCCACTCTGGTGAGACCCCACCTGGAGTACTGTGTCTAGCTCTGGGGTACGCGACACAAGAAAGACATGGACCTGTTGGAGCAAGTCCAGAGGAGGGCCACAAAAATGGTCAGAGGGATGGAGCACCTCTCCTATGAGGAAAGGCTGAGAGAGTTGGGCTTGTTCAGCCTGGAGAAGGAACGGTTCCAGAGAGACCTTATTGCGGACTTTCAATACTTAAAGGGGCTTATAAGAAAGATGGGGACAGACTTTTTAATAGGGCCTGTAGCAATAGGACAAAGGGTAACGGTTTTAAACTGAAGGAGGGCAGATTCAGATTAGAGATAAGGAAGAAATTTTTCACAATGAGGGTTGTGAAGCACTGGAACAGGTTGCCCAGAGAGGTGGTAGATGCCCCATCCCTGCAAACATTCCAGGTCAGGCTGGATGGGGCTCTGAGCAACCTGTTCTAGTTGAAGATGTCCCTGCTCATTGCCAGGGGTTGGACTAGGCGACCTTTAAAGGTCCCTTCCAACCCAAACTGTTCTATGATTCTAAATGATTAATTAATATTATAGCATAGAGCATCCATGACATAACACGCCAGCTTTCATCTGATAGTTTTGAAAGAATTTAACAGTTAAATAGTTGAGCTGCTTAGTTATAAAAATCAGTGACAAATTTGAAGGATTAGATCAGTGACAACCTTTAATATGCCACCAAAAATTAACACAGTGGATCTGAACAGGAAGCCTGAAAATGTAATTGGAATAAGAATTATAAATCACCTTGTTAAAATCATACAGGTTTGTAATAGGCAATAATGCTTGTAATATTTCAGCTCAACAGTCAGTAAAGGATATCTAACTAATTTATTTGGACTTCAGAAAGCATTTTAAACAACCCACTAAACAGGCAATTATGGAACTAAATAGACATAGGGTAAAAGATAATGAACCTCCAAGGTGAGAAACTGGTTAACTTCTAGAAACAAGATATACTAGAACACGATCCACAGACTTAGGTGCCTTAAATAGCCTTTTGATATACACCCACAAAGTTCCTTTTCATCATACAAGAAAGAAAGATGGGGAAAAACTATATCATAAAAAAATAAAGATTAATCCACAACATTACAAAACTAGGCCAGGAGGCTGCAAATTGTCAGAGAAACTTTGTTTCTGAGGAAGTTGTTAACCTTGCTAAAAACAGATTCCACTCTTTGTGCAACCTCTTGGAGACTGCTTAAGCAACTACTTGGGGGGAAAAAAAAATATTTGAACACTGACATGGAAAACTGATCCATGTGAAAGACTGTGACAACAATGTCTTAAACAATGCCATTCCTTAACGAGGAAGTCTGACCTAGTCACTTCAAACAAATTAATGAACAATATTACAGTGGAGTTGTAAGGGGATGTACATGATAAAAATAATAAGAGTCATGGAAAACCCTCTATTAGAGGAGAGCCTGAAACACTAGAAGAGATATATAAAATAACAGTTAATAAGGTATTCTGTTTTCACTTACCTCAGCATGCTAGAAGGTGTAATTGCATGGAAAGGAACACAAAAAAGTATTTGTTTACAAACCACGTAAATAACGTATGTAAGGAATTGCCACATGATATGTAACACTATAACAGTATTAAAAGCATGTTCATATGGAGTCACCACAGATAAAAATCACTTGTAAGGGGAATGGCAATTGTGCTTCGAGGCACAATCAAACCAGGAAACAATGGGGCTAGAAAGAGAGTTGGTGTTGGGGAAATAATACTTATGTCTGCTAAGTATATCTGGGCTTCCTGCTTCACACATTCATAAGCTCTTGCGATATAATGTTGTATGTTCTCTCACATCATAAGCCAAAAACACTGTGTCTGGCTAGGTTTATTGCTTGCTCTGTTCCCAAGTGAAACATTTCTTTTCGTAACTCTTTAGTTTCCTACATTATTTTAGCAGCTCAAGTGGGCCCTGGAGATCCTACATCCTGCATCTCAGAACACCGTCAGAGCTGTACAAAATTGGTCACCCTTATAGAAATTATGTGACTTCACAGGATTCCCTTTTTTTTTCCTTGTAGTTCAATATGTCATTGCTTTTATTTGGCACTATAAATCTGTCAGTCATGTAATCTCTAACTTTAATGCCTTTTAGCTCCCTGGGCTGTTTTGGGGATTTGAGAGTTTGTGGAGAGCTCAGGACAGCTTTCCACATGCATTCTGCCTGTTACGCAGCCCCGTGCCAGCTGAAGATTATCATCTCAGCTGGCCAGGACTGTATGTTGCAGTGAAGTTGAAATCTGAACGCCCCCAGACCCATCTAGAACCACCTAGCTGGGCTGCTGATATTGAATGGATAATGTCATTACAAACTGCAAATGGCAAAGAGGAGACAATCTCTGAATCCTTCCCTGTTAGACTGTCCGAGCTGGAGCCTCTTGTTTCCTTTTTCTCTTCTCCACAAGTATTAAAGATCTTGACCTGTAGGCAGTGACAAAAAAGCTTTCCCAGTACTGGCACTGGGCTGACCTCAGGTTGATTACTCAAGAATGGGCACATAAGGAGTCTGGAGTCTGGGCAGGCCATAATTAGGGGACTAAAGAAACTCTAAATCAACTGCTTTAGAGCTTTTTGGTCTTCTCTTGCTCACAATTAGCTGAGAACTAGCTGTCTGATAACAACTTTTTCCTTTGTAAGGTGTTTTGTACCAGGAGATGCTGGTTATTTTTGGAACCCAACAAGAAAGCCACAAAAACTTTCAGGAAAGACAACTATTTTATTAACATCCCAGTAAAGATATACCACAGTTACAAACTCTTATGCCCATTCTGATTCTGGGAATGCTGTGACGATGCAGCATCTGACGGACTTCTGGTCAGGGTACAGCACACGGCACATATCCTGTCCGTGGTGAGGTTTGCCAGCATTAGTCTTTATTGGGTTTTCCTACAAGTAAACAAGTCTATTCATCATTTCTGTCGAGCAAAGGATGTTTATATGAAAACATGCTGCTTCGCTTCAAGATAAAGAGAAGGACATGCCGGTGGCGTCACCACTGGTGATCCTACCTCAAGGGATTTGTGCAGTACAGCACAGTCCTAAAGGCCAAATAATATATGCAGTAAAGCACACACCCACACCTACTCAGGTCAGCTGCTGTGTGGATCAATAACTCCTCATTGTGCAAGAGTCTTTGGTTAGGATCACCACAGAAGGCACAGTATCTGGGACCGGAAAACCAAGCAGTCACTTTGCTTTCTTGGAAATCCATTATAGGATTATAGTCCTCATAGGACTCGGGCATTTATTTATTTGTTTATCTATCTATCTATCTATTTAGGTTCCCTCATCAGAAAGAGGCATTTTGTTCTAAAGTCTGAAGAACAGCTACGTATTTTGGCTTATTACACAATCCCCAGCTGACACTCTCCTTCCACAGTAAGACATACAGCTTTTCTGTAAATTCACACTTTTTTATAACTTTCCTATCATTTTCAGTATGATATCTGAAATCGTAGGTATAGCCAGGTGGAACACCGTGGCAGTGATACTTCTCTACTGAAGTCCTCTGGGCAATTTTTCCAACAGCAGTGAAATGATGCAGGGCATGGAAGAGTTCAATACAAATGTGACTTTTTCCTTGTGAGTCTTAGGCCACAACCTAAGCGATGATCAGGAACTTCTGATCAGTTTCATTTTAACAAAAAAATAGGAATGCTAAGCTTTTGCCTAAGTTATTTAGAACCCTTTAAAATCTTTCTAAAGCCAGAAGTCCTTGGGGTTAGTTTTCTGTTGTCTATGCATATTGATCATATATCATCTTTCTCCTCCAAACCAAATAACATGGAAAAAGCATGATGATGGCCCTTTTGCATCGACATACTCTCTCTTTTTTTGTCCATCGTTGTATTAAACTAATGATATCTTTTCCCTTGATTAGGATTGTAGGATCACAGGATAACTAAGGGTGAAAGGGACCTCAGGAGGTTTCTAGTTCAACCTCTTGCTTAAAGCAGGGTCAGCTCTGAGATCAGGCCAGGTTGTTCAGGGCTTTATCCAGTCAGATCTTGAAAAACTCCAAGAATGGAGGCAGCAAGTACTAAGTAGAGAGGAACAGTCCCTTCCCTCAGTCAGCTGGCTGTGCTCCTGCTGATACAGCACAGGATGTTCTTGGCCATCAATGGTGCCATGGCTCACTGCTGGCTCGGGCTCAGCAAGCTGCACACCAGGACCCCCAGGACCTCTTCAGCAGAGCTGCGCCCCAGGCAGGCAGGCCCCAGCCGGGATTACTGCGAGAGGATTCATTTCATCTGAAGTACTGATCTGAAGAGTCATTCTTACTGTGGAAAAGGGATGTTAACAATTTACTGACTCACCATAATAGCATTATCCATGACACTGAAGCCCACAGAAGTTAATCCATCTCCCCACAGCTCACCAGCCTGTGAGTGCATATCTTAGTAGTTGCCTCAAAGTACATGGTGATAAATGGATTCCTATTTCAGTGCAAACTTTTCCAAAGGATTTCAGATCAATTTACTACTGCATGCAGTGTTACTTTAATAGCTAACATTCTTCAATAAGTCTGATATCCTATGCTGAGATACACATTTTTATAACTCAGTGACAGGTAAGACATCTATGTCCTTTAACGTTACACTCTATCACTGGAATGAATGCACAAAGTATTTTTTCTTGTGGTTCTTTTCTTCGCTTGCCATGGCAACTTCTCCTTCAATCCACCCTTCGGTTAAATTCTGGCACACGGAGTACTGTCAGTGTTACTGTTAACCATGAAGCCTTGCTTGGTGTGAATTAGTTATCTTCTGAAAAATTTTCTTTATATGTAGCTTTGCTTTGTATCCAGCGCTATACCTGAAGATCCTTCCAACTGAGCATTTGCTAATGATGCTCTGAATGTTGCCTTGATTTACACGTCTGCCTGTGTACCAGATCTGTTTTGACACTCTTGTTTTACCCGATGACTCTTTGTCTCCTTGATTACAGCTCTCTCATTTCATTAGTAAAGACTACCCTTGCACCTAGTGTTCTTTTAACCATTGTGGATTATTACCAGGCATGTAACAGAGATCACATCTTTCAGCTGAATTTCTCACTGACACTTTTTGAAGAAAATCTGTAAACTCCTTTACAATTCTCATTTATAGTTCACAACATTTGGGAAATAATTATAACTATTCCCTGAACTTATTATTTCTTGAAGAGCAGACCATTTCAATTTCTAGTTATCAAGTTGCTTCATTTTTTGTCCATCCAAGGAGTTAATTTGTTTTGCTTTAGTAATTTATTTTACTTCATGGTGGTAATATCTTGTTTCTTTCTCTTTATAAACAGATTGCATTATGTTTACTGAGAGTGGCCTTAAGCATTTTCGTTTTTCCTGGTTTTACTTATTTTATTTTTTTACTATTGCTCCATTTCTATGCCACAGGCAAAGTTCAATTTTTCCAAAAAAGGCTCTTCATATAAACTTAAATCTTTTAAGAATGGTTTTAGGTCAGCTCTAATACCTCATGGTGCATATGAGAAAAAAAGAGAAAAGTGGAAATGTATAACAGAAACAACTGAGCCTGATATTTTGGACCTAAATATGTATTCTGCATGCTATGATGGAGACCTAAACTTTTCAGGGGATTCACTGGATATACTAGAAAATCTGGTTCGGTTCTTTTGGTTTCTTGAGCTATTTTTTTAAATGGACATAGATGGCTTTACGTTCAAAACAATAAAAGCTTAGGACTCTTCTAAATTTAAACAATGAGGGATCATGTCCCTACCCAGTGTAGGTGTTCCAATCTTGGACAGATTTCCTGAATCACACACATATTTCTGGCTTTCAGTAACCCCACCTGACTCTGTTTTCATTTAGATATCCCCGCCTAATAAAATTTACCTTGCTTCTTGTGTAGAATCGCCAAGCCACCTGTGACCCTGTGATCTTCTAAACAGGAACTTGCCAGGTTTGAAATTTTCTGAAGCTGTTTGTCTAGGGCTTCCATTTTCAGTGGGCGGCACCAATTCAGTTTCCATAATCTTTGCTCCATAGTGTTCTCCTGTCACTTGTGATCATCCTTCCTCTTGTAGTCTGAAAAATAACAAAATTCTTCTCGTTAACAAGACTCACGCTGCCTTTCCATTTAGCTCTTTATAAGGTGTGTAGTTTGTGAGAACTAAGTCTGGCTTTGATGATCCAGGTAGAGAAAGCTGGGCATTCTTTTTTTAACCCTTATGGAAACAGGCTCAGACTGTTCCTGCTGCAGGTAATAGTAAATGAAATTTCTATATCTTACAGTTGCTTGATCACACCTTGTGATGTGCAAGGATACAGTCAGTGCTAGGACAGCCTGCTCTCATCTCAGGCAACAAATTCTGTCTCCACCATTCTGTGGCTTGTTTAGCTGCATTCCTCTAAATGGCCTGGAACAAATAGTCTCACTGGAGCTTCCAGATTTGTTACACTCTTAATCACAAGCTCAGCTATTTAAGGAGTACTTTGTTTATACTGGGAATCTTTTTTCTTTTCTTTTTTTTTTTTTTTTTAACAAGCTTCTCATGGGCTGTGACTGCCATGGTCCATAGCTACAAGCCAGCCCCCCTACTGGCTGTCACTCACACCACAATACTTGACCCAGTGCCATCCTTCTCTTCTTAAAGGAACTGCTCCCAATCCTCATGCTACGTTGTATGTATCACTATTAAAAGATAAGTCAATATATTGATTGTCTCACTAAGAATTAACAGCAAGAAGTTCTTTGCAAAGACCTTCTGGAATTGGTCCACTTCGACTTGCTGACATCTTTTTCCCTGAAACTTCTGTCAGTAAGAGATATGTTTGTGGGGGTTTTAAGAACAATTACATATGTAAGTGTTAACCTCAGTTTATGTGTGTCAAACAGAAGTAATTTCAATTTCTACTACTGCTGATAAAGGGACAGTTGTATCTGTATATGGGCATTTCATCATGGAACAAATACACAATGAAATTTCACTTTGGTGAAGTCAAGGCAGAACCATATTTGTTTTACCAGGACCAGAATTTCAATCAAAATACCTCTTGCAGTGCAAGGCTGAGTATTCTTGCATTTACCAAGACAGAAATAGTGTAAGGATATCCTTTCAGTACGTGAGTTATGGTGTGTTTGTTAGATAACAAAATTGTCTCCATATCATGTCTTTATAACAGAGGAAAAATAATACGTTTGCTGACAAACCTCCTCTAGCAGAGAGCTGATCTATCACTTACAAAGTTTCCAACTTTCTGAACGGAACACAGAGGCTGAGTCACATGTGGCTGTATACAGGTGCAATAGGTCCAAGTGTGGGCAAACAAAATATCTGCTAAGAATCAGCTGTACTCTGTGTTATGTCCTTACCCGAAGTGTGGGACGTAATTGCTGCCAACTCATAAATATGAGATACCTTTAAAAACTGTGCCACCATTGCCAGAAGTTTTGGAGAGAAATCTTGATGTATTCTTTATACAAAGCAATGGTGTTTGATGTCCATCCAACGGTGAACAGTTTGATCAGGGCTATTTTGGGAATATGGTTGATACTGATTTGTGAAGTGTCTGCACATCTACCTCCCCATCCAGACGCTGGACTTTTCTCCAGAGACTTTACAGGCTGGGAAGGAGACAGAGAAATGAAAGATTCTCTGATAGCCCCAAAGGAAAAAAAATATCACAGGTACCTGAAATCCTCTGAGTTTGCCTTACGTGCTATTCATTCCAGACAAATAATATATGCAAGATGGGAAAACACCTAGTACAGTCTTGGCTGTCACTGAGGTTCTGACTTTCTCAAATACTCCTGCCTTCCATCATCATTCCTGTTTATGTACTGCAACTGTGATTTGCATTTCTGTCATCCTCCAAAGTATGACTACAAATCAACAGTTATTCAGTAAAATTGTTCCAGTTCTCCTAACGATACGCCCACCTTTTCCTTCTCTGTTCTTGGTTTTAATCTACTTTTAACTCTAACCTCTCTGTCTCAATGATTTGGCTCTAGTCCCTGCTATTTTCTCTTCACCTTTACTGTGTCTTTCCTCCACCCAGTCATCCTTACCAGAAATGTCTTGTCTTTGCTTTGTGCCTGAGGAAAACCCTGTTCTGGATCCTATGTACTAAGCACAATCTTATGGCCCCTGTATTGTTTGGCAGTGGTGGTGAGCTGGTTCCCGCCACTTTCTAGGCATAATTTTGAGGCTGAACTGAGAGAGAAGGAGCTCGGGGAAAGGGGTCAGAGGTACAATGAAATCTTTGTTTGTTTGTTTGTTTGTTTCCTCTGTTCCCCTTCAGAAATATAATGGAAGGACCCAAAAGGTGGAAATCATTTCCTATGTTTGAGGTCAGCAATATGCTATAAAAGATATGCATATCGTATACAGAACATTCTTGTATTTTGATCCTTTCTTGACAATAACTACCTGTAAAAATGAAGCAAGGAACAAGACTGGTGTTATTACCATCAGTTATTAGTTTACCATGGGGTAAAAAACCTCAACAATATAAGCGTGTAGAAGCTGTAAAAAAGTAACCACAATAGAGGTCAATTTAGGGAGATGTACATGGTGGAAAAAAGACTCTAGGTCTAAATGCAAAGCTGAAAGGAATGCGCTAGACTCACACAAAGGAGTATATGCTCCTCCCAAACCAGAAGTAGAGCTGGATGACTCCAAAGCCAGGACAAAAGCCCGTTTCCCTAAGTGACACTGAGTACCTAGAGCCCAGAGCTTATGTCCTGTTTAACATCAGTTGGGAAAGAGAAGATGCATGGCCACCAAATTTCTCGTCTTACTAGCTAGCAGGCTAGAAACACTATACATTACAGTCCTTGAAGACTTCATTGAAGCATACAGATTTCAGGGAGCCGCCTGTATTTAAAGTTCTTTGGACAGTTGTCCTGAAATTAAGTTTGTCCATGAGTGCCAAGGATGGCGACTGTGGCACTTAACTGTAGGACTGGCAGCTGGCTTCCTTGGTGATCAGCTATGCACAGTGGCCTCTACCTTGTAAATACCTGAATTTCTTAGTAGATGTGTTCCTTAACCAACTACCTGCAAATGCTTTTGCAGTATATTTGCTCTCTTTTCCTTTTTTTTTTTTTTGAGCAGGTGTTTTCAGCTTTTGTTTTTATTTTTTCTAAACATTTTCTGTTTTTCTGATGACAGAACAGTCAAAACCTCACATGGATGAGTATGAGAGTATACTCTGGATTGTTCAATTTGAAACAAACTAGGAATTTCCAGATTTCGGAGTTAACTTCAATGTGGTAGATTAATCACAGTAAGGAGATGACTGGGCTGGGGCTCTCTAACTCCAGGTGCTGGAGTGGAAAGACACTTAGTCATGATAAGAGGTCAGATCTGAGCTATTATGCCAGTTAAATTAAAAAGACACCTATATTACTGGAACATATCTCAGAACATTGATTCACTCTATTGAACGGGAACAGAAGTTGCTTAGTGGGGACAGTATATCATGGTGTGGCAGAGCAATCCGGGGGAAAGGGTACAACAGGGAATTAGGAAGACTCAGGTTCCCTCTCCAAGTATATACCTTAAGCTATTTTTGTAGCCTGGAGCAAATTTGCTAGCTGCTATTGGTATCACAGAATGATGTGTAAGAAAATTATGTATAAAAAGGGGACTTGTGATCTAGAGCTTGTAGATGAGGTGATGGCCCCACCTACACCCTGTTTTGTGTACAGTATTTGTATTAAATGTTGCAAGAACAGTAAGAAATAAAAGGAGCTACATCTGGCCAGTTTACCAAAAGGGAGGTCAAGATGTGGTTTTTATTTTGGAATTTTGTTTTGGTACTTTGCCACATCCCAACCGAGGGAGCCAGATATTTCAGTGTGGTGGGAGGATAAATTCTTAAATTAGCTCTACCACCAAAAAAGTGTAACTATTTCTTTAGTTAGCAACATGTTTTTCTCCTTAATTTCTTATTGTCAGATATTAGTGGTTATGTCTTGTGACAGACAAGCTGTGAAGTAATGCCTGTGGTCTGCCACGGGCAGACCACAGCAACATTTCAGCTGTTGCTGAAGTCTAGGAACAGCTGAAACGACTCCTCTCCATCTTTTGCCCATAGCATGGGGCTACAGAGTAGCTTAAATTCCCGGTGTATATATATAATTTTTCTTTAAACAACAGATGCTAAGTAAATGTGAAAATATTAGCATCTGTATAAATAATTGTCTTGGTAAATGTAAGATGTACTTTTTTTTACTTGGTAAAAGTAAGATGTTACTTTATGTTTAGAAGTTTTGCATAAGGAAAGGAAAAGTTATTTTCTAGCAAGAAACCCCAAAGCTGTGGGGTTTTCCCCAATAAGCAATCATTAAGCGTTACAAGCTTTTTACGAGGGCATTGTCTTTTCTAAGGGTAAACATCCTCATGTTACTTTTTACTACATGTTTTAAATGGAAAAGGCCCTGTAGCAAAAATATATATCTATATTGAAGTTAAAGGTATTTTACTAGAAACTGCAAAGCTTTTATCGAATATACTTGTGATAGTCTGAAGAACAGAAGCTCACCCTTCATCATCCTTCAATTCCTATAGTAACCCAGGGGTTCTCCCAACCTCAGAGTGGCTGTCCACCCCTCCTACGGAAGCTTCGGGGTGCTGCTTAGCATACATTTTCTCCAGAGTCCAAACTGTTTAAAATGTTCTTATTTTTATCTGTTCCTGTGTGGTAATTCCCACAAGGCAAATAATCTGCCACCCTTCAGTTGTGCTTAGGCACACAGCATATTTTTTTGTGGCATTGTGCTGTTTGAAAGGCAATGGTGTCAGTCAAATGATCCAAATTAAATTGGATCAACCCAAATGATGTGGGCAAAAAAATATAACAAAGGGGCAATTGCAAGCTTCTGGAATGAAAAAGGAATGAAAGAGAAACCATAACTTCAAACACTCAGATTGACCAAATAATAAGAGAATTAACTTGCTCTTCCATATTTCTATGTCTCCGGTAATTTTGTGGGAACATATTATTTAAGTCAGCAAACTGAGTCATTGTGAACCACCAAGTACTAATTTGGTACTTGCTATAGGGAGCCATTTGGGACATATGGATTGTCACATGCTGTTAACTGGTATTGAAATAGAAGTTGTCTTCTGTCACCTTCTGAGCAAGGGGTAGGGTTGATAGAGAAGCACATAAGAAGACTTTTATTGTTGAGGCACAAGACTGTGTGTGCAGTACAGCACAGCACAGAGTGGTCCGAGGGCTGCAGAACTGTGAATATGCAGAATAAAGAGGAGGGTGTGGTTGCCAGTAGAGATTGGATCAAGATGAAACGATGCTACACAACGCTTGACTGTTTAATGCTATGCAGCCACTATATGCTGGCTGGCTGAGAATAATGCTAAAGTGGGTTAGACCAGTACAGTACAGCTCCGTGGTTATACTGCCATGGATTGCCATGGAAAAGTCAGCCAGTGACGATTCAAAAGTGACAAAGTGACTGTCTCTTGTCCTGCAGCGCATAGCACAGTTGAGCATGTTCAGACTTACTGTACATTGCATGCTATGCAAGGTCAACATGTACAGTTTTTGTCAGACTCATCTTGCATAAAGTATAGAAAATCACACCAAAGGTCTTTGAGGGTTGGCAGGTCTGCAGAAAAAAATGTTGAGTACAGCAGACAGAAACCTTAGGAAAACTTTCCACCCTGCCTGCTAGTCCTTAATACTCACTCCTTATTACTTTTATGCCAGTGAAAATAATGGCAACTTACTAGTGTATAATGACGAACAGAATGAAGTCCTGTGAGTTCCCAAATATTTAAAATATCAAGTGTGGGGCTTCCCTGTAGCTAGCACCTACAGCAGAGCTTTGGATATCATGATAATTCAATGCTAGTAGTCACATCAACATTTGAGGGAAACTTTTTCCCCACCACCACATAAACTTCATTACTAGGATATAATCTGGTACCAATACAGACATAATCTATATTTGACAGAACATGGAAGACACAATGCATAGGTTTTAGACTTGGCACTAAGCACAAGACAAAGCAAAATAACTGCACTCTCTGTGTCCAGCACCAGTGCATTTTTTTCCCCCTCATGGTTTCAATTTAACAACTTCAAGGTTTTCTAGGTTACAAAACACTTTCCAGACTCATTTCTGGGTTCTGAGCATTAGTTTTGATACCTGTTATTCTTCAGGCCAGGCTGTACGTCTGCTTCCTGCTCTCCCCTGTGATCTCCCTTGCCAAGATAACGCCTGCCCTTGCTGAGGACAGTTAATTTGCTGAGATGACTTCTAATCCTTCCTTCTCACTCTCCCTACCCCACCTCACAGTCTGAAGCGGCCTTCCCATGAAGGACCCCTGTTACTGTCAGGGGAGAAATTGCCTCCCTCCTTGCAGGCAGTTCCCGGTGCAACCCAGTGCGCCGCAGGCAGAGCAAAGTAAACAGCCAGCCTTCCTCTCTACAGCCTGGCCTACTCTTCTTGGAGGAACATAATATACAGTAACTGTGAATAAACCCATTAAACAGTTACACAATCCACCACAAATATCAAAGACCATTTTGTGGGTTTTGATCTTTATGTTGCAGAAGTTTAAGACGCGCAGTCATCCTTGCAGGACTCATTTATAATACAGGCATCCCTGAACCTCTCGCGAACATATTGCTATTGTGTTTTTAAGAAGTCATCCATCCCCACGTAACTTTGATGGGAGTCGTATCACACCCTTAGTCCTTTGCTCTTTTATGTACCATCGTGACTGCATTTCCAGGAAATCCGAGCCGGGTAATATTCACAAAAGCTTTGTATCAGGTATGTTCCTTGTGAGGTCGTAAGGTCTTCATAAGCAATCAGCGGCGCTTCAGACCCATCTGTGAGAACAGCCTTGTTAGAGGCAAACAAAGTGGGATTTTCAAAATACCTAAGGCATTCTGACTTCTACTGGGTTAGAGAAACCTGTCCTACATTACAAGAAAAAGGGCTTTTGTTGTATGCTGCTCTTCCAGTTCTGATTTTTTCTCCCTCATGATCCTTGATCCCATTCCCACTTTATCTTTCTGCATGAAATAGTCTTTCAGGTTCCACTTCCTGACTGAAAGGGGAGAAAGGCAAAGACAAGAAGAATTAGAAAATACAGGCACTAACCATCTTATAAGTATCATACAAACACCAGTTAAAACCATCTTGTGAATATGAGCGTACATGTACATATGGTCCCAGTCACCCAGCATTAGGGTCAGTGGAAAGGCTGACACTGTCTTTGGTGGAAAACAGATGAGGAACTGTGTGCACTTGTAAGCACACATACATATGTGGCACTTAGGGACATGGTTTAGTGGTGGACTTGCCGGCATTAGGTTTATGGTTGGACTCGATGATCTTAAGGGTCTTTTCCAACCTAAATAACTCTATGATTCTATATTTCCACATTGACTTCAAAGTCAGGCATAGAAACAAAAATAATCACATAAGCTTATTATATGACAACCAAACCTTACCCATATGTATTTTGGGTGATATATTTGTACATTGGGAATTTGCATACACAGCGTGTCAGGATATCCACAGCATCTCGCTGCTTTCACAATTTGCTATCCTGGAAGGAGATGTGTCTTAACTCCTTTAGGAATTCAAAATGCAGCTTTGTGCCTAAAAACGTGGCAGCAAGGACCATCGTGCTTAATGGAATAAAAATGGTGAAATGCCATGCCTGTATCCAGAACATACAAGGTTACAGTCTTCTGAGGCTTATAAATCTCCTTGTACCTAAAACCAATTGAGAATCTAACCTTCAGACAGATGATAGTCCAGACTTCATTCTTTTTTCCTGGTGTGTATTAAAATGACACACCTCTGCAAGTCCCCTGGGGATGTGGAACACGTCCAGAGTGGAAGTGCTGGGAGTCGCAAGGTAGCCTCTTGATAATAATAACTTTATTATAACACTCAGTGTTCTTCCAGCTTATACACTAGTATTGTAAAATGTTTGTCCAGACAGAGTGTTTTTAGAGCAAATTGCTAATGAGAAATAATGAAATGCTGAAATTTCTTCCTTCCTTCCGCAATTTCTTATTTAAGGCACCAAACTCCCAACATTAACTTATTCCCTTCAGAGTCAGAGGACAGACTCTGGCTTACTAACTTCCTGCCTAATGGATCTTTCTACACAAATTGGGCTTATAGAGTTTATTTTTCCCTGGAGAGAAGATAGCTGGATTATGCTTTTTTTGTTGCTCTTTATCTATTATTTACATAGCAAAAACATTCCTTTTTTTTTTTTTTTTTTTTTTTCTGAAAATGTGCAGTTATTCCTGGCACCAATAAAAGGGGTTTTGTTAGTGTAATAAATGACCGGTTACTGTATTTTTTCTAAATTTACATATTACAGAAATACTTGTTGAACGTACAGCAAGTCCAATTTTGACTGGCATAATTGATATAGGAGATGAGACACTGCATTCCAAAATAGAAAATATTTTTATTTGTGTGCCCAAGGTTTGGAGATACCCATGCATGTTTCCTCTGATCCACAAGAACTATTTCCCCATGATTCTCCTTTCTATACTTTCTCAACTTCAGGCTTAGCTTTAAAACACAGATAATTTGTGATATTTGTTAACAGCAGCAAATACATACTCACAAAACACAATATATTTCAGTTTAGCTAAAAGGAGATTAAATATTACTGTGTCTAAGTATTAAAGGAAGGAGTTTTTTACTGACACAGAAAATCCATAACACCAGGAATCAGAAGGTTTTTTTAGACATTACTGTTCTAAATGCAAGTTCCATTAGGCCCGTGGAATTTTCTCTGCTGACATTTAGCTGTTAGCAGGGGTGACCTCAGTGTCTGACTAATGCGAATGTCATGATTAATGAAGGCATTCAGTCATGTGCCCAAGGAGATGACGTGCTTCAGGTGAGGCTGTGTCACGAGAAATGACTAGACATAGAAAACTGTCAATCTGATGGTTCACCAGACACAGATTCTACCAGTCTAGAGAGAGCTATTTAAAGGTAGCAGCTTTCTCTAAAGGAAGTCCAAACTTAACTGGGCATGTATCACCTGTGTGAAAGAGGTAAGAATGCAGTAAGCATTTTAAATGTGAACAAAGTAAGGTACCACGCTTTGTTGATTCAATAAGGATTACACAACGAACAAGAGACAGACTGGGAAAAAGTCTGAGGTCACTGAAACCGAATAAAAAAATCCATTGGACTTCCAAAGGCCCAAAGTTTTAGCTCTAATACTTGAAAATCAGGAGTTCATTCCTCCTGTATAATGTCATTACATTTAATATCAATAGCTTACCTGATTAGCCAGATACAGAAATATTTCATGTATTTCTAAAACTCATATTTTCTGCTCTGAAGTTAAGCGCAAAAATAATACTCAGACTCAAGAATATACATGTAGAGCATGGTCTTTTTAAGTATAGGTTAAATATTCTAAACAAAGTGCACAAAAATGCTCAGGGAATTATTACCTTACTTGCTGGTGCAGATTCCACCACTCTGGAATACATATGTATTTGTGTTGAGGATATACAATCAAAGTCAAAGGTCTAAGATTAGTGACCACCTAGTAAAAATGTACTGGTTTCTGTAGCTGGCAGAGAAATTCATCCTTTGGAACAAAGTGAAGTGTAAGTAAGTGTGGAAGTCATTTAAAGACAGAAGACAGCTCATCTTTAATAACTGGTCAGCACTTGCACGTACAAACACCTCTTCTGTGTGATCCCCTTTGGCGCTTGTACGTATTAGCTGAAACCGTAGCAGCACACATCCATAATATTGCATCACTGTTGTTAACTGCCAGGCCATAGAATCATAGAATCATAGAATAGTTTGGGTTGGAAGGGACCTTTAAAGGTCATCTAGTCCAACCCCCCTGCAATGACCGGGGACATCCTCAACTAGAGCAGGTTGCCCAGAGCCCCATCCAGCCTGACCTTGAATGTTTCCAGGGATGGGGCTTCTACCACCTCTCTGGGCAACCTGTGCCAGTGCTTCACCACCCTCACTGGGAAAAACTTCCTCCTTATGTCTAGTCTAAATCTCCCCTGCTTTAGTTTAAAACCATTACCCCTTGTCCCATCACAACAGGCCCTGCTAAAAAGTTTGTCCCCATCTTCCTTATAGGCCCCCTTTAAGTATTGAAAGGCTGCAATAAGGTCTCCCCAAAGCCTTCTTTTCTCCAGGCTGAACAAGCCCAACTCTCTCAGCCTGTCTTCATAGGAGAAGTGCTCCAGCCCTCTGATCATTTTTGTGGCCCTCCTCTGGACCCGCTCCAGCAGATCCATGTCTCTCTTGTGCTGAGGACTCCAGAGCTGGACGCAGTACTCCAGGTGGGGCCTCACCAGAGCGGAGGAGAGGGGCAGAATCCCCTCCCTCGACCTGCTGGCCACGCTTCTCTTGATGCAGCCCAGGGTATGGTTGGCTTTCTGGGCTGTGAGCGTGCATTGTCAGCTCATGTCCAGCTTTTCATTCATCAGTACCCCCAAGTCCTTCTCAGCAGGGCTGTTCCCCATCCCATCATCCCCCAGCCTGTATTGATGCCAGGGGTTGCTCCGACACAGGTGCAGGACCTTGCATTTGTCCTTGTTGAACCTCATGAGATTCACCCGGGCCCACCTCTCGAGCTTATCCAGGTCGCTCCGGATGGCATCCCATCCCTCAGGTGTGTCCACTGCACCACTCAGCTTGGTGTCATCCGCAAACTTGCTGAGGCTGCACTCGATCCCACTGTCTATGTCATTAATGAAGATATTAAAGAGTACTGACATTATAATTTTTACGTTGTACAGAAAGTGCCTTATAGGAAACGCTGTTTCACTTTTTCTAATATTTTCCTATAATTTTAAGAAATTAAATGTTAAGAACACAATAGAAGGGCTTATTTTTTCATTGCGCCTCAAAACTACAAGTTAATTATTTTTATATGCCTTTATTGTTTTAAAAGTCCAGTGTTTTTTAGAATTTCTTAGAAAGTTTCCAAGAAAGAGTTTTTCAGAGAAAACGACACTGAACAATCTCGCAAATCAGGTTAATTCTTTAAAGTGACAAAGTCATGCATCAAAGAAAGAAAGGATGCAAACCAGCATCAGAACAATGACACAAAACTAGGTCCTGAGAACATACTGATAAACTGAAGATCATGAATACAACTTTCAGAAGAGTAATACACGTTGCCAGTACCATAGTACGTATAGTTTCACTCATTTATTAACCACATGATCTACAGACAAACATTTGACATCCCTTGATATTTTCTGTATTTTTCCCACATTTACGGGTCTACCAGCAGGAGAGTTCTATCAGTTTCATGAAGGCGCAGGAAAAGGAATTACTATACTTTGGTAAAATCTTTCACAGTGAAAAATATGTACAGATAATAAGTTAACTCTGATCATTAAAATCTCGTATAATCATCATCTTTTGACATTGTCAACACTGCAGTTACTTAGTTAAGGTCTACCAAGGAAGTTAGAAATAGTCCAACTGTAAGCCCCCCAACAACCAAAATATTTTGATAAGTAGCTCATTATTGCATTCTCTCAGATACTTTTTCTGACCCTAATTTTTTAATATTGATCACCTGTTGCTGAAAAGTAAACCTACAATTCATGCATTTTGTGTGCTGTAATTTGTATGCCAAATAAGCAGGCTTTAGACTCTCCTGGTGGACTTAATTCTTCCAGCAGCTCTACCAACACTTTCTGCAGTTACTACTATGTTAAAACAAACTAAAATGTCTCTACTATTTAATATCAGAAATACCATCAGACAGCAACACACTTTTATTACAGATGGCTAAGATGGAGAGCTGTCCTTGCCAAAAAACCAAGTAACTTTGGTTAGAACACATGAAATTTCAGTCAACCCTTCCAAACAGTAAACCCCAACATCCTATATGGGTAATGATGATGTCAGCGGTTCTCGATCGATTACAGAAGGTAACTAGGGAAACCAAGTTCCCTATAGTTAGTACAAGAGTCCATATCTACAGCATTTCTAAAGGGAAAGTTAAAAACCCAAACCTTAGGGGTTGAAAACTTTGAAACTACTATATCAGGTATTTATGGAGCATGTGCTATGATAAAAAGTTCCCTGACTTTTAAGCTCTAAAAATATAGTAAGTGGGACAATTCTCACTCACTGAAAGTGAAATGAAATAACTTGAGATCTGTGCCACTGAAGTGGGCAGAATTCTACTGGAGTGAAGTTAGCTGATGCAGGTAAGATCAAATCACACTCAGTGTCAAATAGAACTTGCACAACTCTTTCTAGTGACAATCCCAAATCCTCAGAAACACAGTAAAATGAAAGGTAAACTCAATGTGACTTCTGGGGAGGATTTCTGGTCTTTCACTTCTATCCACTATCATGTGATTCTCATTCTCTGCTGCAGATATTTTGATAAAATCTCATATTATTAGATAAAACTATTTTTAATTGAAAAGACAAAGAACACAAGATAAATACAAAAATGAAAAGGCCTTAAATTTTTTTAAACATTGAAAAAAAATGCAGCATCATTGGATTTATTCCAGCATCAGTTTCTCAGTTGGATACAACTATTTTATGCAGTTTATATTAGTGTGAAATGTAATATATTTTCCTAGGGTTACCTGTAGTTGTCTAAAATGACTTGACATAGACTTCTCTTTCCCACTCTGTTTACCCATTTCTTACTGGAACCCACTGAATGAGTTATGTTGATGCATTTCTAACCTGCTACAATTAATTTCAATCCTCCATGTGAATTCCTACCTATCTGCATGACTGGAATTTTTCTGATTTCTATTTTTGAAAAGGTGTTCAAAGCTCAACAATATCTTTACAAAAGTATTTGCTGGTAGATGGAGAAAACTCCCTGAAAGTATACATCTGTTCATTGCAATTTTGTTCCTCTTTTGAATTTCAAAACTTTTTCAAAAAGTAAATGACCCAGAAAAATGAAGGCACTTTTGGGGAGCTTTGACTGTGATTCCTGTTTAAAATTAATAACCAGGCTCATTTTCCCACAAGGGGTGTTTCTTCCCTGCCAGAAAATTGCCTCCTGTTATTTACAGGAAAAAGCATGGACCTGGGTTCTGCTGCACGCCTAATTCATATTAAAGAAACAGTAAACTTTGTCATTTGAAAAAAAACCCCTAATTTTGTAATTTTCCCTTTGTCCCATAAGGAAAATATCCTTATGAACACCTGGTGAACTCTCACTAATGAGATTCTTTGCCTGCCAAGGCAGTTCCTACTACTACTAGCTCTGAAATATGTAATTCCCCTAAAACATAAGGTACATTAATGTTAAACTCCCAGTAATGATGCTCATAAAAATTGCTAAGTGACAAACATGTGATATTATCTGATGAGGAAGTGTATTTTATTAAAATGGTAAAAATATATATATATGCCTGAAGCAAATTTCTTAAGGAATAAAAAAATAATAAAGGAGTAAGAGGTACTGAAGATGTACTCATTAAAAAAATCTTGACTTCTTAATGGAAAGTGAACTAAATATTAATTTTGTAATTGAAAGAGAAAATCTTTCTAAAGTATGTCTATAGCTGAAGGGTATCTAAAACTATCTACAGTTGTGACATTGTACTTTTACTAGTACTTACAGGAAAATTAGGGTTTAGATGGAAGAAATTTCTAAATGAAGTGACTCAAGGTAATTCCATTAAAAATAGAAAACTGAAAGAGCAGACTGCATTAGAATACACCAGAAAAGCTTGAACTGATTAATTTAAAACATTGGACATCAAAATACAGGAATAACATTGACAGAATAAGAAAGAAGAATGATACAGTCACAGACAATGAAACCAATTGAAAAATATAATGACGTGTTCTTGCTTCTGTACGTAATGCTACTGCCAGTGAAGCTCTTCCTGATTTATCTAGCTCGTTCATAGATGCAACAAAAATATAAGGTAATGGACATAAAATGACTGCACAGCCTCTATGGGCAACCTGCTCCACTGCTTGGTTGCCCTCACCGTGAAAATTATTTTCCTTTCACCCAGTCAGAACTTAGTCTGTTTTAATTTAAGAACGTTGTCTCTAGTCATCCCACCATGCACTTTAGTATATACAGCCTGGCTCTGTTCTCAGAAATATCCTCTTGGATATACAGCCTCCAGGCTCACTCTCCCCTTTCAGTCCCTCTGAAGTGGTCTCTTCTCAGGGGTGCAGGAGGCCAGCCTCTCTTCACAGGACAGGTGCTGCAGCCCCCTTCCATCCTGGGGGCCTCTGCTGCACTCACTCCAGTCTTTCTTACATTGGGGGTGGGGTGGAGTGCTGCTAAAACTGGGTGGAGTTTTCCAGATGCAGTCTAATGTGTATTTGGAGTGTACCTAATGTGTATTTCAGAAGTGCTGAATAAAGAGTGCACTCCACTGCCTCCTCCAGGTCATGGATAAAGACGTGAAACAGAACAGGTCCCAGGACAGAACCCCATGGCACTCCACTCGTGGCCAGCATGCAGGCAGAGTATGAGCCATTACCCAATACCATCTGAACCTGACATCTCACCCACCTAATACACCCCTAATCCAGGCTGTGACATACTAACTTGGATACAAGGATACTGTGGGACACCATGTCAAAAGCCTTCCTAAAATCAGAATAGACAACATCCACCTCTCCCCCTTCATCCACCGATCATCAGATCCACAGATTATTTCATCATAGAAGACAATCAGTTTTACTCTTGATCAATCCATGCCGGCTTATCACCCAATCAGCCAATCATCTTCTTCTTCTTTGTGTGCTTATAAATGCTTTTGTGGGGGATATGCTTTGGGATTTTTCCAGGACAGAAATGAGGCTGAGTAATGAGTAGTTCCCCATCTTCTCGGCCTTTTTGAAGATGGATGCAACGTTCCCCTTTTGCTAGTTTATAGGTATATCCCGTGAACACCAAGGCTCGGAAAGCATCACTTTATCTTCATGTGCTAAATGATCCACCTTATTCAGCAATGGCCTCACATTTTTCTTGTTCACCTTTTACTATAATGCAGTGGCAGAAGTTCTTGTTGCCCTTGACAACCCTTGCCAGTTTCAAACTCAGAAGAGCTTTGGCTTTCCTAACACCATCGCTGCATGCCCAGGCAGTGTTTTTCTATTCCTTCTTTGTAGCCTGTCCTCACTTCCATGTTGTTAGGTTCCTGTTTACCCAAGTTGATGTCTTGACACATATAATCATTTTCCTAATTATTGGGATGGACCATTCTTTTACTAAAACAAGGTTGTCCTTAAAGATGCTAATATAGCGGAGAAAGGAAACATCCCCCTTCCTTGAAGAGAAAAAAGGAAAATATTTACAGATCCAACAAAAATGGTTATTCAGTTCCTGTTATCTGTCATCCAATATGAAGTAGGAGTTGTGTTCAAGGTATCAACATAATTCACTATTAAATAAATGAATGGTAAGTAATAGAAATCAGAAATTTCAGTAATTCCTTTACAAATTACTAAACTGAGCTGTACTTGAAATTAATGGTAAACTGTCCCATTGGTAATCACCAAGTCCTTTAGCTATTCTGTCTCATTATAAAGAAAGAAATCCACCTGCCTGATAAAAAAGCAATTAAAATCCAGAAGTGATGTAGGGCTGAATCTATGAAAAAGTCTATGTAACTGAAAACAGGCACTCAGAATATGAGGCATAAATGTTAAATCAGATGATTTTAGATGCAAGCACTTTTCATTATATACATATGGAATATTATAAATTATATGTTGTAGGACATAGACACAAAATATGACCTTCAAATAAATAATAGTTCAAACCATCTAAATTATAATTTATCAAAAGAAATTGAAGTGATTCTTCAAATACATTTGAATTCACTTACTCTTACTCTTACTTTTACTTTTGTATCGCGTCAAATACCTTCAGCCCAAAATTGAAGTGTTGCACACAATTAGACCTAGGTTAATATGGTCTTTTTCCCATGGCAAAGGAATAAATGAGGATTAGCAAAAACAACTAAACACCCAAAATATTCTTTACAGTCGATTATGAAATTCCATAATATCTGTACATGAAAACCTTCTACCCACTCCATTGAAGCAGAACTTTCTAGATGGTGTGGTAAATAATATCTGCCAAAAAAATTGCCTAACCAATTTCAAAATAAAGAACAATGACAACAAAACCATGTTGGCATTAGCCAACATTACCAACATTCATAATTTTAACACTAAATTAGATGTCAGGGGACAAAATTCAGTGAATGACCATAACAATATGAATAATTAGAAGAAGATAAGTATTTTTTCCAATAATGTGTGAGCATCTTTCTGAGGATTTAAATCCACTTTTTCCTGCAGGCATTTTGTTTTGTTTTGGCCAACAATATCGAAAATAATTCAATATTTACCAGGTCACTCTCAAACAAGAAGAATTGGATGGTACCGGTATTTTTGTGCTAAGCTTCTGTGATGGGAAAGAATGTGGAAACTGGGTACCTTTGGTACCCTGGGTACCAATTATCTCTGAAAAAAATTGTTTTCTCGTGCCCGGTTCTGTGGAACCCCGCTCTTTCCTCCTCCCCTTGCTCACTCACATGGAGCCCCACAAACTAGTTCCCAACTTCCTGAATAAAACTGAGGAAGTGCATTTATAAATACATTCTGCCACTTTCAATCTCAGCGTTTCCTTGCAGGAATATTGTCCTTTCTGCTAAGTGAAAACGGGGCCTTAAAAATGCTGTTAAAGGTTCTTCATGCCGCAGTTTCATTCGGTTTCACCCTTCTTGAGAGAAGGGACAGGAGAGAACAATTCTTGCAATTTAATGAGGGAGAACATTACCTTTTCTTCTAAAAGTTTTGGTTAAAAATAACCTTTAACTCCTCTTAAAATATTTACTTTTCCATTTTTATTTGAAAGGCTTTTACAAGATTACAGAAACCCACACAATTCAGATGTCCTTTACTTTTGCTAGTCTGCTTACAAGTTAGAGCATTACACAGAAACCTCACAATCTGAATTTTGTGATCTTTTCTGAATGACATGCTAAAATTATCACCCAGCTTCATTAGATAATGCACACGCTGAGATGTTGATCCACCTACTATCCACAGGAGCAGCTGCTCAGTTACTATTTGTTACTGGTAGAATAAAGGCATTTGGGACAAAGACACTTCTTTCTCAACAATAATGTTCCTCACTGTGGTGCCATGGGAAGGCCAGTAAAAAGTTATTATTTTGATTGTGAATCTTGCAATTGCAATAGTAGCTAGAGAAAGGAGAGTGGGAACTGAGAGCATAGTACTTATGATTGACACTGAGTGTCATGATCAGTATATAAAAGGAATTGTCCTTATGTCACTCTTAAAACATCATGTGTTGTCTGTGGTTTTCTTAGAAGCGTATATTTTCTTGAATAACTGATGCCTTGTTGAAAAGATTTTCAAGATTTAGCCAACTAAATCAACTCAAATGAATGCGATACTGTTAGGATATCACTAAGGTTGTGAGAGTACTCGTGCTAACAAAGTTAACAAAAGTTGAAAAGTAAAGCAATCTTAGCTTATACAAATTAATACCATTTTAAAGCCTATGTTCAACACTAAGACCACTGTGGCAGCAGATGGGTCAAATTTTCAGCTGGTTTTAATCAGTAAAATTCTCTGGGTTCCAATAGAGCTCTTCTGATTAAAAGCATCTGAGGATCTGGACCAATTATTTCCAGATAAATTATTCATGAAATAATGGGCAAAATTGCAAATAATTAATTTTATTAATATGGCCTGACCATCTATAGAGTTGGCTGAGTAGGAGAAAACATTTTTGTAAAAACATTACTTGATAATTAATTGACAAGAAAATCAGTTGTCATTATTATTCATCCCATGTAAAAAGAACACAGAATACTGTAATAAAGTGATGACAGTGACTGCAGGATTGCTTATTGGATAATTACCAGCTATAGAACTGGACTGCATGTGTACAACTTGCTCTGAGATAGAAGCTTTATTGCTCAATTATATTACAATTACATGTCTATTAATCACGCTAATATGAAACAGAGATCAGTTTGACTCCAAACATCCAAGCAAAGTATTTCAGGGGAGAATGTGAGACAAATCTTGATGTACTGCAAGTGGTGTAACTGCATGGCTGGATTTGAACGTGTGCCTCTGAAAGACTTAGCCTGTTTATATCTGAGAATAGTCAGGGAAAACAACGTAGAAGCACTCAAGTAACAGATACATAAGCTACTACTGGGTTCCAAGAACAACGCAGCACATTACTCCCAACATCAGGCCGAGCATCAACAGAGGAAATAAGCTGGAAGTTTGAGATTAATTAAACTTGCCATGTTTCTACTGCATCCTGGATATGTCCCAAGTAAGTATAAACAAATTTAAATATATTGAGTAAACATCTGGACCATTAATATGGTGATATATAATCAAATTAGAAAACAGTTGCTTAGACTTAGTCAACTTTCCCAGGTACTAGAAACACAAGCAAAAAAGTCTTAATTGTGCAAGCCAACATATGTTAGACGTTCCCATATCACAGAATTGCTGAACATAGCAATTAAAGATTCTCCTAGAGAAAATCACTATTAAAAGTGAAGGTTGTAGTTTCCATAACTATCTCTTCTTCAGTACCCAGGTGATTTATTTCTGAGATTTCATTAGCTTCTGTATGCATCACTAACCTTGCTAGTCTGGAAGACTCACAGAGCATTAGGCCCTGAAGTTTCTGTTCAGTTAAATATTCAGACAAAACATTAAAAGAAAAGTCCCTTGGCTTCTGCTGTTATACTAACAGGGATGGCTGAGCCCCAGCGTCAACAGAATCCAATATTTTTGTAACTTCATACCTGACACTACTGAAAGTTATTGCTCTGTATATCACTGGGTTCAGCTCTTGCTCTTCCCTCTGCCCTGTTCTGGCTCCAGGTCTGCTACCGTCTTCTCACCCTCTCCCGTAGAGTCAGCACCGGTCAGGCTGTAATCGTTAGCTTGTGCTACATGCTTACAAGGTTCTCATTTTCTTGGGAACCACAGTTCTAGGACACAAAAAGCCTGGAAAAAAAGGATTTCTATCGCTTCCTTCCACTCCTGGGCCTACATTTATAACATCCTTTCTCTCTGTGAAATTACCCAGAAAAGGAAACCAGAAACATCTTTCCCAGTCAAACTATCTGATAATTTCTTTCCTTCTCTGAATAGCCTTCAAAGGTCTGCACTGGCACAGTGAGATGCTAATACAAGTCCAGGATTCACATCTCGTGGACAAGTTTGAAAAAGAGGAGACTAATTTTGTTTTAAATTGTTTGTTGCCTGCATTTCTTTTGTGTGGATTACAATTTTTCTGTGATTTCTCTTTAAATCTCAGAAAGCATATCTGAAAATATTTTTTGTGGAGAGGAAAACATTGCTCTGCCAGACCTCTTTCTCATTCAGTTCTGCTATGATAAATGCAGAATTCAATCAGCTAATCCTGACTATGGAAATGGTGAAGGGTAACTACTCTTACTCTTACTTTTGTATTGTTAAATGCTAAATACTAAAACCGTGGTTGTCTGGAGGCCACAACACCATTCTTTGTACTTTACAGCAACATACCTGAGAATAACTCATTTGATTTCAGTAGAGTTACGTTTTGTCTTTATTGGTGCAAATAACATTGCAATCCAGGGTAGGATTAGAAAGGTGCTTATATGCTGAATGCGCTTTCTGCCACTTTGGCATTACGTAATTCTAATTCTCTTACAAATCACTTTCAGTTAAATAGGGAAAAAATATGCATCACTGTATTCTCTCCTTGCTCAAACTGAGTAGCAGCTCAGTGTTTTGCCTGCAGTTAAAATCAGAGGAACTAACAGCATATCCATTACTCTAAACATAAAAAACCATGGCATTTAAGGCAGAACACAAGCATAATTCAAGGAACATGAGGTCAGAGATGAGACCCATAAAATCCTAATAAGTTCTTAGACACTTGAAAGTCCATAGGGCCTGTGTTTTACCCAGAAAATTTTAAAAGGTTAAATTTCTCTGCAGATATTGAACTGCCACCTTAGAACCCAATCTGGTAAGTGTACACTAACGATGTCTATCAAATACACACATAGTTCATTTTATTTACAAACATGTTTAGAAGAGATGATAATGCCAATTTGTGGTATCAGGGTTCAGAGGGTTCAGAGGGTTCAGGGTTCAGATTTTCCTCAGTGGGGTCTGCAGATTGCTGAGAGTCCACAGAAGTCAGGGAAAAAAAAAAAAAGTCACATCTCTCTTGCTGAAACTAAGACTTCTGCACAGAAGGATGTAAAATTGTCAGCATAAGGGCGGAGTGGCAAGAAGAAAACTCTGCAAGTGTGCATGGCTTCCTAACGCAGTGGTATATAGCTGCTCACTCGAGAAAGGGGACTTTGGGGCACTGCTTTCTACAAACTTCTTCGCGCTTTTTGTCACTTTAAAAGTAATGATATAAAATGTTGCTAAAATAAAACAATCTTAGTAAACAACAAGCTTTTTTAAGTGTGAGTGTGTGTGTGTTCACTCCACTACTCAGAGTTAAAGGTGGCAGAGTTGGGGCCTCTGTAAGGAAAAGCATTTCTCTGCCACATACTGTATATAGCCAGCAGCTCCCGAGCCACCGCTCTTTGCTTCCAAAGACCAAATATGATTTTACCAGGGAGACTGTGTTGTGTTTTCTCAGCTGTTTTGATTATTTCACACTTTTTTTACAGCTAATTCTGCCCAACTGAGGGAGCAGGGAGTCTGGCTTGTAGCCTTTCTCTGTGTGTTCCAGCAAATCAAATTGCTATGACCACTGCTGAAAAAAGAGGCCTTAGGTGGTCAAGAAACTGTGATGACAGAGAAGCAAACATAAGATTCATGTCTTTTTAGTTTGGACTGGAAGTGACATTCGAGAGCTGTTCCCAGGGCTTGTGAAGAAAGCTGGTCATGTGGAAAGGTTGTGTTTATGTTTTATGCGGTCAAAATCTTTAAAACAACTAGTTTTATACCTCTGGAGTTGTCTACATAGGAATTAAATCTGTATTCTTTTAGCATGACTTTTACTCCAAAAATATCTACTGCAATATACTTCTTCTCTTTTTCATGACATGTGATATCATAATACAGTTGTTATCACTGTACCATGATGCTGAGGCTTATAAGACTTCTGATATCAGTATAGGCATACATTTGCATTTTCAATGTAAATACAGTCTCATTTGTTGTAATGGAAATTTTCCAATAGGCTTGATTTGGTTTCTTACTCTTGTTATCATTCCCTGTCACCATTTGATATTTCCTCATTTTTGAGCAATTCACACAAAATATTCCTCTAGTCCTTTTTTTAGGTATCCAAATGATTAATTAGAAAGCTCAGCCACTCTCTGGGAAGTTGAAAAGATACTCTCAAGGTCGTCTGGTCCAAATGACAATCTTCATTTTTTCTCTCCTAAGCTGGTTGGAAATGCCTCGCACATGTTTGTCATAAAGTCCAAGCCACTGTTTACATGAGAAAATAGAAGTTGGAGTTGGTGCTGTTTTACACCTGTTGTTATTCTTGTCCAGTAAGAAAAACTATGTGTGAAATACATTACTGTATTTGCCTAACTATTTGCAGAAGAATGAGAGTAATAACATGGCTTGAAAATGCCTGGCATTTTTTTCCTTCTAAGCAAGACTTCTGACATCATCCTAAAGCCTTTATGGACATAAATCTTTAAGAACATTAAAAGTTTATGAGGAACCAGAACCACAGAGAGACGATCCATGAATTTTGTGAAAGCAGCAACAGAAAAAATGTAAAACGTCAGGCTACAGCAAGTACCAGAGGCTGCAGGCTGACTAACGTAGATCCCATACACGTATAGTAGGAAATAATACCAAGAGGAAACTGGATGGACTAATTAAATGAAGTTCATATGTGATGAATGTTCCTGATGGCACTGGAATAATGCAGCAGAAATGAAGCAGTACACAACATGGATCTTGATTTTAGAGCGGCTTCCTATACTGTACAAACAGTACCAACAAATCAGATTCCGTAACCTTACTGCTGAGGTAATAGTGTGCAGCTGCCAACAACAGACTGCTAATTATTTTTTTTAATGACTCTTTTAATGACTCTAGTTGGAAAAAAGCAATAATCCAGAAAGGTATATAGGATCTTCACTACGATTTAGGTGCATCACTTCTATATCAGTTGAAATTCAGGACACTAAGAAATGAGTCATCTAAATGACTCTGGATGTTGGCTCAGGGGCTTACCTTAGTTGGGGCGAAACTCAGCACCCGGTGACTGAGGGCCACATGAACATTTCCCATTGTTTCAGACTTGCAAATTTGGATTATAGCTGTTTATTTATAGAAAAATATTCTATATGAATTGGACACTTTTCAGACAAAACTGAATGTAAAATGTTCCAACAGAAATGTTTTGATATGACCAACATGGTGTAGATTTGGGTAGCATGGTCCATCTCCAGACATTTAGCTTAATTTGATAAGCTTTTATTTCAGCAAATCCATTCATCTGTTGGTTTATCTAAAACTGTGCCACAGTGTCTGTACATCCCTGGGCACGTGAGTTTGACTAAAATAAACATAATGGCATAGCACTGGGGTCCTACACAAAAACAATGTGAGAAGAAGCCTCCTACAAAAGTGACCAAACAAAATCATTTCTAAAGCATTACCCTGACAGAACAGTCAACCCCATACCCTGATGAGAAACTTCAGAGACCTATTTCTTTTAAGTTGCATGTAATCACAACCTTTGATCATAAGGTCTCTCATGTTCTTCAGTGTCCCTTTCAAGGCTCCTTGATGCTGTAAGAAACACCTGTAAGCAATCACACAGTGCATTGGAGAATATGCTTTTACTTACAGGACTGAAAATCTAAAGAAAAGATACATGAACACCACGTGAAGAAATTATCTGAACATTTCATATTGTCGTGGTTTAACCCCAGCCAGCAACTAAGCACCACACAGCCGCTCACTCACTCCCCTCCTAGTGGGATGGGAGAAGAAAATTGGAAGGGTAAAAGTGAGAAAACTCATGGGCTGAGATAAAAACAGTTTAATAATTTAAATAAAATAATAATGTAAATAATACTAATAATTGTAATGAAAAGGAAAATAACAAAGAGAGAGAGATAAAACCCAAGAAAAACAAGTGATGCAAATGAAAACAATTGCTCACCACCAACCGACCGATGCCCAGCCAGTCCTTGAGCAGCACCCCCCCACACCAGCTTCGCCCCTAGTTTTATTGCTGAGCACGAAGTCATACCATGTGGGATACGCCTTTGGTCAGTTGGGGTCATCTGTCCCAGCTGCGTCCCCTCTCAACTTGTGCATTCCCAGCCTACTCACTGGTGGGGTGGGGTGAGAAGCAGAAAAGGCCTTGACTTTCTGTAAGCACTGCTCAGCAGTAACGGAAACATCTCTGTTGTCATGGTTTAACCTCAGTCAGCAACTAAGCACCACACAGCTGCTCACTCACTCCCCCTGGTGGGATGGGGGAGAGAATCAGAAGAGTAAAAGGGAGAAAACTCGTGGGTTGAGATAAAGACAGTTTAATAGGGAAAGCAAAAGCCACTGGCGCAAGCAAAGCAAAACAAGGAATTCATTCACTCCTTCCCATGGGCAGGCAGGTGTTCAGCCATCTCCAGGAAAGCAGGGCTCCATCACGCGTAACAATTACTTGGGAAGACAAATGCCATCACTCTGAACGTCCCCCCTTTCCTTCTTCTTCCCCCAGCTTTATATGCTGAGCATGACATCATATGGTATGGAATATCCCTCTGGTCAGTTGGGGTCAGCTGTCCCAGCTGTGTCCCCTCCCAACTCCTTGTGCACCCCCAGCCTCCTCGCTGGTGGGGTGGGGTGAGGAGCAGAAAAGGCCTTGACTCTGTGTAAGCCCTGCTCAGCAGTAACGAAAACATCCCTGTGTTATCAACGCTGTTTCCAGCACAAATCCAAAACACAGCCCCATACCAGCTACTGTGAAGAAAATTAACTCTATGCCAGCCCAAACCAGCACACATACATATGTGGCTGTTTGCCTTTTCTCCGTTGCTCCTTTAGAAGCTATGCTGCCTAGTGGGAGTGTAATAGGCAAAGGCTCAGGAGACCAATGTGTGTTTTTCTGTTCCACCAGCTAATTGATTCATCCAGAAATGAGACACCAGAGCTCGAGGCCTTTCTCCGTCTGTGAGTCAGCTGTACTCTCCTCTCCCAGCAGGCAGCTGGGATCAACAGATACTAGGTGACCAGCAACACTGGAAGAAAACCTGCTGAAGTTGGACAACTGCACAGTAGCAAACCTAAGGTCCTCAAAGAGAGGGAGATTCCTAACTCTGCAACAGGATGAACATGAAGCTGTTCCTAACATCTTCCTCTGCAGAATATGCTAGGAACAACAGTTGTCTTTTGCATTAAGGAATACTTGTGCAAAATGTAGTGGCAGTCAGACCTGGTTCCTAAGAATTTTTTTTCTGAGGACTCTCTGGCTGCATTGATTTCTTCAGAGATCCATTTCAGCTTCAGCACAGAAGATAGGGAGAGTGCTCAAGCGCTGCCGTCTGGCCTGATACAACCAAGAGCTCACGCTCCCACATGGGTTTCAGCCTCAGAGGTTTGAGCCAAAGGTAGCCTAGAATCCAGATCTCCAAATTCCCAATAGAAAAGAGCACCCTTCCACCTCCCCAGGATGCTGGATAAACTGGTCACAACCGTGGTGCTGGTATACCCAGCATTCTGAAGCCAGTGTTATAAGTGTCTTCTAGGAGACCCTGAGCACATGCATCAGAAAAGGCCCCTTCGGAGAGAGCCTTGGTGACACCTATTTTGTGACTCCTGAAGAGCCCCCAATGTCACTTGTCAGACGAAGTGGCAGTGCGCAAAATTGTAGACACCAAAAGGTACTAGGGGAGGTAGGCATGGAGGGTGCATTTTATTGCTTTGTTAAAAGTCAGTATTTAAAACATGCCTAAAGTAGTCCTAAGGTATTTGTGTTCTTTTACTCTTGCTTCAAAATATAGTGAAAAGAACAGACAAAGAAATATATACTTGGGACTGAAAAGACATTCGGGGGAAGTTAAAATTGTGTTCTTGGTAAGAGTTTTCCTCCTAGTCCTATATCTCCTACATTTCTTTAATTTCTCCTTTCATGATATATGTTAGCAGAACTATGTGGTGATTTTGTTCTGCTCCTTGTTACTCCAATGCCAAAATGTATGAAGTGAGCTAAATAATTTAGTAATCTTGCCCTTTAAACTAAGAGATGTTAAAAGGTCCAGTGTAGCCAGGAATTTCTTCAATTATTTAATTCACCCACCTGAAAATATAATACAGACAAGTAATAGGGCCACGGTTCAAACACTCATCTAAATTACATCTTTTTATTTAAAATGTTTTGCCATCAAGCAGTATTAAAAGCAGTATGGATCCTATTAAAACAACTACTTTTATCCTGGCAATCTTCCTCCTCTGCTAACACTTTTTAATTATTTATTGAAGGGTTTCCCTCATCAGGTAAAAAAAATAATCCCAAGGTTACCTATATTTCCTCCTTTCTCTCCCATATTTTCATCGCCCATGCTAACTAAACAATGCAATCGCTGCAAGCATCATGAATCGTAAGAATCAATGCTCAGCAGAGACTGCAATCCAGCCCTAAAGCCGAGACAGTATTCCAGCCCCTAGAGCTGTCAAACCGCAAGTGAACAGTTTCAGTACAGGAGAACTTTTGGCTGGTGCACAACTGCCCGTTTTCATACTGTGATCTTCATGCTCCTACTCCCCTTCACTTAACAGTGGTTTGCACCATAGACATGTCTTTATTGTAACTTAGTGCTTTCATGGGTGGTTTTGACAAGCACTGCCAACTTAAGTACTCTTTGTAAGAGTTATAGCAATAAATAAAATGCCTTAGGTAACCTTTTCCCCCTCTCTGGAGCTTATTATATACTCCTTTGGTACAGATAGAATTAATACTTATATTTGTAGCATCTTTGTAACATGGTGCTGTGAGTGTTTTAGGGAGGATTGGTTTATCTAGCCGAAATATCTAGAGACATCATATCATAGTGTCAGATCCAATGCAGGGTCGCCACAAGCTGGTGCAGTTAATTCGTACCCATTAGCCGTGCATCGCCAGAGACGAGTACGAGCCTGTGGTTTGGCACTCTCTGTGTAGAGTCTGCAGAGAGTGGGATCCCCTGAGAAGGGTATCCTCGAGCCCCTGAAGGAGGTGGGCAGCTCAACTCCCACCCGCTTCTGGCATGTGAGCGCTTTGAGGGTCACAGAGGGCAGATCTATCCACCTTTGTGCCTCTCCCGCTGAAACTGGGCCACCCTGAAAAGAAAATTTCAAGAGTCTCAGAGACAAGATCAAAGGAAGGAGAGCGTGACACTACAGTCTGATGAATAACACAGCTGGCTAAAGGGTAGGGAGCATGGGTACCGCTCCCTCCTACAAAAATCTTTCAGATGATAGTTTTTTTACCTGAAATGCAAAAGCAGTCCTGGAACTAGGACCCAAAACCTAGACATTCTGGTAGAGTTTTCCAGCCACTAAGCTACAATATCCTTCTTGTTCGTGTTTGCTGTCATTTGGTCTTTTGTCTTGAAGAAATGGGAGCAATGTTTTTATCATCTGAAAGTTAAAAGATGAAAGCTGCCCTGGCCTCTGCTGTTGTTTGATTATTTATCTAATAAGAACTTGCCACCTGCCAGGCCCTTCTAAGGGAAGTGCAAACGACAGCTCCCAAGACTGGTGAGGAATGCTGTGTTTGCTCTCCACCTGTGGGAATCAAAGGAACTGGTCAGGAAAAAACAAAGATAGAAAATTTTCAACACTTCAGAGTTTCTTGAATTTCACAGAGTTCTTTTTCTGTAGTTTAAAAAATCTTTTAGATATTTTTGTTGAATCTTTTGTTTTCCTTTAACAGCAATGACAAACCTTCACCAAACAGTGATCGATATATATTTTTTTAAAAACAAGCCAACGGTGTGCAGCTCTGCAATATATACATTATTCCTTTCAGAACAAAGAAAGAAAAGATACTGGTTTTTCAGACCTATGAAAATGTTTAACTTTTCATTGTCCTTTTCCACAAATCTGTAATGTCATAGTGAGTTCTTGCGTATTTCAGTGTAGAAATTGAGCCTACGGTAGCATGATCAGAAACAATAAAGAAACATATGAGAAATCAGTAAGTTTAGATTGCCCTTCTATATTATGCTAATATAGATAATCCAAATAATAATTGTTTACTTAAAATGACCAATCTGGCATCTAAAAAAGTGAATGTTTGTATGTGTGCAAAAGGGAAACTGAAGTACATTCTTCCTAATGCCTGGCTACTTTATCAGAATAGCACTTTAAATCTTTTAAGAAGCTAGTAGGCTATTACATATGACTAATATATCAAGTTTCAATGCAGCTTTTATTCGAAGTTTAATAGAGATAATAGTAACATAAAAGCTACCCTCTGGATCTTATAATTAAAAGGACAAGAGCCTGAGAGTCATAAGAAGGGAACGTAAAGTTAATTACTTGCTTGTGTGCAGAATAAGAAGTCTATAATCTTAAGTAGTAGCCAATTTATAGGTTTGAATTCCTGAACACTAATGTATTAGGAGAATCGTTTCAACTTCTTCTGATAATTTCTTCATATAATTATGATTAGACTCTTAGCTATAGTTTAATTTACTATGCCACTTCCTAACACATCCCTTTCTCTATGGTTTTGTTTACCAGAGCAAAGATTTCAGGCACTAATATTGTCTGAAAGCTTACAGTAAATCTAAACAATAAAGATGTTTTACAGTCAGTGGCAGCAGAAAATAAAAAGTGATAGTACTGAGATATTTGTTAGTAGATATAAAATCCAGTGGGGAAAAAAAATTATTCTGAAATACTAGCTTTACTCTGTTTACTCTGTGGGTAAAATTAAGGTTGAATTTAAAAATAAATACCTGTGTTTTCTATGGAAATAATTTTCAGCTAAGTTTTGGTGTCTATGGTAATTTTCCAAGTTTCCTCTTCATTATCTATTCTCCTGGGAGATTAAAAAAAGTCAAGAGATGTAATGCTGTAGATGCAGAACCAGCAAACTTTTCCAAATTGTTCTTGAGGTTTTTTATTTTTTTATTTCCTGCTTGTCCTGGTTTAGGCTGGGACGGAGCTAGTTTTGTCCTCAGCAGCTACCGTGTTTTGGATTTAGTGTGTGAAGAATGGTGACAGCACACTGATGTTGTTGGTTGCTGCTAAACAACCAAGGACATTTTGCAGTTTCCCAGGCTTTGCTAATGTGCAGGTGCAAAAACTTGGGAGGGGTATAGCCAGAATAGTTGATCCAAACTGGCCAAAGAGAGTATTCCATACCATAGACGACATGCCCGGTATAAGTGAGGGTCAGCCGGTGGGCCACTTCCCTTCCTGTTCCCTTCTTTTTCCCTTTTTTTCATTTGTTCGGGCTTTTTCCTCTGTTCGTTTGGCTGTTCATTCCCTTACCTGCTCTCCCTGGAACTTGTTGTTCTGGGATAGCTGGGGGGGAATACCTCTGCTCCCTGTCTGATGCTCGGGACGGGCTGTATCAGTCATCGGGTGGTGAGAAATTGTGCATCATTTGTTTTATATATTCTATTATCCTTATATATAATAATTATTATTATCATTATTAATATATTTTTATCTTTTTCTTTGCTATGCTGGTGAACTGTTTTTATCTCAATCCATGAGTTTTTCTTTCTCTCCGATTCTCCTCCCCTACCCCACCAGGGAGGGGGGGCAGTGAGTGAGCGGCTGCGTGGTATTCAATTACCAGCTGGGGTTAAACCACAACATTACTGTACATCATTTACGACTCTATTTCAGTCCTATTGCTGCTGAATCATGAGTCAGATACAGAAAAACTACCTGCAACTTCCTTGAGCATGTGGAAAATTGGTGTAGCACACCAGATCTAGAGGGATGAAAATTTATTTGAAAATATATTTTAGGATTAAACCAACAAAGCAAACGTTTCTATTTTGTCATTATTTGGGATTATGTAAAAGGCACACAACCTTTCTCTATGTGAATTCATTTTAAGGGTATAATTAAAATATGGCAAGGCCTCACCTACTGCCTGTTAGTGATATAAAATTCATAGCCCTGCAGGCTTTCATAACCTGTATCACACCTTCTGAAATATGGGTAGTTTACTAAATTCCCCTTTTCTGACAGAGTAGCAAAACCCCTTCTGTCCTTCTCAAATTTCATATCTATCTTTTCAGAATTGATTTTAAATATGTTTGATTTAAAATTTGTTCCCACTTCAGCTGTGATAATTTCTGTTTACACAATCCCCTTCCAGTCAACAGCCCAGCCTTTGTTGTTGTGTACAATGTGCTCGTCTCTCTTGAACACAGAAGCAAAGTATTCACTTCATTTTTGGATTCTGCCTAGATTATCTTTGGTGCCTATGTCATTAAGCTCATTTTCTTTCTTTCTTTCTTTCTTTCTTTCTTTCTTTCTTTCTTTCTTTCTTTCTTTCTTTCTTTCTTTCTTCCTTTCTTTTTCTTCCCCCCCCCCCTTCTCTCTCTCTCTCTCTCCCCCTTTTTTGTAGATGCAAAAACTACTGTTGGTTTTAAAAAAAAACCTACAAAAACTTGGTCAGCATAAACGTTAGCACCTCAGTCTATCTGTCCGTATTATGACTGTTAAGACATTTCAAGAAATTTTCATCCTTCTAGATCTGGTGTGCTACAACAATGAAAATTTATTTGAAAATATATTTTAGGATTAAATCAACAAAACAAACAGATGGTATGATGGCCAAACTGACAAAGTAATTGAAATGTTGCATCTGTGAAAAGACGTACTGATATTTCTGCTTGATTTTTGCAACATAGATATGCTTACTATGTGTTCCAGCAAGACTAGCTGAGCTTTCTTTCTATCACATGTGTTCTAAAACTTTCTTTCCTATGTTTGTCAGTACTAAAAACTACAGTAAGCATCACTAAATTTGCAGGACAAATTGAATCTAAAATACGTATTTGTCCATGATGGTTACGTGACTTCAGTAACACACCTGTAAAATCATCACGTAAGTATGAATGTTACCTTATATTGCCAGAACATAAAAAAGATTAATCAGAAAGTACCATTATGTTGAAGTCCCACAGATCTTCTTAAATGCTGATTCAGTAAATATGTTAGTTTCACTTCTGGTTTTAATTTTGCTCCCCACTAATTTAAATAGTGATTATTGGTAAATAAGATATTCCCTGCATTTTTACACTGCTAAGTATTGGGTTTTTAAAATACTATGTATTATCTTACTATGTCTATTCATGTAATAGATAGATCTACCCAGCCATTTCCACTTTCACTGCCATTTATTTTGTATTTATAATACTAATTAGATCGTTCTCTGTGCCTTCTAAAATAAAGTGTTGCCATAGCATATAGTTCAAGCTAAAATGCTGACACAATTAAATCTATATAATATCTTGGATTAAAGTCAAATTAAATAAAATCATTTCCCAGAAGTGACATAATGCCTTGATGGATCTGTGTACAATACTAAGTTACTGAGGCATAATTGTAGAGTGCATGATGCCTAACATACAGAGAAAATTCACATGACGGTGTGAAACTACTATTACTGAAATAACATTTCCTTTCCCTGAAATATACCAAGATATAAAAAATACATTAATGTATAAAAGTTATATTTTTATAAATCATTTAACAATTTGCTTTCACTATTCTACAAATGTGTCCACAATTGATGTCATAACATAAGAATCGATATCATAACCAATGACAATGGCATTACCCACTTACACAAAATTAGGCATATGCAGAAGTGCTTGTAGGGTAGGCATCCCTTTGCACAAGGGAGGTATACAGAGAAGAGATCGGAGCCTTATAGGGGATCCCATTTAAATTCAGTAGATCTGCTACCTCATGGCACTTCAAAAGGTTCTTGATCATGATTTGTAGTTTGGTTATTAATTGATTATAATGGCCTAACACATAGTTAATATCATTTTAACTAATAGTCAAAGAGTTAAGAGTATGGTATGGAGATCACACCCATTGCCTTGCACAGAAAGTGAATATTTGTTCTTCTATTGATGGCACATATTTGTTATAGGTTTGTAATATGGACATGGACCTGTTGGAGTGAGTCCAGAGGAGGACCACAAAAATGATCAGAGGGATGGAGCACCTCTCCTATGAAGACAGGCTGAGAGAGTTGGGCTTGTTCAGCCTAGAGAAGAGAAGGCTCCAGGAAGACCTTTCAATACTTAAAGCAGGCTGATAAGAAAGATCACAGAATCTCAGCATGGTAGGGGTTGGAAGGGACCTCTGGAGATATCTAGTCCTACCGCCCTGCTAAAGCAGGTTCACCTAGAGCAGGTTGCACAGGGCCGTGTCCTGTGCAAGATGAGGACAGACATTTAACGGGGCCTGTAGCAACAGGACAAGGGGTAATGGTTTTAAACTAAAAGAGGGCAGATTCAGACTGGATATAAGGAAGAAATTTTTTATGATGAGGGTGGTGAAACACTGGAACAGGTTGCCCAGAGAGGTGGTAGGTGACCCATCCCTGGAAACATTCCAGGTCAGGCTGGACGGGGCTCTGGGCAACCTGATCTAATTGAAGATGTCCCTGCTCATTGCAGGAGGGTTGGACGAGATGACCTTTAAAGGCCCCGTCCAACCCAAACTATCCTATCATTCTATGATAATATATTTGTAATAAATATTAACATATTAAAGATTTATAACTGTTTTTATAACTTTAATGCAGATCACAGAGAGACAATTGGTTTTATTTTTTCAGAAGAATCACTGCATTTGATAGATAGATTTGTAAAAATGTATCCATTGGATTCACATTAAAAGGTATTCTGATGTAGAATTTTAAAAGTCGTAAGTTGAAGACCAGTTCCCACTTGATTTGTATATCATTTTGGAATAAAGATGGTGTAATGGCTACTTTCTGGTGTCAGAGAGGAAATACTAGTTTTCAGAATAAAAGAAGGTATTTCATCAGAGAAACATATACACAAATACAGAATTGCACTTTTTCTTATATCCTCTGATAAATAACAATAATAAAAGGAAACTTTGCTCTTTAAAACATACGTATAAAAACTAACAGTTAATATTCAGATAAATGTGGATGATTACACTATGCCATCAGTGTGAGTATCACGGTATCTTGGAATGATTTGCAATAGGATGTTCTTGCAGCGCTGCATCACAAGGTCACTCATGCTAATTCTGTCTTCCAAAGAGCATGATGGACATCTGGGTGAGTACTATAGCCACATGGCTCTCTTACCATCACCCGCCTCCAAATCAATCAATACCTGTCTTAATCATGGCAGTCCACCAGTTTATCAGTCCAGAGTATCACACTTGTGGTGTGATATTTTCAGTGGTCCTGCTCCTTTCTTCACAAGGTACAATTCCACTGCTGTTACCTACTGTTCATTCGTAAGTACCTCTTCTTCATTTTATCTGGCAGTCAATTTGCACCTCAGTAGTGTTCATTTCTCAGCAACAGCAGTGGAAGGAGGCGTGAATCGGGTAGCAGGGGACAAGTTCAACCACCCACTGCCCAGTCATCGCAGGACGAAGCGGGAAGCAGTATAGTAAATAAAGTATACATTGCTTTGGAGCAATTGTTTGTGAGGTTCTGTAATGCAATGAAACATATTTGCTGTACATATCAAATAATGTACTTTCTGGAGACACAACCACATGATCTTCTGAATTACAGCTTCATTGATTCCGAAACTGGATTTGTATCATTGTCTGAATTGCCAGGTCTGGATCTGAACATGTATTTCTAATAGTGTACACTCCACTTGTACTTGGATCTAAGGGTTTGGCTTCATCCTTTTTAAAGTCTTCTCTTATTCAGGTTAAGATCCAGATCTGGAACACTCTTACAATTAAACTCTTAACATTCTTAAATCTTGTGTAATCAGCTCTAGGATGTTAACCAACCTGATAGCCTTCTAGAAAGAGATGTCTGGCTTGGTGGACAAGGGGAGAACAGCAGAAAAATTGCTGCTGTCTGCAGCCTGAAGAATAGAAGGCTCAGGAGTGGAGATCTTATCAAAGTGTATAAATACATGATGGGACAGAATGAAGAAAAGAGACTCAGGCTCTTCTCGGTAATGTCCACTGACAGGACAAGAGGCAATGGACACAAACTGAAACATAGGACATTCTGCATAAACATAAAAAAAACCCTTTTCACAGGGAGGGTGGTCAAATACTGGCATAGGTTGCCCAGAGATGCTGTGGAACCTTCATCCTTGGAAATGTTCAGAGCCAGACTGGACATGGTCCTGGGCATCCTGTTCTAGGTGACCCTGCTCTGAGCAGGGGGTCAGACTTAATGGTCTCCAGAGGCCCCTTCTAACCTCAGCGCTTCTGTGATTCTGTGTTTCCATCCTTCTTTGTTGGTTCACTCACATCTTTTGTTGGCTTGTACTAAAGTCCATCACAAGCAGGTTAATTTTAGGAGACTGACACTGTTCTCAGAATCAACTAAATGAAAGCATTACTGACTAAACCCAATTCTCCAATTTATATGCAAAATACATATGTTGAAAAGGAGTACACGCGTAGCTGAGGGCATAAACTCCCCCAGGTACTGTACATTATTCATGATGGAGTTCAACAGCTTTTTGTATTTCATTTCTCCTTCACCATTTAAGCCAGAGTGCTACTACTAAAGACAAATGAAAATATTTACAGTAGAAGATCAGGAGAGGCAATTTTTTTAGACTCATGATAAAAAAATAATGCATAGTTTTATGCTTTGGGAATTCATTTCCCATGTCCTGCAAAATATAGTACTGAGATGGGTTATAATGGATCTGGTTTATCTGGTGCAAATACCGTAAGATATGATTTCCCCTTCAGCTAACAAGAATTTGCTAATTATTAGCATGGAAGATTAAGTGTTTTGAAAGACCAGTGAGAAGGAAATTGCAGTGAAAAAAACCATATTACAAACTTGCAGCAACACTTATTATTCCCATTAAATATGAATCATTTATTAAGAAAAGTGACTGTAAGTGATACACATGCATTCACAGATAACTCAGTGTGAGGCTTATGAAATTAATGGGAAATAGAGCAATCTTTGTAATGTCCTGTTTAATGGCTAGTCCCTGCTAATATAGCATGAAGCACTTTGAAGGGTCACGGCCTTATATCCTTGCCTCACTTCTGGTTATTGTACAGCAAACTTGGTACCGTGAATTGCTCAGAAGGACCCAGGATGTGTGTCTTTGCCTTGATTAGATACATTCTCTAGAAAAAGCACAGTCAGATCTGGTTAAGAACGAAGGAAGTTGGAACAAGTAAAAATTAAATCAGTTACCCCTAGAAACAAACATAAATGCTAGTGACTAAGGTCCATATCTCAGCAGACATTTGGGTCCTCTAAATTTTATTTAAAGAAACGGGTGTAAGGAACTTGAGTCAGTAAAAAGGAATTAATTTATTTATTCAAATCCTATTTTACTACTATTATTAAAAAAGATGTACAATGGAGATGGTAAATATAGAGATTTTAAAAGGATGCAGTGTCAAACTACTCTCTCTGCTTCTAATATATGGTGGCCATACGTCTGTGATATTGAAGTTGTAAAGTTGTTTAAGAGGATTATGCACCTGTTGTTAGATGAAATTTTAAGGGAGATGTTTTGCCTAAATTTTCAGCCACCACACTGAGGCCTTCTGCTCAAAAAAGGCAGGTGAACATCAAGATATTTGGGGATTCCTCGGAGGGAAATTTCTTATATGTTGAAACCATTCAACTGTTTCCTTGCCTTGAATCTCCTTTTCTCTGTACAATTCCTGAGTAGACCCAGTAACAGACCTAAAGACGACGTTATCTTCTCATGAACTATTTATAGGTTTTTACGGAGAAAAAAGTATGGAGGATGAAAGATAAAGTGAAGAATAAAAAAATAGCAAGATGATCTGATTGAAGCTCGTTCTAGCGGTCATTGCAGAGGTTGCAGTCAGCTTGTTGAGTGTGTACATGTGTATGTGTATGGGTGCAGGTGCCCCGCGCCGGCAGCGGGGGCTGCGGGGCGGCCTCTGTGAGGAGAGGCCGGGGCTGCCCCGTGCCAGACACAGCCGGTTCCAGCCGGCTCCAGCCCACCCACCGCAGGGCACGGCTGAGCCCCACAGCCAAGGTGTGGGCGCCTCGGGGAGAGCCTATTGAAGAAAGGGCAAAAACACCAGACAGGCAGAGGAGAAGGGGGGGAGAAGAGAGCGAGAAACAACCGTGTGAACGCCAAGGTGAGAGAAGGAGGAGGGGGAGGAGGTGCTCCATGCACCGGAGCAGAGAATCCCCTGCAGCCCGTGGAGACACCATGGAGGAGCAGATATCCACACTGCAGCCTGTGGAAGACCCCACACCAGAGCAGACTTACCCTGCGCGACTGCAACCCGTGAAAAGGACCCATGCTGGTGCAGGGGAAAAGTGTGAGGAGGAAGGAGCAGCAGAGAGGAACCGCTGCGCACTGACCATAGCCCCCTGTTCCACACCTCCCCTGCACCTCTCAGGGGGGAGGTAGAGAAGTTGGGAGAGGGGGAGGAAAAGTGTTGATTTAATGTACGTTTCTCACTGTCTGAATCTATTTTAATTGGCAACAAATTAAATTATTTTTCCCCAGGTCAAGTCTGTTTTGCCTGTAATGGTCATTGGTAAGTGATGTCCCTGAATTGATCTCAACCCACGAGCTCTCTCATCCTATTTTCTTCCCCCGTCCCGCTGAGGATGGGAAGTGAGTGAGCAGCTGGGCGGAAGCCTGGCTGCGAGCCAAGGCTAACTCGCCATTATATGTGAGTCTTATTCATTTTAGGATTGAGCTGACAGATGAGCAATCATCTAATAAAAAATATTCCCACAATATTCTCTGTGAAATCCTCATTAGAACATAAATAAATAATTGTCCTTGTGACAAAAAAAAGGTAGATCTTTTATGTCCAGCTTAGACCCCTTTCTGCAATCCAATTCATTTTAGATTTCATTAGAGCTTTCTGAAAGGCTTTAGTTTAAGAAATAACAGCGTTGAGGTTATGGTGCCTAAAAAAACCATTTCTAGCACAGGTATTTTGTTATTAGTAAAGCTTATCCTTGACTTCATTTTTAAGTCCCATTATAAAGCCTACCTTCTTTCCTTCCCTTTCATTTATAATATCCAGGTTCTTAAAAAAGCAGGAGTTATTATGCTATATTTTATATTTATTAGTCTATATTTTGTATCTGACTTTTTTCTTCTCAATAGTCTATTTGTACTGGTTTTCCTCGTACTGTTACAGACCATTTCTCCAATTTATCAAAATCATTATGAGTCCTCCAAGGTGCTTGTGATCCCTCCAAGACTGGCCTTGTCAGCAAATTTTATCAAGTACTTTCACCTTTAATTTCCTAAACATAGACTTTCTATGTAAAAAAAGTATAAAATCAGAGCTTACAGCAGAGACTTGCTCTATGATAATGTAAGGAAAAGAATTTTCTTTCCAGTAAAACCAAACACTCACTTTTATGTTTAATTAGAATCAAAATTTGAATAAACATGTAATGTAATTTGTTAGAACTATAAACATAAATGGGAAAGTGGTGAGGTATGTCCAATTTTCCAATTCTTAAAAGTCACTCGGAATAAAAGAATTATGCCATACCAGATTAGTGGTCTTGTATATTCCGTCATTTGGTTCTTCATTAGTGCTTAAAGACTGCATTGAGTCCTTTAATAGACTTAATCATAAAACATCAAACAAAGTAAAAAAAACGACCAACCAACCACCACTAACAACAAAAAATACTTTATTATAAATTGTGATCCTTCAGCAAATGCAAAAAGTCTTGGATTCCCTCACCAGGAATTCAGGCAACAAATTACCTTCCATGGCTATTTTTGTCAAGCAATGCTTCCTTATTTTTAAGCTGAATCTTGAAACCATTAGTAAGTGGAAAAAGATGGGGCAGAATAAACTCAGGAAACGCGGTGATGAGTAAATCAGCGTGTCCGTTGTGAGGGAAGCTGCCCACTCTAAGAAGTCCCAGGGTATGGTTAAATGCAATTTCCTTCAGCAGTAGGGCTAGTACATGCAGATGACATACCCCTCTCTCCCTCCCCTCTTACCAGCTCTTCCTTCCTACTCCTGTGCTGTCTCACAACCAGATCACACAGCTGTTTGTGAGGTTTCATGATATATCAGTTAAAAAACTGGCACTAATGAAAAATAAACCTTTAAAGATGGCTAATTCAGGAAACAATTACTTCTAGCATTAGCTTCTGGTTTTCACTCTGTCGTGGTTTAACCCCAGCTGGCAGCTAAGCACCATGCAGCCGCTCACTCACTCCCTCTGGGTGGGATGGGGAAGAGAATCGGCAGGGTGAAAGTGAGGGTACTATGAAGAAAATTAACTCTGTCCTAGGCGAAACCAGCACATACTCACTCTACTCACAGTTTGACATTCAGGTTTTCCAGAATCCCAACCACAAGTCAGTTCATCAAAATGTCCAAAGAAAAGCTATTCTGACTGGAGAAATTATATTCACATATACAGCAGCTAGGGACATCTTCTTCAGGAACATTAAAAATGGGTTTCAATTCTCAGCAATAAATCTTGCCTCTGCATGATCCACCACTTCAGAACTCCACAGATCCACCCACCAAAAACTGAGATACTCAGTATTCAGTGAAGTTAAATTTTCCCATTACACATACGTAAAATTCCTATGTCTTTTCAGCTGCAGGCAGTTCAGCTCCATTAGAACAAACAATTCAAGGGCACATATGTATATACATGGTGAAGAAGACTGAGGAGAATAGGGAGTAGGTCATGTTGTGGTTCCAGCTAGGGAAAGATAAAGAAATTTGAGTAATGTAGGAAAACTAGACAGGGACAGGGAAATAGAGGAGGCTGGTATCATCGTCAGGGTAAAGGAAATCCAAAGACTTTGACAAAAACTAAGAGTAGAAATTGGCAGCAGTGCACCTGTGGAGGACTGCTGGTCTTATCTTGCATACAAATTACTTCCATGGATGTTTTAAGAAACATCCTGGAAGCATTTTTGTATGCTGCTTAGACCTGTGTGACTATAACCACAGACATGGTGTGTGATAAACAATATTTAAAAAAAAATAGTATGCTCCAATGTAATTAAAGATTAAGTATAATACAATAGCCTAAGGAAGTGGAGACAGCATGTTGAGTCAGCCTTGTCAGAGATACTTTCAGTTACTGTGATCTTGTAGCAGAGATTTAATGGAATACAGCACTTATGTAAGTATGCAGTTATTTTTTGTTTCAGAATCAACATTCTATATCATCTAATCTGTCATTATTTTCATTTATACTATGGTCTAGTTTTCCACACATATCCTTATTGGTCTGTATTTTCAATTATATTTACTTCTTTTTTTTTCTGGATGGGTAATTTAAACCACAACAAAAAGTATACAAAAAGAAATTAGTGTAAAGGAAATTGTACTCAGAGCTTTCCCTCTGAAATTCTGGTTCTGAATTGTGCCTTCAGTTGAATGACTTTTACTTTTTTTCATCATTCAGTAATCAATACCCTAATCAATAATATTAGGCACTCAAAATTTTAATTATATCATTATTAAAGTTTTCTTCACTTTCATATTGCCCAGTTTCCATGGATGGTTTTAGGGGGAGAGTTATTACCTGTTATTCTGCTGAATATGGGGTATTTATTTCCATATCCTCCTCCTTATCTCCCAATATTGCATTTTCTTCCTCTGTCTCTGATACTAACCCCGTTCTCCAGTTCATTGCACATACAACAGAGCAACTTCTTCTGTTGAAAGCCCAAATAACCTGCCTAAAACACTTACTTTGCTACAAATGAAATAAAATGACTGAAGCTTCCTCTCTTGATAAAGCAAAGCTAGCAGTCTCGTTTTTATTGCCCTTCTTGGATGCAGGAAGATGGCTGCACTTGCAGTATAATTACTTGCTTCTACTTTCCTTCAGATAAAAGCAGTACTGTTTTTCTTTAAGTCTATGACAAATCTATATTATGAGTCACTCTCTGTAAGGTCACTGTAGGTGCATTACATCACAGGGAGAGGCACAACTCAGCGTTGCATTTCTGTATTATATCACTGGAACACTTCTGCCAAGTTTTGTCAGCAGCAGCAAGGGTCAGGTTCAAAATCTATGAGTTCTTTGTAAAATTACAAAACAAAACCAGATGAGTATTCATTCAAGCACCTGGGAAAATGAAACCCTTCCTCTGAAGGCCAAAGGTAGTCAATACTTGCCTATTCTCAAGGAGTGCATAATTCTGTGCATATAATAAAAAAAAAATTAAAAAAACCAATAATAATAAAAAAACCCACCCACAAACCAAACTTATCTTAAGGTGAGAGAGAGCACAACAAGGAATTAGCAAAATTTAAATAATGTATAAAACACATAGCCCCAAATTAATTTTGACAATAAACTTTTTCCTTTGCTTCTATATGTGCTGATGCAAGCACCCATTGGATAAATGTCCCTTTGACACACGCATCTCTTGGTTTTAACCTCTAGTTACCCGCATTTATTTTCTCTTAGCAAAGGTTCAGACTCAGGAGTCCACTTGGATGGGTCCATTTCTAGCCCTTCAATAGAAATACACAGCAGCTTCTTTGGATGTGCATACACAGACTAGGGCTCTTCTGCTCTCCTTAGCAGAGGTTTAGTACTGAAGTATCTAAATTATTATCAGGTCAGAGCCATCTTGTACATGGCTTGCTCAGACAATGGACAGAGGATCATAAATCTTTCTAAACCCACCCCATAAGTGGAGTAGACCCATGAAATGACCTCTTGAAAGCACCTTGAAGCATCTTCGCAATAGCCTGGTGAGCGATGAGCATCTACCTTCAGATTTGCAAATGCTATGCAGAAAAGTCTTCATATTTTTCCGCAGGTCAACTGCTGTAGACAACAACCTGTAACAATCTGCAGCAAAGAAGTGCTGCCAACTTTTTAAAGCCAGATTCATCTGTAGCATTCGCCAAAGCTATGCTGATTTTAGCTCTGTGGTTGTTGAGAAAAGACGGCTATCACAAGATCTAATTCAGCTCTTGGTGTAACCTACAGCTTCAGCACAAAGCTCCCATCACCCTTCAGGAAGATCTTGGACTACACATTTGACCTCTGCACTGCATTACGGATATGGTTAAATGGAACACAGGTTCCCTAAACTGATCCTATGCCTTAATGTATACGCTTCTACCAAGACAGGTCAGACAAAGATGGGCTTGTAAAGGCTGGGGCAGGTGGAGCCACACTTACCTCAATATTCCCTCATAAATCTTCAATGTGTCTGAGTGTTACTATGTAGAGGCACATTTTGTGCCTGTGGCATTTGATGCGTACTACAGAGAGCTCTCTTCTGTCTCAGTCATACAACACATATAGTAACACAGTATTCCTATATCTGAAGCTTACTTGAATTTTAACCTCTATGTTAACAAAATATTTGGACTGACAATGAGGAGGCTGTTCATTGCAAGTTATGTCTTCCATGTGATTTCTCCTCCTGGTCCAGCTGTAAATTGCAGAGTATTCATTCATTTTTGACCCATGAAAATCAATGGGGCAATATAATCCTTAAACACCACACATTTGTTCTTTCTCATTTCTTTCAGTTGTGTCTAGAAGCTAGAGGATAGAGAACTTTCAGTTTCTTTGTTTAATGTGGGAGAATCTCTAGTGAAACAGGACCAGACTTTCAGCCATTTTAAACTGGAAATGCAGAATCAGTTCTAAGGTTTTGTGTTTGTTGGTTCATATCCCAGTTGAGGATCTGGACTATAATTTTTAAATTAAACAAATGTGATGCTATCATCTGATAGGCACAGCAAAAGAATAAGAAACTGAAAGATCATCAGTTCAAGTTTCCACTGAGCCATAACTCATACAATGTCTGATACGAGAAATGTACACAACAGCTTTCCATCAAACAAGGTTGTTTGTCCAAGTCAAAACCAAAACTCTAGTTGATTTCAGTGGTAGAAGACCAAACCATAGATGTTTAAATTTAAAGAGTGAAGTTCTTCTGTTTCTTTTTGGCCTCCTAGGTGACCTAGGTTTACAGATGATTTGAAACAGATGATACAGAAAGAAAAACAACTATACCACCAACAGTTTGAGAATGAATTGAGATTTTTGTCCATATGTTCTTCAGGAGGTAAAGGCAAGGTTCTTGGACTGACTAATTAGCAAATTTGTTCTACTTGGTGGACAGTTTAATTCTTCACCTGCTACTTGCCTTCATTTGGTGGCTCATTGTTTCTAGTGTGGTAATTCCTTTTCAGTTTGTGAATAAAATTAAATAGGGTGAGGCAAAAGAAATTCAGGAAATCTTAAGGAAATTATTTCCTTAAAAGTTCACAATTTATACTTTTTGCCATTTTGTAACACTCAAATTCAATGCATATTTTCCCTATGATGCCTCATGAACTTGTATATAGAAATGAGAAATAAAGAAATTACTTTCAAATCTTGAGAAAGATTCCACTCCTGAAAAATAATGGGTCTCTTCCTGAAAGTAGGAGCGCGAAAAACAAGACTAATATAAATGAAACATTATGCATGATTTTTGGTTAAAATATGTTAATGAAATATTGATTTAAAATCAGAAAAGTCAGGAAATGCTCAAGGTGTTCAGAAAGTTTCATTGTTTCAAAAAGTCAAAGGAGCTGTTTGTAAAAGAAATGACATTTTTCTTGAAAGCTCTCCAACACTAGAATAAAACAGGTTCAGTCCAGCAAGCCGGCATCTGTCAGTACTCAGTAAAGGGCATAACAGACAAATCATATGTCTTAAGTAGTTATGTCTGACTTCGATTTATTAGAAACATAGTTAGTTCTACATCCATTCTGGCTGAAAATTGCCAATACAGAAGGACAAGAGAGAGGAGCATGTCAACGCCATCCAAGACAAGATCTTGCATAAAGATATTGTTCATAAGATGATCCAAAGTTGAATATTCTGTTTTGAATTAATAAAAGGGAGGTTTCTGCTAGAGAACAAACAGTATCTATTCCCTCATTGCTGATAATCCCCAAAAGCCTGCCTGCTACGTTGGTGCTCTTTTTCTGCAGGATACTGATGTGCCACATTTCCTAGGTTTTTAATCTATTTCCCTCTTTACTAAATAAGCATAAAGAGCTGCCTGGAAGATTAATGGGGAGACATGGGCTACAAAGCACATTTAGCATTGTATCTCTTCTACCAGAGATACATCCAGAACTTCTGAGTAAGTGACTCAGAATGTGGATGAGGCTGGAAATTTATGAAACCTATCTAACAAAGACAGAAAAAATTGACAGAAGCAATTGTTCTTGTCACATGAACCACTTTGCACGTAAGTCTGTGAGTATCTTCAAGTCTTCTTAGGCTGGGACACACTGGCTTTTCAGTTCCTGGTAGATGATGGTTTACCAACTGTTCTGCATAAAATGAAATTTAAAAAAAAACTTTAACCCACTTTTAAACATTTAAATTAAGTTTAATATTTATGGCTAATAACATTTTCTGGGTTAGCTGATTTAATAGGATAGTAAGAATGGATTTCATGCCATCCAACTTTAGCCAGCGGAAAGCTAGGTGCCTAGTCTAATCAAGTCAGGAGGGACTGGAGCGTCACCCACATGAGGAAAGGCTGAGAGAGGTGGGGGCTGTTTAGCCTAGAGAAGAGAAGGCTCAGGGGGACCTCATCAATGATGTCTATAAACACCTGAATCGAGGGTGTAAAGAAGACAGACCCAGGCTCTTTTCGGTGATGCCAAGTGACAGGGCAAGAGGCCATGGGCACAAACTGATACACAGGAGGTGCTGTCTGAACATCAGGAAACATTTTTTTACTGTGAAGGTGACTGAACACTGGCACAGGTTGCCCAGAGGGGTTGTGGAGTCTCCATCATTAAAGATATTCAAAAGCCATCTAGACACAGTCTTGGGCAGCCTGTTCTCAGTGTCTCTGCTTGAGCAGATGGGTTGGACAAGATGACCTTCAGAGGTCCCTTCCAACCTCAACCATTCTGTGGTTCTGTGACGCTGCGAAGTCCTCAAGGTAAGCCATATACTTGGTGAAGAGAGACAGGCAGCTACGGAAGGTGATCCATCCAACCCATGTCAGGCATCAGTCTCAGTAACCGGACATTAGAGGCACCATTTTCTCTCTATGAATTGCACTGAAAGCCTAGACGACTATGGTTGGACCCGATGATCTCGGAGGTCTCTTCCAACCAGAACAATTCTATGATTCTATGACTGGTTTAGTTTTTATGTCTGAATAAGGGGTGGCGAGTCAAACTTAACAAACCTGCTTGGCCATTTCCCAGAGCTTATCTGCATCTTTAAGCATCTTTGAAAAATCTCAGGTAAACAAACCTGAAGTGAACCATCACTTCTTGAACTGTGATAGCTAATTTTCTCTTTGTTTATAAAATTGATTGTATTTAAAGGCATTACATTTGTAAAATAAATCTACTAAGTACTTCAGGAAGCAGGACATAGATCACTATAATTCTTCTAAAAATTTTAGAACACTGGTTTTGTATATATTTTATTGAATTCCAGTTCCCATGCAAATGCAGCTTAACCTAAATCTCAAATGGAAAATTGTCATCATTACGTATTTGTAGTCACTGTATCAGAATTAAGAAACCTCTAGAAAAAATGACTGTCAGTAACCTCCCCTTCCCCAAAAATACCTTGAATAAAACTATTCTATTGAAGAGCACAACTTCATAGTAATTTAAATAATTTTGGGTAGGAGAGAACTGTTTAATCTAATTGGGCCTCATGTCTTTCTGCTGTTTTGACACTGTCTTCATGCATAAAAGAAGGATAATTTTTTTTAAAAATTGTGTGCAGCCTGTTGGAGCAAGATTTTAAGAAAACTCTCAAACACCTAAAAATTCTGAAAGAACTATTGAATTATATACAACATTTCAACTTGTAATTTTGACTTTGAAGGTTATTTTCACTTATTACACGAGTTAGAGCTGTAGTTTATATTGACTCCTCTATGTACCTTTATCTCTGTTTTCAGGTAATTAAAGAGATATGCAAATCTTGCTGTTGTTGATTCACATCTTGATTATTCAGCTGATCACACACTTCTCCTGCTTTCACCTATCTTTACCAATAACAAATTACAGAATTAAAAATGTTGAAGCCTGGTCTAAATTTTCAAGAGTGGATAGTGATTTAGGATTGTTGAAACAGCTGGGGATCAAGCATATGAAATTTTATCGACGCAAGAGCTAGCTTTCAACCAGTGAATTGCTGAATGCTTTCTGGAAAATAAGCTTAAAAACAACACAAGAACTGAATCATTCAAATGATGCACTAGCAAATTCTGAAATGCAATTGAGCTAATCTTTTCTGTTCTTTATTCTTGTTCTGAATCGCTGTGCAGTTAAAATTTACCGTACTCACAGCAGTGGCAGCATCAGGATATAGGCAGAACAACAATAGGCCTCATCTTTGTGTTGAAAGAGCCAACAGCAAAAATTAGAGATCAGCATAGTGCAGGTCCAATCCAATCCCTCCAGAGATTCACTTACCTTAAGGATGGAATTTTGTAAGGACAGGAAACCAAAAGGGAGGAAGGATCAGGTAAAGCTTGCAAAGAACTTTTTAAGAAAAAAGCAAAAAATGCTCACAAGGAAGGCAATTATAGCTATTTTTTTCTTTGGGATTTTTTTTTCTCTATAGCTGTGAAATTGCCATAGATAAAGATGTGCCTTCTCTGTTTGATATCCCTTCCAGATCTTAAATGTAAGCAAATTAGAGTAATGGTCTTTTTAAAGCACAAAACGAAATGACACATGTAAAGATTACAGAAAAAAAGGCATTTTAGCTGACAGGATACTGATTTTCCTTGGATAAATATTAAATGAAAGTTTGAAGAGTTAGCTGTAACTCGCGACAGCAATATTTTTTTAATTTTTCTTTTCCCAGCATGGAAAAAACATTTCCTATCTCCAGCAACAGAAAAAATTGTGGCATTTTGTCAGTGCAGAAAATAGAGACAGAGTAGAGCTACATCAGTCCTTGGGAGCCACGGAGAAAGGACTGGACGTCTGAACACTAGAAGGAATGCAAACTGATCTGCCCTTTGTAAGGCTTCCCCTGCTTTTTTCTTAAATCAGTTTGGCAGGAGGAATGGTTGGGGGCTGTGACTCTCTCCCTTTTCTAGACCCACTGAGATTGGCACCCAAAGATGGATGCAGGTAAAAATCCACACCAATTGCATTTGTTTCTGACCCTTCACTGGTATAATTTGAGGAACAATTTTAGTTCCAGCGAAAATTCAGCTCCACAGCTAAGCCCAATTTGGAAGCATATTAGATTCCTTATATTTATTTACTCAACTAAGATGGTTAAGTTATCTAATCACCAAGGACTTTCACTCTGAATGATGAAAAGAAATAGGTGTCTTCAGTAATTCAATCTATCTCAGAACATCGATCTGAGTGAATTACCTTCTGGAAATACCTGTCATTTCCTCTCTTCATTGAACAGCAAAGCTCCTTGGTTAAGCAGCTAAAATTAGGAGACAGAAATCTGAGCCTGTGAGTCCCAGTAGCACTACACCTTAAAAAGTGCTAAGGGTCTGCTTTAAAGTCCTGCTGGAAAGATGTATGTTACATTGCTGAAGGAGTACCACAGTTTTGCTATTCTGTTTGTACACGTTTATATTGCTTCTCTTAATGCTTCTCTTTATGGCCAATAAAATTATAGTTTAAAATTTTATTTGCTCTTCACTTTTGCTATGTTTATGCTTTATACTGGATACTACCCACATGTGTTACACTGAAATCCAATACTGTGAAAAAGTAACGGTAACACTTAGGGTAGGATTTTCATTTTGTTGGATAAAGTGCTGAATAAGAGCATCCCATTTTACCAGCTGAGATAATCAGTAAATAATCATAACAGCTCTTGTTAATAGAGAACAAAGATAATTCTTTGACAGTTCTGTCTAACATGTTCACTTCAAATTGTACTGGGCTGCTTTTTGAAAGTTGAACACTAATGAAATCAGGTAGCTGGTTGGAAATATTCAAAACTCAAATTCAGTTGACAAGGTTTCTCTTTATAATCTCAAAACTTGATCCAAAGGGTGGTGCACATATTTAAGAAGGAGAACTCACTGTCTTGGAGCAAGCCTAATGAAACCAATGACTGTAAGATTTTTCACGCTAATCTGGTCTGTCCTGATTTACAACATCCATTTTTTTATAGTCATAACAGCTCATGGGTGATGATAATCAATTGGCCAAGTGGTGAGAATACATTTAGGTTTTCCCAATTCACAGCATCATTGCCGATAATGAGACTCGCCAAATAACCTTGGTTATCTCCACGTGTGAGCAAGTGACATATTTTCATTTCTTTAATCAGGCTGCATCAAATCATTCAAAGTTGAAACAAGAAAGTATTTTTTACTGATGTATTCTGCAGCCGACAACAAATAGTAATCAATAAAAATATTTACAGTTCTCAAAGAACTTTGTGGATGACATGTTTGTTTAGGCATTTTTACAATTTTACCCCTGGATTGAAAAAAAGAGACACCACTGAAAAAATACAATCATAGAGTTACAAAAATCACAAAAGTGTTAATTTTGGCTGGTACCTCTGGGGATAGCCTAGTCCAACCTCCCGCTCAGAGTAGGGTCACCTAGAGCAGGGTGCCCAGGACTGACTAATCTGGTGGCTTTTTATGGTGGAGTGACTGCATTGGTGGCTAAGGAAGAGCAACGGATGTCTTTTACTTGGACTTCTGTAAGGCCTTCGGCATGCTCCCACATAACATCCTTGTGTCTAACAGGAGAGATGGATTTGATGGATGGGCTATTTGATGGATAAGGAATTGGCTGGATGGCTGCACACAAAGAGTTGCAGTCAATGATTCAATGTCCAAATGGAAAACAGCATCAAGCGGTGTCTCTCCATATTGGGACCAGTACTGTTAAAGATCTTTATTAATGACATAGACAGCGATCAATAAAATCTCTTCAATAAGAAACCTTGAGAATAGTACCTGTTTTCAGTTCTTTTTTCAGAAATATCTGAAGAATGAGATTTTAACAGCAATATTCTACTTGCACTGCAAATACTGCAAATCTATGTGCACCCATGCACTTGCAGTTACCTTATTAAAACATTAACAAACAGGTTAGCATATGCTAATCTTGAATGGAACTAGATTTCTGACCCTTACTAATTCTTTGCTTTCAGAAAATATCACTGAGACTTGCTAACAAAGCACATGCTTCACCCACCTCTTGTGCCAGCCTGCATAAAGACGAGTAATCTGCTATCACCTACTGTTAATGAAGAATACTTATTACTTTAGTTTTGCATAGCTTCCAAAATGTAGTCTCACTCCTAATATCAAAGGGGTGATTTTGTGATTCATCTTATCTTTTTTTTCTACTTAAAGTGACAGAAGATTGGAAAATAATCTGTGTTCAAATTCAGTTGATAAAAACACATGGCTGTCCATATAATACCATAAAAGTACTTTTTACACGGAAGTTTGCCTAGGTCCATTCACACATGCTAACAAATTCCTGCTTAGTGCTTTCTCTCAATAAATCTGCTGGGTAAATAAGACCTTTGTGGGCTTTGTGGTCACTTCTCACTTGTCCTTTATGGTGGCTGTACTGGTAAAATCCTCTGACTGTGCAATCTCTATCTGTAATGTCCAAAAACATCTTTACCTGAAAAACATATATCCAAAAAATATTACCAACAGTTAGGTCTAGTATGCATTGACCTCCTGAATTCAGTAGACATTATGAAGCAAATGAAGAAAGAATTACATATACATTGCAATGCATCTTTATGGCATTTTTTAGACCAAGTATGCTCATAAACCCATGTCTGCATGGTCATGAAGGACTTCCAGTTCAGCAGTGAACATAACAGCAAACATTTTAAAGCTCAATTTCCAGAATGCTCCCCACAAATCATTCCTACTAATGAAGTTTTTCTATCAGACCAGCCGTGTAACTTGCTACAACAAAGCCAGATGGACTCATGAGGCCATAGAAGCCACATGGCCTCTTCTAGCTGCACCAGGGCTGGAGTGCATGGCCATGTAAACAGCTAAAGATTTCTGACACTCAGGCCCTGAAGAGGTTTCATTTTGTTCCAGTTGTTGTCAAGACTTGATAGAAAAAGAAAAGGTGGGAGACAGAACCAGAATAAATCTAAAGTGGAGAAGACTTTTCCTGCTAGCAAGCAAGCAAGGAAGGAGTCAGCTCAGTAGAATGATCCTACATCAAGCTAGCATGAGCTGCTTGAGATATCAAGTGTATCAGAGTCTAATAAGCACTTAACATTCTGGCTTATTCAGCTTTGAACAAGAATTGCTTTTCTTCTACAAGAAACTTGAGGAGAGAGAACATCATCACTTTAATATGCCACAGTAGCAAATGTGACAATAATAACCCCCAGAGAGGTTTGAAGGAATGCTAAAGATATAGTTTTCTTTTGGATTCCTAACTCTTGTCATTGGGGATAAATCTTTGATCATCAGCAAGTGAGTCCCACGGAGAAAAAGCAATGTCTGCTATCAGGATCAGCAATGGCCCTGTTGGATACTTTTTCTATTTAGGTCATCATGTAATTTCTGGCTGTAGAGTCCAAGACCGAGAAGGCCACTGTGATTCTCTGCTCTGATCTCTTGCATATCAGTAGCCACTAGGTTTTCCTGAATTTTCATGTTTTCTTTATCTGAAGTTTTTCTAGTACCCAATTTACTCATGCCTTAAATCATAATCCAAATTTTACTTACCTCAGGCTCTAATCTTTAGATCTTGTTATAACCTTGCCTGCTAGATTTGGAGAGCTTTCTATTATCAGATTTCTGTTCCTTATGTAGGTACTTATAGATGAAAGTAAGTCTCTCTTTTGCCTTTTCTATGAGTAAGTCGTTGCAGCATAGATCAGAAGCAGCCGAGCAAGCTTTACATTACTTAGTTTGAGCTCATTCTTCCACACTCTGCTGTGGAAACATGACCTGCTTTTCCTGTACAGACTTCTGTTGCTAGAGCGTAGACATGCAATGTCCATGATTTTTTCAGAATCTCTTGTTGACAACACAATACCAAACAGGGAGGCACTGTAAGATTTTAGAAGAAACAAACATTTTACTTTCTATTCTAGAAACTTAGGACTGCAAAACCAAACAATTTCTGTACAAATAGATTTTACTTTCAGTGTTTCCTTTTTCCACCTACAAAATCATTTTCTTTTCTCAGAATTTTATTCTTTTTCCCCAGAGTTTTCAGTCTAGGATTAATTCAACAGTTATTAAAATCAGTTGAAAAATCAAGTTCATCTTTAGTGGGTTTTAGACCAAAAATAAAAGCCAACATATATTTACACTATGATGCTAAGTTATAGTGTTAGTTGTGAGTACAGAAAAGATTCATTTCACCTAACAACCATGTCTAGCAAGTTAGATGTCTAAGTCTAACTCAGTCACTCCCTTTATATGCAACCGAGTATAAGAGATATCTTCACCAAATGATTCATAGCATCATAAAATGTGTCCAAGATGAGTTAGTTACCTGAGTCACACTCTGTAAGTATATTTTTCTCTCCACTGACTATAAAAAGGATAATTGTCCTAGATTTAGAAGGACAGCTTTTAGATATTTCAGGGATGATTCAGGTGCCTATACAGAGATGCTGAAGATAATCTGAGGTATCCTCATGGAGCCAACAGAGACGACACAGAAGTTAAGAGACCCACATCCATCTGCAGCAGCAGCTGGAAACCAAACAGAATACTCCGACTATCTAACACAGCAGCAAATGCTTAGGCAACTGACTTTCAGCCCTACATTCAGGTGAGGTAAAATTTCCAGGACTACACGATTAGATACGGTAGTCAACATAGGCTTTTGCCAAGTTATTTTAAATATTTCACAAACCAAAATTCTGAATGATGCATCAACATATTTGCTAGTGTGCATTGAAACCTCACAACTGTCAAAGATTTTACTTCTACCAACAAATGCAGTTACATGAATGAACACATAGTTCAATAAATGGTTTACTCATACTTTTTCTCTCTAATGATGTTCTTTATAGAAAAATAACTTATCTGTATAACCTCACTAAAGTTGCAGCATATGAATAAAACTTTTACTTGCCTGTTAGAGGGTCAGTGAAATTTTCTGCACAAAGGGACTGAATTTTGAAAACTGTTCATTGGTAAAAATGCAAATTGACTTATTTGATGGCTGGGGATTTTTTCAATATGCACTATGTTGAGGATGTTGAGGATGGGGCCAGACTCTTTTCAGTGGTGCTCAACGACAGGACGAGGAGGAACAGGCACAAACTGGAACACAGGAAGTTCCACCTGAACATGAGGAAAAATGTCTTCACTGTGAGGGTGACAGAGCACTGGCACAGGCTGCCCAGGGAGGGTGTGGAGTCTCCTTCTCTGGAGATATTCAAAACCCGCCTGGACACAGTCCTGTGCAGCCTGCTCTGGGTGACCCTGCTCTGGCAGGGGGGTTGGACTAGATGGTCTCCAGAGGTCCCTTCCAACCCCTACCATTCTGTGGTTCTGTGATTTTGTGATTCTGTGATGTTCTACCCAGGTTCCTGAGCAACCATAAAGTTCTCCATGAATGGGATACAGATACTGAAGAAGAGATGATCCAGCTGAAGAGCGAGACTTATATGGTGGTTTTGAATAACTCGGAACTGCAGCTCCCAAGAGGCATCATAGCAGTTACTCATTCTTCCAGACTCAGTCCTGTCAATGAGTTAAATAAACATTAAACTTACCTGCTGTCTTAGTCTTCCTAAAAAATATATGGGCATTTAGACATCCCGCTTATGCAGCCCTTGGAAGAAGACAGGTGCCCAGGTTTCCAGCCAATCTAAAAGGTGGAATCCTGGGATGGTGATAATAGCAGATCTTAAGATATCTAAGCCAATAAATTGTAAAAGTTTAGGCCCCAACAGGTCCTTAATTGTGTAAGCACTAGGTGTGAGCTTTTTTACTTTACAAATCACTTCACTAGACTTTGACGCCTGTGTTCCCTTTGTGAATGTCTTTCACCCGAATTCACAACCTCACTGTCTTCCACATCAATTTTTCAACTTGGTTTCTCTCATGTAAACAGTAAGATGTGCATCCAAAAATTACCATAAAACGAATACTAAAGCAATAGCATAGTCTGAAAAATGCTTTCTAAAAGAAGAATTTAAGACTATGAAAAATTACACTTCATACAAACTTTCCCCCTGAGCTGATAATGAGAAAAGTATGCAAAACTACATGAAATAGATGTGGCCATTGAACCTAACGTGGCACTGGAGGGAGCCCAGAGGCGGTACTGAGGACAGTTTAGGCATCTGTAGAGGAATAAGAGATGCTTTCTGATCAGGATAAAATGAATTTCTTGTCTTACTGATACAATAGATTAGTACCTATTAGTTGTTCCCATACTTTTTTTTGGTACCCGTGTATTTATAGTACCCATGCTTTGAAACAGCATGTTACATCTGAGACTACCAATCATTTCCTTTTTTTATAACTAAAAGTTTTACATTAAAAAAATGTTTGAGTTGAGACAAGGAGAAAGGAGATACAGTTCTCCATTTTCATCTACGAAATGAGAGTTAAGAGAAGACAGATGAATCTAAGTCTTCTTTAAAGCATGTAGATTCTTTGCATCTTTTTAACATGCATACGGAGCCTTGTAAATTCAAGGTTTTTGTGAGTTCAGGTGACTTTTTAGGATGAACAGAAAAAATATTTGTCTAATACAATCAGTCAGAAATTACATTACCCTTTTTTTTTAAAAAAAACAGTGTACAGTACATATTTGCACTTAAAAAAAAATCTCTAGCAATGCATGCACAAAGTATATGAATTGTTCTCAGATTATTGGCTCTTACACATTCAAGCTCTCTCTTTGCTAACTTGGGAAAATGAATTTTCTGAAAACAGAACAGAGGCAGATCATGCAATGCAAGTACCATTCCCATACGTCTGCTATTATAAATCCAGTCTACAGAGTTATAACTCTATTCTTAAGTAAAAACAACCAGTATCCCCAAGTCCTTCTTGGCAGGGCTGCTCTCAATCCCTTCATCCCCCAGCCTGTATTGATACTGGAGATTGCCCTGACCCAGGTGCAGGACCTTGCCCTTGGCCTTGTTGAGCTTCATGAGGTCAACATGGGCCCACTTCTCAAGGCTGTCAAGGTTCCTCTGGGTGGCATAATGTTAATAATGTTAATATTTAATGTAATACTTATCTGTAATATCTAGACATGCACTTTCTGTTTTGTGCATTTATCTAATCTAATGTAAGCATTTATATAATTACAAATGTAATTTATATACATATATATTAAATATATATAATGTATTCAATGACTGTAGTTTTGACATGTGTAGGATACATTTCAAGATGACCATTCTGATGCTTCTGGAACAAAGTATTAGGTTATTTTCCTCCATGCTATATTTTGAAATTTCAGTCTTTTCTTAAAACTTATTTTCTAGTGAGCTTGATATGCTGTCCTCTCCCGCTTTGATATTCAAAGCCTATCAAAATAAATAATAATAAAAAAAACCCAACAACATTCAATAGGCTCTAACTGATGTATTTTTAAAAGGCCAAGGTAAGAAAGAGGATATTAGCTTGCCTACATATGGATCCTCCAAATCACCTTCTAGATAAAATAAATTATCTTTTGAATCTGCATAGACTTTATGGATAATGGACATTATAGTATTAAAGTTAAGGGGAACTATGTCTTGAAAGTTAGCTGTTGTGAATACCTATTTTTGGAACTATATTATTATTCCTTGGTTATGCTACCATTTCTTTTGTTACTTTGTGCAGTTTCTTTTTCTGCTGTGTTTCTTCTTTGCCCCTAGCGAAAGACAGATTTCATAAAATACTTACCTTTCAGCTTGGTTTTCTGTTAAAGTTTAGGCCCTTTCAAGTCCTGAAATGTGTAAATCCGCAGTTTATCACATTCCTAGTGTACCAGAACAACAGCTTAGCCTAGAAATGTTGAAGGTGATGATGGAATGATTCCTTCCATCACTACTGAGATGGTAGTAAAATAGAAAAAAAAGTTTGTCCCAAAGTAAAAAAGAACAACCCAAATTTAATACAGCTATCATGAATCACCTAATAAAGCATTCCATCACAATGGCATCCATATACTTCCTAAATCAAACATCTGCTCGAGTTTTTAATCTTTTATGTCATCACACTGCTATCACCCGAGAATTATTTTACTTTGTATGGCTTTACCTTAAGTCAAAAAAATGAGACATCTCAAAGGTGGTCAGAGAAGCACGACTCCTGAGTTTTTGGGAGAGTAGTTTGACCAGACCATGAAGGCCATGAGCATGCTGGGTGTATTCCGATGCAGGCTGGTGTGCCAAACCACCCACTGAGCCTGGAAGTGCCGAGGAGTGTAAGTTAAAGCAGCTTTATTAAGTGGATAAGAGTGAGGGCCTGTTTCTTCAAGCTTAGTGCTACACTGACACAGTTATCCTTTCTCTGAGCAGTGATACTTCACTGTGCTGTGCTCTGCAGATTTACCAGTCTCTAAGACTATGCACTGCATAGTAGTTCAACTTTAGGCACATATATTCAAACATTAGAACCTCAAAACCTCTGCCTTATCTAGCTGATTAAACTCTTGAGGCACCTACATTTCTTTTAATCAACCTTTCTTGGATTAAATCTCCAGAACAGTGAAGCAAGGACTAAAATAAATTCTCTCATAGTTCAGATAAATTGCCTAATGACTGGGATAATGAATCAGTTTTTTCCTCCTTCCTTTCTGCTCAATAAATACTAATTATATAAGGCAAAGTAGAAGAGCTTTGCATTTCCTCCTAGCAACAAGGAGAATGAGCTTAAATGGACACATTTCTGTCTCTTCCCACTCCAGGAGGACCTGTTCTGGTTTAGGCACTTAAATCAGGGGACTGATGAATAAAAACCAGCACTAACTCAGCATTATTGCTCACTGTCAGATTGAGTTAATATGGCTTGATGGATCGGAGTGAATCTATTGCGCTGAGGTACCAAACGCTGTGTGTATTACTAGCCTGTCTCGAATGTGTTTAAAGTGTATTAGATTGAACTTCTTTCACTGAAACTTAAGATAATGCATGTCTCATATTTATGATGAATTAAGAGCATATAGATGGCAGCGCACAAGAGATCAGTTGACAATGGAGGTCTCTGTGGTGATTCTCTCTACCTGCTGCCCAACCTTGAAGGAATTCAATTCAGAATTAAGACATCCAAATGCAGATGTTTAAACATAGATGGCTGCAGGTATGCTGCTTCTTAAACTTTCATTATCATCAATGGACTATTATTCAACAGAATCAATAGAAACAAAAGAGTGACTCGGGTCACCATAAAATAGGTGGTGTAATCTGGAGCTGGATTGTTGAACACTATCACTAATTATCAACGGTTGAAGCACCCCCATGAGGTGATTATTTGTCCCTTCAGACTGCAGAAAGAGCCTCGACAAATAGATTAGCTCAGAAGACGAATTCTTGCACAGCTGAAATTAGGTGAGATCAATCTCACCAGTTTTATTGCAAGCTTTTATCTCTGACTCCCTCTCATATTCATCCTTTGGCCATCATTTCTGCAGATTTCTCTGCTACATTGTGAATTCTCTGCTAACATTGTCAGCAGTGGTTGAAAAAAAGAATAAATGGGGACATATCCTGATTGTCTTAAATTTTTCTGAAGTTTCTGTAGACTATTTTCAAAAAGGAATAGGTAAACAGGTCTTGGTTTCTCAATGGAGAAATAATTTGATAAAGTGATGTTCTCCTAAAGCGTGTATTTTTGGTTGCTCAGGACAGTAAGACTAGGGAAAAAAAAAAAAAAAATTGAAAGCAAAATGACTTGTAATGATGAATCACAGCTGAGAAGGGGGATATACCAAATCATCCTCTTGGCTGTATTGATTACAGTATACAGACAGCTCAATCTCTGATGTAATGGGAAGCACTGTCCATGGCACTTCCCCAAGGACTAAGAGGCTTTATGTTATTACATGAGTGTCTCCTAAATGAGAATGAGGATTAATTTTCAGAACTCTGAAACAAAAACTAAAAATAAGTTTTGCTTTCTCACACTCAGTTGGATTTATTACACAGTAACTCCCACCACTTTATTCTCCAAATTGCAGCAAATTGGCCCTTTTCTGAGAGTTAGCCTTATGTCATGCAACCCCCAGATAAACTCCTATTTTATTTTGTATTGTTTTTCTAAATTAAAATAACAAATTATACAAATCAAAGTCCTTCCAAAGTGTTCTGTTGAAATATGCACCTAGACATGCTGAGTTGGGAAAAATATGAACTCTTGATCCTTTTCTCAAAATCCAACATAGAGACCTGAAGTCAACAAATTTTGTTTTCAAGCGATATAGGGTTGTGTCTTTACTGTTGGAAAGTGATTGATTAAATTAAATACAGTGTAACTTGAGGTCTAGCCAAATATGAACAAGCACAAATCTTTTCCACAAAGAAATTCTGAGAACCCACAATATCTTTAACAAGGTTAGCGTTCAAATATATACATACCATGTATAGCATTTTCATGCTGATATTCACAATCTCCATTTCCTGTCTTTGTCTTTCTTCTTAATTCATATATAGTTCAGGGGGTGCAATATAATATGATCTATTGAGAGCACTGATTCTCCTGGCAAAATGCTTCAAGCAATATCATTTTCAGTTGGCTTAGCACTACCCATACGAATGTAGGCTGTTAAATTATAGGTTCATATTTAATATTGTTAATGGAAATATATTTTTATGCATGCACATATATGGACCAATGGAACCCAAAACAGAACAAAAGCCGTATGCAAAGGAGAGGACTACTTAGATTAAGCATTTATGTGAGTTAAAATCATTGTATTATCCTGAAACTTTATCATGTTTCTTTTGACTGAGACATGGAATTTTTGCTCCTTGTTGAATGTTTTTGGTAGATGCCTTGTTAGAGAGACTGACAAAGCAGTCTCACACACAGTAAATAAAAAACTCAGAGTAGTTGCCATTTTAATAGACATAGATATTGTTAAAATAAGATACCAAGAGAGCTATGTTACTCTGAGTCTTTCATGAATACTGTGTGAGTTCTCTTTCAGTACTACAGTAAATACAGCTCAAATTCATTCAGCAAGCAACACGAGCTTGATGTTTCTATCACCCCACAGGAACCATGATGAATTTTCAGAATTGCTTATAGCTTTATATATTTATCTTATTGAATCATTCCTTTAAGATATAATTTTAATCTTCATAGGCATCTTCCTGTTTAAGCAGGCTGGCAAACTAAAATGAATGCTTTTTTGGAGAAGAGATCAAGAATACGCTAGGAAATCCCAGGTGAACTTCTGATCATGCATGAGATACTGCATGACTGACAGGTTTGTTCTTTCTTCATGTATGATGCATATAAAAGATCATGTTAGGTGACTTCATGCAGTAGATAAAATTCATTCAGAAGTTAGGAGATACATATCTGTATGAGTTCCTGTATTTATGGCACTGTAATGAGACCAGGCTTAGCTGTGCTTGGTGTGGGCATGGACTTTATATTCTCATTAAAAATCTATCATATTAAAAATGTCCAACTAGGAAAATATATAACATTAAAGTTATGGACTGGCTGACATCTGACAGTTACCATTTAAACCTTAAAACAGTGCCCGCACTGCCACTTTGCATGCATATCATACAGGATGGAGAGAAAGCAACATTCCTGTCTGACTAGTGTTCAAAAATCTTCTAACACAATCCATCTTGAAACCTAGCATGGAAGACCACACGTATGTACAGTAGGACACCTTTTCTCCCTACTTTCAGTGTGCTATGCACTTGTACTCTAAAACAGTCAAAAGTGCTTGCAAGGAAGCTGCCCCTTACATAATTTTTCTTAAAGATAGCTACAGAAAAGGAAGGGATTCTACAGTGATCAGTTTACATTAATTTCACCTTCATTTGAATGCCACAGGAATCCAATATTGCTAGTTAGATTGATGAGTCTCTTAGGAACTTTCTCTTCTGTAACGTCACAAAGACTCGGACTGAATAAGGGAACTGTGGGACAAAAGACTCAGCTAAGTATCTTTATCCTGATACAAATGATCACGCTACTACAATATTTTGGCCTTGCCTATTCACTTACTTAGGTTCTTCAATATCCTAACAACTATCTTCTTTCCCACTCAGATCCCTAAAACCTTTACTTCCAGTCCTTGGTGTAGAAAGCAGGTAATAATTGTAATAGTTTCTCTAAACTTCTGTGAAAAAATCAGGTTTTGCATCTCAGAAGAATCCCAAATCAGAAAGGAAGAAACCAGTGTTTTAAATTTTCCAAGAAATAACTTTCACATGGGCTGTGCTGAACTTTTGTCTGTCATTTATTTCAGGTACCCCACGATATTAATGATAAAGTTGAAATATTTCAGCTTCCAGAACTGACTTGACCTGGCCGTAGGACTTGTGAGAGGATGAACTAAGACTGTAGGAGAGAAAGGAGGAAAGAACAAGCATGACCAGTTTTTTGGGGGTAACTCCAGATTCAGATATCACACTATCGGACAGCTATAAGCTAGAGGAACTCATGAGATATGGCAGTAGCACACAGAATATCAGATAGAGGTGAGAACACAGCAATAAAGGTATGGGTGGTGAGGGGAGTGGCACAGATACAGAAAGAGAGCAAGACCTGGAACAGGGACTGGATGGGTGAGGCTGAGGCGGGAAGGTCCAGGTCAGGAGAGGCTGGAGAAAAGTAGCTAAACCATATTATTATGGTTTTGTCAGTGCACAATGTCTTCGCACACAGATTTGAGAGCTGACTGAACAAGATGGGGTGTGACCATCCCAACACCAAATCCCAGAACTTTTCCAGGTATCTTGGACTCACCAAAAAGGCTCATATTCCCAGCTTGTCCCATACATCTTTCAAAATGTATCTGAGCACCACTGTGAATATCCTACTTGGTTCCTACTAGTGCATCCCCAGACTGCCTGCTGGCATAACAGCTACAAAGACCAACTATACATATGGGTCAATATTCCTGGGTCCAGACATCCTGACATTACGTACTCTGAGTCCAACCTTAGCTACCTTCTCATTGCTGATAATGAGCTGCCTTATCAGGGAGCACACCTGACAGTCTGTCCCCCAGGCTATGCATCCTCTCCCTTTATATGAAGACTCCCTTTAATTCTCAAAAGACATATTTTCCTTTAATAAGGAGTAAACAAAGGTCTTGCTGCTGATATATCTTGCTGTCTGAATATTGGTAGCATTCATCAGAAACATTTTCTGGAATCTGGTGCCAAATTAGAGAGGTAGGGAAAGATCTGTCCTAAATTATAACACTGCACTCCTCCAGACTGTGCAAAAATGCCCAGAACATAGCCAGAATGCGTGACCACCTATCTAGGGAGATGCTCATTTGCTATTAATGAAAAGGATTTCAAAAGATCATGAAATAAGCATCTAATTATCTAAAATTAGGGGCTGCCTACTTATGAACAGAACTAAGAAATTTTAAGAAATGGTTTTATTATAGAAGTTCTGCTTGAAAGAGATATGTTCAAAGTTTTGCCCACAAGTCATCTGAGATAAATGAATGAAATGATATCTATTATTTAATCAAACTAAACATCCCCTATAAAACCAGGTGCACTGCCAAAAGAGACTGTATACACCTACAACACATCTGCACCAGTTTCTCCATATGAAAATAGAAACATGTGGGCAGCGTTACATAATTAATTCTGTAGCTACTTCTCAAATTTCAGTAGTAATCTACGAAGATCTATGAACAATAGCTGACCTTCTTATATGTTAACATGTACAATAACATACTGTATTTTATAGAACCTTTTCTCCAAACCTTATAAACCTATAAAATCTTTATGCATATCATCAGTTTGATAGACTGAGGAGGGGATAAAGAATCATTGTTTCCAGAGAATCATCATCTCAAGAATAACAATGTTCTGTCAATCACCAGGGCATGCCATTTACTTTTAACACTGTAATTTTGTTTTTTAATCATGTGCCAAAGAAGATAAAAATACTCAGGGTAGAATTAGAATCACTGAATTACAGAACGGATGGCATTGGAAGGGACCTGTGGAGACTGTCTAGTCTAACACCCAGTCAAAGTAGGGTCAACTAGTGCAGGTAACTCAGGACTATGTCCAGTTTGGCTTTGAATATTTCCAAGAATGAAGCTTCCGTCACCTCTCTGGGCAACTTGTTCCAGTGTTTGACCACTCTCACTATAAAAAGTTTTTTCTTATGTTGAAACAGCTTTTTCTGTCAGCAGGCACCAATGAGAACAGTCTACCGCCCTCTTCTTCATTCCCTCCCAGGTATTTATATGCATTGATAAGATCCCTCTGAGCCTTCTTTTCTCCAAGCTGAGGAGTCCCAGCTCTCTCAGACTCTCCTCTCCATCTGACAGATGCTCCAAGCCCTTAATCATCTTTGTGACCCTTCACTGGACTTGCTCCATTAAGTCCATGTCTCTCTTGTACTAGGGAGCCCAGAACTGGACACAGCACTCCAGGTGTGGCCTCACCAGTGCTGAGTAGAGGGGAGCAATTGCCACTCTCAACCTGCCAGCAGTGCTCTTCCCAGAGCAGCCCCAGATGCTCTTGGCCTTAACCACACATGTTCATTACTGGTTCATGATCAGCTACTTGTCCACCAGGACCCCCAGTCATGACATTCCGATAGGCCCATTTCTCCAGTCTGCTGAGGTCCATCTGAAGGGCAGCACAGCCACCTGGTGAACCAACCACTCTTCCCAGTTTTGTATTGTCTGCAAACTTGCAGAGGGTGCAGTCTGCTACACCATTTACGTCATTAATGAAGATATTAAAATAAATTCCTCAAAAATAGGCTTGGTAAGGGCTTAAAGAACTAACATTTCTAATAGTTGATTGTTTCATCTCCTTTAAAGACTCCAGCTTCATCACTGTCATCACTGTAATAGTGATAGTTAGCAGTGTAGAAATGTTACTTCTATACATACAAAATGGTGATGTAGTATGGTTGCAAACGAAATCATGACACTAACCTGTGTGACCACAAAAATGAAGAATGTGTGTACGAGATCATTCATCTCCCTAAGATTAACTTAACAATATGAAGAAGGAAACTGCCTTGTCTTCTGGAATGTGAGAATACTACTTATCTATAACATATCTTCTGAATGGGCTGAGGAAAAGGAATTGTACATGTTGAACCGTATATTACAAATTGGTGTTCATGGATTAGTCTTCAGGCCTATTCTTTTAGGAACAGTCCCTAAAAAAGTTGCTTTGTATATGTTCCACATTAAATATTTATTCAGATACACATTTAAATGTGTTATCACACAGTTAAATTAACCAAATAATAATTTTAAATAACATCCATGAAAAATATGTGACATACCACCGAAATGATCCATTGAGAAATATAATTTTACTTTAAAAATTCAAACGTACTTTGAACAAACGGCACCATTCAAATACTATTTCATGCAATTAAATATCTCCTCGATGGTATCCGTATGACCCCTTTAGCAGCTATCTTCTTGGTGATGTGTTAGAAACCACCAGTGTTTATGGGTAAGAACCAGGAGGAAGGCCAACAGGGCAGATATCATAGTGGGAGTCTGTTATAGACCACCCAACCAGGATGAGGAGGCAGATGAAATATTCTATAAGCAGATGGGAGAAGTCTCACAATCACTAGCCCTTGTTCTCGTGGGGGACTTCAGCTTGCCAGATGTCTGCTGGAAATACAATACAGCAGAGATGAAACAGTCTAGGAGGTTCCTGGAGTGTGTGGAAGATGATAACTTCCTCACACAGCTGGGGACGGAGGCAACCAGGGAAGGCTCCTCGCTGGACCTGTTGTTTGTGAACAGAGAAGGACTTGTGGGTGATGTGATGGTTGGAAGCTGTCTTGGGCATAGATATCATGCAATGATAGAGTTTTCGATTCTTGGAGAAGTAAGGAGGGGGGTCAGCAGAACTGCCACCTTGGACTTCCGGAGGGCAGACTTTGGCCTGTTTAGGAGCCTGGTTGACAGAGTCCCTTGGGAGGCAGCCCTGAAGGGGAAAGGAGTCCAGGAAGGCTGGACATTGTTCAAGAAGGAAATCTTAAAGGTACAGGAGCAGGCTGTCTCTATGTGCTGAAAACAAGCTGGAAGGGAAGAAGACCGGTCTGGCTGAGCAGAGATCTTTGGCTGAAACTCAGGAAAAAAAGGAGAGTTTATGACCTTTGGAGGAAGGAGCAGGCCACTCAGGAGGACTACAAGGATGTCGTGAGGTTGTGCAGGGAGAAAATTAGAAGGGCCAAAGCTCAACTAGAACTTAATCTGGCTACTGCTGTGAAAGACAACAAGAAGTGTTTCTACAAATAGATTAGCAACAAAAGGAGGGCTAAGGAAAATCTTCCTCCTCTATTGGATGTGGGGGGAAACATAGCATCAAGGGACGAGGAAAAGGCTGAGGTGCTAAATGCCTTCTTTGCCTCTGTCTTTAACAGCAAGGGAAGTTGTTCTCTGGGCATCCAGCCCCCTGAGCAGGAAGACAGGGACGGGGAGTAGAATGAAGACCCCGTAGTCCAAGGGGAAATGGTCAGTGACCTGCTACGCCATTTAGACACACACAAGTCTATGGGGCCGGATGGGATCCACCCAAGGGTGCTGAGGGAGCCGGCGGATGCACTCACCAAGCCACTCTCCATCATTTATCAGCAGTCCTGGCTAACTGGGGAGGTCCCAGTTGACTGGAGGCTGGCAAATGTGATGCCCATCTACAAGAAGGGCCGGAAGGAGGATGCAGGGAACTACAGGCCTGTCAGCCTGACCTCAGTGCTGGGGAAGGTTATGGAGCAGATCATCTTGCATGCCATCACGCAGCATGTACAGGACAACCAGGCAATCAGGCCAATCAGCATGGGTTTATGAAAGGCAGGTCCTGCTTGACTAACCTGATCTCCTTCTATGACATGGTGACCTGCTTAGTGGATGAAGAAAAGGCTGTGGATGTTGTCTACCTAGACTTCAGCAAAGTCTTTGACACTGTCTCCCACAGCATCCTCCTGGAGAAACTGGCGGCTCATGGCTTGGATGGATGTACTCTTCACTGGGTACAAAACTGTCTGGCTGGCTGGGCCCAAAGAGTTGTGGTGAATGGAGTTAAATCCAGTTGGCAGCCAGTCACAAGTGGTGTTCCCCAGGGCTCAGTATTGGGGACAGTTCTCTTTAATATCTTTCTCAATGATCTGGACGAGGGGATCGAGTGCACCCTCAGTGAGTTTGCAGATGACACCAAGTTGGGCAGGAGTGTGGATCTGTTTGAGGGAAGGAAGGTGCTACAGAGGGATCTGGACAGGCTGGATCGATGGGCTGAGGCCAATGGTATGAGGTTCAACAAGGCCAAGTGCTGGGTCCTGCACTTGGGTCACAACAACCCCAGGCAATGCTACAGGCTTGGGAGGGAGTGGCTGGAAAGCTGCCTGGCAGAAAAGGACCTGGGGGTGTTTGTCGACAGCCGGCTGAATATGAGCCAGCAGTGTGCCCAGGTGGCCAAGAAGGCCAATGGCATCCTGGCCTGTATCAGAAATAGTGTGGCGAGCAGGACTAGGGAAGGGATCGTCCCCCTGTACTCGGCCCTGGTGAGGCCGCACCTCGAGTACTGTGTTCAGTTTTGGGCCCCTCACTACAAGAAAGACATTGAGGTGCCGGAGCGTGTCCAAAGAAGAACAACAAAGCTGGTGAAGGGTCTAGAGCACAAGTCCTATGAGGAGCAGCTGAGGGAACTGGGGTTGTTTAGCCTGGAGAAAAGGAGGCTGAGGGAAGACCTTCTCGCACTCTACAACTACCTGAAAGGAAGTTGTAGTGAGGTGGGTGTCGGTCTCTTCTCCCAAGTAACAAGCGATAGGACAAGAGGAAATGGCCTCAAGTTGCTCCAGGGGAGGTTTAGATTGGATATCAGGAACAATTTCTTCACCGAAAGGGTTATCAGGCACTGGAACAGGCTTCCCAGGGAAGTGGTTGAGTCACCATCCCTGGAGGTATTTAAAAGATGTGTAGATGTAGTGCTTACGGACATGGTTTAGTGGTGGACTTGGCAGTGACAGGTTAACGGTTGGACCTGATGATCTTAAAGGTCTCTTCCAACCAAAATGATTCTATGATTCTATGGAAGAGCTGCTATGGCCAGGCTTCCTAGCAGGACTTCATAAGTCCTGTGAATGTATCAGCACTTCAGACATAAATGGGATATTTTTTAATATGTATTACTAGGTATTATTACGTTCCAGAAAACTACAGAATGGTAACATAATGGTTGACTGTGCATTATTTGTTTAACACCTTCTTTTCTAGAGAAAGACCTTGGAATGCTTAGTTCAGATTTTGTCATTTTCTGCATCATACATAGTTTTTCAGTTCAATTATAATTGTTAATTTTTGTGAAAACAGGAAACTTCAGGTTGGGCAATTAATAGGCATTTCAATTTCATCACACTGAAAAACATAAATTAATGGCTAACTTTTGCAAAGAATGAAGGTCAAGATTTTGATAAGTAACTAGGATTGAATTCTTTGAAAGTATATTAGGTGTTTATTTTCACTGAAATAATTTGTTGGCTGAAGAGCTTTGATCATCTTTGTGGCACCTTTTTTAATTGTCTGATTTTTTATATCATAAAGGAATCCAGCAATCAGATGAAAAATGCTCTGTAATTTAAAAAAAAAAAGTTTTTGAAACTGAATATTGAAACTGAAACTGGTACAAACAAGATATTTAATTACTTAAGAAAATCTCCTTAAAAAAAAAAGTTCAGGAAACACATTTTACTTTGCAAAATATCATTGATGGAGTTGGATTGAACTATTATTGGTTAAAATAGTCTTGTGCAGTATTTCCACATTACGAATTGAGATCCACAGGCTTTGCTTCCCATCAGGTATTCGTTTACTCTGCCGTTTTTATCCCTAGGTTATCATTGTCTGGCCACACAAGGCTTCTGCGACTCACATTTTCATACATAGTAGCACTGATAAAATGAAATATATTTCTGAATGCCATAATCCATCAAAAAGTGCCATAGATTTCAAATTTCAAATACCTCCACAATTACAATCGATAACCGTTGTTGCACTGTTATGAGACCAGAAATGCTTATAGAAAGAGCTAATTTTCCACTTAATGCTTTAGAGAAAATAATTATTTTAGTTTTCCAAGGCTCAAGTATTTTTGAATACTTTTCAGATTTTTTTCATACTCAGGTTATAGGAATAAAACTTGCCATCATTCCTTGACGTTCATGTTTCATACTAAGGTTTTAAAAATGATCAATAACATTATAAAATAAACAAAAAAACTAACTTCACCATTGCAAGTCTATTAGTTAGTTCTATAGTGAGTTAGTCATTTATGATCTAAGAGCAGCATGATTTCAAAATTGAAAGGCAGACATACAGGAAAATTCACTGTATAACCAAAATTCCCTTCTCTCAGTGCTCATTTCTCATTTTTCCCCTAGTACTACCGGCTAAGTAGATAAAAATCACTCTGGATCAAGCAGGAATCACATCCCTGCTATTAAAGACAGAAAAATTAATAACATCTTTTCTTCTTCCTGAAAATGGCTTTACCTTTCCTTCTCTCAACCCAAGTTGATGTCTTCTCTTTCTCCTAGAACTGTTCAAATAACTTTTCCAGGTCTTATTCCCCATTCTTTATGTATTGCTTAGCACACTGTTATCAGCAATAGATTTCAATATCCACATACTAGATGCCACCTGCCATTGAAACCCCAGACGTCTGTCCTTTGCGTTATTGCAATTATGCATGTTGTCCTTTGACTATTTGGGGATAGAATTTCTAGAGATTTCTTCCCCCAAAAGAGCTGAATAATATGTCTCGAGCACCCTGAAGAAACTTGAGAAAGTAAATAACACTGTCTGGTTACCCAGTAATTACCAATATTTCCCCACTTGCAAAAAAAAAAAAAAAAAAAAAAGAGGGGAAAAAAAGGCTTTCTTGTGTTGGAATGGGCAAAATAACTAATCACTATGTGTCTCTGTTAGACTGTTCCCCACTTCTATTCTGTAGTCTATGATAGAGGAGTCCAGCTGTTGGAAAAGGTTGGTCTCTTGCACCAGCCATGATGTTACCATCATCACCACTTGTCTTTACTTCTGCACTTATCACCCTTCTCCTCTGCCCACCTTTTCCAGCAAACCCAGCAGGGTTTCTTCTCCTGCAAAGGACCCAGGGGTCCTGACTAAATTCTTAACATGACAGGGAAAAGAAACTAGTGTGTCCTTCCCATTTTCTCAATTTTGCTCTTTTTAAACTCGATCATGTCACAGGCTGCACCACGGTTAAATGGTCGTTCAGCCAGGTACACTGAACTGAGCTCTCCCTCCACAGATTTTCAGTTCTGAATAAAAACTCTAGCATCAAAACGTATTGGAATGCTAACAATGCCTCAAATCCTTACATAACTGACAGCAAATGAGGATTAGCCTGCCCTGGCAGCTACCTTTACTTGCTAGTAGATGCTGGCAGAACACTTTTTCCCTGGGGAGGTTTCTCTCCATCTGCAGTTTTAAATAGCTGTGGATTCCTCTTTTGATCCGTTTATCAACAAAGGTCAAAAGCAAATTCTTTGTTTAAGGTTTCAAGCCTGTGTCCTAGTAGGCAAAAGAGGAAGTTACAGGACTCCGTCCTGCAAGCAGAGGGACCTTATCACTGGGCAGCGGAAATATGCTCACATATCCTTACTGTCTCTCACACTATAGGTTCTTGCTTTTTTGTCCAACCAGTGGCACAACTTCTTCACAAAGAATGGTTACGGTTCTGTTCTCACATCTTCTCAGTCTTACTTATGGCCTGGCAATGAGGATATTCTACTAGAAAATTGAAGTAGGATGTTCATAATGCTGGGAAGGGCAGAGAATCAGTTATTCATATTCTAAAGGTGCGCACATACCTCTAAACCCAATTGTAACCCTTAGCCTGGGCACTCTTGTGCCCAACTCCTCTGTAATACACGGATGGATCTTTTCCCCGCCCCACCTAGCATCCTCCTGAAGGACAAACAGAGCGTTGTGCGTACTGCGTTGGACTCTGCGCTGGGGTTACGTGCTAAATGTGGATTTTTCCTATTGTGGAGCTAAAGACAGCCAACCCTAGCAGATGGTTCAGCTGAGTCAAGATAGGACAAGTAAGAAAATTACTGTGAAACTGTTCTTCCTTATACCTTTTACCTCCTTACTGCTTCCTCATTTAGAGGCATTATGAATTTCAGGGTGAGCCGTTTCTTCTCCTTCCAGATAAACATCAAGGTAAATTTACAGCTCTGGCATTAACTGTATCTTTACATGTATATACTACAATACTACAATATCAGCTGTGTTGAGACTGTGATGACTGATTCTATGTTTATAACATTCTAGCTGACAGATAATACAATTGAACAGATTGGAAAGATATTGTGCCCTTAACAGTCTGGCTTCTGCAATAAAATGATACATTAGATAAGTGACACACTATGTTTTGCACTGATGTCTCAGCACAGTTTTATATTTTCAGCATTATCGTTAGCTAAGCAGCCTTTACAGTATGTCATTATTTACACTCATGCAGTATCTTCAAGGGTAGCATCCAAGAGCAGATGTCAGACATTCTAGCCTTGTAACAAAAGCCTCTAGCCTATGATAACCACATAAAAGGAAATGTTCTTAAGAAGGCTGTCAGGTCCTTGCCCTTCTGGAGCCTGAGAGCTACACGGCACCCAGTGGAGTCAATGGAAATCTTTTCATTAACTTCAGTGAGCTTTGGATTAGTACTTCAAGTTTCTGTAGTAGTCTTGATCAGCCACTGTACAAATGTTAATGAGATGAGTTGAACAATGCCCTTAGAAGCTAGAAAGACAGAAGAGATTGTTTCATCCATCCATTTCTGACAAGGGTGAAGGGCCATGATGGAGGAACGTAAAGAGATACCACACAGTGTCTCAGAATGGGAAATGAAAATGCTCATTATAATCTTTAAAAATCCAGAGGGATTTAGATGGGTGAGTTTCTATTGGCTCCCTAATAATTCCTCTTAGGGATAAATCCATAAGAGGAATTAGAAGGGAGATAATGACTGAGGTTGATATACATTTGCTGAAACTTCTTTCCTGTCTATCAGAACCATGCCTATAGGCTTTTAAGCATTTCAGTGCCACTCCTTAAGTAGAAAACCACCAATGAATACTTAAAAGTAGCTAAAGTGATCACAGCTGACCACTTTAAAGTCTAAAAACCCCCTGTTTTCTCACAATGCTAACTCATTGCCACAGCAAATTCTGGATAATAAAGATATAAAAACAGGTTCAAAAGCAATTAGACATATTTTTGGAAGAAATGTTCATCTAGCAGTATTAAAAATAATGGTGTGGATACAACTGAGCCTCGTGAAGTTTCTATGAAAAATGTTCGTGGGAGGACATACTTAGGAATACTACTTCCTAAGCACCCATTCTTGGCCTCTATCATAGATAGTGGCTTAGATAAGCTAGATGTCTTGGTTTTCAGTGTGAACCCAAAATTGCCTGCTACTAGGCCAAACAGTGCATTTTACAGGTTGTGATTGTCAGGTAGAGAGACAGAAAATAAGGAAGATGGAACAAAGACATATAAAGACATAAACAGTTGTGCATTAGATGGAGGTGTCTCACAGACATACATAGAATCATAGAATCATAGAATTGTTCTGGTTGGAAGAGACCTCCAAGATCACCGGGTCCAACCATTAACCTATCACTACCAAGTCCCCCACTAAATCATATCCCTTAGGGCCTCATCTAAACGCCTTTTGAATACCCCCAGAGATGGGGACTCCACCACCTCCCTGGGCAGCCTGTTCCAATGCCTGACAACCCTTTCGGTAAAGAAGTTTTTACGAATGTCCAATCTAAACCTCCCCTGGCGCAACTTGAGGCCATTTCCTCTTGTTTTGTTGTCTGTTACTAGGGAGAAGAGACCAACCCCCATCTCTCTACAACCTCCTTTCAGGTAGTTGTAGAGAGCAATAAGGTCTCCCCTCAGCCTCCTTTTCTCCAGGCTAAACAGCCCCAGTTCCCTCAGCCGCTCCTCATAGGACTTGTGTTCCAGACCCTTCACCAGCCTCGTTGCCCGTCTCTGGACACGCTCCAGCACCTCAATGTCTTTCTTGTAGTGAGGGGCCCAAAACTGAACACAGTACTCGAGGTGCGGCCTCACCAGGGCCGAGTACAGCGGGACGATCACCTCCCTACTCCTGCTGGCCACACTATTTCTGATACAGGCCAGGATGCCGTTGGCCTTCTTGGCCACCTGGGCACACTGCTGGCTCATATTCAGCCGGCCGTCAACCAACACCCCCAGGTCCTTTTCCGCCGGGCAGCTTTCCAGCCACTCCCTCCCAAGCCTGTAGCGTTGCCTGGGGTTGTTGTGACCCAAGTGCAGGACCTGGCACTTGGCCTTGTTGAACCTCATACAATTGGCCTCGGCCCATCGATCCAGCCTGTCCAGGTCCCGCTGTAGCGCCTGCCTGCCCTCCAGCAGATCAACACTCCCGATCATAGTTCGTGTTACTCATTTGCAAAAGAAAAAAATACTATGAAAAGATAGTAAAAAACAGCCTACTGAAAGTAATAAAACTTAACTAGAATTAACATTAGGTTTAAGGAAAATAGTCCCATATGTCTAGATTTGGTAAGGTTTTGTCCATTATGTCCCAGGGGTCGGTACTGGGCTCAGTCTTGTTCAATTTGTTCATCAGTGACCTGGATGAAGGGACAGAGTGCACCCTCAGCAAGTTTGCTGCTGACAAGAAACTGGGAGGTCTGGCTGATACACCAGAAGGCTGCGTCGCCATTCAGCGAGACCTGGACAGGCTGGAGCGTTGGGCAGAGAAGAACCTCATGAGGTTCAATGCGGGCAAGTGCAGGGTCCTGCACCTGCACAGGAACAACCCCATGCACCGGTACAGGTTAGGGGTTTGCCTCCTGGAAAGCAGCTCTGCGGAGAAGGACCTGGGAGTCCTGGGGGACAAGAAGTTCACCATGAGCCAGCAATGTGCCCTTGCGGCCAGGAAGGCCAATGGCATCCTGAGGTGCAGTAAGAAGAGTGTGGCCAGCAGGTCGAGGGGGGTTCTTCTCCCCCTCTACACTGCCCTGGTGAGGCCCCATCTGGAGTACCGTGCCCAGTTCTGGGCTCCCCAGTTCAAGAAAGATGAGGAACTACTGGAGAGAGTCCAGCGGAGGGCTACGAAGATGATTAAGGGACTGGAGCATCTCTCCTACGGGGAAAGGCTGAGGGAGCTGGGGCTGTTCAGCCTGAGGAAGAGAAGACTGAGAGGTGACCTCATCAACACTTACCAATGTCTCAAGGTCGGGTGTCAAGAGGATGGGGCCAGACTCTTTTCAGTGTTGCCCAGTGACAGGACAAGGGGCAACGGGCACAAACTGGAACACAGGAAGTTCCACCTGAATGTGAGGAAAAACTTCTTCACTGTGAGGGTGACAGAGCCCCGGCACAGGCTGCCCAGGGAGGGTGTGGAGTCTCCTTCTCTGGAGATATTCAAAACCCGCCTGGACGCAGTCCTGTGCAGCCTGCTCTAGGTGACCCTGCTCTGGCAGGGGGGTTGGACTAGATGATCTCCAGAGGTCCCTTCCAACCCCCACCATTCTGTGGCTCTGTGATTCTATGTTGTCATTTGCCAAGATCATATGTCTTGGAATATGTATATTGTTTATATTACAAATTACAGATTTATATTACAAATTACAAATTGCCATGTCCCTCCTCCCAGTAGGAAAGCCTAGATGGAAGAAGTTTGTTACTGTTCTCATGTTAAAACTTTCTGTGTAAAAACAGAAAAATGTCATGACACCTATTAACTGTGTGAACCCTCAAATCATTTCCTAACATAAAAAGAAAGGACACTTGAGAAAATACAAAAACCTTCAGACTATTATAACATGAAGTAACCAAAATCTTTCACGTTTGTTTATCTGTACATTCTCAAACAGAATTTTTTCCAATACATTGTATATTTTACAGTGTATTATACAAAAAATAAGCAATTGGAACAATCTCTGTCAAAATTTTGACAAAGTGAAATCATACATCGCATTTTTGAGCAAGATATGATCAAGAAAGCTTAATTTAATGGAAGAATGACTGGATGAAATTCTGATATTATTACACATAATACTAGACTGGATTAATTCTACCATTCTTTTTTGCTATAAAATTTATTAACTGATGAAATTTCATATTTCAGGTTTAGTTGGAATGTGATAGACTTCACACATGAAAATTAATTTGGAAATTTAAACATATGGAATCTGACATACCTTATTGAAAATCAATAAAGCTACATAAGGAATTTAAGAGCACTGTTTTAGTTCCAACTAGTCCCTTGATTTCCTGACAACTATTAAGAAATGAAATTCCTACTAAAGGGAAAACTATTGCTTACTTCAGTGCAGCCAGAATTGCAGTGTATCTGCTGCACTGGATTGTGCAATTGTATGTGTATTTCCTTGTTTATAAAATAGTCATATTTCTACTTTTTTCCCCCTGCGCCTTCTAATATTTTGCATATCAAAATCAGTTGCATCTTTTAGGCCACTTCTCACATTTCAAGCTCATAAGTAAAATATGGTCACAGGTCCCTGGTTAGTATCAGCACCAAAATACCCATTTTTCAAAGACATTTAATTAAGAAACATAAAATATTTTTCCCTGGAATAATTTATTGCCCACCTTAACATACTTATGACCATAATTACAAACATAACAGCTTGATAACGATCCCAGGTGTTTCATTCAATCTTTTATTTCTTTGTGTATTAATTTGTCCTCATTTTGTGACTTATCATGAAGGTTTTTGCCATCATTCCAAATTAAATCAGTTTTAGAGCCATATAATTTGCTCTTGCTCTTCTATTGACCTTGAAAATTTCTCCATAAGTCTCAAAATAAATTGTCCTTTACATTATTGATACCCAGTCAAACATCTGTTTTGAATGCTCTCTTTACACACCTAATCAGTTTCTGGTGGTCATTTGTTTACACATTCCATTCGGAATAGCAAGAGCAAAATGATATACTGGACATCAACCCCGCTTTAACACCCAAATGCTGCAACCTGTTGGTCATCTGTTCATGGATGATAGCTAAGTTAGGATTTACTTTCTTTAGCCATGAATTTGGAAGATTAACCAAAACTCTACTTTAAGCAATGACTCATATCATAGGACTGTCTCTTCTCTATGCCACAAACTTTCTATTCATCTGCCTGTGATAGAGAGCAAAACCTGACATGAAACCCTGCCATAATTCAAGACAGGAATTCTTCCTTAGGAAAGACCTTCCTCTTAAAAATTGGATATAGCAGCAACGCATGTCCAATCAATGTAACATAAATATGCTGTTCTGCTCTTGTTGCACAGATAGTTATTGGGGAATTTTATAGGAAGTCAAGTATAAGGAATAAGCAATTTGGCCTACAAGCTCCTTCATGCTGTGACTGCTATGTGGGCAACTTTGTTTCCGTCTGCATCTTGCAGGAAGACAAAGGTCTGTGGTGGGTTTGAGTCTGGTTGGCAGCCAGACCCCCACCCAGTTGCTCTCTCACTCCCTCTCCTCAACAGGATGGGGCCAGAAAATAAGATGGAAAGCTCATGGGTCAAAATAAAGACAAGGAAATCACTTACGAATTACCATCATGGGCAAAACAGACTCAGCTTGGGAAAAAATAAATTAATTTATTGCCAATTAAAAATATAGAAGGATGGTGAGAAACAAAGACAAAAACTAAAGCACCTCCCCCCCCCTTTCCCAGGCTCAATTTCACTCCTTCATTCCTGACTCCTCTATGGCATTCCCCCAATGCCAAGTGGCGCAGGGGGATGGGGAATGGGGGTTGTGGTCAGTCCATAACTGCTCCTCTCTGCCACTCCTTCCCTCTCACACTCTTCCCCTGTCCCAGTCTTTCAGTGTAAACCTGCTCCAGCATGGGTCCTCCACAGGCTGCAGTTTCTGCCAGAAGCCTGCTCCAGCATGGTATCTCCATGGGCTGCAGCTTCCTTCAGGGCACACCCACAGACAGCACGGTCCTCTCCACGGGCTGCAGCGGAATCTCTGCTCCGGGGAGAACCTCTTCCCCTCCTTCTTCACTGACCTTGGTGTCTGCAGGACTGTTTCTACTCTCTTTTTTTCCCTCGTCCTCTGTCTGTGCAGTGCTTTGCTCTTTCAGAACTATGTCACCCCAGAGGTACCACCTTGGCTGTGGGGCTCAGCCGTGCCCTGCGGTGGGTGGGGTGGAGCCGGCTGTGTCCAGCACAGGGCAGTCCCAGCCCCTCCTCACAGAAGCCGCCCTGCAGCCCCCGCTGCCGGCGCCTGGGCACCTGCACCCGGTACAGTATCTCTGGAGAACTCTGTCTACAACCAGCAGCTGGTAACACAGACACCCTCTTCAGACTGGCAAAAGCCACTTCCTTGGCTAGCAGAGGTATACCTTCGAGGGCTACGTTTCTTTTAGACATCTTAATGATTTTCTGTCTCTATGGATACAGTGTGCCTACAACTCACTGGTGCCCTTCCAACCCAAACTATTCTATGATTCTATGACTATTCTTGAGGATTTGAGGACTGCTAGGACTGTACAGGACCACCTGAGCAAGTGGGGCAAAATCATCCTTGCCAACTGGCTGGCCAACCTGCTGAGGAGAGCTTTCAACTAGGAAAGATGGAGGAGGGAGATGATGATTAACAACCAGATGAGGAAGTGGTAGACTGGGGTGGCAAGGAAAGAATACAGGGTGATGTGGACAGGTGAGATGTGGCAATCATCAAAACAGGGTTGAAAAGAGACTGAAGTATATGACAAATAAGGGAGTGATGAGAGGGCAGCACTACAGGAGAAGCTCTCACACTTCTGGGAAATCAGCACAATATGGGCTGTACACTAATGCATGTAGCATGGGGAACAAACAGGAGGAATTAGAGGTCTGTGTGCAGTCTCATTGGGATCAAGGAGACATGATGGAGTAGCTCACGTTGCCATGGATGGATACAGATGCTTTAGGAAGGATAGGCTAAGGTGGCAGGAAGTGGAGAGTCACCATTTATGTTAGAGAGCAGCAGGAATGCATGGAGCTCTGCGTGGGAAGAAATGATAACCCAGCCAAGACCTAACTGATTGCGATTAAGAGGACAGACCAATCTGGGCAACATTGTGGTGGGTGTCTGCTACAGATCACTTTATCAGGAAGAAGTATATGCGGTCTTCTTCAGACAACTGGAAGAAGTTTCACATTCACAGACCTTGGTCCTCATGAGGGACTTTAATCACCCCAATGTCTGCAGGAATAGCAACACAGCAGGGCAGAAGCAATCCAGGAGATTTTTGGACCGCATTGATAACAACTTTCTACCAGAGGTGATCGAGGAGTCCATAAGGAGAGGTGCTCTACTGGACCTGATTCATACAAACAAAGAAGAATTAGTGGGGGGTGTGAAGGTTGGGGGCAGCCTTGGCTTCAATGACCATGAGATGGTGGAGATTAGGATCCTGATGTGAGCAAACAAGGCAAAAAGCAGGATCACAGCCCAGAACTTCAGGAGGGAAGACTGGCCTGCTCAGGCACCTGTCTGGGAGAATCTCATGTGATATGGTCCCTGAGAAATGAAAGGTCCAGGAGATCTGGTTGACTTTTAAGGGTCATCTCCTCCAAGCCCAAGAATGTTCAATCCTGGGAAGTGGGAATAGAAGCAAATGCAGCAGGAAGCCTCCATGGGTGCACAAGGAGCTCCTCACTAAACTCCAACATAAAAAGGAGGCATACAGCCGTTGGAAGCAGGGGCAGATCACTAAGTAGGAATACAGAGACACTGCTGGAGCATGCAGTGATGACAGTAGGAAAGCTGAAGCCCATCTGGAGTTAAATCTTGCCAATGTTATTGTGAGGCCACTTTTAATTCTCTTTAAAAGGTCATGGTGACTATGGGAGGTTCCTGAGAACTGAAGGAGAGCAAATGTCACTCCTATCTTCAAGAAGGGCAAGAGGGAGGATCCACAGAATTAAAGGACAGTCAGTCTCACTTCAATACCTCAGAAGGTGATGGAGAAAACCTTCCTGGAAACCACTTCCAAACATGTGAAGGATAGAAAAGTGACAAGGAGTAGTCGGCATGGATTTGTACAGGGAAATCAGGCGTGACCAACCTCATAGCCGTCCACAGTGAGATGACTGGCTCAGTAGATAAGGGTAGGGCAGTGACTGTTGCTTATCTTGACTTTAGTGAAGCTGTTGACACTGTCTCCATCACATCCTCATAGACAAACTGATGAGACATAGGCTAGAGAAATGGACAGTGAGGTGGACTGAAAACTGTCTGCGCTGCTGGGCTCAAAGGGCTTGTGATCAGTGACATGAAGTTGAGCAGGAGGCCAGTCACTAGTGGTGTACCCCGTGGGTCGATATTGGGTCCACTACTGTTTTACATCTTCATTAATGACCTAAATGGTGTAGCAGACTGCACCCTCTGCAAGTCTGCAGACAATTCGAAACTGGGAAGAGTGGTTGGTTCACCAGGTGGCTGTGCGGCCCTTCAGATGGACCTTGATAGGCTGGAGAAATGAGCCTACCAGAATGTCATGAAGTTCTATAAATGGAAGTGAAGAATCCTGCACCTGTGGAGGAATAACCCCAGGCACCAGTATCGACTGGGGGCCAACCAGCTGGAAAGTAGCTTTGCAGAGAACATCCTGCGCCAAGTTGTCCACGAGCCTGCAATGCACACTTGCAGTAAAGAAGGCCAACAGCATCCTGGGCTGCATTAGAAAGTGTTGCCAGCAGGTCGAAGATGATCCTTCCCATCTACTCAGCACTGGTGAGACAACATCTGGAGGGCTGTGTGCAGTTCTGGGCTCCCGAGTGCAAGAGAGACATGGACATAATGGGTCTTCATTTCCATGGAACATTACTGCTACAAGTTGCCTTCTCTAAAAACAATCAAAAACCTCTTCATCTCTGTAATCCTATACTTCCCTAACTGGTGATATTCCAATGCAAATTCAGTTTGATGACTTTTCTCAGGCTTCAGTCCTTTTCTTTCTTATATACACTTCTGTGACTATGGTTAACAAATTCTACCATTAAATTTACAGCTCTGTTGTGCTTTTCCATTAGCATGTGCCTTCTAATTTTAACTGCATCATAAGTCCTTTGTATGTCAGACATCCTGACTGCTGGTGCATTTATCTGAGCACTGGAAATTCCTAACATTGAATTACAGTCTTCCACAAATCATGCATCACAAGAAAGCTTCAGGTTTGATAAATTTTACCAATTCTATAACCCTAGCATGCTCCTAACTTATGATAGAAGCTATACATGAGAGCTTTCAACACATTATTAGTAAAGGACGCATGCAGAACAAGGTACTTTCCTCTGATCTGCTGCAAGGATTTATGCTTCTACCTCCACTAGTTACAAGGTTTTCTGTATCACACTAATAAAAAATAAAGACTGGTATGATTCAAATTTGCTATGGGCAAATCATGTCAATTAAGGCTTGATGAATCTTGCCTAGGATATCAAGGAAACTGTAACAAATTTATAAATGGCAAATGTGTGTGATCTTAACACAGTGTTAACCCAGAGAAAGTATTGAAATCTTTTACTCAGAAGACAGCATTCAAGCAGCAATCTTGAGAAAGGCAAACCAATGAACTTTAATTCTGATTAAATGTCATTATTTGCCTCTCCTCACGTAAGTTCAGCACATCTTCTTTTCAAGATCATTATATCTTGGCCTCTACACCACACATTAAAAGAAAACACTCATTCTGATGATTCAGATGTACTTTATAACTTTGTCTCATCCATGATGCTGTTGCTTTGAAGATACATCAATGATGAAGTGGTGCTAAACCGAACAGTTGCAACTTCTTACACTGTGATCTAGCTTCTTTTGTTCTCTGATTTTCTGTATTACTTCTCTGTGGCTACTGCAAAGGATGAGCTGTATGAGTGTTGTTAAGTCGGGTAGAAAAAAGAGATAGTGGAAAAGAACAGATGTCCTTACAGACAGCATCCTTTCAAAATTAAGAGGACTGTAACTGATACAATTGAAAAAAGTTTAAGTCACAAGAACCTTCCTTCAGTTTTAAACTAGAATCCTTAAGCAAAACAACCTCATCCCATTTACACTGCCAAATATGTCTAAAGATACACAAAGTTCAGTTTTAAAGACAGAGATCACATCCATAAAAAAAGAGGGTTTTCACAGATTAGGTCTAGATTTTGAGGCAGCACTTTTATAATAAGGTTCATTTTTCATCAGTGTATTGGGTCTGGCTGAGATGAAGTTAATTTTCCCCAGAGCAGCCCTCCTGGTGCTGTGCTGTGCATTGGTGGCTAGAAAGGTGTTGATAACACCCCAGTGCTTTGGCTACTGCTGAGCAGTGTCGCACAGCATCAGGGCTGTCTCTCCAACAGTCCCCCCTCACCAGTGGGCTGGGGGTGGGCAAGATCTTGGGAGGGGACATGGCTGGGACAGCTGACCCAAACTGACCAAAGGGATATTCCATACCGTATGACGTCTGCTCAGCAATGAAAGCTAACAGAAAGGAGCAGGGGGGGGCATTTGTTATTACAATATTTGTCTTCCAAAGCAACCACTACAGGTACTGAAACCCTGCTTCCCGGGAAGTGGCTGGACATCGCCTGCTGATGGGAAGTAGAGAATAAATCTTTTGCTTTCCTTTGCTTCTGCATGGGGCCTTTGCTTTTGCTTTTATTAAACTGCCTTTATCTTGACCCACAAGTTTTTTTCATCTTATTTACTCTGCCCCCCCACCCGATCCTGCTGAGGAGGGGAGTGATAGAGCGACTTGGTGGGCACCTGGTGTCCAGCCAAGGTCAACCCACCACAATTAGGTAGCTCCTAGACTTCGATTCTATGTTTTTGCACACTTACAGCCTTGGCTTCCACACTTTAATCCAATATTGCACACAAAGGTATGAATCCCAGTACCTCATTCCTGCATTCAGATTCCAAAACATAGCCTGAAGGAAAACTCTGGAAAGTTAAAACAAGGCATAAATTTTAAAAGCTGTCCTTTGCCTTTTTAAATGCCGCCTTTCAAGTTCTCTATAAATACTTCTATGTATTTCATAACTGAAGTCATTATTACCTTTGACAACTGAGGTTTTTCATTGATTACTCTGAATATCTCATTTAACAATAAAAGCCAAGGAAAATTTTGAGCAAATACTAGTATATTCTAGAAGGAGATATGGCAATAATAGTCATGTATCTTCATGTGCCATATAAAATAAGCTAAAATTAACTTAATATTCAATAAAGGCTCAAAGAACTATATAATGATGTAAAATTGTGAAAATAAATTCAAATATTTCTATGAGCAGGCAACTTCAAACTAGTACAATGAAACCTCTTCCAACAAGGTAAGAGGTCAAACATCGTTTTCATCTATATTTGCAGCTTGCCGTATTCCAAAGCAGAGTAGGTCTACCTAGTCACCACCTATTTTATACCAGTCACTTTCCATTAATTGCAAGACAGTCACATTCATTGTAAGAGTCCTAATGAAACTACAACATCAAATACTCCCTGTATATGGCTGTAATACAGCTGTCTCCCTTCTCCACCCATGCTGAGTTTTCTGAAAGCAGTAGTGTCTCTAAACCCAATGTCAAAATCCCTTTTCATGAGAGATTGACTCGAGTCTGAGTCTTCAGAACATGTTTAAATTGCCTTGTTAAACAATTTTTTCTAAGTCAGTTAAGTACATATTGTTAGTAAGATCATTTGAGAAACTTCTTCCATGAGGGCTAAGCTTGGTCAAATTAGTTCCCATTAGATATAGCAGAATAGGTTATTTACAAAGTCAGTATAGTTTAGCTATATCTCTGAGCCCTTGAAAACAGATTGATGACCTTTTTATGACCAAAATTGCTTTCAAAAGAGTGATTTTCCAGAACTTTGTGGCTTCACCAGCTCACAAAGAATGCAGTAGACACCCATTGCCTGTGGTGTGCAACCAGAGTGCAACAGAGACGGAAAAGCGGTATTAGAGAGTTCTCATCACTTCTCCTTGGTCCCCGAGTTATGAGTTACAGTGCAGGATTTCCCTGTTGCGTTCCTTGATGGCTCTGGTTTAACGAATCCCTGTTTCATTCTGAATGTAGCTAAATAAAACTGCAGAGATGATTTTTCACCCTGCATAACCCAAAATAAAGCCAATAATATGAGAGGGCGAGAAGAAAGGAGTTTTGCAAGAGACTAGTCATCTGGCAATACAGGGTTACCCTACTATTTCTACCATGTAATCCAGAATAGCAGAGGTGATTGGAATATTTTGGGAGCATAGATAACCAAATTGCAGATAGAGAAAACTTGAGGTGTTAAAGTATGGTTCTCACATCTGCATTTTGTCTCTTTTTCCCCATTAAAAAGTGTAAAGCCAAATAAAACAGTTTATTTAAATAAAAGGCTGCTAAAACCCATTACTTCCCGAGGAAAATTAGATCACGTACTGTGAGGGATTTGGAGAAAACAGTCCAAATATATTCTTGCGTTTTGAATTGCCAAGGGGCTCCTGCCATTCTTTTTCATACTAAATAAAGAAAAACTCCTGTTAGCCTTATGAATTCCTGCTCCCGTAACACATTCAACAGATGTCTTCTGTTAGGAAGAGAATGCCTGTAGGGTGTAAGTCCTGTCTAGTCAGACTTCTTTAAACATTGACATATAAGGGATGCAGATACTTTGCCAGGATTATCTCTCTCTTTTTTTATGATGGAACTTCAGTGAGCATTTACACAGGAATGAGGGAAACAAACCTGAAAAAAAAAAATCCTTTCAGAAGACATAAAATATTGAGGGAAGTAAATACATCAGTTAGTAAGGTTCCCTTGGTGATATTGACAAAGTAACTTGAAAAAATACATGCATCTGAAAACATAACTTTTGGTTCACTATTTATATTTAGATAAAAGCACATTTTTTACAGTCAAGCTTAGGTTAGGTCCAATAAACTTACATGTTGCAGCTAACTTTTAGACCCTTGAAACTTAAACTCAGATCTAGTCTTTCAATAGTATTTGTGGATGCTGGGCACCTCAGAATAGGACCCAAAACAAATAACACAGAAGAAGCCATCTGAAGGCAGCTATTAGAAAAACTATGAGGAGGAAAATGTGCCTTTGAACATCCCTATTGCCTAAATTGTCCCTGACATCTGTGATTGTCCCTGACAATCTGTGATTCTGTGTGATTCTGAAATTCTGTGACATGCTTATTTCTGTGCCACCAAAGAGCTAAGAGGGATTCCGTGTCTTATTCCAGAGAAATACTAAGAATGTGATCTCTCCATCTTTTCCTGATCAGTGCACACATGTGCATGCGCACTCAAACACCCATTGTGAAGTGTGGGAAGACTTCACTTCATTCTTCAGCCTGAAGGGGCCTCACATGCACACACAGACACACACACCTTAGAGTGACTTCTCTAAGAGTTGTCCCTTTGCAAGAAGAAAGGACACTCTTCATATCTCCTGTAGACTTTTTCTTCATTGAAGGATTTAAGAATCATCCATGATTTCAAATTTATGAAAAAATAAAGATTTCATCAAAGAAGTAAAGACATAACATTGTTAGCAGGTGGCTAGGACAATCTTCTGGAAAAGAGGAGGGTTGTTTATCAAACTAGTAACTGTTTAGTATAAAATGTAGAAAGTGAACAAGGAGCAGGATTAAAATGGAGCTGCCTCCTCAGCACAGATGCCTGGTCACTAGGCTGTGAAATCACAGTCCATCCTCTGGGCTCGCTCTCTTTCTGTCTCTCTCTTACTCTCTTAATCTTGAACTCTTTCTAGAATGGCAACACAACTTCTGAAGAGATGCAAAATACCTGGTCAACACCACCCAGAACAACTTTAAAATAATATTCTCATGGAGATGTATTCTCCTGGAGCACATGATCGCCCTTGGGTTGCATATACATACAATTTAGGTTCTCTGCTTTCCTGATGGAGGCTGTAACTATGTGCTAGTATACAGAGGGGAAGAAGGATTGGACTGAGCTAGGTTGAGCTTGGCACAAAATTGTGCTTACGTTTGCAAAGGCTTCTGTTTATACAGGGCACCTTGCGCCAGCTCAGCACCAACCCCAGCCATATGGTGGAACAGAAGTAAAAGATTTGTGCTCAGAGTTCTCCTCACTTCATCTAAATGCTTTAAGCATGTACAAAATGTGCAAAGTGTAGGAAAAGGGAGGCTGCATTAATTTAGCATTTAGGACATTAAATTCTGTCTTTCCTAAATGAAGAAATACAATAACGTGGAAAAAGCTTATATGAAAAAGCAGTTTTGGCACCATGATACTCACTGCAAAACAGGGGGCAACTGTGAATTTAAATACAAAAAAAAGTTGGCAGGGTCAATGTGGGGAGCGAAATTGGCTATATAGAGGTAGGGCAGTTGGTAGAGCTAATACAGTTATTTTATAAGTGAGGACTAACTATGACAGTTGTTACTGTTCTTAGCAGAGGGCTTTGCACATTTAGACTGAAATAGTGTTAATACTTCATCTCATTTGAATACAACTGAAAAAGCACAAGAATTTATTGAAATAAGTGTGGGGTAAATATTAAAAAGATGCATTTCTATGTTTTTTCTATGCTTTTATTTTTAAAGAAGAACTCACAAATCTAAGGGGTTTTTGAAGGTTGGAAGAAATTTTTTCATAGGACTAGACGATCTCTAGAGGTCCCTTCCAACCCCTACCATTCTCTGATAGGAAAAGGGCATTTTTATTAAGCTTAAGAGGGCTATATGTTGCACTAAATGCTCTCAAGACCAGAGACTGTTAAAGACAGTTAAAGAGATCCCAACTATAACTGAATTTCATCATGCTCAGAGGCAAAAAGACATAAAGAAGCACCTGCTGTCTCTTAGGGAGTGTAAGGTAAATGTAAAAACTGCACTCAGATCTCCCCGAGATTAATTCTCCTGTTGTATAAAAACCTGGTTCTACTTAAAGTTTCAGGGACATCTAATACAAATGAATAATTTACTTTCAGGTACCTAAAAAGAACTACAGAAAAATAACCTTATTTTTGTTTCAAACTCATATAATCAAAAATTCGAATTACCTACATTAAGGTTTCCTGTGTTATCTCAATTTAACTTCTTCATGTTTATTAAATTATCATTTGTCTTTTTCCTAAATTTATTCAGTTGTGAGCAAAGCATGCAGTGATACATCCAATTATTATTAAGTACAGAATCAATGGATATTTGTAGTAATTTTGTTTTACTTCTTTATTGACACTGAAATTGTGGGTAGAATATCAGTCTTGGGATGACTTTCTTTTCAGCACCCGTTAGTATGCTTCATCCATTTCTAGGACTGAGTTTATATATTAAACAGATCATTCTTACAACTATGTTCTGTTGTTTGGGATTATTTTTAGTGAAGGGAGTAGAGAAACACTATAACTGAAGTAATTGTAAACCAAAAAAAAGGAGAAAAAAATTAAATGCTAATAAAGCATTGTAATTTTTCATAAGGTCTACAAGTAACCTTGTAGTTAGTTCAACCCACCAGTAAGTCATCATTTTAAATGTAGCATATATTGGTAACATAAATGAACATCTCAGAATCCAAAGCTCTAGCTCTCAATTATTCAAAAATCAATGGGTTTTTCTGAACAGTCAGATAATAAATCCAAAATTGATTTAATTACACAATGTAGGGAAATGAAGGAAGTATTTTAAAACTTGGTATTTTATTATAGCACATAATATATATTTGTATATACTTTACCATCGTGAAGTGAAAGGTAGCACTTTATGTTGACATTTTATCCAGTAACAATTTCAACAGAGTTCCTATAGAAAAAAAAAAACAAACCCAAACCTTGATTTTGTCCATGAATTCTGAGATTTGTGTGACTTTTTTTTTATAAGCAAGCAAAAGAATGCAAGTATTTTTAGTAAGCATGAATTCTGGATTACAAAGTCTCCTGGGCATGTTATGTCATTTAAGAACTCACTCATTAATAGAAAACACAAAGAAGCATCTGTGAAAAGATAAAAACTTAACTCTGATACAGAAAACATAACATGATTTCAATTAAGTTTGGCAACTGAGTACCAAATTTTTATTCTGAAGGTGGGTAGCAGCCTTGTTTATACGGTGAATTGGGCATGCAAAGTCTATTGTTTAATGCAAAGTCTATTGTTTAATGCATGTGACAAGTTTTGACAAAGTTTCTTTCAGACCATGCAATATTTTAAAACTTAATCATATTATTAGGAAAAAGAGATTCATGTACTTTTTAATGAAAATATATGTACATATATAATAAAGATGTATATATAAGATAACCCCTGCTTCATACAGCTTTTTCTTAAATAGACACCAAGTGGGAGGGAACCTCATGATGCACTTCAGAAGTAAACTTACCACAGGTCACATATGAAGCAAGTCCAGCAGCTGAGAACAGAAACAAGGCTTAGCCCAGCGCTGCACTCCCTGTAGTAGTACTGGCAACTTCCTGACACTGCTGCCAGGTTTGGCACCAGCAGAGATTTATGCTAGCATGACTAATAATAACCTAAAACATGTTTAAAACAAATTTCTCATTAGACATGAAAAAGCTTTACTATCACACATTTCGAAGTCCTAGAGAGAAGAATCTGAAAAGTTAATTTATCTGCATTTGCCAGGCCTGTAGAGTTGGTACAACAGCAAAAGCCAACAATAATTCTAGCTAGTACCTTATCTTTTTGAGATATTTGCCTAAATTTAGGGTTAGAATTATAGTTGGACTGAAGATCTAGTTTTATTTTTGGATTCTGAACACACTTAGGTGCATGAGAACATGAGAAAATGGCACTAAATGAACTAGGGAAGGGAATTCAGACTATTGGTAAGCCTAAGGCTGGATTAGAAATAGATTTAGTATCTTGGACAAGAAGACTGAAGATCTTGCTTAATTTCTGGATCCTTCAGGGCCTAGAGAGCGAGTACAGGGGCATAAGTGGCAGGCACAATGGTTTCTGCTTAGTTTGAAGGCAGATGTGAACTGCTCATTTAAGAAAAGGTGTAAGATCAGGACCTGGAGGGATGAAGGAGCATAGTGTTATGGATAGGACTTGAAAAGCACAAAGGGCTGTGAAAGACCTGGCGCTGGAGGAGCAAATTGGTTCTGGTCAGTTTTCTGTTGTTATCGGGTTCTGGGTACAGTTATCAATAGGGATAAAGTCCAATCCTGAGAACAAAACAGAATTCTTCAGCATCTGAAGGGTTTACCAGCAATGTCACCTACAACAAGTATGGATTAGAGTATACCTGAAGAAAGCTGTGATTTAACTTTGAAAATATGAAGAAGTGATGAACAAGATTTCTTTTCGGGTTCCTGTAGTCCTGCACTCTAGAATGTAGAGGCTTGAAATGGGTCACATACACAGCATGGTATAGTCTGCAACTGTAGAGTACAAATAACATTTCTATTTTGGGTGGCAGTTTAACTTTGCAAAGCGGGAACTGAATTTTTCAGTTTGTTATGTGTGATTTGCAGGCCTCAGATGGTGTGATTAGCAGGGTCAAATAGGTCAGAATGAGATGGACCTGGCCAGCAAGTCTATTGTTAAAGTTTGGTTTATATTTCATTTCAGTTTGAAGATTAAGATTAAGAAGGACTGAAGATGTGAGCTATGTGTAACCCATAAGACTCACAGAGCCAGGGAGAGAAAGTGTTAAATGGCTAAGACTATTTTTGGAAGCTGCAAAAAAGGCAGCAAACAAGATCTGGAAATTGTAGAAACAAATCTCTTATGGCTGATCTTCTGTCTTTAAAAAAACCTAACTGTAATAAATAACCTCCATTTACCAACAATCGATGCCCACGTCAATATTAGACATTAGGTTTCCCAAGACCATCCCTCATCTTGGCTCAGAAGATCCTGAACTATATTGTAACCAGCTTAGCTCTAGAGGCCTCACTTTATAGCACCTAATCTTTAAAACAAGCATAAATACAGCTTTAAATAAGATATACAACATAAATTTGCCTCAAATCTATGGAAAACCCACTCACCTCTATTGCTAAACTCTTATCCCAGCTCTGTGAGACTCGTAGTTCCAGCTCCAGTATAAACACAGATTTTGGGTATCTTCTGTACTAGTCCCTAGTCTTAACCACAGTTTTCCTTTAAACACCAGTCTTTGTTTTAGCCTACACAGGCTGCAACAATTAACTTTTTTCAGTCGCTGATGAACTGTTATACTCCCTTACAATCATTACAGCACCCGTCCTAGATTTATGTGAAGCATATTTGAACCAGAAATAAAACCATTTACCCAGGCCAGCTGTGGGATCATCCTAATTCTGCAGGCATTAGAAAACACAGAATTCTCAAAACTTTTCAGCACCTCTTATACAGAATGTACATTTAACCCTTCCCTAGCTTCAATTCTAGCCCTTCCCTCAGCTATGCTTTAAGGGTCCGTAAACCCCTTAACAGAACTTCTTAGCCCTGTATGCTCTTCTCAGTCTAGCAATAAACTTAATTTCTTCATCTGATTCTCTCACCGTACACTTATTTCTATTCCTAAACCTCATTAAAACTGTAAATCCTCCAACGCAACCATCATACCTAAAGACTAAAAAGAAGCAATTTTTTCTAACAACATTCATCCTCATTCTGCCTCTGCAAAATACATCTTAAAAGACTTCAGTCCCTGCTGTTCTTAATACTACTCCATACCATAAAATTAGCCCCAGATTTTGCTTTTTCCATAGAACTATGATCCCTTCCCTTGCAGAACTAACCTTAACTTCTAATTCAGACCAAAATCAGCTATAATTCTGGTCGTACAGACCTCGCAGGAAAGATAAAGCCCAACTCTGTAGTCCCTATTACCATAATCCTACTTCTTATTTTTAAACTTGTTAACAGCAGTCTGATCTGTAGGAAGGAGTCTCTAATGACTATCGTCTAGGAGACAGCTCTGTGGCTATTCCAGCCTGCTAGTGTGCAGTTAAGACAAAGGAAAAGGTTGGGGTTATAGCAAAACGAAAAGCTTACTGCATTATATTGTCAAAGCATGCTACTTGGCAAACTGGGACTCGGGCTGGACCTGGCAAGGTGTCGTGGTTTAACCCCAAATTGTAACCCAATACCACGCAGCCGCTTGCTCACTCCCCCCCTCCCCGGTGGGGTGGGGAGGAGAATTGGAGAGAAAGGAAAAACTCGTGGGTTGAGATAAAAACAGTTCACCAGGACAGCAAAGGAAAAATATAAAAATATATTAATAATAATGAATATATATATAGAGAGATAATAGAATATATAAAACAAACGATACACAATTTCTCACCACCCGACGACCGATACAGCCCGTCCCGAGCAGCAGTCAGGGAGCCGGGGTATCCCCCCTCCCAGCTATCCCAGAACAGCAAGTTCCAGAGAGAGCAGGCGAGGGAGCGAACAGACGAATGAACGAAAAACAAAAAGGAAAAAATAGGGAAACAAAGAGCAACCCGAAGGGAAGCTTAAGGATTAAGGCAAGTTAAGGGTCTAAAAGCCCCAGTGGCCCACCGATCGACCCTCACTTACACCGGGCATGACGTCTATGGTATGGAATACTCTCTTTGGCCAGTTTGGATCAACTATCCTGTCTCTATCCCTCCCAAGTTTTTGCCCTTGCACGTTAGCAAAACCTGGAAAACAGCAAAATGTGCTTGGTTGTTCAGCAGCAACCAGCAACATCAGTGTGCTGTCACCGTTCTTCTAACACTAAAGCCAAAACACAGGAGCCGCTGAAAACAAAACTAGCTCCATCCTGGCCTAAACCAGGACACAAGGTCTAGTATCTCACAGTTAATTCCTAGGTTATTGTAGGCTGATAATAAACCTGAAAATAAGATTTGAGTTTGATGTTGGTAGTACTAATAGGGAGAGGAGATTATAGAAATTTGGGGATATAGCCATATTATGCGTGGTGCTATTACCTCCCCTCCTCTCACGCCTTGTGTGCCCCATCCCAATTTTGAGAATAAATTTGAGAATAGGAGTGATTGATTTCTTAAGGTTGTTGCTGGATCTTGCTAAACATGCAGAAATTGGATGAAAGCTGGGTCTGGAATGCCTGTATCCTTTTTCTCCTTAACCTGAACCTGATATCAAAGCATACATCTACCTTTAGCCAGAAACAAAAATGAAGTGTTTGCCCTGGTGGTTTCAACACTCGTCTTAGCTCTGCATGTCTTGCAAGATGCCTGCAAGATGAAGTTCTTCAGTATCTATCCTGCCAGCATTAACTGCATCACTGTTCCTAAGCTTTGCTCTCAATTTGCATCTATTAGTCATAACTGCCACGAATGAACCATGACTCCCCCACTCCTGTTGACACCAGCTTTTATTCCAATAGCATGAGCCTTTATTTCAAAACTGTATTATCAGCTATTTGGTCTCACTTTATAACACTTTGTAATGTTATGAAACTGGTGGGGACTATTATCTTACCTAAGGATTTAGGGAGGAATGAAATCTCCTGGACGCAAGTTAAGTGCCTAGGCTTTTGGAAAAGGTGTGAGGTTCTTATATAAGACCCAGTAAAAACTTAACTTTTCCTGACTTCTCAAAGGCCAGCAAAAGCAAAACTTGAACTGACAGAGGTGGATGGCTCCAATGTAGTTATTTCCAGTCTGTAATTCCCATCTCTTGAATTCTCAGGATCATTGATTTATTGAAAATTGTAAGTTTACAGTTTTAGTAAAGGTTCCACTTAGGACCATAACAGACACAAATTCAAAATGAAACGGGTGCTGGATATGATACAGGTAAATGTTTTACAGCTGTTTCTCTAGCTACTACAGGTACCCTCTGGTATGGTAAAGATGGGTTTGGGGTGAATGTAAGGGTTCGACAAGGACCAGGGACAAGGGCCTGAACTGAAATTCAGCTCCTGAGCCAGCTGAGGCCTCCAACACAGCTCCTCACCGCTCTCTCACAACTCCTTTCATGGCAGTCTGACCCCAGGTTACACAGCTGCATTCTATCAGAGCTGGCCTTGACCACAGGTGATCAAACACCGTCACGGGGAAAAAAGGATGCAGGGGCTGTTGTTGGTTCAGTCAGGGCCCTGACAGCAAGAGTGGATGGGGAACACTTATCCAATGTTTTAGCAATGAACTACCATGAGAGCTGAATGAATGTGCGCTACAGGAAAGAGGCACCTAAGAAAGCAGATCAGCCTCACAGCTCATTTCTCAATTACGCTTGCACTATTATTCCCTGTTAACATTGTTACAGCCCATGCAAGAGAAACCCCAGGTTAGCCCGCTGATGCTTCGGCTGAGATAAAGACATCAAAATGTTCCAACATCCACAAAAGATAATTGTGGCACCAGGTGTATCACAGTCAATACACAGTCAGATCTCTGTCACACTTTGTAACTAACACAGTTGAGCTACCCTATTCACTGTCTAACTAGCTCTTCAATGTTGTTAACATCCATCTTCTGCTATTCTTTTACTGTATGCTGCAGGCTTTCTATAGTCACAAGTTGTGCAACCGCCTGTATAGAAGTGTCCAAAGAAATGCATGTCCTTAATAACAAAACAAACATCTCTGAAAACTTTCCAGGCAGCTGCTTATCTTCCCCTGTTATCCTGATGACAGAATGTCCACATCTGTTACTGTGCCTCAGTCCTGAAAATCAGGAGCCAGTTGAAAGCATCAAGGACTTGCTAAACGTAACAGATCCAGGTTCTGCAGATTATAGTCATCCTTCGCAACATGCCACAGAATCCCATGAAGATCAAAAACTTCGCTAATAACTTGCTCTCTCTTAATGAAGTAAAATACAGTATTGGTTCATGGATGCTCTAATAGCTGCTGAGAATGCTTTTCATATCATGTTCATATCAAGTAACTAGTAAGAGCCATCCTTCAGTTGTAGTGAATGCTAGACCACATTTTGACTTGTGATCTTCCATTCCTGCAAGAATTCCCACAGCAGGTCTGGGATTTCGTAAGCTGCCTGCCACAAATTGGATGGTTTGACAACCCAAGGGTGTCTGCATCTCAGTAAGCCACTTGAAAGCTCTAGCAACACTTACAAGTTACCCTTAGGCTGATTTTGTTGGGAGTCAATCATTCCCTATGAATTTCAATATCATTGTACTTGCCTTATGTGTTGATTTTCTTTTTATCATGGTCTACTGATCAGAGCAACAGATTTTAATCCTTCTCCTTAGTTCTGGAGCCTCTCGCTTTCAATGTTGCTCCTATAGCTGCAGCTCTTATTGTGCCATAAATTCTTGCAACCGCTCACAGGTTCTTCTTGAAGCTTCTATTGGGACTGCTGCTGCCGCCTTTGTAACTGTGGTTATCGGTACATTTGCTGCAACTGTTGCTGGTGGCGTGCTGCTAGTTCCTTGTTTCTTTCCAAGGAACTCTGAATCTGTGTTTTTTACTGGCAACAGCCCTGCTGCACACATTCTCCACCTCAGGTGGACTGGCTTTGCCTATGCCATCACAGGAGATCTGCTGGTATCACTCCCCTGGACAACTCTTGATCAGTGTTTCAACACAAAGCACATGTAGCAATTCTACCCAGGGAACAACAACAAAGCCTTTCTTCCTCGAGTAAACAAGAAGGTTTTTTCAGTTATTATAGAAGAATCAGGACACACACAATGGCAGCCCCACTCTTTTAAAATCCACAAATACTTGAAAAATTGGTGTGCAAGCTCTCCTACTCCTTCCAGCCTGGACCTTAATTCACTGGGGTAGGAATTAACCTCCTGGGCTTATTGCAAGCATGTATGTATCGTTTTATTACGGAACACAAACAGTCGATTTGCTAGATTCAAAAAAAAGACACATTAACTCTATTTGAGGGAGCTAACAAAATTAGTTCCTGTGAGTCATCACTGCATTGCTGGTAAAGTGAAAGTATTCAGAACAGGAAGAAAAGATTAATTAGCTTTAAACTTGAACCCTGCAAAGCTCACATGGCTAGGATAAAACCAGGAACCAGCAGGCATATAATGACTTTTTATTTTATTTTCTAGCAAATATTAATCGCTGGTTTGTAAAGGTAATGGAGTTGAAGAGTAAAGCATAGTCATCTACAGGATTATAAGGAGGGTCAGAGACCATAACTGTCATGGGTCTTTGGCCTATGGTAGAGTTAATTCTGCTTCCAGTTAAGGTTTCTCAACAGAAACTGCTGAAACCCTTTTTTTTTTTTTTTTTTTAATATAGGTTTTACAAGATCTTCAGGAATAGCTGGAGGTCTGGAGCCATCACACTGATGTTTATTTCTGAAGCAAGTATGATCATCATATCTATAAGAAATATAGTTGGTTTTCAGCAACTCAGAATAGGTTAGAGTGCACGTGATGGGATCCTGGGCTACTATTAAGCAAATGGTTTGGTCTGGAGATGGGGTAGGGTTCAGGACTGCGAAGAACTGGGACAAGTGCTGTATAATTCAGATCTTCAGTTGCGTAGGGTGAAGTCTGGAGTTAACAGGCATGATTTATGGTTAACATTTTCTGAATTGACTTCTAAACACAAAGTAACTTGCTGCTATCATGAGCAACAGTTAGTATAAATAAATGTGACTGCATTTCTCCCCCTCCCCCTATTAATGAGTAGAGTAGCTGCCATCATGTAGTTTAATACTCCTGACGCACAACAACAACAGAATAAGATATGGAAAGTCTGAGGAAGTATCCTTAGATAGATAAATAAAATATTCCAGTCAGTGCAGAAACAGCAGCCACTGAAAGTGGAGACATTACCAGCCTCAGTCAAAGAAATGGAAAAAAAATTAAAAAGGTGACAAGAACAAAAAATATGTGAATGCTTCAAACCAGCGAACACTTCAGACTTAAAGGAACTGAGTATGCACAGACCTCTGAAGTAACTCTTCTTCCGGTACCAGAGGGTTTCCCAAGATACCTGTCCCATAGATCACAACCAGATCTTGCTAATGGCCTAGACTGCCTAGACTTTTGCAGCAAATCTATCCATTAAGACTCATGTGTTGGAAGACAAGCTATCTATCTAACTTCCATTGCTGACTGCTCAGCTGTCCTCTATTCAGGTCTATCACTTTGGCAGACCTATTGCTTTGCAGGCTTGTAACTAAGATTTAGGTGAGAGCTGGGTTCAGGATGACAGGTTAGGGCAGCACTAGTGAGAACCTAAACCCCAAGAGCCAGGAAGTAGGCTGGTGCTGGTAGGACCGAGATGTTTATGACTGCAGGTTCCCATGCTGTTGTGTTATGGCTTGGTTGCACAGGGATTTCAGGTTATGTCAGGACGCCTGAAAACCTGCAGGGTTCAAATGAGGGCTGCATCCAACATGGGCAACTGATTTATCGAAAACTATAGGGAAAAGCTGGTTCACTGACTTTTATTACATATAACACTGGGCATTATATTATGATTAAGGTCATCTTATAAATGATGACAGAAAGCAGATTTATTATTAGATTCTGTGAAATTTGCAGAGCAACGATGTTGGACACCAGCAAGGGTGAATTGACTAAAGTCTGCAGTTGATATAAACCAAACTGGTTAAAAACTATGGTTAAGTTTGAAATAAGATTATAGTTATAAAAATAGGGACTGAAGATGCTAATTATTTGCTATGTTGTATGGTGTCCTCAGAGCTAGGAGAAAAGTTAGAGCCAGTGATGCAGTTTGTAGTTGATTTTGAGGTAACTGAAGGCAAACAGGCTCTGGACAGGCTTAAAATGTAGCACCAAACTACTATCACAACTGCAAATTTTGATTCTGACAGATCTGGACTGCAATGTGGTTTAAATTTCTTAATGCTCTACACTGAATTATTTGCTCTCACCCATAACATTCCTGAAGAGTGGCCATACGTGTTGAAACCAAGATTTTGCATCCAGACTCTGACAAGAGGACACATAGGAAACAGCACAGACGTGCATGCATTTAATGATAAGTTTATCAGAAAAGATTACTCTCGGAATCCCCAGGAGCTCATTCACAAACTTCAGAGGACAGAAATGTCAATTTTTTAAATTCAGTAGCCTTTTATTTTAGTTTTTTTCTTCCGTAAATTTTTCCAGCCACCTCTGAATACATTTAAACTCTCACCATTTGGAGCATCTTGTGTCAGGGTGTTTTGCAGATAAACCACATGTTGTGTTAAGAACCAATTCCTATCATCTGTTTTGAATCTAAGGCCCCCAGAACTTGCATTGGAAGGCACAATCATTCCCTATTTACTACTCTACCCACAGCACTCTTGATTTCATAGAATCATAGAATCATAGAATTGTTCTGGTTGGAAGAGACCTCCAAGATCATCGGGTCCAACCATTAACCTAGCATTACCAAGTCCCCCACTAAATCATATCCCTTAGGGCCTCATCTAAACGCCTTTTGAATACCTCCAGGGATGGGAACTCCACCACCTCCCTGTTCCAATGCCCGACAACCCTTTCGGTGAAGAAATTTTTACGAATATCCAACCTAAACCTCCCCTGGCGCAACTTGAGGCCATTTCCTCTTGTTCTGTCGTCTGTTACTAGGGAGAAGAGACCGACCCCCATCTCTCTACAACCTCCTTTCAGGTAGTTGTAGAGAGCAATAAGGTCTCCCCTCAGCCTCCTTTTCTCCAGGCTAAACATCCCCAGTTCCCTCAGCCGCTCCTCATAGGACTTGTGTTCTAGACCCTTGACCAGCTTTCATAGACCTCTACCACATACCTCTTCACTCATATAATTTCCATGTTGAAAGTCCTAATCCACTTAGCTGTTCCCTGTATAAAAGCTATTTCACGCACCTGATCAGCTTTGTTAAACGTTTCAGAACCTCCTCCAGTACTAGTGTATCTTTCTGCAGTGGGGAGGGAGGAGGGAACATGGCTGCAGACAGATCACCACCCTCCATGGAGAGGGAAGGAGTGGCTTCCACTGTGTTCTCTGTTCTTTTTTAAATAGTTCTTAATATTGACTTGGTTTTGAGCACCAGGATGACATTTTTAACAGAACTATCTATTCTAATTCCAAGATATCATTCCAGAAGAACAGAGATCAATCTACTTTCTGTGTAAAATATAGATCATTTTCCCTATATGTTTTGCTTAACATTGGATCATGGCAGAGTTTCATCTGCCATTACAGTGACCATTCAGTCTTATAAGGCTCTTTTCTGATTTTTCATGGTCAGATTTTCCTGAATAACTTAATATCAGTAGACACTATCAACTTAGTATCAGTAAACGCTATCACATTTTCCAAGGAATGCCTCATTTATGAATATGCTGGAAATTATCAATCTTAGCATAGATCCCTGAAGGGCTCTACTGATAACCTTCTTGCCCTGTGAAAATTTACTCCTTACTCTAATCTCCATTCTAGGCAATTATTTACCTATGTAAGGACTTTGGTTCTTATTCAGTGGATGCTTTATTTATGTAGGAGCCTTTTGAGAGAGTTTATTGACAGTATCAGCCAGATTTCCCTAATGCATGCTGATTCCTCCAAAAAAGCACAATAGATTTGTAAGGTATGACTTTCCTTTACAAAACTCATGTTAATAATATTGAAACACAATGATAGGAAGCTAAAACCACCTGAACTATAGGAAAGCTAAGAACAATGGAAAAAAAAATCCATTTGTGGCACGGCTAAGAGTGAGGAATTCTAATGCACTGAAAAAGAAATGAATCATAGCAATGAAACGGGCCTTTTAACTAGACATGAATTGTTAAATTATTAATAGTGCAGAAAAGGAACATTTATTCAATTAATACTTTTGTTCTGCCTTTAGAAGGAAGCCCGATAAGATACATGGATCACACAGGAATAAAGGAAAGATTCTTAATTCACTAGTAACTGAGAAAGATATTAGACAACATCAAAAACAGAAAAGCATCTTACAGGCGCATGAGATGTTTCCAGTAACACTTAATTGTTTGCTGAGGAAATATCTGGCCTCCTGATTTTAATTTTATTTATTACGGTGACAATGAAACGATAGAAGACTGAAAACACTGATTTTTTTTTTTTTTGTCACCATTCAGGATGAGGAAATGGAGTGATATGGATGATAATTGATTAGTCTGATTCCAGTCAGAGGTAAATTAATAGAAAATTATTTAAAAATCAATAAATAAAGAATTAAAAGATGGGATTCTAGTTAATCTCAGTCAACACAGATTTTACAAAAAAATAGGTTTTGTCAAACAAGATGGGATGGATTTTTTTTTTAGACAATAGATTTTTGTTGACAAAAGTAACCACACGGATATCATATTGTTAAGGAGTTAAATATGTGCTGCTAATATAATAACCCAATGCCATCCTGTAGCAAAATGACAGAACGAGTTTGCACTTGAGTTTACTAACTGTAAACCCAAATACAGCAGTGGTGAGACTGTTACTGGCATGCTATGAACTCTTTCGATGTTTCCTTTTACAAAAGGATGTAGGGTAAAAAAGTGGAAGGACCATAAAAAAAGAACATAAAAATAATTTAAGGGCTGTAGAAAGTGTCAAAAGAAACATTCCAATATAAACTGGAACAGGAGTCAGTTGTTCTTGCCTTGAATAACATGAAAATCTGTTAAAATGTGCAAGTAAACACAGTAACTTATCTCTGTCATGTTCCATTAACCTATGATCAATCCACTGATGTCTGAATTGGGGCTGGCTTCATGAGGACCTTTTCCAGAGACATAACATATACGGGTATTTCATCAACTGAGAGAACGAGGACCAAGATTAATGTGTATCTACTGAGTCAAATAACACCTGAGTTTGATCTTCTGTATGTATTCCTTTGAGTAAGATAAGAAAGAACCACGCAATTTCCCTTTCATGGCAACAAAAATGTACCTGTTTTCCACATTATCTGGAGCAACTAATCAGAGCATCCATCTACCCTGGACTCATATATGGTCAATATTGGAATAACGTTTCTTTTCCAAAGTATTCTACAGAAAACTGCCAGATCCATTTGCCATTCTCCTGGGATACACTGCTGACAGATAACTGTTCTGCTGTCAGGGTCATCTCACCTTGAATATAGATTAAGTGGAATAAAATGAAAATACTTATTTTTGCCATGAACATAAAAACCAGAACTTTTTCTGATGCTTGTTCATGCCTCACTGTTTGGTAGGTAACTGCTCGCCTACACAAGGACTTGGTTGTTGAACACAGCGAATTTTACCTTGTCTGTAGAAAAAAAAAGCAGCAATATTTAGCATTTTGCTACTAAGAAATACCCTAAATGGATCATGCTCCTTTAATTTCTATTCCTTCATCCAGTTTCGCAAACTGAGAGCTTCCTACAATGTGAAGAGAGCTAGTAAGATGTTTTCAAACATGGCAATAATTCACTAGAGGAGCACTCCTTTGTTCTGCAGAACTATTTTACTTTTCATCAACCTCTGACAAATCACAAATGCAGCTCCCTAGTAGGTTGCACCATACAGATTGCTTCAGTCAGGCAACTGGGGACTTAACAGACTGAACAGCCAATCTCAAGATCAAGTTTCTTGGCACAGTCAGGAGTTGCAGGACATCATGGAGCCAAGAACATAGTAGCCTTGGGAAATCTAGTTAGATCCAAGCTTTAAAGACCCTGAAAGGCCCTTCAAGACTTGATTTGTTAGACATCCTGTTCCACATGTTCCCTGTGCTACTCCTAATTGTGGGGAACTCCCAAGAGTGCTCTCACTGAGTGCACCATTTAATTTTGGAAAAATCACAGGGTATTCTGTGATTTCCCAAAATTCTTTTAATATTTACTTTCCACTGTGAATATTTTTGAAGGGTTTTTATTTGTTTGTGAGATTGTCTCAGATCAAAAGAAAGATGTTTTGAAATGTTGGACTTTTTCAGAGAATGGAAGTTCCAGATTTCATCTAGCTCCTAATCACTATTACTACGATCAAAACCCTTTTCCTTTGAGGACTGTCCTCTTGCTCCTCTAACAAGTGAGGAATGAACAAAGAAAAAGAGACAAATAGCTCCATCTGAAGCAAGGGGTTTTTTTCACTCTGAATCCTATGTTTTCAAATAGAATAATCACAGAGGTCACAGCTGCATTGAGCACAGTTTAACATCTTTGTCGGTGACATGGACAGTGGGACTGAGTGCACCCCAGCAAGTTTGCGGATGACACCAAGCTGTGTGGTGTGGTCGACACGCTGGAGGGAAGGGATGCCATCCAGAGGGACCTTGACAGGCTTGAGAGGTGGGCCTATGCGAACCTCATGAAGTTCAACATGTCCAAGTGCAAGGTCCTGCACATGGGTCAGGGCAATCCCAAGCACAAATACAGGCTGGGCAGAGAACGGATTAAGAACAGCCCCGAGGAGAAGAACTTGGGGGTGCTGGTTGATCAGAAGGCTCAATGTGACCCAGCAATGTGCGCTCGCAGCCCAGAAAGCCAACTGTATCCTGGGCTGTATTAAAAGAGGCGTGGCCAGCAGGTCGAGGGAGGGGATTCTGCCCCTCTACTCTGCTCTGGTGAGACCCCACCTGGAGTACTGCGTCCAGCTCTGGGGCATCCAACACAAGAAGGACATGGACCTGTTGGAGCAAGTCCAGAGGAGGGCCACAAAAATGATCAGAGGGCTGGAGCACCTCTCCTCTGAAGACAGGCTGTAAAATAGCCATATCTATGTGCAGTATCTGATGGTAGTGATAGAAGTCCATCTGCATTCCCTTAATTACAGAGACAAATTCTTTGGTATATCAGAACATTTTACAAAATTTGCATACAAGAGAAATAACCTCTCGGTTGAATATTTTAATTGGAAATTAACATTTTAAGACAGAAACCTTTCCCTTGTGGTATTTGTCACTAAATCGTTATAAAAATGCATGAAGACTTCCCCAGATGACTATGCCAACTGGAAAAGGTGAAAACAATTGCACTGCTTCTGTTATTCAGGCTGAGCTCAATGTAAAATCTAAATGAATAACATAAATAGTGAATCATTAATTAGATTTTTATCTTTTATGATAACAATAGGTACTAATTCAGCAACACAAGGTCTTCTCATAGCTATACCTGCTGGGTTTTTTTCATTTAGCTGTGTTTCCTAAATAGAAACAAGTTAGAGTGAAAATTGTAGAAAAGACTTCTACAATGTGATTTTCTGAATATGACACTTCAACACCAACAATAAAACAACCCTAAAAACTGAAGATTGGTCCCACTTTGTGATGAATGTCAAATCCAAGTCAGTTTTCAGTTTCAGAACTATTTGACATTAATATTCTGTGAGACAAACTTGGACAAACCTGACATTTTAGCTTAGAATAAGACAAAAAAGAGAAAAGTAATGATAATAAAATTAATAATAATCATAATAATCATAATAATAAACAACAAACAACCCCTCAAATGAATAGAACGTTTTCACCGGTCTCAAAATGGTATTATTCTGTTATGTGTGAAAATTTCTCCATTAAAAAATAGACTAGTAATTTTGGGGGGAAAATCAGGTCAGGAAAGAAGCTGAAGAGAGCAATCGCAGTAGCAAAATATTCAGTAAGTATGTTATAGCTTGTTAAAAATAATGTAATGTGAGGCAAAGTCATTTTCTGTCTTAGGAGAAAGGCTAGCTTGTAAAGGTCATATAAAATTATTTTTTAACCTTTTCTTTTCCTTTGGGCTAAAACTATATTGACAACTTTGGTCTATTGCCATACAGGATCTAAAAGATGTTGCATTTATACAGTCAATGCACATGAGGGGAAAAAAGAAAAAAAAAATCTTTTTGTTCTGTAACTAAGTTGATTTCACGGTGATTCTGCCGAATTTACATTGATTCTTTGCTGCCTCCAGTGGAAGCTGTGTACAGCTGCCTGACCATAAAGACAAGGAACTATTTTTTAAGCTGATTTCAAGTTTTGAAGCTGCTTTTTGAAGCTGCTGCAGTTCCCAGATTCCGATACTTATTTTATTCCAATTTAGGCCATGATGCAAAAAAGCTACTGTCAGTTCTACCAACTGGTAAGACTCCCCAAAGGGATGCTGGTTTGCAGCTGCCTCTATCCCTTGCAACATGGGTGGGACCCACAGGTTGTGCCTATACCAGAAGATGAACCTGAGCGCTGCCAGGGAGGGTTCCTGGCACTGGAACCCAGCCATCGATACTGTTAAATCATCAGAGCAGTCCCTGGCACATGGTTAGTCTGTGACAACTCTCCTGATCGATTCCTGGGTACTGTGGGGAAGCCAGGCAGCCCAGGAAATGTTCCTAATGAGCAGTTAGCATAAGGCTGTCCTCTCACAGGCAGTAAGGATAGACAGAATGGATGTGGCCTATCCTGTGCCAGCTGGCTTAAGTGCCACAGGCTTTATCAATGCTCTTGAGCACATTATATTTACTCCTGCAGATGTAGCCAGTGTATGCCAGGTCCTGGACTTCCTGCAGTTTGGCTGACTCAGGGTGTTTTCTCTTCTCTAAAGGACACCCGACTTCCATACGAGAAGAGACAACATTCACAACCCTGGGCTAGTGGATGTACAATACATTATATTGAAAATGTATTCTGCATTTTCATATCTTTATATCACTTTAAGTGCAGAATCAAGGAAGGCTAGGAGTCAAAATCTTATATCTACAGACTGCTCTTTATAGTCTTCCGCTGCAGTTGAATAAACTTTCTGCCTTTAGCCTGGAAGGCAGCTTATGTCATTATGAAGTTGGTCATGAAGAGGCTGCCTGGGCACAGCTGGGACTGCAATGCTCATTTCTGGAAGGAGAGAACCACTGGTCAACAGTGAACACACATATAGTACACTCACTGCTGCACAGTAGCTATAGAACTGCTTATGGCCTGGAAGAGAGTTTCTTAGAATGGGATTAACCTCCCACCCTCCCTTAGCTGCTTTTGTAGGCACATGATCTTCCAAAGAGTACGCTTCCCTACAAGCAGTCTTAGACCATGATCCTGCCAATAGGCCTGCTCTACATCTGACCCGTAAAAAGTCATCCAGCTGTCCACCAGACAGTTGCAGGGCCTGCTCACTAAAAGAGCAGCATGCCTGCCTGCTGATCACGCACAGGAGGAAAACAGCACCTCTGCTTTTTAAAGTTCTCGATGCTTGTGCTTAGCATTCAGATGCTCATAGTGAGTCATATGGGATATCCTTATGTTGCCTGAGATGGCATTTGGTTTTCAGCATAAATTTTTTAAGAAGTGGTTCAAACACACTGTGAGATAACATTCTCAAATTCAGGCTATATTATCAAAACATGTTAGCATTTATCAGCAATGGCTCTAAAAACCATGTGTGATCCACTTGTCTCCTCGAGCTAAGAACCATGGTTGGGAATGAAAGAGGAAGCTACTCTGCCTCTAAAACTACTGAGTTCTTATGTACCCTGAAGCTATCCTCCTTCCTTTGCCACAGAGAGATCAGAGCAGGCCAGAAAACATAATGCTCTCTATCAGCTAATGAGACATCAGCTAGGGCTTTTACTCGTAGTCTTAATATGATGTGGAAAGGCAGCTTCTGCAGCTGCAGATACGTAACTCTAAGTGAACAGATAGGAGTCAACAGTGAACACACATGCAGAAGGATTACTGCTGCACAGTAGCTATAGAACTGCTTATGGCCTGAAAGAGAGTTTCTTAGAATGGGATTAACCCCGCACGCTCCCTTAGCTGCTTAAAAGTCAGGGGTCTGGTCTATGTTAGCGTCCTCCTGCAAGGAAATAGTCTACAGTCAAGAGAGCTTTGACTTGCCTCTCTGGGGCATTTATCTTTACCGGGCAAAATAAAGTATCTCTGAAAACCTAATAGGGAATAATTCAGAGGGGTGATCTCTGGAGATTTCAGGGGATACTTTGAAGCCCATGAAAGGCAACTAAAAAAAGTGAGACTGTTCTTGTAAGACTTAAATTTCCTTGTGCTGGTTCAGTAGCATTTCCACTGTAGCTTTGCACTGGTGCAGCACTGTTGCACTGGTGCAGCACTGCAAAGCTGATTGAAGATAATTTTGAAACTGGGTCAGTAACTGATGCGTTGGCCAACTCAGAGCTGTATTTAGCCTTGAATTTACATGCAGAGAAAAGTTATAGCCAGAAATCTGGTTTGGGTTTTTGTGTTGTTTTTTTTTTTAACTTTCTAACAAACATCAAGCTGTCACTGTCTGTAATACTGATGAAACATTTGGGAACTGTATCAAAGTTCTTCAGTTGTGATTGCAGCAATGATTGATGGCATTTTAATCCTGTTGGCACTTGCATCAGGTAGGAAGTGGGGAAAGCCCTTAAAATGCTCAATTGGCTTTAATACCCCTAACATCTGTTGAAGTTTTCGTTCGAGTTATATATGTTCTCTGTCTGATTTCAGTGCTACAGGAATTCTTAATGCCTCATCTTTACTCTCCCCAGCAGCTGCCATTGGGCATTGCCTCTGAGAGTTGGAGGCTCACAGAGATGACTGAGCCAGGTGCATAAATATTATTTTATACTTATGTGCAATACATTATATTGAAAACATATTCTGCATTTTCATAACATGGAGCAGAGATTGTGGAAAGTATCATCTGTTGGATGCCATGTATATATTTTTCTATGTAGATTTAAAAAGTAACTATCACACATGTAGATTCCATGTGTGTGGTCAATATTTTGGAAGTCCAGTTGCCACGTCAACCTACTGATACCTACTCAATTAACCCAACAGAATTACCAGCCCCATCTCGTTCCATCATATTTATCTCTAGTGGGATTGACATGTAACCTGAAGATTAAATACTGCTTTTCTTTTGTGAAGAGTGAAAAGTCTATTTTTTAAACCAACTGTTCAGCTTGGCTTTTTAACATTTTTGTAAGTTGACGTGATGTTTAAGGAAAAAATGTATTTCAGAATATTATTTTGAGGTTCTAAGGTCAATAAAGCGCAATGCAAGAAGCATTTTTATAGTTTAGTCTTATGAATGTCCATTGGAATTTTCTCTGAAGCATACATTCAGTTCATGTATTGGTTATGAGCCTGATTTAGACAATCAGGTCTGCTCTGCAATCACTTCAGAAAATGTTGCACTTGCTTTTATTAAATATAGATAGGAACCCTTATGTCTGTTATAATCAGCTGAAACAAGAGCATGCTTGAAACTGTAGGGCTCTTAGCATGAAAATTTCACCAGTCTTAGAAGACAGAACCAAAGAGAACACATTTTCTTGTTTTCACGTACACCATGTAAGTAAAAGAAATCAAGATATCTTTCCTTTACCGTCTTAGCATGGCGTAATAGAATAGGATTGAAGAAAACAGTGACTAATGTGTGTTATTTAACAAAGCTAGAAATTCTGCCTGGCATTTGTTCCGAATCCCAAATGTAGTGCCTCTGTTTCATAACCACCAAGGGAACACGGAACAGTACACCGGTTAAAACTATCCACCAAATACTGCATTTGGTCTTCTCATTCGTGTATGCTTACTTCACAAGGTCCTTATTCTGAGGATCACAATGTTTACTTTAAAGATAGGGCATTTTTAACAACATTGCAGATGATTGATCTATTCATAGATTTTGATTGCAAAAGAGTTCACTAATTTGATGTCCTGTAAAAATAAGCCAAAATATCGCACCAGGTGTTTTTGAATGAAACCTACCCCTCCAGGACAAGCCAAAAAACTCATTGTATAGTATTACCTCTATGATCTGCCCTCCCAGGTTCAGGTGGCTTTTTGAGCCTGGGTTTCATATCTCCCTCTCCACCTTCTTTTAAGGAAAGCAAGCAGGTTTTTGTCCTGGCTGGGAAGGTGTGCTCATCTTTTCATCTCTGCCTGAAGCGATTAAGACTTACATCTTGTAAATCCCACAAGAATGCTTTCTTCACCATCCTGGATACTTAGTGTTGACAAGAATCAGGCACTTCTCAGTATCCAGGGAAGAAGTCCAAGAACCTGTGAGTGGTCATGGCAAACAGTGCACCTACTCACTTTAGAAGCCTCAGGAGTCAGACTGAGGGTGGGTAGAAGTCTCGGGGATCACAGTTTGGGCAATATATATGCAGAGTAGGAGCCTGGTAGCATTTAGGCGGTTAGCATCTAGGTGGTTAGATTGGACAGAGCCCTAAGAAAATGTACTTAAGAAAATGCAACCTGTTGGAACATTAAATTATCAACCTAAATCTATCATCAGTGTGAATTTCAATTAATACCACTGAAGTCATGGGAGCTATTACATCTTTCTATAATTCAGTGTAAATACATCAGAACAGACCCTTGCCTCAGCTTCTGCAGGCATAACAAGGCAAGACTGTTTATTTATCTACCTCATATCTCAGTTAATATCTCCATTGTACTTTGAGTCTATGTCTATATTAGTAAGTTTAAAGGGAATATTCCTGAGCATTGGAATGAAACTGTCTATGGTGTTAATTAGTCCTTCGTGTGTCTTTGGCCCATGTCAGCTATCCCATTCCCAGATGCATGGTGGAGTTACCTTATAAAAGGGATTAAAGCAGTTTCTGATAATGTCCACTGTCTCTTCAAAAAGAAGAAAGCTCTCCGTGCCAGACATGACAGACATGTCTGGGTACATCTAACTTACTAGGAAAGACTCAGCCTGACATTCCTGAGTTGAACTGCTGTGCACTCAAAACACAGGTTGCTCCTTCCTTACGGGACAGTGGCCAAAAATGACGCGGAAATTGTAGTTGCAAGGTAGGGGAGAATCCATCCAGGTGTTTAGTTGACTTCCTGAACACCTCTTTCAGTTCTGCAGCTGCAACTACCTTTTCACAAAGATTACTTTGGGTGAAGGACTACTTGAGATGTAATCGCAGAAGCAGAACAGCAGGCCGTACACCACCTGGCTCGTTTTCCACCTTCCCTATCTCCATTAGGTGACCCTAATGTGTCAATATTTGGTATGACTAACTTGTAAATATAGCCATACCAAGTTATGTCATTCAAAGGGCCATTCTTTCTCACTGTTGAACTGCTCGTGCAATTTGTATTTTTCCCTGAGTCTTAAGGTGACTGGAAACAAACCAAAGAGGAGGAAGGATTCTGGACTCCTGACAAAGCGCTCTTGCTCAGTCTTGCCTCTGGGTGCCTTTCTTCACCATGTGGTGTATTTTTCCCCCTTAATTTTTTTTAGTAACTTCATTGTGACAGCATGGGCTAAGATTTTTGTAGCAATAGCCATAATGCCATTTATGTGTTGTTTTCAAAGGAAAAATAAATCTGCTAGTATAGGTAAAAATAATGAAGTAGCAGTTAGGGAACACAATCGCATAAAATAAGAGATGTACAGGGAGCGCTGTGAAACGGAAATCGTCGTATTGTCTTTAGCCTGCCTGAGAGCTCGCAGAAGTCCGCCCGCGCAGCTCCTCCTGCCCGCTCTCTGCCCACGGGAAGCGGCGGCTCCTCCGAGGGGCGGCGGGGACAACCGTTAACGGCCGCCCGCCGGCCCCTCGCGCGCGGGTGGCGGGCCCCGCGTGGCGGCCGCGCCCCTCAGCGCCGCCTGGCCGCGGGCGGCGGCAGCGCCGGGCTCAGGCTCGGCAGCGGCCGCTGGGGGTCGCTGTTGCCGCTGCCTGAGGAGGGGCGGGCGGCGCGCGCTACCTGTCCGCGGTGGCCATCGGGGCAGCGCGGGGCGGGCGGCCCTGCCCGCCGTTACCGACCGCGCCCCGCGCGTCCGCCGGCGCTGCCTCCGCGGGAGGCGGGCCCCGAGCGCCTCCCGCTCCCACCCCGTCGTTTTTCGGGGTTTGGGAAGTACGCCCGCCACGCGATCCAGCTCCGTGTTTGCCCGTTTCGGCTGCCAAGGGAGAGGTTTATCCACACAATCAAAGTAAACAGAAAAGTTCAGCCGGATCGTGTTTCACCCCCTCCGCTCCACACGTTCCGAGGGGCTCCGCGGGGAGGGCAGCGCAGGCTCTGCGCTGGCTTCGTTTTGGGGGGCGTGTGTGGCGGAGGCTCTCGCAGGAGGGGTCCCGCTTTCACAGGGAAGCACAACGCTCCCAGGAGGCTGTCGGCCCCCTCGCCCTCCACCGCCGGCTCCCCCGCGCCAGCACCTCCCCTCCGCTCGGGCTGTCACCCTCTTCCGAGGGAGCCGGCGGCTGAGGGAGCCGGCAGGGCTCTCCTGCCGGTGGCGCTGCCTTCACCCTCCTCCTCCTCCTCCTCACCCCACCCGGCCCCGCTGGGAGCGCTTCCAGGCAGCGCCGCGCCGAGAGCCCAGGAAGCCGCCTCGCCACCCGGGACTGCCCTTGCCAAGAATCGGCGAGAAAGGCGACACGCCCGCCTCTTCCACCCAGACCCCGCTCCAGCCACCTCTCCGCGGGCTTCCCGGTCGGCGAGAGCAGAAAATAGCCTTCCTCTTCCCCGGCAGCTCTCCCCCGCCCCAACACCTCCCCTTCCCCGCCGCAGCCAGGCCCGGAGTTCCCGGTAAACAGGAGGCTTCCCCGCCCGCCCCCGCCACGCGGCCCCCCGCGGGGGACGGCGGGGAGCGCGGCGGCTGCGGCCGCGGGGCCGGGGACCCGCCTGACGGGGAGCCGCGCCAAGGCCATGAATATTTCAGAGGCTCCTCAGCGCGTTTCTAATTAAAGGCTCGGGCGAGGCGCGCCCCCCCCCCCCCCCCCCCCCCCAGTCCCCATCTTCCCGCCGCCGCCCCCTCCCACTCCACACACACACACTTGGGACCGTCTCCTTACGTCGGAGAGAGGCGAAGGAGTGACTGAGCCCTGCCCGGGAGAGCCGAGCGAGGGGGAGGGACGGGGGGGACCGGGGCGGGAGGGAAGGGAGGGCGGGAAGGGGGGGCTTGTGCAAGCAGCGACGCTCCCGAGGTTGCCAAGTGGACTTTTATTGTTTTCCACCCACTTCCAAGTCGATACTATCTGCCGTCTCATGTCCATCCTATAGCCTATATAAGCGGCTGCGCTGGGGCTGGCGGCGATGGAGTAGTTTGTGGATACGGCGGGAGCGCAGGGACGGGAGGGGGGCGGGCGGGCCAGCCGCGGAAAACTTGGACTCCCCGCCGCTCGCGGGCTGCTGCCGTCCGGGGAGAGCCGGGGGAGCGGCTCCCGGGGGGAAGACACCTCGGCTGCTGGGACGGAGAGACAGGTAAAGCGGCCGGGAAGGGCCAGCAACCCTCCTTCCTCCCCGTCTCTCTCCCCACGCCCCCACACCTCCCGCCCCGCTGAGCCGGAGCGCTGCGTGCGGCGGGGCCGGCGGCACCGCGGGGCCACGCCGGTGACAGCCCGCGGGCGGGAGGCGGGCGCCGCCGGCCGCCAGCCAAAGTTGGCGGGGGAGAGCCGCCACACGGAGCGCAGGGCAGCCGTGTGCGTGGGCCGGCCGCCCCCGGCACTCAGCGGAAGGGGTTCGCCGTCGGAAGGCGAACGGCTCCGCGGACGAGGCAGCGTCCCCCGCCGCGGCTGGCTGCCGCTCCCTGCTGCTCCCTGTGGAGGTGGCCGTGGCCGCCCGCGCCCTGTCCCCGAGCTGGGAGGGAAAAAGGACGGAGAAAGGGAAGGCTGGCGCTGCCGTTCCCTGTCCCCGGACGGCTGCCCCCCAGCTGCGCACCGCCCGTCCCGCCGCTCCTGCCCGCAGCCCCGGCGCGGAGCCCCACAGCGGGGAGGTGGGGGGGGGGAACGTCGCTGGGTGCGCCGTTGCCGCGGGTCTCCAGCAAAAAACTTCGGGGAAAGTTCTCGCCCCTCGCCCGCGCTCCTCCGCTGCGCTCCGCGGCGGCGGGCGGGGCGAGGCGGGGCGGTACGCCCCGCTAGCCCGTCGCGACCTGGGTCCGCTCCACCACTGCGCGGGGGGTCGCGCCGAGGCACCCTTCGCCTCGCCTCGCCCCGCTCCGCGGCTGCGCAGCCCGCCCTCCCCGCCCGCGGGGCCCCCGTGGGCGCAGGCTGCCGGGCGGGCGGGCGCTGCCCGCGGCGCGGCGCGGGGCGGCGAGGCGGGGCGGGCGCTTCGCTGAGCGGGGCCCTGCGCTGAGCGGGGCGCTGCCGGCCGCGGGGTGCAGCGGCGCTCCCCCGGCGGCGCCCCCCGCCCTGCCGGGCCCCCGCAGCCCGGCGCGGGGCTGCCGGAGCGGGCGGGGCTCCCGCCTCGTGTAACCTGCGAAGCGGTCTCCGCGCCTTCCTCCGGTAACGTTTCCGATTTCGCCCCCATGAGTCTCCCCACCTCCGACCCACCCCCGTTTTTCCCTTCCAGTGAAATAGGAGGCCTCCCACAGCAGCGGATCCTTCCTTTGCATCTGCTCGTGCACCCTTCAGGTCAGACTGCAATGAGTGGACTGAGGTCTCCTGGGCTGCTGGGGCTGGTGCTCTTGATGCTCTCAGCAGGATACTGCAAAGAGAAAACTGACTCCGCAGATTTGAAGGACAGGCAAAGTCTCTTAAATCTGATCATGGAGATCATTCAGGAACTGAAAAGGTACCACCTGGAGAAGGACAGTGGGGTGCAGTACTTCTCCAAGCACGACTATAACTTAGATCGAAGGGAAGTGGCCGACTACGGAGGATACCAGGATGAGCAGAGAGTTGGTAAGTCACAGTCCATGACTTAGGAGATCTTTGTTTTTTTCTCTAGGGTGCCTTGGTGAATCAGACATCACATCAGATTACTAATTTTATATCAAGAATTCACCGCTCAAAATACCTGCAGCTTCCCTTTGGTATCAGAAACAGACACAGACGGCAAATTTGGAATAGAAAACCTCCATTCACATCTCAGAGTCTCTTACTCTCTGGATAATGTACTCAACTGAAAGTCCGACTTTCTGTGTGTTGGCTTTGAACAAAACCTATTAATAAGGGAAAAGACTGAAATGGGCTGAGATCAAAGAAATAAGGGATGAAAACGCTCTTTTTCCTGGAAGTTTACCACTTTTTAAAATGTGCTTGGTTTAAGTGTTTCTTGGAAATGACCCTAGCAAGTATTCCCTTGCAGGACTATGGTATGTCCTTATAGATCTCACATCTATAAGTCTTTCCCGCAGCTCAGCTTCATTGAACTTTTGCCCCCGCTTGTTAGTCCCTTTTGTACTCCGGAGGTAGCACCTTTGAAATACTAGGGAGCTGAAACAGAGTACTCCCCTGTCATTGTACAAGCTCAGACCACTTTGGGACACTCCTGCAGCCATCCTTCTTCTCCTTTGAATGGCTCTTCTCTAACCTCCAGTGAAAGCCCAGGTTGGTTTGTGAGACGGTCAGGGTTGCGTAGAGCAGTCCAGAAGCAATTGTGCCAAGCCACGTAGCAATGCATAGTTACCGCTCAGTTTCGTGATGTACTTGTGTGCATCCAGTTGAAAGTTGATTTGGCTTCTCCTGCTGCCATGTCTAATTGACTGTTCACTGTCACTCCCAAACCCCTACAGCATTACTGCTGCTCATCTCACCCCTCCTACTGAAAGTGACTTTATGAATATTTTCCAGCAGATGTCTACTCACCTTTTTCCAAACGGGCTTTCATTTTGCTGTTAGCTATTTATTTTGCCTTTATTGATCTCGTAAAGCTTCATTGTACCTTTTCTTCATTCTCATTCATATTCAAATATCCTCACGATTTGCATTTGTTGGTGGTAGTCATGAAAATGTTACTTCTCCATCTGGATCGCTAATGAATATAAAAAAGGAAGACAATTTTCTTCCACTTAAGATCAGCGTAGTGAGAACATTTTGTTTTATAAATGTTGAAAAGTTAAAGAGGCCAGACTAAGCAGGGAGTTCTGATCTGCACGACTCTAAATCTCAGTGTAGAACGTGGGCATAGTTTTTGGCCACCCTACATCAGCATATTGGTGCAAAACATCTGGTTTGTGCTGAACAGTTATCTATGTAAATAATAAACCTACTAAAGAGCAGATTAGTTGGTAGAGGTGTCATTGACTCCTAAGCAGGATTTTTCATTCTGTTGTTACAATGGAGTTATTCAAAGCAACTCTGAAAAGGAACTACTGCTTAGAGTCTTCCATTTCAGTTTTGGCATCACTTTCCCAGTGAGCCTGTCCCATGGGAAATTTCTGAGTGAAGCATGTGTGTTTTTAATGCTCTTCATGACATAATTAGGTCAAATATGATAAGGTCAATTTTACTTACACTGACTAAAGTTAGAAGTAAATGAAGAATGACTTTCGAGAAGTGTCTAACCTCACAAGTGAATCAGATCTGGATGGAAATGCTCTCTGCTTTATATCTGATAAGAGGTCCCAGGGGAATGAAAAAGGCTGCTCAGGCATTTATGGTCAAATAAATAAAGCACCATGTAGTGTATCATACACAATCAGCACTAAGCTATCAGCATAGAGTTCATAACGGAAAGCAATCAAAGATAGCTGTAAATCAGGAAGACACAAGCAAGGGTTACGGCTAAAATGGATTTCAGTAAACCAGTTTCATTTTGCCATCTGCTGAACACAAAACACAAGGCGGTAAACCACAAACATAGGGAGCCAGAAGAGAGCAATTTGCTTGGGATCATTTCCTGTGAATTTTATTTACTGCTAGAGGGGGGAAAAAAAGATTCCTGTAAGTAGATCAATCCAGTTTCATGATTACAGCAGGACAGTGCTTGTACAAACATACCTGTGACAAAAGAGTGGAGACATTTGCGTAAGAGAATTAGAAGACACTAAACCAAACTTGAATATATCTTTGGGTCTTTACCACTAGCGGAATACGCCATTTCTGAGCAACCATGAACTAAAATTTCTGGAAGAATTTAAATCTAGGTAAATTTGATAATGTAATTCATAGAGAGCTAAAATCTGACTCTTAGTTAATCGTCATTATTGTTAATGACTGCACACCTAACAGACATGACTTGTTTCATCATCACAGTGCGTTTCATGGTGCCCATTTTACACAACTCATTTTACCATGGGTTCTTATGTAAAACAAATGCTTGCAATTTGGCCTACTGTATGCAAATGACATTTGACCTTTGTGCGTCTGTCAAGATGTAGTGGTGATGTTTGCTGGACAGAGTTTATTCCCTGTCCTCATACTATGATTGGCAAGCATAGTTCCAGTGCAGCAGGGTGACTGTTCTTTTTTCTGTCCAACAGAAATAGTTCCCAGAGATCTGAGGATGAAAGACAAGTTTTTAAAGCATTTAACAGGTATGTTTTAATTTTGCATTGGTATCCATCATTCCCCGTACATACCATAAGCTGCACTCTTCTTCCTGTGGGCTGTGCTGATCCATAACTTATTTTTTCTTTATATTTCAGGTCCACTCTACTTTAGCCCAAAATGTAGTAAACACTTTCATCGGCTTTATCACAATACAAGGGACTGCACCATCCCAGCATGTAAGTGCTAAAACCAGAGACTTTCGTAAAACAACAGAAAACTCTAAAATTTAATAGCTCTATGAGGTACCAGTAGTGATACAATGTTAGAATGCATTCCTTGCAATGAAGAATTTGGAGTGCTCTAAAATGTACCAAGTATGCTTTACAGTGTTGCTAGAACAGCATCCATGTTACAGTGAGGAAAACGCAACTTTTTCACTGCAAATACACTGCATAGAATGGCTGTAAACGCTGCTTCCTTAGGTACTGATGTATATGCCTCTTTGGTTCCAAACCAAAGGTGTTTGCTTTTCATAGGAACACAGGACTCCTCTCGCAAACCTCTCATATTTAGTTTCTAGTGCTGCAAATTCAAGATGGGATCAGAAATCCAGGTGGGGCTGTTTGCTTTTCATTGATTATTTAGGTGGAACATATTTTATAGACTTTTTATATTTTGACTGTTCAGCTACCAGTCTACCAGTGATGTTGACAGTGGATCTTTGCAACCCTTGTCTTCAATGAATTATGAAAGTAAAACTTCCTAAGACTTACTAAAAAAAAAAATAAATAAAAAAAGTGATGATGGAAACAAATAAGCAAATGCAGCTTATGACGTCTCATCAGTGTTGGCAGCACAGAGAATTAAAAAAAAATCAAACATTGACATTTATCAGTCAGTAGATGTGACTCCAGATTCATACTGAGGTGGACCTGTTGAGTAAACAGATGCTATTTTAGTACAGCCTTTTCAGAATGGAACCATACTTTATTTTACTTGTCTGAGGTCAACCAGTTGGGTCAGTAGCAGAGCTGGGAATAGAAACGAGTTACAGATTCCAAGTTTCAAGTATTAATAAATATTTCAGCCCAATACATTTTAAAGGCATATTTGGTAAGAATTGCAGACTTTTTCCCTATTTGTAAGACTTCAGATTAGGAATACCTTGGAAAGATAAGGATTTATAGATAATGGCTAACCAGATCATGTTCCATTTACATGGCTGGAGATGGAAGTTGTTCATAACCAGTCTGTTTCGAACAAGCAAATGGTCATACTACCTTTTTCATAAGGATCACAACACAAACATCATTTGACTCAGCACTAATGAGTACTCCAGGCTGTGAAGCTAAAAACTAGTTGGTCTTAAAGTTTGAATTAGCCTTTTCCTCCTGACAGGTGACGTACCCACCAACATAATGTGTGGACAATGGAGGATAATTTGTATGAATGGCAATTACAGCATATCTATGCTGTGAGTTAGGGATTGTTAACACTGCATCTCTAGGAAACATTACATGTAGTTACTCATTAACGAAATAATGCCTAACGATAATCAACATCAGTCACCAGACTGGACTGACTAGCGTCTCCTTAAAGTAACTTTCTTCTAGGAAAATGAGGTAAACAACCTGCTTTAATTCTTCATGCACAATATGTTACTTTTTGGTAATATCCTGATTTCAGGTAATACTTACTGTTCACTCTATGTAGAAATTCAAAGGCCAAACAACAAAGAAATTAAAAGCATCTATGATGCTGCAACACAGTGGTAGCCAGTACAAAAGCATTTTGTTGGCATACCTTCTAGTACTTTGTACCGTAGTAGCATTGGCACCTGAAAAGTAATTTACTCTGCTGTCTGTCCATAACCAACTTTCACAAAATTTGCTTTCAGTTTGCCATGTTAAAGAAAAAAAAAATATCGATTAATTTTGTAGTTTGCATTGGTTCTGCCCCTTATTATGAATGCATCAAAAAGCAGAAGGTACCTAAAATAAGAACTACTAACACTAGGACTACTATGGAAAAAACAATTTTACTAGTTTTAAGATGAAACTCAATACAGTTATGAATGAATTTGTATGATATGGTCACCTTCTGGGGCTGGACTTAACATTCCTATGACTAGGAGATGTTATTTGCCTAATTTAACAGTTTTTCCAGGAAGAAAATTTATTGGAGAGTTGCATTACTTAATATTAAGTTGATAGACTTGCTCACTGAGGGATGGATTTCAAAGATGGATGAACACTAGTTATTCTTCCTCTAGTACGGAGATACTACAGTCACATGTTTAGATCCCACATTTAAGCACAGACACAGATGTATAAATTTTCATACATACATACACTTGGAGAGCCTCCAAGCACATTCATGATACTTGTTTATAGATAGTAGGTATGCAGAAGTCAGTTGCATAGTTACACGTGCCATTAGACGTGGCTTTCAGTTACGCAATCTTTACACACTCCATTTCTAAGTCTAAGGAGCTGATTTCTGTACTGCTGCAAACTAAGGTGTTCATTGAACTTTATTATGACAATAATTTGCACACTGTTACCAATTTTTAAAGGCAAGATTGGTTATTTTAGTAATCTATTTATGCTCTTTTTTCCATGACAGACTATAAAAGATGTGCCAGGCTTCTTACTCGGTTGGCAGTAAGCCCAATGTGCATGGAAGGATAAAGGTAAGCTTTTTCGTAGCAGTAATTATGTTCTACTGCATAGCAAAGCAGTGGATTTTGTGTTTCACACATGAAAATTCATGGGAGTGTAATAACAATAGTCCTTTGGCTAAGGTATTCCCCTTTCAGAGTACTTGAAGTAACTGGCTTAATAGGGCAAATATTGGCAACAAATAAAGGGTACCCCCTACTGGAAGTCATTATATAAAAGTCGATGTGCCTCAGCTGTGAATTATTCATAGCAGCATACAGTTAGCCAATAGTGAATTTGTTGTTATAAAACAAAACACAACAGCTGTAGCTTATTTTTCAAGAGTTGACTCAGTACACAATTGCCTGTATTGGCAGCAGCAGGCCTTTTATGTGTGCAGCTGTAGATCTATGGTGCACATTTTAGTATGAGTTAATATATACATAGCTATACACATGAAAGCTTTAGAAATGCAGATAGATTGCAGGTGCCTTTATAGTAATTCAATTAAAATGTATTATTAGTAGCATTGATAAACTAACTTTAAGCTACTCAGATTTCTTGGGATTTTCATTGTCTATGGGTTTATTCCCTCCCTTTTTGCCTAGATGTACCTCTAATTCCTACAAATACTTTGGGAATTTCACCATGCATCAAAATAAAAACAAAACCCAACCAATCAAACAAAAAAGTACTTCCAAACGATCTGTATTTCTAGAAAACTGACACTTAAGAATACAAAAGGACTAATTTACATTCGTTCCTCAACATTTACCTGAGACAAAAACGTGACCTCTGACAAAGGCATAAATAATAACCCGTATGGATTTGTCAGTAACAAATGTTGTGAAACCAAGATATTTTAACTCTATGACAAAAGGCATCTTGTGGAGAGAGTCAGTGAGAAAAAGCAATAAATGTTAAGCATCTTAGTTTATTTTTTTAAAGCATTGACACTGTTTTGCACTGTAGAAAACAGAGGGGTTGTAGTGGATCACAAACTAAGCATGTCAACCATGTCACACTTGAGAAAAGACAACATACTGGAATTTATAAATAGAATCATTGTTTATAAAACACTCAAAATAATCACTGTTGCTGGAATACTGTGTTTAATTAAGGACACCACACTTGAAGAGATGTAGGTGCTTCTTGTAAGAGTCCAAAGAAGAGCACCATGGATGACCAAAGACCTAGAAAAGTCAGTTTACAAGAACAGCTAAAAGGAATTGGGATTATTTAATCTAAAGATAAAACGACTGCAGGAAAACACAATGGAGATACTCAATTTCGTAAGAAGTGGCTACAAGCCATTCTCTCTATCCAACGTGGATAAATAAATAAGACATAATTTGTTTAACTTTGCAACAAGAGAGGATTCCAGCTAGACATTAGAAAAGACTTTTCTAGTGGCAAGGGCAGAGGTAATGCATTAAATCATTAGATGCAATTCAGCATTCTGACTTTATGCTAAACTCCTTAACATTTCTTTAAGTATTTTCTGCCTGACTTCCTAAAATAAACCTAAACTAGCCCAGCTTCAATGCAGAATATTCTAATGTCCAGTAACTGTTACATTACTTGTCTTAATTTGAAACATGCAGCCATGGAGAGGCATCTCCTATTCATACATCATGTGTTCCGGGATGGAATCATGGAAACAATTGCATATAGTATTAAGACAAATAAAAGTTAGCAAATAGGTAAATCCTTTGATCTAACTAGGAGAAATGCCAAGGGTTCAACCTTTCAATTGTAAAATCCAGAAAGCAAGGAGCAAATTAGCTGTTACATAATGATATTCACCTGTGAAAGATAGGTGAATAATGTTATTACCAACACTAATAAGCAGATACATCAGAGTAGGGAATTCTTTTCTCCCTGTCCTTAGACAGTTTTGTCTGTATCTTTACATCCTGTTATGTAAACACAAACTCATAATATGAAGGAACAATAACTAAAGCAGTTTACATCTCAAGCTGGGAGTCTATTTAAAAAAAGTCCATCTCATTTTGCCAAACAACTCCTTTGCTCGACTAGCAGGCATGTTTCAACGTGAGTAACAAGCCTCCGCTTCTGTTACTCTCCACACAGACACAAATCATTACTAGCGTCAAAACTCTTAAGGAAGCTCTACTAGCAGAAAGGCAAGCTATTCTCTACCACATATGCCTTGAGATCCACAGGTGTCTCCATACAATTAAGCATCCTTCCTCCTCAAGGCTTTTCCACTGCATCAGTTCAATTTGTGTGGGTAAGACATCCCCTCTCACAGAAAAGTATAACGCAGGCTTTATGTTTTCATCATTTCATGGACAGAGCTGTAGAAAAATGGGCTCTTCTTGTATTTTTTCACTTATCAAACCATCCTTTTTCTTCACAAAATGTATAGTTATCATGAGTCCAAGGTGTTTTCAAGAAGTTGCAAAGTTTTGAACATAGTACCACTTATTCATAGCAAGACAAGATTTCAAAGCCATTTCTTACGTAAGATGGGTTTCTAGTGTACGAAGAGTTTATTTATGGTCTGGCAATAGGTAAACACTTGTGGTTTCTGCCATAAGGCTACTAGTTAGTATCAGTTCTAAAGCTCAGACTAACTCCTGAATATTACATAACAAAAATTTCTTACGTGATACTACTCCACAAAGGGCTAAATTCACAAACAGAATTTGATGGTTTATATTAATTGCAACAACTAATGTATTTAAAGAAATCTTTTAAAACTCCTATATTATAAACTACTAAAATAACACATTCTTAATTATCCATACCTACATTCTTCCTCCAACAAATTAGATTTCCTGTCTTGCTCAGTATCTGATTTTCGTTTCATTGGAGGCTTATGAGTGGGCTGGGCTATATATGAATTATTGCTTTTTGATACTTTGGGAAACTAGTAGGTTTTGGTGCATTTTTCAGATCCAGAAGAAGGGGAAAAAAAAAAAAAAAGGACAGATTTGGTTTTTATTTGTACTTAAAATGCATTTTGGACTATCATAGCTTTAAAGCACACAAGACATTGAAACTCAGTGCTAAGATCAAGCAAGAAAATAAGATGCGAAAACAGGAACTGGGCATCTATTACTGTCACAGTACATACCTAAGGGAGGTGGGTGTGCGTGATACAATGTGCTTATGGAGCCTTCACTTCTCATTTAGCCTACACATACCTAACTGGGCTCCCTCTTGTGTCTTTTTTTAGAGTGTATGTTCACATTTTGCCCGTCCCAGGGATAAAGCGATGCAGGGGCCCAGTTACAGCCCTTTTGCTTGTTGAGATTGCAGGAGTGAAGCCAGAGCCAGAGCTTCACTCCTATGAAAAAAATCTACCGGTTGCTTGTTTCCTAGAGAAGCAGATGGAATTAACAATATTTAAAGGAAAAGCAATAGAAACAGTATTTCTTGCTTGAAGTACATGATAGGACAAGAATAAATATATATACCCACAAAGGTCAAAGATTCTTTATAAAATTGCTAATAAGCTAAAGCACACTGATAACTGAAATTTCCTTTGGAACTCAGAAAAATCTGTGTAAACTCCTCAAGATGTATTGACCGTACTAGTAATATATGTTTAAAAAGCTGTAAATACAAAATAAACTTGGAAATTTTAAATACATAAAGAGAAAACTGGAATACTACAGTAAATATGCCATTCACCTACACTATATTATATATCCATTTTTTTCTGACTCTTCTTAAACCAAAATAATATTTGGGCTTTAACCTAAGTTTTGTTTCAAGTGTTTTCTAACAATGGAAACAACAGCCCTTAATTGCTTTCTTTCTCACACAGTTTCTTTCTAAGACTAACATTGAGTGCACTCAAGAAATGTCAGATACTTCCATTTCATAGAAGAAGTGAAGGTGGAATTAAGATGTGGGTTTTGCATACTACGCAGTGAAGGCAGACCCTTTTTTTCTAGAAAGTATAGCTTGATCCATCACGTACAACTCCCTGTGGCATGTCCAATCACCTCTGCTTGGTGCCAGGAAGTAGTTCCCAAGGGAACTAATTTCAGACTTCCAGCAGAACCGTTGCTTTGAATTAAGTAGCCAGCCAGTGTACACGGTTACTAGTGTGGCACAGTCCAACTTTACTAAGAGGCAATTCCGAGTTTTCCTTACTGCGGGATCTCTGTGGCTAGCACCACATGTAACATTAAGAGCTTTAACATCATCAGTGCATGGATCTCCGTGATCTGAGGCTCACACTAGAGCAGACTTCCACCGGGCTGTTCACACTTGGGGAAGGAATTCGTGATGTTAGCACATGGATGTTCTGCTACAAAATCCTACTGGCACGGTATTTTAAAGTTTATATCGATATTTAAAACACTCATATAGATAAGCTTTCTCTTACAGAGTTTATCATCATGTACAGATAATGACTAGAACCAAATTTGGAAAGCTGCAGTATGCCTTTACAATAGCTTTCATTTGTGCTTTTTAAAATTGGAACAACTGTATGGTTTGGTTGGTTTCAGCTAATATTCCTGGCTGGGTTTGTGTTTTGGGTTTGTTTTTTGGTTGGGTTTTTTTTTTCTTTGCATTAGCAAAGGAGAACTAAGAATCGAATGAAAGAGGAGAAAGGAGTTCTATAGCTACCTATGTTCTCAACAGAGACTGTAGTCAAACAGTATTCAGGATCTCCACTAAGACTACCTGCCATCCTTCAGCTAAATTCCAGTCTAATTTTCCTAGACTCATGCATATAACAGACTATGTGAAATAATAAAAAGAGTACAACAGATTGCTCAGTGCTAAAAATCTGGGGCCTTTCCAAGGGTTTCTGAAAACGCCAGGGATTTAGAAAACTTCAATTTAGCTGAGCACTGGGAATCCAAGACCCACAGCTTTTGATCAGATCTCCATAAAAAGCAGGTATAGATGAGACGACAAATGAGCATCCTATCCACTTCAGGTTTTTCACCCTCAGTGAGCTGCATATTCCCATTAGTATTAGTAATGAAAAAACTATTTATTGAATTCTCAGTGTTTAACTTGTCAGTTGTACCACACACTGATCAAACCAAAAGCATGTTAATTTGCTTTGAAACATCACTTTTAAATATCACAGCCTAAATAGGGTAGAGGAGGGACATACATACAGAAAATAAGCTAGATGAAAACACAAGATGAGGAAAATTTACGTCAGTTTCTCCTCTAAGGAAGGATATTTAAAAAAAAAAAAAAAAAAAGTGTTTGTCCTATCTACAAAGCCAGAAAAAACGTAAATTGCATTAAGCTTTTCTGTAACATTATTACATTTCCTAATAGCTTTAAAAAAATTGCAAAACTAAATATGTTTAAGTACTACTAACAAGTTTTCTGTATGCACCAATAGCTTGATTTCCAATGGATTATGTCACGTCTGACTGACTTTGCATTCAAATGATTCTATTACAAATTATACTTAAGCAGTAGAAAATGTAGAGAAACTCAAAATACCAAGAGAATTCACACTGATCATGGGAAAGACATTTTCATATGTTCAGACAGACAATATGAAAGTTTTAACTGTGGAACATGACATGAGCAGAACCCTTAGAACCTACTGTTCTTTATCTCCCACATGGACTTTTGGTGTCCGAGACACACAAGCTTCAGCTGAGTCTGTTCTCATGTAAGAGCAGTGTTTCACCCGTGCAGTTCCTGTTGACTAACACCACATAGTGCATTTTTTACTTCAAAATAAGGGCATTAACAGGTTGTCTTAGAAACACATGAAACTAGGTAGACAGACCTGCAGCATTCAGTGGTCACCCGTCTAGAAAATGTGGTTGCAGAAAACAAACTGAGAAGTTACCGGAGAGAGGATGGATTTCTAGATATGTATACACAGAGATGGTTACATTACATTTTCTCAGAATGCTTAAAGGTGTCGGGGAAAAGGGTTGTGGAAACCTTCCCTGCTCAACCTTTGAATTACCATTTCTAGAGCATAGACAATATACGTACATAAGCAATGAGAAGACCTGTAATTTTGTGTCGGTGGTTTTGATACCAGTGTTACAGAAATGGTTTTGATTTCATTCCAAGAAACTATTCTGGGAAGAGTTAACAGAACAGGCAGCAAATTGCACCACCGCAGCTCCTACTCAGTTTGTGTTGCCTCAGTGTTTGTATGTCCCCAGGGCTATATTTATATGACCGAACCTCAGAAGTTACTTCTATTTCTTTCTTGTTTATGTGAGTCCAAAATTCTTCACTAATGGGCCCAATGAAACATCAGATCCTTCCTAAAGCCTTCAAACCTTACCGGGACAGATTTCTATTACTGGATATCCTATCAACAGCTTCCTGATACTAAGACGCTGAGACAGAAATTTGCAATCTGTTAATACTATCCTTGAGGTTTATTCACTGTTTGACTTCACAGCTGCACTTATAGGAACAGGCTAAACATACCTATGAGCACATTTTGAATAGGTAGAACTGTATTTTCCAAATCTGTCTACCTAAAAACGAACCACCAAAAAGGGGATGATTTCCAAAATTTCAGCCTTGACTAACAAACAAAACATTAATTTAGCAGTCAGGCTGTTATGAACTACACTGAGCTAAACCAGAAATGCACTATTGGATCTTTCCAAAGTTATTAATGAACTCTCCATTTTTATTTACTATTTTCAATATGATAAATACATTCTTAAACACATGTATGTGAGTATAAAAATGATGAAAGGCAATTTTCTTCTTTCTTTTAATCCACCAGATGTTATTACCATGAAAAGAAACACCAAGAACCAAGAGAAGTGCCTTGGAAACCAACAGGGAAATAGAACTTATTACCTTTATAACATATTCCATTGTGAACAAGAGATTTATTTTTGCAGATTGACAGACTACTTCCCATAATTCTTTTAACATGCGTTTTGTATGTTGTCAACAGTTTGCAGATTGACATTCTTTACAGTAGCATAACTGCCAGTAGTACTTAATGCTCCATACTTAAAAACACACTTTACAACTGATGTGTAATGCTGCCAAAAATTATGTAAACACAAATATTTCACCAAGAAAATTGATGTTCTATTGCTTAATTCTACAATTTTAAGGAATGTTTGTTTGTATATCTAGAACTACTAAAGATCTGCTCCACAGTAGTTGTGGTCACTTGATATCCTTCATGCTTATGCAATTTTTTAAAAGTTTGGTTAAAACAGACTTGCATTGGGGTCACATTGTACCCTAGGAGTACAAATTGCATGACAAACAGGAACGTAATTCCAAGTAGACATATTTTTTGGGACAGTGGAGCATGGATTTTGTACACAAACACAAGCTGCCATTAATTTACTTTATATAATAAATGTATAAAACATTCCAGCGAACGTGCAATATGTAAATACTGTAAATAACAAGCGTAAGTAATAAAGTGTTTGGTATTAAGTTGTTCTCATTTTGCTTTCTGTTCACTGAATCCAGATAAACAAGCTATCTTCCGGTAGCTACTATCATTTATCCACACTTAAACCTCTTTCCAGTAAGAGTTCACTAGAGTAAGAAAGTTACACCCACCCCAGAGAAGTCCAGTAATCTGGACACTCTCTATGGATTTGTGAGGACGGACAGATCTCTGTGTTCCAGTCCCGCAAAATGCCCAGACCACAAGGCTGCTCCAATTCTCTACAGCATTATAAATCTGAATCTTTTTTATGACAAACGGTTGTTTTGGTTTGTTTCAAAAAAAAAAAAGAAAAAAAGAAAAAATCGGCAGTCTATTCATGATCCCGCAAGGCAATACAATCAGTAAATGTTCAATAAATCATTTTAGTATCGTAAAATTTTTAAGGAGTCAGTGAACACTTACTCAGGAAGCCTTGATACACATTTCCCTTTCTTCCTTAAATCAGATATTAAATCCAGTTGACATAATAAAATGGCTCAAACAGGAAGAAAATTTTTATGTGTGATCTGTAGATGAACCTCAGGTACTTTTATCTTAATACTGGCATTTAGCTTCCATTTTATCCTCAATTCAAACCACAAAATGCAAAACCAAAACCAAACACACCCCTCCCCACCCTGAGAAATAGCTAGGAGCTGAGATTCTTGAAAGTCACACATAAGAGCCTTCAGCGTCTAGCTCTTTAGAAGAAAAAAGAAAAAAAAATGGCAGAAGTACAAAATCCCATCCTAGAACATGGCTGTATTTAGTAAGGGAGAAGTACATATTTTGTGTTTGCTTTCAGTGATCACTAAATGTTCAAGTTTCATTTCTCAATGGAAGCAATACGTGCATACCGAAAACTGGTAGTTAAAGGAATCTACTGCTACAGAATTCACTTAGCTGCTCATCTGCAGTAAACGTGGGTGGAACTCTGTGCTCTGGGGTTTCACTGACTGAAAGCAGATCACAGCATATATTACTTAACATGGGAGTTTAAATTAGTGTAAATCCTTCTTTTTGTAGTAGGACACCTGAAATACGGTTAAAAAAAGCTTGCTAGAATATTTCCTTGTAAAAGGAAAATAGAAACTTATTTAATGACTTAATAAAGGAATATAAATAAATTAATCCCATGGAAGTTTTCCCTAGATTTAGCAGAAGTCAGCATGCTTTGACACAAGATACAACTATACTATAGCAGATTTTATTTATTTAGTCTTAGGTTTAAGCTTACTACCTAAACCAAAACAAGCCTTGGTGGGGGAGAAGGGGAAGGAGGAGGCAGTTCTGTATTTTTTCATCCAACATTACATTTTCATGAGTAGTATTTTAAACCGTAAGAGCTTAATCATCTGTATGGAACACGGTTTGTGTATTAACCCTATGTTCACTGTTTCTCTTGGAACCCAAATAACGGTACTGTGCAACTGTCCTTCCTGAAGGCAATTCCTGTTCTGTATTCCTGTATTCTACAAATTCTTTTAAAACATCATGGTGCTCTCCTTCCCTTCTTCCAAAAGAAAGCTGCTAAGGATAAAATCAATCAATCAGTCAATCAGCTTTTTCCTCCTAGTAGAGCTAGTGAATTATTTAGCCAATAGATTACTTGCTGAAAATATACTTCGAGACTGAAACTTTTAAAATCTGAACTGAATTTAACACAAATACTTTTGACTTAGTATCAGTTTACAGGAAGATTCCTAAGCCTAGCTAAGGTAAACAACCATACCCTTTTATCTCCTTTCTGTTACCCCAGCAGCCCAAAGACAGAGACTTAACTTTAATATGTAGGAAACTATAGGTTCAATTCCTACTCAGCCATGAATGAGACAGCACAAACCATCATGTTCTCAATCTTCTGAGTTATTTTACTTTCACTGGAATATTTTAAATGGTCATTCTGGCAGAGAGTAACATTAGATTACGCCTAAATACTTCCACTTCTGAGGTTAGTGCATAAAACCACATTTAAGATGGTTTGTCCCTAACTGCCCATCATTTTCCCTCATTTATTTTGTCAAAGCATTCATAAAAGAAGTGGAAAACAATTTTTTCCAGAGTCAGTGCTTGATCTGACCTGAAATATATATATTAATCTTTGTCCCTCAAGTGAAACAGCTATTAACTTGCAAATTCCTAGCTTGTTCTTTTAAAGTCAAAACTATTGGTAATGCAATAATGCACAAAGATCCTGATCTCTCTATTTAAGTGTTAAATCTACCACTTGCCTTTTTGTAAGCAGGTTATTAAGTTTTATGTCTGATTGAAATTTCAGCACAAAACAGAAACCTCACTAACACTCAAGCAGCTGTTCTACAGCAAGAGCCCCAGGAAACTTAATTGCCATTGTGCAGGCTGCAGCACACGCAGAGTGACACCAGGATGCCTCCCTCCCCAGGAATAACAGGGTCCTCTATCAAAATGCGTCCCTCTCCCACAAGGGAGAGTGGGTGACAAATGCAGAGGCTACTGTACTACTTTGGAAGGCAGACAGAGGCAAAACCAAGCCTAAATAAATAAGAAAGCAAGTTTTAAAGATCCAGTTTTACAGATAATGTGGTAATGCTAGGTCATACCAATGTTGGTTTTACTCAAAATAGGAAAATTATCATGGAAGCAGTTACATTACTGATCTCAGTACATTTAAGTTTCTAAGGCAGAAATGAAAGGTGATGTTCAGACAAACAGGCATGGATTTCTACAAAGCATTCAATTTTTGTCCAAGAGCAGAACTTTCTACCTACTGGCCTTCTGTTAACTTTGTATTATATTACAGATGGACTGCCTTCAGGTTGAACTATACTCTCAGAGAACACTTTTGACAGGCTATCCATTCTCCTGAGTAAATCTGAAAATACTGTCTGACACCCACATAGGAACTGGGATCATAGCAAATTTCTCATTGATCATATTGCACGGATTTGAGTATTTTACTACTACGAGATACAAAATGTACACTTCACATTCAGGCTTTTAAGCTGATCTGTTTTGTCCTCAAAGTAAATGCTGTATTACATGTACTTGTATCAGTGTGCTAGGAATTGACCACAAGACCACAGGAAGACTACCCAGAGAAGTCCTATTAACATCAATCACTGTTTCTGAACTGAGTTCATCTTAATTAGTATAAAAATGTACTGGAACAAAAATTATTTCTTCTTTGAATACTTGAGCGTTTAAACTGATACAAAAACCCATTTTCACAGGATCCTGATGACACACACAGAGGTTGTGCTTGCTTAAGCTTTGAAATAGTGCTAAAAGCAATGTCTGTCTGGGGGCACGCAGTTCTTTTAGTCTAGCAGGCTCAATACGAAACAGCTTCAGTCTAAAAGCTGTCTAATGGCACTAGGATGACACACCTAAGTTATCATACATAAACTATTATCTCGCAGACTCCCATTGAAAGTTGGTTTAAATTAAACTTACTAAGGACACAATGAGAAGATCTCAGTTTAGTTAGTATAGCACATAAAGAAGCAAGATGTTACTTTTGCAGTGCTTGTGAGAAAGCACTGGAAGAGTTTACAGATAGATTTATTCTCAATGATATACTTTATTATTACATTGATGTGTGACAAAATGGTTGATCATCTAATCCAATTAAAACTTTTCTATATTTTTTAATTTGATGACAGAAAAGCTAAAATATAAAATTAAACTGGTAAAGTTTTGAACCTACTGAGGCATTATTTTACAATTTCAATACATCAATCAAGTAAACCTTACATATTTCAGGAGAAGCTAATTATTTTCTTTTAGAAATAAAATGATGAAGCATTAATGAGCCTTCTCCAAAAATGCTTTACAGCATCTAACACACTGCTCGTAAACAGTTTCAAAGTCCTTTTCATTCCCCTAGAAAAGAACAGAGGAAAAAACGTGAGAACAGCAATACTGACCCAAACAATGAATTTTTGCAAACTAGTTTTCTGCTGTCAGTAATGGCAAATAACTGACATTAGGGCAGAATAAGAACAGTACAAATACTTGGTGATAGTTTTTGCATATTTCTCCCTAATTCGAACTACCTGCAGCTCAGGCATTCCACAGCCAAACACGTGACTTTGTACTTAACAGTCCTGGATGAACTTTCCTTTACATATTTCTCGCACTCACTTTTTGAGCCCTTATAAGCCTTTGTTTTTTTTCTTTGCATTCACAGTAACCTGTCATGTTGAGTTTCACAGTTTAATGAAGCACTGTGCAAGGAAAAAAAAAAACAAACCTCTTTTTGTTTTGAACTCGCTTCCCCCTACTGCATCTTCATCCACTTCTCTTTCCTAAACTGAATAATCTTAATCTAATCCGTTGCTCTTGCTTGATACTATTCAACTTCTTTGACCATCTCTGTTTATGTCTTTGTCTCTATCTTTCCTGATTATATCCTCTTTGCAAGGAGGCTGACCAACCAGGCCTTCACCCAATATTGAAAATAGGTGCATTGCATTATTTAAATAATTGTTATAAGCATAAAGACTCATTTTCATTTCCTATCCCAATAATTTATATTGTTTTGTTAAGTCATTTAAAAAAAATGTTTACACTTGGCTTTGTATAACATCAGATTATATCTCACATGTCAACTGTGGGATCTGGAAAGATTATATTCTATACATACACAATTTTTAATCAAGCTACCCAAAGAATTTCTTACACATACATAGTACGGATCTTCAATGATAAGTTGTTTCTGTGGATCGTAAGTTCCAAGTAGTTCAATTTTGGCCTTGCAGTTTTTAACTTGGTTGCTTTTCCTTTTCAGATCTCTGTAAAAGAGAAAATAATTTTTTCCCATGAATTTTTCTTCAGAACTTTCTTGGCATCAGCATGAGATGCTCGTGACTGTTTCTAGAGAACACAGGAAAATAATATGCATCTGGATTCAGTCAACTCTGTGGACTCTCTATGCTGCTGCTTGTTTTCATTTGTTTGTTGTTGTGTGGAGTTTTTTTTAATTGAGTATGGAAGACAAACACATAAACTTAATTCAGAGCATAAACAAGCAGTCAGGCACTCAACTTCAGGCTTAACAGAACTTTGTAAGTTCATCAACTTCTTCCTCAAACCAATCATTGGTACTTTGACTATCCACCTTTAGCTTCTATTGAACAAAAATAATGAAAATTATCCGGATATTTTTCCAGAAGTATGAGTAAACTTCTCCCGTCTGTTCAAAACCTGTGTTTTAAATTAGCATGCTGCAAGTTGTCTCAATACTGCCTCTAACTCACGTGAAGTCCTACTACATTCAGTTAACAGAAAATGGTAAATCAGTGAGCAAGACCTGTCTTCCCTTTGAGATACTATAACATTTCATCAGTTGTCTCATCCTCTTTCTTCTACGTTGCCTCCCATTGATAAAACATACTGATTTGGGGAAGGTATTTTCCCCATCTACTTAAAAATGGCCATCTATTACTGCAAATGCAGTTAAAATGTACCTCTCATCATCTTCAGATTAAAAATAGCTCAGTTCTATGATTTTCACAATGCTGAACAGCCAGAACATACCAAGTTCTTTTAATATTACACATCTCAATACCAAATCATCATTTTACTTATTCAGCATTAAAAAGGCAAAAAACCCTGTAAGTACTTACAGACATAAGCATAATCAGTTTTAAGAAATTAAATTCTAATTATTAATTCTGATTAATAAATTAATTTCAGATAGTTTAGAAAGACAAAATAACAGTGAGACCACAGTACTGTTTTTCCTTGAAGAAAAATCAGGACTCCCCTATCAACTAAGAAGTTACTGCTTGAATTTACAGATTTTCAATAAATTCTCTAGCCTTTTATTATTAAAAAAATGTCTACTCATTTCTTTCAAGGCTTTTGGCATAGCACTTAATGAACAGGAGAGGGCCGGGTGGCTCTGGTACTAAGGAAAAGGGATGTCCCAAATCTTCCTTTTCTGATACGACAGGCACTCCATCAACACCTGGAATCAGGTTGCCCTCCTAGTGCTACAAATAGGCGTTCCCAGAGAAAATGGTTGGATTGGGTGCAAGTTTAAGGTGAAACTTAAGTGTACCAGTAGCAATATCCCTATTACAGTTGTGACACTTCTCCAGCTCTACAGCTCACATCACATAAATTGTGAATACAGAAGTAAGTTTTCATTTAAGAATTCAAGTGAAACAGAAGTAAGCCTAGTCACATCTTTGCCTGACATGCTGCAATCAAGCCAAGAAAATTCAGCAAAATGATACTTCTTTCAGTTAAGTTGTGCTGCTTCTAGAAGTCTTTATGTGCTACTAATTGAGTTTTATTTGGGGTTTTTTTTTGGTGGTGGTTGTTGTGTTTGGGGTTTTTTTTGGTTTCTTTGTTTTTTTTCTTTAAACTAACTTTACAAGTAATAGTCCTAACAAGCACTTTGACACTTGCAGTTTATTAAAGCTCAGCCCCTTAACCCCAATCATCAATATGTATGTAATTAAGTAGAAAATTTGCTAATGATACCAAAATTTTCACACTAGGCAGCTACTTCACCAAATCTTTCTTAAGCATAAATTGTCTCAAAGACACACTTAATTAGAACATGGCTAACAGTAACAAACAAGATTCCCCCCAGCTAACAACCTTACTTATTTCAGAGCTCACTCTATTTTAATTAAAAAGGAAAGAAGAAAAAAACCCACAGCATATTTAATCCAAGTTTCCACAGTGTCTTTTAGATCCCATGCAATCAGAAAAACAGATCACTTCCATCAAAAGACAGTACGTCCTCATTGTTAATTATACAGGCATCAGCTGCACATCTATAGCACAAAGTATACTAATGTCCTTAATCCTTGAATGGCATGTCTCACGCAAATAAACCATTGAATTCTAGCTCATTAAGCATATTAGAAGTGAAGAATCCATCTATTAGGATACCATTCACACATACATACAAAAAAAGCCACCAAAACCCAAAAAACCCCAAGACAAGCTAAGCAGTAAAAGTGACTTATGAGACATCACTACAAGTAATCCACCTTGTTCCATTTCTTCATACATTACCTTAGATTGCTCTCATCCATACAAAGTATATAATCAAAGCTCTGGAAATCATCTTTAGTAACCTAGAATTAAAAATACATGCTTTAGCCTACAAACTGTGTTTGATTTACAAAAAGGGGGGGAAAAAGTATTTTCAAATTTTGTAGTTCCGATTTATTAAAAGAGACAGAGGTGGGAAGAATAAAACTATGTACCTTCACCAACTTTCACAATAATTTAAGGCATTTAAAATATACTCTGCCATGGTTATTTATTCATTTCTGCAAGTTTTCCACAAAAAAAACCCCAAGTTAGCTATTTTACCAATACTTTTTTTTTTTTAAACATCTCATGCATCAACTTAGAAACATCATTACAAGTGACATTTCTAATGCTTTCCAATTACTAAAACTAAAGCAGGTTTCCGGTCGTAGAAACCATGCAATGAAAAAAGGAGACAAATTACTTTGCTGATAGGAAAACAAAAATGTAGGTAACCTGGAATCAGTTACAATACTTCCAATCTAGAAATTTGTCACTACACAGAAAAAGATACCAAGTGAAATTCAAAGCTGAAGTATGATGGTATGAGTTACAATCTCTTAAAAACAAAGGCGTTCACAGTATTTTAGGCCATGTAAGTTCACAAAATATATGATATGATGTGAAAAAACCTAGGATCTATTGTACATCTTCCTACCATCATACCATCTGTTCTTTTTCTTTCCTGTAGCTTACTGACTCCTAAACATGAATATTAACTAAATTCAGAGATCCGAGTTCAGAGTCAGGTAGGCAAACATTGCAGATAATGTTAGTACTTAAGTTAGTGGTTTATCTGTATTGGAGTAAGGATGGCTGTAGATTTTTAGCAGTTTAATTATATGTTAGTTTGCATTTAAGCCTTTGCTTAGGGTAAAATCTTCCCAGGACATGCCCACAATGCACAGTATGCTAGTATAAGATATCTGAACCAAGTGTCCATAATGAGGATGAATAAATGGAATAAAAGCTATAGTGAGTTCACATTAAGACTGCATTTCACGCATAGTCCTATGCGTAGTGTCTTAACCAAGAAACTTGGAAAGTTTGTTCAGTACAGGTTTTTCTGGCAGGCGTCTCTGGGAAGGATGGGCTAGAGAAGTGAGTAAGCAATTAAACAGACAAAAAGGCAAAACACATTATCCTAAAGTCAGAGTTTTAACTTGTAAAAATTATTTACATGTTCAAAAGAAGTTTTAGATGGCAAAAAAACCCACTTATTTTTTGTGTAAACAGCAAATAGATACTGATTAAGCTCCCATAAGAGGGAGAAAGAAAAGACCTATAGAAATTATCACCGGACTAAAGCCATAAATGAAACACTCCACACAAGGAGAATTAGAGGGGTGAGGTGAGCGGCATTCAAAAAGAAAGGGTTAATGGTGAAAACTAATGCAGACTTGTTTATTTTCACTGTAAAAATATTTGCTGTATTCATGCAGTGCCTTTGACCTATGAAAATATTTTTGCAGTGGAAATAGCTCTGTTTTCCTGGCAACTCTAAGCAGTACCTCCGCAAGCTGCTTCTGGTTGCTCTACACAGCTAAACACTGGCCCCTGTGAAAACATGTGGGCATAGATTTCTTTGTAGTACAGACATATGCAAGAATAAAATAAAAAACAGTGAAAAGGAAAACCACACCTGCCACACTCCCCACACTCTCTGTATACTTGACAACTTGACAGTTATCCTATGAACCAGCAGTAACACAGACACAAATGCAGCTCTAAAAACAAGATTACTGGTTGGCTTGTGCTCTTAAGCCCTACAGTAGTATCAGATACAAAAAGCTTAATTGAGCAAACTCCAGTGAACTGAAGATATTCCTCAAAACTATGAACACTAGTATTTTGGGGGAAGAAATTGAGGGCATAAAATTTTATGTACATTTTGAGAAGAGTAGTGGAGAGCTCAAGTAGTCAACTTTGGATGGAGCTACAGAGATAACAATAACTTTACATTAAAAAAATTATAATATATATATTATATATGTGTTATATATATATGTTATATATATAATATATATATGTTTTATATATATATAAAAAACAATAAAAATTATATATAACCATTATTAAAGACCATCAATGGAGAAACACATCATCATTCCAATTTATTTGTTAAACATTTCTCTTTGTTTACAGAAGGGAAATCTGCTTTTCTCTGTCTAAAAACCAAAGAGATGCAGTAGTCCTCAAATTTATCCAGTTGTGAAACAGCGTTTAATACAACCTTCCTCTAATCTCAATTTCATATTTAAGGCAAATGCACGGCATGAGTCATACAGAAATCAATTTTGGCCTCAGCATGAATAAAAGTGAAACTGATTAATACCTATCTGTTTCGTGCATGAAGAGCTTAGAGAATTTCAATGCGTGCATACACATACAGCAACCTACCGTCAACTAAAATGTTAACAAAATCTTTATTTTATATATAAATATATACATTTATTTCTGTACTTCACTTTTCACTTAAAATTCACTTAAACAATCACTGTATACAATGGTAGGATGTAACTAACTTAACATTCTCTCTTACATAAATCATTCTTGTAGCATTTATAACAGTTTTGAATATAAAAAAAGATACAATCCATGATTATCATAATTATGCACAAAATTACATGGAAGAAAGTGCCTTTCACTGGGTGGGTAACAGTCTTCCACAGAAAAGAAGAAGATAATTGCATAAGGTAGTCATCTTATGACAGTATTTTGAAGGCAACAGAAGACAAATCCCTCCTATTTCTGCAGCTTCTGTATTAAATCTTTCTTAATCTGTTCTGAAACCAGTCACACACAAAATTCTATCCTTGAGTTTGTATCTAATACACTTCCACTTGTACTAAGGTGACCACTCTGAGAAGTCCTATTCTACACTGTTGAGTCCCTCTCTTTCCAGAAGTACTACAAGACCATATCAGGTCCACAGTTTAGAGAATCAGCAGAGACCATTTGACAGAAGTTTGAAAAAAAAAAAAAAATACTGGAGTTACACAGTTAACATCAGTGCAAAATGAAAACAGGTACCTGTAGTTTAGGGATTTGAAAATTTTCCTTTTATAAAAGAAACTGCTTGTACTGGGATGTTTTAGACATGTTTTTATCCTGTTAGTCTTTCATTTTATTGCCTCATTCTTGTTCATTTTCTCTCCCTCTATATGTAACACTTTAGGCTCTTCTGCTTTAAATATCCCTTCATTTGCCAGAATGTATACGCAAATGTCTTCAATAAAGTGTTTTCATTCCCTCTCTGCCAAAGGAGGATATATAGATTTGTTTCAAGGCAGAGGATCAACTGATTTTGGATGCTTTGCTTTAGTTAAACTGTTCATAAAGCACTCTAGTAATACCCAAGAACGGTCCTCAAGTTTCCAAGGCTTATCGTTTAAGAATACAAACATGTTACACTACTGTGACTGCAACACCAACTGATCAGTTTCAGTACCATTTAGCTTGTATAATGACAAATAATGCTGTTTGTAAGCACTGATAAATAGTAAATCCAGAACTTGTAACAGGAGAGGATCACAACAGACTTTTTCTAGTAATTATTCTAATAGTAAAACATTGAAAATCTGAAATGATGTTGTGCTCAATCCTGCTTGTCTTATTATATAACAGAGATTAGCATCAGGAAAGGTCAGCAGAGGGCAATTGACTAACTGAGGGAATTTATTTTAAAAAGTTAAAAAACCTAAACATGTAGTCTTTGAAAGTGAAGAAAGTAAATATGACCTCAGTAAGGTCTAGCAAAATTCTGAAGGGAACAGAAATGGAAGATAACAACAAGACTACTTGATCTTTTTGTCAGTACAAGAACTAGTGGCATAAACTCAAGCTAAGTAAAGGTCAAGCCCTAAAGAAATATCTTATATCCAGAGAATAGTTAACTGAAGTAAGTTACATGCATTTATTTGACTGTCTGAATGATTTAAATAGATGCAGGCACATTTATTTCTGATCTCTCTGGAATGCAGCATGGAAATACACATTGTTTTGTTAATGGAAACTGAGATGAGTTTTGGTAAAACTTAGAGAATTTCATTAAGTGACAAACCTGTCTTTGACTTAAGAATGCTTCAAGGGTATGTCTTCCTCAAGTTACCACCAACCATGCTACTAATCTTGGGTTTGAGTGCCTTCATTCTAATTTGGCACTCTACATTTTTTTAAAAGATCTTCATGCAAGAGCAGAAGCTTTTTGCTACGGGTGAACAGGTATTCTACTTCTTTTTGGACCTGCTAAATAAAAATACAATTCCTTGCTGAAAGAAGCACCACAGATTACTAGATTAAGTCCATTTTTAAAAAGTATTAAAAAGATGTTTCAGAAAAATGCCCAAAATACTAAACATTTGAAGGCAGGATTTTTCTATAATGCAGAAACTGCTCCAATGCTTCCTAGTTGTGCTTCCAATGAAGCTTAATAACAAGAAATTCACTAACCTCAACTAGAAGAGTTAGGCCACTTAGGGGTCCTTTGAAAAACTGCACATAGTATTTATTACTTGATGTTTAACCATGCATTGGTCAAATGACTTCTGGGATTGCAATGATTAGAGCTAAACAAAGCATGGGTGTGAATAAGAAAGAAAATATACTCTCTTCTACCTGCCGTGCTTTATGTGCTGTCTCAATGCCATGATTTCTTAGACAGCTTAAAGCCCTTGCATCTGGGGAGCGCCCCACGTTCCAGTCTGAAACAGCAGCACTGTCTGTCACCCACTGCAACAACAAAACAAATACATACACATATTTAAAGAAAATTAAAGTACAGTACCTGCCTGGCAATATGATTCATGGTAATGCCATGCTTCTTCATGCAAGTCTGTCCTCGATAGTCAGGAGGGCTTCCTATTTCATAGTTAGATGTCGCTGCACTGTCTATCCTCCACTACAGAAAAACAAATTCATATTTTTATGTTTCCTTTCTCACTGCTTATACTTCTACTAACTGGCTAAAAGACAGTTATTTCTTAGGCAGGAACAGAAATAAATAGCTTACCTTATTTTCAACTTTTTCATCAGTTACAAGTTTTCTAAAAACTGCTTCAGCTATTGGAGAGCGACAAATGTTTCCTATAGAAACAGGAGATTAAAGTGAAATTTCAGACGATTAAAAATAAAAAAATCAGTAACTGTGTGGATTTGTCAGCACAGATCAGATTAAAGATTTTTATTTACTTAGGTAGAATGTGGTTTGCTTATGTTATTATAACCCAAGAGATTCTACAAAGGTGGAAACCCAGAGTCCTGCACCTAGGTCAGGGCAATCTCCAGTATCAATACAGGCTGGGGGATGCAGGGATCGAGAGCAGCCCTGCCAAGGACTTGGGGGTACTGGTGGATGAAAAGCTGGACATGAGCCAGCAATGTGCGCTCGCAGCCCCGACAGCCAACCGTATCCTGGGCTGCATCAAAAGAAGCGTGGCCAGCAGGTCGAGGGAGGTGATTCTGCCCTTCTACTCTGCTCTCGTGAGACCCCATGTGGAGTACTGCGTCCAGCTCTGGGGTCCCCAGCACAAGACAGACACGGACCTTCTGGAGCGGGTCCAGACAACAGCCACAAAAATGGTCAGAGGGCTGGAACACCTCTGAGTGAGAATTGGGGTTGTGCAACCTGGAAAAGATCAGGACTGAGGAGATCTTATTGCAGCCTTTTCATATTTAAAGGGAGCTGTAGTGATAGGACAAGGGGCAACGGTTTGAAACTGAAAGAGGGTAGATTTATCCTGGACGTAAGGAAGACATTTTTTTACAATGAGGGTGGCAAGACACTGGAACAGGTTGCCCAGAGGAGCTGTGGATGCCTCATCCCTGGAAGTGTTCAAGACCAGGTTGGATGGGGCCTTGAACAGCCTGGTCTAGTGGAAGGTGTCCCTGCCCATGGCAGGGGGGGTGGACTAGATGATCTTTGAAGGTCCCTTTCCACCCAAACCATTCTATGATTCTATACTAGCCATCAGTCTCTTGAAATACACATTATTATATGAAAAGATATAACTTAATAAAATAAATAGGAGTAGTATTGTGTAAGTGCATTGTTCTCCTCCTCCACAAAGAATCCATGATCACAGAAGACCAGGCAAAATTATGGAATTTAAATGGCAGCAAATCATCTTTATCTTCAAATCTATACACTGGCAAATTTCAACTAATTCTTTACTGAAGAATCATGAATATTTGCCTGAAGTATGTACATTGCTACCCACCTGTTAACAAAAACTTTTGGACAATGCCAGAACACAGCCACCACTACTATGGAACCAAGGTCGTGAAACAGCTGAACAACCTGTAGTAGAAATGCTCCTGACCACTGAAGTGAAGTCACTGTAGGTCAAACTGAACCCTTGTCAAGAGCAGCTTCCAGATACCAATTCCAACCCCCCCTCCCAAAAGAAAGGAATTACACAAGCTCTAAAAACACCTCAGGAAAACAAATTTTCCAATTTTTTTTTTTTTTTTGTCCAAAATATGGAGGATTAGGAACAAAATGTAACTGATGGCAAAGCTGAAATGCTGTCAATCAGCCAACAAACAGTTAAGGTACTTAATTATATAAGTATATAATCAGTCTTCCCTTCCAATGGCCTCCAACTGCACTAGCCACTTGATCTGACCTTATTTTCAATAAGAACCTATTTCAATGATGAAATAGTGCCGTGTCAAAAACTAGAAATAATGCATCTACAGCATTTTTTTTGCTCCACTGGTGAAGCTGTAACTAAGTTAACGATCTAAGGTAGACCTCTCAAACATGCATGCAAAAATACCTATTCTTTGAAAAAGAATGAAATGTCTCAACCACAAGAAAAAGTCTACTCAAATATTACTTGAACTCTTTCTACGTTTTCATCCTTCAGAAGTTCTGAGTAACTAGATGGATATTCGTAATATTTGATATGTCACCCAGATGCACAATAAATTATACACACAACTCTTCGCTTTCCATCAAAGAGAATGTATGACTTTGCACATCTCTGACTTTTGAGCTGATAATCATAAAATATCACAAATGATAACACTAATTTCTGTACCTTTAAATAAATCACTCTTCTACTACTCATAGAATCATAGAATCATAGAATTGTTCTGGTTGGAAGAGACCTCCAAGATCATCGGGTCCAACCATTAACCTACCGCTACCAAGTCCCCCACTAAATCATATCCCTTAAGGACTCGTCTAAACGTCTTTTGAATACCTCCAGGGATGGGGACTCCACCACCTCCCTGGGCAGCCTGTTCCAATGCCCGACAACCCTTTCAGTGAAGAAATTTTTACAAATGTCCAATCTACTGATGAAATTCTTTCCAAATCTCAAACAATAAAAAAAATGAAATGCCCATGAACAAAGCTAAACTTCGGCAGCAAAAAGACATTTTCAGATCAGGCACTTCGCCTCATTTTCGTGCCTATATTTTCAAACAAAATATCAAGGTAGATACTTCACTGCTAAAGAGAAAGAAGCTGCTGTGATCTGGGGATTTAATAACTTGCTGTCAATCATGCCAACTATGAAAAAAAAAACGAAGTGGGAAGTGAACCACTGAAGTAATACAAATTTGTTGTCAAAGTTTTAGAGAACATCAAATCACTAAATGGGCAAAAGGAACTGGCTAACCATTGAGAAACTGATCTTGCTGAAACACTAAGTGATTTTTGATGGCAGTAGATCTTCCAGGAGAAAGCACACTATTTCCTTTGTTTGAATATTCCAAGCAGAGAACCTAAATCGGTCTTGGAAGAAAAATAAAGCATGGAAAAGTTGTTTTTATTTATGAATCATAGAATCATAGAATAGTTTGGGTTGGAAGGGACCTTTAAAGGCCATCTAGTCCAACCCCCCTGCCATGAGCAGGGACAACCTCACTAGATCAGGTTGCTCAGAGCCCCGTCCAGCTTGACCTTGAATGCTTCCAGGGATGGGGCTTCTACTACCTCTCTGGGCAACCTGTTCCAGTGCTTCACCACCCGCATTGTGAAAAACTTCTTTCTGATTTCCAACCTGTATCTCCCCTCCTTTAGTTTAAAACCATTACCCCTTGTCCTGTCACAACAGGCCCTGCTAAAGAGGTGAGAAAACAGGTTAGTACTTATTAATTATAAAAATGTTAAAGAGTATGGTAAGAAATTAAAAAAGAAATCTCACTTGTTTAATCGAGTAGCCGAGGTAAGCATTAAACTATATAATTTTAATAGGAAACAGAGGGAACATGGTAACATACAGCATAAGACAGAAAAGAACCTCCATAATCAATGAGCCCAATCCTTTGATATTGCAGGCATATATACCATCACTTCTCTTACAAAGACATCAAGCTCTCTTTTAAAAAGCATCATCTATCTTAACAGGCTATTCCAGAAACTAATTTCCTGCAGTAGCCAGAAACCTTCCAATTCCCACTTAATATTTGTTCTTGGAAGTCTATGCTCATCTGATCTTGGTTAACATCACTCTCTATCTTAAAAAACTTTCTTTCCTTCAGCAGATACAGAACCCTTGTCAAGCATAGCTGTGCTAAACTAACCAAGCTCTCAGTCTCCTCATTAAATTAACTGACCCTTATCTAATCACTCCAGTTAAGCCAACTCTGCACTTGTTCTAATTTGAATTTATTTTTCTTGAATACTGACAAATAAAACCATTGACTACACTGCAGGAAAAGTTTTTACCAATTTGTTTTATAAAAGAAAAAAAAAAGTCTCAAATATTTACTCAGCTCTTTTGAAAATAACCTGAGGTAACTTCTACAATCACATTTGACTCCTTCATGAGTATCAAATTTGTGACCATAATCCCCTACTTCTAATTTGTCCATTCCCTCTCTTTCTCTGTTGCTTCAAACAGGTGACCTTTAAGTCTTCTTTCTAAATCATTAAATTCTGTTTCCATTACACCAGCTGTTGAGGCTATCCACTTCTTCCTGTACAGTATTTTTCCTCTGTATGAATGATCCCATGCAACTCTGAATGGACAGTAAGTTTAATTACTACACTCAAACTTTCAGTCATAAACAGTGATTAATACTGTTGGTCCTACAAGTTCATTAACTAGCTCACAGAATTTCAAAATGGTACTTTTGAAATAAATCCTTCATGGCTTCTTCTATTTGTTTAACTTTCTGCTTTCCCTGGATTGAATGTCTTGTTCCAAATTTTCACTCTTCTATAACCTGCTCACTACTTAAAATAAATGCCATAAATACCATCTTTAATGGTATCATATCAAATATCATCATGAATGGGACCATGATCACTGACTGATTAAATATATTAACTACCACTTCTAGCTAGTTAGAAACTGCAGTTATATTCTTTCTGAAACAAACACATAACTTAGTTTGTGACTTAAAAATTAATGTCTTCCATGATGACACATTCCAGATTTTACCGGAGGTATTAACACTATTACGGAACTGCAGTCACCATTCAGATCTATTCTTGGAGACTATGGACAGAATCCCAGAACCAACTTTATAAAAGCTCTTTCATCCACATACTCTGCAATATTATTTTCATCCTAACCAACTCTGCTTACCCATGCTACTCCTTGCAACTGTTATAATTCATCTCATCATTAATATAAAGCCCTATCTTATCTCACTGACATATGCAAACTTCAATCCTTGTTTCCCAGTCATCATCCCTTTCCCACTACAATTTCTATCAATTCCATATCCAGTCTTACATCCCACATCTGTCTGCCCAGGCTTTGTTGAGGTTCCTCACAGATGCCCACTATTTCCTAAGTTATGGACTGACAGCCATAATCGGGGAATGAAGGGGGAAATCTCACAAAAAGATTTATAGGGAGATTACCTTCCTCCTTGGACTTGAACCATATTTTCCTTAAATGTTATCTACACCTTATCTTTGCTACCTATCCTCCTCTCATGTTCCTTTCTGCTTTGTTGTATTTCTAACTGATCTGATCATGCTCTTTTTAGAAGCATGGAAGTGCTTGGAATATGTGGAAGATAACAGTATTAAAGTTCTCTGAAGCTCCATCTTCTCCCTTAATTTTTTAAATTTCAAGCTCTGTAAGCTGTAATGACATTTTCAATCATAGAAAACTAGTACTCAAGGTACCCAGAGTCTGCCCATTGAAATAAATCCTACAAACATCTCCAAATTTGATGATTCAAGGATAAGAGACTTAAATTTCAATCACAGAATCAGTACTGGAACCATTTGTTGATCACTTTTACAGAGTCAGGCTTTCTCATTCATTTTCTATAAACAAGGACTCCACTGACAGTTATCCAAGCCAATGCTTAAATTTTCGAGTTCTTACTCCAGTCTCTGCATTCATCTTTGATTCATTCCCTTACAGAAATCACAGAATAGATGAGGTTGGAAGGGACCTCTGGAGATCATCCAGTCCAACCCCCCTGCCAGAGCAGGGTCACCTACAGCAGGTTGCACAGGACTGTGTCCAGGCGGGTTTGAATATCTCCAGAGAAGGAGACTCCACACCCTCCCTGGGCAGCCTGTGCCAGGGCTCTGTCACCCTCACAGTAAAGAAGTTTTTCCTCATGTTCAGGGGGAACTTCCTGTGTTCCAGTTTGTGCCCGTTGTCCCTTGTCCTGTCATTGGGCACCACTGAAAAGAGTCTGGTCCCATCCTCTTGACACCATCCCTTCAGAAACTTGTATACATTGATAAGGTCCCCTCTCAGTCTTCTCTTCTCTAGGCTTGAACATGCCCAGCTCTCTCACCCTTTCCTCATAAGAGAGATTCTCCAGTCCCCTAATCATCTTCGTAGCCCTATGGAAATGTTACTTCTACTGACAGGAAAGACAACTTGAATCCATATCATGCTCAGGTCCATAGCTCATGTCTAGGTACTGTTGATCTAATCATCTATTCTCTCAATTGTTTTTGTATCCTCATTGTTCCTTATTCAGCTCTCTAACTCTTTCAGACCTTCCCCACATGCAAACAGATGCTTTTCTCTTCTTCCTTTGTTTTCCTGTCTGTTGTTTGTAACACAAGTTTTATGAGCTTTCACCCTCTCACATTTAAAAACTTGCTTTTAACTCTACTTATCTTCCCATGCATGGTCAGTTCATCCGAGTGACTGTAATACTGCTTCCCAGTATCATTTGCATCATCCATCAGGTCCCCTTCATAAGCAAGTGTTTAAAACTTACTACTCACTCTGTTCTGTTTTGTACTCAAATTCCTGTTTGAACTTCATCATGGTTCCTAGTTTTTGCCAGTTAAGTCTATCTTGTCACACTTAACATTCAATTAGCTTTGTAAGGAACCATTCAAGGCTCTGATGTTAGGCCAGATTCCCTGGCCTTTCCATTCACAGTCAATTTCATTGAATATTTACACTCTTTATCTGAAACATCTAAATATATAGCTACCTAAATGACATCATCTAACTTTCATACATCCCCTCACTACCAACACACAGTGGGATTTCTCTCAGAAGTCAAATATTAGTGTGTGTGTGTGTATATGTATCTAAGCAGAACTCAATTTTGGCTCAAGATATCTAAATGGGGATGTCTACAGGAGCAGTAGGTTTCAAAGTCCCTAGCCAGTCAAGGTTTAGTCGATGTAATCAATGTCAATAGCAATATGACTTGCCAGGATTCATGGTAGTCAAACCACCAGCTAATTAGCTGAATGTTCACATTTTAAAAATGTTTCCCTGCAGGAAGATTAATTATACAGAGTTATCAACTACTAGAACATTATGCTTTTCTCAGCAACCTTTTACTGGTTCCCCAGTAAAAATAGAAGTTTTCAACACATAAGCACCTACTCACAACAATCAGACACTTAACATTTTTAAGCATACATCTTAATCTTATTTTCCAATTCCAAGATCGCTTTTACAACCATGCTTTCAACTCTCTAGTACTTGTGCATCATTCTGAAACACAGATTAAATAAGGCACTGTATCCTTAAAGCTCTCTTACCCAATGCTGCACAGAAGAAAGGTATTTTCCTTACATTTACCTAGCATTCTCTTCTTTATCCAAAAAAATGGCATTATTTCTTTTCGTCAGCTTGCTAAGAACCCTCATTACAGCAGCTGTTTTCCGTGACTTCTTCAATGTCTTATCTGACCTATTGCTTTCCCATTCTGCAGCTATAAATAGCATTTGTCCCATGAAACCTTGTATTTGGCTGTATCTAAATGCATAGAATGGATTGTGGCAGCTGAACGAGGAAACTCAAATCTCTCTGTAACTGTAACCTAATTTCATCATACTCAATAAATTAATTGTCATTTTAGAAATGATCATATGCAGTCTAGACCTCTGATAGCAATACTCATATTCAGTGGTTCACAACAAGCATCAATTTTCTGAGGACGCAACCAAAACCACTTTGCTTGCTGTTCACCTGTCTTGCAACTGTTCCTCCACACATGGAGGGGATCAGTAAGCCAGTGCCTGGTCTAAGATGCCCATCCAGCTTGTTATGTTATAGTGGACAAGTCATCAGAGAGAAAGAGGCTGACTTATGTAACACAGCATCATATTAAGCTCATTTCTGGAGCTCAACCATTACTTAGATGAACTACCGAAGCGTAAAAAGTGCAAACTGTATTTTGGTTCACCTCCAGTTTTAATTATTTCTTTGCCTTAAAAAAAAAAAAAAAAAAATTAAAAAAAAAAAATCTTTTCCGGTGCCTTTTCATATACTGTAATTACATATGTTGCTGGGTGCTTCATTTATTTCTCAGTGATGAGGAACCCTTATCATTAACGTAGTTATGCACATTAACTAGATTATATTTTGTTGTGTAATGAATATCTGCTTATCTCATTACAGACAAAGAATACAGTCAATAGATATTTCAGTAATAGGTTTCTTTCAAAATAATGTAGAAAGAAAATGTAATTTTTCATGGACACTTGTACTTTCAGGGATCAGCTCTCACTGAATGTGGCAAACTTCAGAATTAATGTGCTTCATTAACCAGCACAGAATACTACAGATAAACGCAGTTCTAGAAATCGGTTCAGTACTCTTTACAGCAATAACCACAGGTATTATTTCTAATAAAATTTAGGAGGAAAAAAATCTATTAAGGCATAAATATCACTCTTGAAGACCAACCAAAAAAGAAGCAAACTTAAAGTAGGAAGAAGAAACAAGTTGCCTTCAAAATTTAACTGAAAAAGAGTATGTATTTGACTGGAAAAAAGAAGTGCTTGTCATGTTAATTAGATTTTATGTCACATGCCACATACTGTTATGGTTTGGTTTTTTTTTACAACCCAGTAACATAGAAGAGGAAATTTAAAAGGTATTTACAACATTTGTTTAAAAAAGTCTATCTCATTAACAATGGTCCTGACTTGTTCACCCTTTCCTCAAGCTTAATACTAATAAATTCACTTCATACCTAAATTATTGTATTATCTTCCACTAATAACAGTTCCTCAGAGACTCAACTGGATTAGGAACTTGTTACAGTGCAAATCGCCATTGTGAGCTTCCAGACCCATAGATACATATGAATCATTTTGTGACAATTACTATGGCCTTTAGAACATAGTGTTTGGCAAGAAGGATGTATATTAATTAGAAGTTTTTATACAAAAATGTTTGTCTAGGCCACCAGCTGCCAAACATACAGCAACTGATAATCCCTTACTAAAGAATGTTTTCACTAAATTATTATCAGGGGCTGATTTTACTCTAAGGTAAACATCAGAATGTATTTCACAAAACTAAACTCTTGTTTTGCTATTCAACTAATCTGCATTCTCCTATTACAACCGAAAAGCAGAGAGCAAAAAAACCATATACACCAATGGTTTGGTAACAAAACTGGCAAAATGCCAGGGATTCACAGGGATCAACTCTCAGCACATAGGTAAGATTATAAGGGCTAAGAAGCAGATAATGTTAAAAGCCCTCCTAGATCAGAGCAAAGAGCCATCTAGCTTGTTATCCCCAAAAAGCAGCAGAAGGAGATGTTTAGAAAAAGCATGTACGAAATGGGGCATGGCCCTGTAATCCACGTGGTCAGGTTAGCAATTTGTTGGTTGTGAAGATGCAGAAGATCATCTTGCTTATCAGTAATCAATTGTCTTAAGCTTCAGGAAAGCATCCAAACCCTTTCTGATCCCACTTATCCTTCTGTTTTCCATGACTTCTCATGACATGAGATTCACAACTTAAACACATAGAACTTCCTAGTTCATCATTTAGGTAGCCCTTCAAAAAAGTCTTATTCTTTTCACTCCTTTTCATGATGGCCATATTTTCACAGACCAAAATCATCTCCACCCTCCACCAAGTTCTTTTTCTTACTTAAAGTCCTAACATATTTTCCCTCTTTTTACAGAGACTGATCCATTAACTTCAGTCGTTCTTGCCACCGCTTCCTCTCCCTTCCTAAGGTCAGGCGCTCGGAACTGCGAGCGGCGCCCACCAGGCACGGCCGCAGACTCGGGGCCTCAGGACGCTTCCTGGCGGGTTCTCCGCTCCCTCCTCGCTGTTCTAGCACCGAAGCACTCAGCGGCCCGTTGCAGAAGGCTATTCGCAACCACCACGCAGGGCTGCCCTTGAGCAGCAGTAGTTAATTCAGAGCTCACGTTGCTTTACGCGTATTTAGGAGCGGCTCTTCCCCACACGTAACCTTCACGTTTATCAATATTGGGTTTCACGTGTTATTTCCTACTGATTACTCCGACCTATCACAAAAACAAACGGGAAGGAGACGGATACCGCTTTCTGCCTCCCCTCTCAGCCACTACTCCGGCCCTCCCCGAGAAGGCAGACATCCGCAGAGCCGCCCTCCGGCGGGACGCCTGCGGATACCGGGGCAGGCCTACCCGCCACCCCGCCGGGCGGGACCGCTCCCCCGGCAGCGGCCCCCGCCTCACCGCGCTCCCTACACCCCCACCAGGTGCCCCCGACCGAAGAGCGGCAGGAGGAGGACGGGAGAAGACCCTCCTCTCCCCTCGCCCCGCTCACCCAGACACACGAAGAGCACCGACTTCACCTCCCCCGCCGCCATGTTCGCTCGGGGCCAGCCTGCCACCCGGGGAGGGGACCTTCCCAGCTGTCGCGCCGCCTGCGCCTCGCTTTACGGCACCGGCCGTTACAGCCGGCTACATTTTTTGCCTGATTTGAGAAAAAAGGACGAACTGTGAAACTCTGCCAAGCACGAGTGTATACACCGGGGGGGACGGGACGGGACGCGGGACAGAGCGGCGCCGCACGCGTGCGTGGGGGCGGCACGCAGGCAGGCAGGCAGGCAGGCGGTTGGCGGCCGCCTCGGCCCCGCCCGCCTCACCTGCGGCAGGTGCGCAGCGCGGCGGAGCCGCCCCGGCGCGGCCCAGTGCGGCGGCGGCAGCGGTAGCGGGGCGAGGCGAGGCGAGGGCACCCCGGCAGGAGTGAGTATCCCCGCGGGGGGCAGGCGGGCGCCTCGGCGGGGGCACCGCGGCGGGGGGCTCCCGCCCTCCTCGGCCGCCGCCGGGGCTTCCCTCGCTGAGGCGGCGACCCGCTCTGTCCTGCCCGCCGCCTCCTCCTTCTCCATCTGGGCGGGTGGCCGTCTGTCCGGCGAGCTGCCGGGGCGGGCATGGCGGGGGGAAAGAAGCCACCTGCCTGCCCTGTCGCTGCAGAAGCCGCCCAGAAGGGTGCAGGGCGCTCCGAGGCCAGTGAGCCCTTGGGGCGCCCGGGTCGCTACCCCCGTGGGTCTCTGCCGCCCTGAGCCGGTCAAGCTCAGACCGCAAACTAAGCCAGCGTGCCCTTACGCTGCGAGCAAGGCTTAGCTTTTTCATTAATTTCCCTTCTCGTCCAATGTTGTGGCATGAGGTACATCCTCCAAGTAGAAATTTAAGAAGCGTCGAATACGGCATTGGCCTTACCGGGCTGCTGGTGAGGTTGAGCACATGCGCTCTTCATTTTCTAGAGGAGCTTGACTTTTTTTTTGTATCTGGCCTCATCTGTTGGGATATCCCATGTACCTGGCTGGGTTTTGTAACGCTGGCCACCGGCCCTGCGATGGCAGGGTGTGGCTGGGACTGGATTCCTCTGCTGCTTTTAAGACTTGTTTGCCTTGTTTTTCAGTCAAAATGCAACAGTTTGGAGGTTAAGTAAACATCCCAGATTCTACATTTTGTGCCAAATCTGTGACTTTTATTTAAAAGTGATAACTAATTAACCATTGTAACCTAAAAAGCTTATATATAGCATATTTTCTGTGGAATGGAACAAATAGCACTTTTCCTTGTATGCGACTTCATATGTTGGCCTGCATACATCACTTTTTTGGTAAATGCAATTGTACAACTGTATTTTTTCAATATTTATTTATTTGACTTTGCAGTGGAAATGATTGGTAATCAGAAACATTCATTGTCTATCCAGCATTCCCCTCCTTACGTGCTGCAGCACCCCGCTGTCATGCAGCTCTGCTTGCAGAGACAGGCGAGATGAGTTGGTTGTGTAATTCTCACAGGTAGCTCTGCCATGTTATAAAACCTGAGCAGTGTAGAGTGCCTTTTTTCCTGCTTTCTATCAAGTGGAGTGCCTTGAGGTGTCACTAATAGGAAGTAGATTCACTACCACCACCACCTTTCTGTGCACTTGTGGGTTGGGGGAAAGTGACGCTGTATGTAGAAGTAAGTGTTTTGAAAGACCGCTCTGGAGTTCATATAAAACGCAGTATTTGTATGTGTGTATGTTACATGTAGGTACATGCCTAGCTCTAACTTTGAGATGAAGTATTTCATGTTGCCATGTCCTGGGGAGGGGGGAGGATCGTTATCTTGAGCGTTACTCTGCATTCTCAGCCCTCAGTAGGGGAAGAGAGTCACAGTCTGTACTTTCTTCAGTTCACAACAACTTCATACTTTCGAAATGAACTGTAACAGAATTCACTGTTGTTCTTTGTCTTGTATCATGGTTTCTCGTCATTAAGAATTACTATTTCTGATGTGATATGCTCTCTGTATTTTGGGGTTTTTTGTTTGTTTGTTTTTTTTTTTTTAAACATCCATTACATTGTTGTAAAAGAGCCTGTGATGCAAGGCTGCTATGAAGATTAGGCTGTATGACTTAGTGGGAGAGAAATGCAATTGTGAAGATGACAATCTAAGAGCTTAGGTAGAACTAAGGCTCTTCAAACTCTCGATTAATAAGTATCAAGCACTTACACTTTTTTTTTTTAAGTTTATTCCTTTTAGTTTGAGGAAATATTTCTTGTGTGATTAATTGTAGAAATTAGTTCATTGTAGGAATTAGTAACTTCTTAGACTTGATGCATGCACATAGGGAATTGGGGCATGTATGAAATGGGGAAATGAGAGAGTCAGAATGATAGTGACAGTTTTCCTGATAGAAATGTTAAATATTTTCTCCAGGAAATAGCTGGAGTCTGTATTTTGTTAAGGTGCCCAAATATTTTTTCATGTAGGTTATTATTGTAGCATACGGGGCTATTGTGCAATGCACATTAGGGTTGTAATCTGCTATGTTTTTGTTCTCTCTATGCTTCTGTCCCTGGTGAGAAGATAAACAAGATGGTTTTTAGGATTTTTTTTTTTTTTTTCCTGAAAAACACAGCTTTGTTTTAGTTACAGCTTTCTTGTGCAAAGGTCTACCTGCTTGGATTGCCTTGAAGTGTATTCTTCGTGATTAAAATAGAGTTAGCAAGCCAAAGTTGGGATTCCCTTTGGGATTTTCCCCTTATCCCCATGTCTAAATTTCACATATCATACCAACTCTTGCATTAACATGAGGAGAGACAGACAGAACTGAATTTCTAGCTCTGACTTAGCTTTGGTCATGCTACTTATCTTGCTTGGTGGGCAGCACCCAGCCCCTTTGGTACCAACTGTTTACACATCAAACATATTACAATAAGTGTGTATGAAAGACTTGCTAAAAGGGTTTCAGGTAGACAGTTTCCCAGGGCTTGGATGGCAGGGTGGATAGGTGTGGTGGCGTGTTTTGAGCAAAAGCCTGCAATTCTTGTAGTACAAATTCTTGGAAGAGTTCATTTGTTAGTCTCAGACAACCCCCAGGGCAACTCTGCCTTTGGTGCTTGTTGTAGAGCGTATCACTGTCTCTGTATTCTTGAAAATGCTGGTTTCTGACTATCTTTTTACAAACTGAGTGATTTCTTCCCCATGCCCCTTGTGTTTATCCTCTCTCCTAGTGCAAAGGCAATGACTCAGTTGTAGAACTGTGGACTAGGGATTTTAGCATTCTTGTAATTGCCAAAAGTTACAAGGATTTTTGAGGACTTTTGGCTACAGGTCTTCCACTGCTCTGCCTCCCGTGCAGTTGAACAGATGTCTGATGTGCTTTTTGGAACAAATCCTCTGATTCAGCTCTGCCTCGGGCAGTTAGTGACTGTCTTCACATGCCACAGTTCCTTAGAAATAAGATGACATCACCTAGTTGAAACATCTTGCATATACAAAGGGAACACATTTTTTTCTTTAAAGTGCCTTGTTCAGCTCTGTCAGTATCGTTTTACCTTCATGTATTCCAGCTCTCATGAGAAGGTTCATCCTTCTAGGAGACAAGAAGAAATTCAGCATCTCTAATGAGAATTTCCTCCAAGCTGACTTCAGTACAAAAACTACTGGGAACCTAACTCATCAAATGCTTTTGATAATGTGGGTGGCTCTGTGTGTTACACGGGGTTTTTTTTCCAAATTCCTTGACTTTTCTTAAGGAAATAGTTAATTTAAAGCGGGATTGAGGACTGGTGTCCCATTAAGTTACCAAGTGATACACTTTGTGTTAAGTTCTTTCCTCTTTGTTGAGAAAAGTAATAAAAAATACGCGCACAATGAAACTGTGGGCATGCGTTTTTTTGCATGATGTGGGGTTTTTTTTAGCATTAACAAAATGGATATTCCGTATGAAAAATATTGAGCTCCTATGGTCTAGAAGTGCATACATAATTGGTAGCAAAATCTGAAAAGGCAGCTTGTCAACACTGGCAGCTGACCAGAAACCTTGTATGCTTTTGGACACTGTACATGACTGTCCACACTGACATAGCTAACAGGCATAAATACTTTTATCACATTTCATACAATTTAATTTATTCAGATAGCCTGTGCAGAGGCTAAGCTTATTTTTGGATGTGTTATTTTATGTAATTGCTGCATTTCAAATAAATTTTGCTTTGCTTTCAGAAAGGTCATCAGCTAACATCTCAATTTGTATTTCTGTAAGCTTGGATTTACAAAATCCCTGTGCTTAGAGGACAACAGCCTAAAAACTTGACCAGGAAGGGGAAGTGTTCTCCTTTAAAAAAGTCATAGCAGAAAGCCCAAAACTAAAGTTAGACATTTATAAAGGCTGCAAAGAGCAATTTGCCTTGGAACACTGGCTAACAGTAAAGGTAGTACAAACGCAGGTTGGGAGTGGGGCAGTTTCCCTCTCCAGGTTCAGAGATGTCACATTTACATGCTTCCAATAATACTGGCTTCCTTTGAGTTATCTTCAGAGGTTTTTTGATTTCCATAACTCACAGTAATACATTTAAAAAACAAACACACACACACCCCCCCCCCCAAACAAACAAACATCTCCCCCCACACACACAAAAAAACACCAACCAAAAACCACAGGCTTACAGAGATGAGAACAAAGTAAGAAATCTGCTCTCTATCTCCATTACTTAATTTTTATCAATGGAAAGGCTTCTGTGTTTGAAGTGGTTCTTTTTTGAATAAAGTCTTGTGATTCTGTAGGTTTTGGTTTGACTTCATACTATGTATTTGCATACCAAAATCCAAATGTAGATGACTGGGCTTTCTCGTTGTTGTTGTCTGACTTCTTAGCTGTCTTGGAATAAGCCTACAGATGCAATGCAAGATTCCATACGGGTTTTCAGAAGTAGTAATCTTTAAAATGGCATTTGTCATTTTTTTCCCCCCTCCAATTACTGTGATTTAAATATATAAATATAATTTTGGAACTGTAAGCTTCTTAAATTCAAGAATGATTTCTTATTATAGCCCTCTCCCCAAACCAATTAAAAAAAATTTTCAAAATGCTGTAAATAGCTTTATGTAGTGATAGAAATGTCTGTGAGATTCTCCTCTTTGAGAAATATAAGTGTTGGGCTATTTTCCTTTTAAAGAAGGTGCTGTGTTCTGTTATGTGACATTCCTTTTTCATATTTGAGTTCTTGAAGGCTGAATTTAGTTGTAACTGTAGTATGCTCATGAAGTTTTTCCTGTGCACAGGCTATCGTCAACAGCTAACTTTAGCAGGTTATTGCAGGTGGAACAAGGAAAAACGGGCTGGTTTTGACATAGATAAGAGTGAGGTTTTTTAATTTTCAGCTTTGTTTTTAAGCACCGTTTCACTTCCTTCCAATGCAGTGTTTGGGAAGAAATATCTGATTGTTTTTATATTTTCATCTGTCTTAGGTAAATCTTAAAATACTTCCAGCTCCTTGTTTTCTATATGCTGTAGGTTCTGCAGATCTTTCTGCTCTGCTTTCCCTCCCCCACCACTGCCAGCACCAGCTTAATGCAGTACCAACCAGTAAACTTCTTGTTATCCAGGGTGGGGAAGGAGGAAAGAGTAGTTACATTAATTCACGGTACACAAACCTTTAGGGTTGTGAAAGCACATGTTAGAGTCTTAGTGCAGCTCAGCTGCCACTCTACAAGGCCATGTAGTTCCTGCTGTAGTACTTGTACCCTGCCATTACTCTTACTGTCTCTGACGTAGCACTAACTACTCACACCGAGCTTGTGGAGGAACAGTACTGAATGAAAACTGGTAAAATTTCAGGAATCCAAGTGATGAGCAGCATGGTAGAAATGCATGAGATTAGTGTAAGGCTTTACTGTACAAAGAGACTCTGTTTTCTCCTTTTCAACTTTGCTTCCATTGCCTTACACTGATGTATTTTCTGTTGTCTTTTGTCTCCCTTGCTGTTCTCCAGGTGCCTATGGCAGAATTGTACCACATAGACAATTGGCATGAACGTCTCTGTCAATAATTGCCACTCTCATTCCCTGCTACTGCTTTCCTAGACTCCTTTTTGCCATACCATTAGTGCTTTCCAGCAGGATGATCAAAGTGGACGTTCTGAGGCTTTCCTCTTTCATGCTCCTTGGAGTCTCGAGGAAACAATATCTGCTTGTTGCTATTGGCTCCAAAACCAGGAGTAAGGAGGTCAGGCTCTGACAACAGAAGTCTGCTGGGTTTCAACTAAAGGGGGTGATTATTGCCTTTATTTTATTCCATCCTTTTCCTCCAAGTCCCTTTTCAATATCTGCTACTATTTCCTTGGACTCCACAGATCTTTTCATTGGCCTGGCTGCTTTGCTATCTACCATTGGCTTCAAGTGTTGGAAGCAGTAAATGGAGGGAGACTGATGGAGACATCTTTAACATAGTCTGCTGCTTGTCACCCGCTGCTCTATATCGCTTCACATTTTCCTGGGTTAGGCAAAATGCTTATGATGCACGTCTTGCACGCTGTTCTGGGAGTTCCAACTACCAGATGAATTCCAAGGCTGGAGCTGGCTACCACAGTACCATGATGTTACACATTTGTGAAACTGAAATTACATTCATCTCTTTAATTGTAATGCTGAATTGAAATCTCTTGTTTAGGCTCTTTTCGAACACTGCACTGTCTTGCTTTTCAAGTTTCTCTTTCCCATTACATGTTCTTCTTTAACCTTTCTTGACTATGTTAGTTCTCATGTTTATGAATGTTCTTAATCATAATTTTGAATTTCTCTGTTCATAGAAGCTTTTTAGCATTGATGTTGCTGCTATAACCATGAATATTCACAAATCGGCTATGCTTTAATGTATTCTTGTGCTGTTTCTGAACCTTTTAGTGAAGTGAAAATGAAGACTGGATTACCTTCTATGAGCCTCAGACAGTATTTGCCATTGTTCTTTCTTCTTTTTGTAACCAAAAAACACCCCAAACCACCTTCCACCAAAATACTTCAAAGCTCATACATACGTGGGCAACATAGGTATGAAATCCGCATGTGAGGCTTTGTCTCCACTTTATCATCGATCCTTGTTGAAACTGTACTTTTGATGTTCAGGTTCTCGTAATGCCACCATGCTTTATTTCATCTGTTCATATTCAGCAGAATTTTGATTATACCAGAATTAGTTATAGCTTTTAAGTAAAAAGGCTTTATTTATTCTTTATTACACCTTGCTCAGATAATTTCACCAAATGTTCAGCCAACACATTATTACTGTTAGTCAGAATGTAAATTAGAGGCTGACGCACTTGCCTCATCAGCTTACAAATTAAGCAGTTAATCAATTTTGGTGTGATATTCCCCCCTGGGGTTTGTGTTGCTGACTCACATATGCTCAATATCTTCTCCTTTCAACAACAAGCAGCAGTGCAAATGAAGCTTGCTCCCAGCTGAGCATTCGCTGGTCATGGCATTCCAAATCCATCAGTCAGTATATCCTCCTGATAGATATTATTGTCTTATTGCTCCTGGTTACCTCTTTCCTGAGCGTTACTTGAATACAAAACAGACAATTATATATGCGTACTTAAAAGCTAATAGTGAAGACAGTGCTACAGGATTATTCCTTATGTTATTGAAGGGGTAAACTGAACATGGAACTTCTGCTTATTTCTGAATACTTCATACAGTATTTTTATTAAAAAGCAGATATTTCTATAACATCTGTTCAATAGACTTGCAATGTTAAATCAGTTTTTAAGATAAGAATTTTACAGTTCAAATCCTAAGGTAAGCTTGAGGGGGAGGAGGGAAATTTGATAGGTGAACAGAAGTTTAAACTATTTTTGATGTCACAGAAATCCTACTTACAGTTTTGTCTGTTTATACAGTGATTAAAATAAGTAGAAACAAGATTTTGTCCCTAACCTCCTCTATAATCTTTAGTCATTTTATTTCTATTGTATTTTGGGGCAGACACCACCATTTCATAGTGCAAACCTCCATGTACTACTTTTTTTTTTTTTTTAAAAAAAAAAGGTAAGTAACTAGTTTTGAAGTGTCTTTGATGTATTTGTGCGATTTTCCACTTACTAGTTTTTTTACTGAAAAAAGCATAATGTTCTTTGCCTATGGACAAAGTTTTACGAAACTGATCTAAAATTTGGTAGTAAGAGTGAGGCCTCACCCGTGCTATATAGCTAACCATTAAACTTTGCCTTTTTAGTGTTGGTTGTTGTCTGTGTCCTTATTTAATCTTGAATTCTGTCAACAAAATCTTGAGTGTGGCATAGCCTAAGAGGGAGAGCCAAACCTCCCCCTTTCCTCAGTGATAAAAATACTAGATTTCTTTTGCTATGGCTTTGGCAATCTTAGCAAAATGGGAGTCCAGTCAGGCTTTATCAAGCATCATATTATACATAATTAAGGTGAGGGTGTGGGATTGTTGTTTGGGGTTTTTTTAAACGAGTCATCAGTTCCTCAAGAACCATGTAGGCATCCTGCCAGTTCCTTAGTATCTACGTAACATTATGGAAGCAAGTAAAGGAACTCAAAATGAGTCACTAGGGAAAGAATCATATGGTAGCCACTTCGAGTGGTTTTCAGCAATGAAAGTGTTTAATCAGTTGGGTTGTTGATCCTGTCTGTTGTTATTAAAACCTTTCTGTGCCGTGCTTGCTTGCCAATTAAAGTCACCTTAATTTTCGTACTTGCTGCTGTCTAAATTAAAATCTGGATGTAAGTCATCTTACTTGCAACCCTCCTCTACAAGGTGTAGCTTTGAGCTCTTCATTTGACAGTGTGTTCAACCTCTTCCTTTTTTCCTTCCCCCTCCCCTCCTCTATATCTCTACTGTGCTTTAGAAATATCACCCATTTCTTAGCCCGCTTCTGAAAGTGCATAAATCTGTCTCCATGCAAAGTAACTGGCAGAATGTTGTTGTCAAATCCTCCTGCTGTTTCTTAGTCCAGAAAAATAATCCTGCATTGCTTTAGTCTGTGGCAGGAAGGGAAAAAGCTAGAGACAATGGAAGTGTCAATTCCGGCAGATACCCAGGGGATGCAGAAGCAATACTGATGTAGGAAACAAATAATACAGGGAGAAAGTGAAGTTTCTGCGGTTATTTTGAGGATGGGAAGTTAGGTTATTCTCATGCTTAGTGTTGCAGTGTACAGCTAGATGAGGAATTTGTCTCCATCTCTCCTATCCCGTGGTAATAAAGGAAACCCAAAACACATGGCACAAAAAATACCCTTTTAGAGGGACTGAAGTGGAAATAGATAATTTTCAGTTTGCTCGAGTAATGCTATTTTTCTGTGCAGTTTGTATTTGGGAATATAATGTTCAGAATCGTAGTGCAGATAAATCATAGAATAGTTTGGGTTGGAAGGGACCTTTAAAGGTCATCTAGCCCAACCCCCCTGCAATGAGCAGGGACATCCTCAACTAGATCAGGTTGCTCAGAGCCCTGTCCAGCCTGACCTTGAATGTTTCCAGGCCTGGGGCATCTACCACCTCTCTGGGCAACCTGTTTGTAAAAACACCATCCTCATCGTAAAAAATTCTTCCTAAATAGCAACACCAGGATAAAAATAAGCCAGGTAGGAAAATCATGAAGTCAGCCTAGGTATCTTGTGAAAGTTTCCAAATAAACACTGAAAAGGGTTACTTTGACGTCCTCCCTTCTGCCCCAAGGTGCAACCAAAACCTGATTTTGAAACCAACTATGTATTGAAGAGACAGTGAGGTAGTATTAACAGTATTACTTTTGCTGGCTCATGAAGTTCAGCTTTGAATAGTCTTCAATTAAATAGTAACTCCTACGTGCACATAAACATGTGCACACTGTTTTCTGGTAAGCATCAAATCTTTCTGAAGCAATTCTGAATCTGAAAATGCATATGAAAACTGTAAAGTGATTTTTTTTTATTTTATTTTTTTTAACGCATCTCTTCTTGTTTACCAGCTTTTAGATCTGAAAACATCTCATGTTTTCTCAATGGACTTAGCTAAGGGATTCTCTTCTAATCTATTTGAACTATGAGCTTTTTTTTTCCTCTTTAGTAGTAACAAGAATGAATTGGAGATGTTCCTCCAAATTCTGAGATTGACCAAAGAGAGACAAAGGGAAGGAAGGAATGCATGCAAAGATAAGGAAGAGGACAGTGAGAGGAGCACAGAAGTTTATTTTATTTCTCTGTAATCTAGAAGCTGGATAATGCTTGCTTTTGCTCCATAATGTTTTTTATCTCCGCAATATTTTTTATCTCCAGTGTGCATAGATCTTACTCTCATTGTCTTGATCACTTTGCTAGGAGTCCTGCATGATCAGGCCTGTAACTGTCCATTTTACCACAGTTACAATGAAGCATGTCTTTCACTTTAATCTTATTGAACTGTAAGAATAATTAAGTACTATGAAATGTGTATCTTGGGAAGACTGAGTAGGTGACCCTCCCCAAAATCAAGACCTCCAGACTTATGAAATATCTTAAGTGAAAACCTACGTACAAAAGTGTTCACCTGATTATGCAAATGGGCATACACTGTGTGTTACAATATTAGTTACGAATTATAAGTTATAATATGCTAAAAGTGTATTATTCATGCCTGCTTGAGAAGAATGGTGTTGCAGTATGCTTTCTGTGACTGCCTCAATGTATCTCCATACAAAAGCAAAAATCTTCCTATTTTTCTCTTACGACACGCTGGCAATGTTTTCCCTCTGACCTTGAAAGTGTAATGTCAGGTACAAACAACAGAGGTAACGGAGACGTTTGCTCCAGCCCAGTTTGTTAACCTACTAAAAGCAATTGTTCATTCATGTTTTGTTTGCACTACACTTACCTCTTTTCTTGCTGTGTCCATGTAGCCAGGTTCCAGCCTGGTGAACCAAGGAAGAATCATAGAATGGTTTGGATTGGAAGGGACCTTAAAGACCATCTTCCAACCGCCCCTGCCTTGGGCAGGGACACCTTCCACTAGACCAGGGTGCTCAAAGCCCCATGCAACCTGGCCTTGAACACGTCCAGGGATGGGGCAGCCACAACTTCTCTGGGCAACCTGTTCCAGTGCCACACCACGCTCAGAGTGAAGAATTTCTTCCTTCTATCTCATCTAAATCTACCCTCTTTCAATTTAAAGCCATTACCCCTTGTCCTATCGCTACATGCCCTTGTCGAAAGTCCCTCTTCAGCTTTCTTGTAGGCCCCCTTTAGGTACTGGAAGGCTGCTAGAAGGTCTCCCCAGAGCCTTCTCTTCTCCAAGCTGAACAACCGCAATTCTCTCAGCCTGTCTTCATAGGAGAGGTGCTCCAGCCCTCTGATTATCTTCATGGCCCTCCTCTGGACTCAGTCCAACAGGTCCATGTCCTTCTTGTGCTGGGCACCCCAGAGCTTAATGCAGTACTCCAGGTGGGGTCTCACGAGAGCGGAATAGAAGGGGAGAATCACCTCCCTTGACCTGCTGGCCACACTGCTTTTGATACAGGATATGCAGCCCAGGATACAGTTAGTTTTCTGGGCTGCAAGCACACATTGCTGGGTCATGTTGAGTTTCTCATCAACCAGCCCCCCAAGTCCTCCTCTGGGCTGCTCTCAATCCATTCTCTGCCCAGCCTGTATTTGTGCTTGAGATTGCCCTGACCCATGTGCAGGACCTTGCACTTGGCCTTCTTGAACTTCATGAGGTTTGCAAAGGCCCACCTCTCTGGCCTGTCACAGGCCCTCTGGATGGCATCTCTTCCTTCCAGTGTGTCAACCGCACCACACAGCTTGGTGTTGTCGGCAAACTTGCTGAGGGTGCACTCAATCCCACTGTCCATGTCGCCCACAAAGATGTTAAACTGTGCCGGTCCCAACACAGCCCCCTGAGGGAGTCCACTCGACGCTGGTCTCCACTTGGACATTGAGGCGTTGACTGCAACTCTTTGAGTGTGACCATCCAGCCAATTCCTTACCCACTGAGTGGTCCACCCATCAAATCTATGTCTCTCCAATTTAGAGACAAGGATGGTGTGCGGGACAGTGTCAAATGCTTTGCACAAGTCCAGGTAGATGACATCAGTTGCTCTTCCCTTATCCACCAATGCTGTAACCCTGTTGTAGAAAGCCACCAAATTTACATGTTCAGAACTCCTGCAAGCTGACTTACGATTTTAGTGCCATAACAGTCAGAGCAATTTGCACATGCCAATAGCTTTTTCTGAAGGTCCTGAGCTCTTAATGCTTAGAGCTTCACCTTCCCCTATCCTTTCACACACAGGGACTTGGCCATCATCTTAACTTTCTGAAAACAGATGGGATGATTAGGAGATAGAATTAGTATGTCTTCTCTCTGTTACCGCAAGGCAATTAGAATCTGTTGCCATCTATGCCTCTATTTCCTTCTGTTCCCAGAGAAGCTGATATTTCCGCACAACCTTGTGATGTCTTCTGTCACTTCAAACTCTCCAGTGTTACACCTGCTGCATTTTCACCAAAGCCAAGTGTTGCTACAAGCTTTCACAGGGGAACATAGTTCAGAGACTCAGCTGTCAAAATCTCTCTTGTTCTGGGAATCTTCCTTCTTACTTGGAGAACATACTAGAGGAATAGACTTCACTTTGAAAAGTAGAGGTGTAATTCCTATTCTAGTCAATGGAGCCTGGACAGAAACTTGGCTGACTTGCTGCTAGGTGTTTCACTTAGTCTGAGCTGAATTGCTCTCCAAGCTTCATTGATTTAATCTCGAGATGTCCTCACCTTCATGGCTTTGGGTGGGAATGTTGCCCAGAGTGAAGAGATGAATGAATGTTCAGGGAATACCAATTAAAAAACTAGGCCACTTTTGACTGAAAGTTGTTTCTCTATACACAGTCTTTTCTATGCTTTTGTGAATTTAAGAACAGTGGAATTTTATGGAAATACTGTTGCTAGTTCTTCTCAGAGACAAGACATGAGGCTAGATGCATCTTTGATCTGACAATATATTCATGTATTACTGTCACAATTTGTTGCTGATAAACTTGGAAATGGTGATTGTTGATATGTCCAGACAGGAAAACAAGAATAAGTTAAGCGCTAGCTTTGAGGAGTTTTAGTAGATGCAAGAATCAAGACTAACTCATATCTTTTTATCTGCACTAAGGCCTCTTTTTGCAAATCTACAGGTAAAACATTACTATTCATACATAGTGGTATTTATACTGTTGCAGAATATTCATCTCTTATAATACTCGATTCTGTTCAGTAGTTAATTAATGACAGCAAATATGGTAGATCTAAATTGAATCAACCCTCTTCTGTAGAGTTTATGATCCTGTGGATTTAGGGGGTAAATTTCAAGATTTTTTGTGTTTGCTGCTGTAGTCTACAGCTTTATAAAGCAAACATAATCCATCCCTAATCCCTGCTTTTTCCTTAGTTGAAATCTACAGAGGTGCTTATGTTGGATCACATTGGAGAGAAACTATTGATAAGCCCTTCAGTAGGAACTAGATTTCTAAAGGAAATTTCTTGATCGGAAACAGAACTTTCATTTTCAGAAACTTTCACTTTCAGAAGAAATGTTAGCTTTCAGAACATGCTGCAAGTTTAGCTCTAAGAGAAATCTCCTGAAGAGATGTTAACCTTTTAGTGTTTATTGATCAACAGTTGCAGGTTTGAAGGACAGCTGAGTTGATGGCGGTACAGAGAAGAGCAATTAGAGTGATCAGCGTGATGGAGCAACTACCTTGAGGAGAGACTAAGGCGGCTGAGACTCCTGAGGAAGTGGAGAAGGCTTGGGGGGGCTGTGGCTATTTATAAAAGCACGAAGGTAGTGGATACATTGAATGCAGTAGTTGTTCACCAGAATTCATGAGACTTGAACTAGAAGGCATTCACTGTAACTAGTAGATTAATCTAAAATAGATCAAGTATTTCTTTAAGTAGGAGGTAGTGAACCGCTGCTGTGGGATTTCTGGAGGCAAGGTTTGAAAACGTATTAGACAAGTTCATATGCAACAAGCCCATAAATAAATAGTGACGGGAACAACTGAGGGTATATCTCCAACATCCTTGCTGTTACCAGTGTGGATTCTGAGGAAGTACAAGGGGAACAGATTGCGGAAAGGAACCGGGCTTGTGTGCTCTTCCTAAGTGGCGTCTTCTGTTACAACCATCAGAGACGAAATGTGGGTCTGATGCAGAAGATCATTTCTTATATTTGCTGTTTCCTTGTTTGTTTGGTTTACTTTTTATTTGTAAAGAATTGTTTTTCCCTTACAAATTACACTGGTTTGTTTTGATATGAGCTATCCTGAACTGACCATAGAATTTCTTATTTGTTTCATGTTTTACAGTGAATAATCCTATACCTTCCAACCTGAAGTCAGAAGCTAAAAAGGCAGCTAAAATATTACGAGAGTTTACAGAAATAACTTCCAGAAATGGACCTGATAAAATCATACCTCGTGAGTAAAGAAAATGTTTTGATTCAGCTAAAACCTCCAGCACTCCCCTGTGTTGCAATCATGCTCTCTTTACCAATCCCCTCTGTTTTCACTGACCATAACTTAGAGAGGAATGAAGATCTGGGGTGCCATAACTTTTGTTAAAACATTTTGGAAGCAAAGGGGTTCAGTTTGTTGTATTCTAGGCAGACATTACTTACTGGGAGAAATCTTTTGCATGTTTACAACCACAGGTTATCTACACAGGAAGGCTTCTCTCTGGGGTGGATGGACTGTCTCATGCTCACCCTGTGAATGTCTGTTCTTAAGGGAGAACCTGGAATAGTAGCTCTAGTGCTTGAATATCTGTGTTTGTTAGAGCTAGTTAGATGAAAATAAGTTGAAGGAAAGAGATCAGGGTGCATTTCTTTGATACTGATCAAGCACTCTTATTTGCTGCTGTCCTCTTTATTTTTGCAATTGTTATTCTGTGTTTCTCCTAGTGTCTTCCTTCATCTGGTGTTGCTGGTTGTGGCTTTGAATTTATAACTATTATGTTGCAGAAGGTCTGTAATAAGACTTGCAGGATGATGACACTTTATTTGCCACAAACACTGTCTAATGATATAAGCTGATTAGGCTGCTGTGTGTTGCTGTGATTTAAATTCAGACTCCTCTCCTCCAAAAATCTGTAGAGATGTGGATGTCAACTATTCACTGCCTCTTTATCTTGCTAAGGGTACTCACACACAATGTTTGTGGCAATAAGCAAACTAATTCTGTATGAGCTAACCGGGATAGGTGAAGCAGTTGTGGCAGTGTAGATATCGGCACAGGCTAATGTGACCTGTGACTAGCTTTGTGGTTGACTATGGAGTGGAGGCATTGTTACCAGCTCGGCTTTTTTGCAATTTTCTTTAAGCTTTTGCTTCGATTGTTTGACTCTTATGTGTTCAAAATTGTTAAATGTGGAGTTTTATTTTCTCCTTCTCTTTGAACTTCTTTTACAAGATCTTGAATAAATGATTTTGCTGTTTCAGCTCATGTAATAGCTAAAGCCAAAGGTCTTGCAGTTTTGTCCGTTATCAAAGCTGGATTTTTGGTGACCGCTCGGGGCGGAAGTGGAATTGTATTAGCTCGTCTTCCTAATGGAAGTAAGTGGATATTTTCCTTCTGTACTTTATGGGAGAATTAAAAGAAAAAAAATATTCTTTTCTTCATTATTTCTTTTCATAGCTGAAAACACTAGAAGTCAAGCTAGTAGGTGACAATGTTTGGCTTGAAAGCTGTTTTCAAAATTTTGTACCTACTTTTGACCAGATGTAAATGCTTTCAGTATCTTTGTAGAAAAGGATGAAATATAAATGCATACAGTTTAAAACTCATTAGAAGAATTAATTATATCCAATTATGGGCAAGTGTATGATAAATAATTTGCAGCAAAGGTTTGTGTAGATCACAAGGGTTTGTATTTCTTAAATTTCTTCCTGTGGGATAAACCCATATAGTTATGTGATTCCATTATAGAGGTTTTGAACATAGTTTTAAATAGAGAATTTGTTAGCATTTTTTAACTCTAATAATAAAATGAGTATTTCTTGTAACATGTGGTAAAAATTCTGTAAATTTGTCTTGTTTTGCATGACAGCCTGGTCTGCTCCTTCTGCAATAGGAATTGCTGGCCTTGGTGGTGGATTTGAAATTGGAATTGAGGTATAATTTTGCATTTGAAGTACTTGTTGGTAACTTGTTTTGCAAGAAATTAAAATGCATTGACAAAGATCTAAATGATAGTGAGACGGTAGAATCTATTTTTCTGTGTAAAAAAGCTATTATGAAATTCATTTATACAAGACAAACAAAATAGAGGTTTGGATCTTATCAGTCTAATTGCTTGGAGAGATTTAAATGAAAAGAAGTGACATAACAGCTATTTCCTCAATTTCTCACTTCTAGCAGACTGAATTTTTCCCTTATGGAAAGTTTCTCGTCAGTGTTCACATATAAGCCAGTTGGAGTTAATTAAAAGTATGCTATGCTTAATACTGTATCAAGTGCTTTGTTAAAGAGCACAAGGACTCCATCTGGCAAGAAACAGTGATAGGAATTGAAGGTGGAGTAAAATGGCGCCTAGCTGATGTTACTGTACTTCATGTATTTCCCACTCAAACTTGTGATTACTGACTTCACCCTTCAGTTTGGGAGCACCAAAACTGATGGTGCTTCCTCTGAAGGAATGCTACAGAAAATGAGCCAGTTTCCAGCCAGCAGAAATGGTGAAGTAAAGGACTCCTAACATGTTCAGAGAAATCCTGTTGATCTGAGCCCTGAAAGCGCTCTGCCTCTGCTCCCTGTCTCTTCTTCCTCACAGTTCCCTCACCCTTGTTTGTTTCCGTCTTTCCTCCTCTTTCCCACACTAGCCTCCAGTCCTGTCCTTTTCTTTCTCTTTAGCTTCTGTTCTGCTGATTCCCAAAGAAAATCAAAGATCTCTTGCTATGGGCGTTCTACTTGTCAGAAGAATCCATGCATAGCTGATCTGGGTGGTCCACGCCAGCCCCCAGTGTGTCTGCTACAACTAACCAGCTATCCCTGTCCTAACAGCCAGTCAGCTGTCACTCACATAATGAGCAACGAATTCGTATTTTATTGAATCCTCATTGTTCACTATGTGATCTCAGGCATTATTACTGTGCACTTTTTAAAGGATGCTGTGAATACAAATTTATTTATTTTTGTAAGGATTTTTCTTGGGTTTTTATGACTACAGGATCTGAACACATTATAAAACATTGAGTTTGAGCCGCAGGGTTTGATGTTGATGTTGTGTTTGGTTTTTGTTTTGGTTTGGTTTTTTGCTTTTATGACAGTGAAACAGACTCTTCACATGCTTTGATTAATCTATGAAACTTTTCCTTTAATCATCTCCATCTGATATTTTAGATAATGTAACCATTTACTATTGATACTTACTCAAGTAATTTCAATACAGACACTATTTCTGAGAGGGTGTTTTTTCTGAGCAATATTGTGCCCTCCTTTTGAAATTTTAGTCAGCTTACAAAATAGTGTTTCCTTACTGGCGTTATTATAACACAATGTTATTTACTTCATCTAGAGAAGAGATGCCATTCAGAAATACCTAAGTGGCTTAGGAGCCCAGAGTCCAATTTCAGCATTCTTTTAGTCATACATAAACTTAAACCTTGTAGGAATTGGTTGAACTTTATTCCTGTAGGAGAGATTATAGTAGGCATAGTTGTAGTGGTACTTATGGGTGGTTTTAAACAACAAGAAGGAAATCAGAGACTTCAGAAGTCATAGTATTTGCATGTTTTTCCAAGTGAAACAACTTGGTACCTCAAATTAAAGATCGATTTTAAAATTCCTCTAAATACTTTCCTTGAAGGTTTTCTCACTATGGATTCATTTAGCTTTAGCTGTAGATTCATCCTCTTAATGGGTAAGAGGAGGTAGCAGCATCCTGAATGACATTCTGTCTCCATCCCTGGATGATTCAGAAACTACTCATGTCAGCTGTCTTTCATTTGGGATGGGGTGGAGGTTACCAGGGGGCTAATAACAAAGACCTCTCTTGCGCTGTGTGTAATACTTCTGGGCCAGCCTTGTTTTGCAAATAATCTGGTATTTCCTCTTGTATTCCCTGCTGTCACTGTTTGGAATTTGGGGTAAGTTGAAAGTTTTTTCCGAACCTGGCTTTCAGTCAAGTCCATCAGATGAAAGACCAGGCACAGTGGTCCTTGGGTACTCAAATACCTGTTGAAAAGATGATTCATCACAGTAAGCTATAAAAGTGTAATATGCTCTGTTGAACAGGCTGGTACTGCTGCAGTATTTTTTTTTTTAATACATGTAGTGTGTTTACTGAGCTTTCAGGTAAGATAGAGCAATCTTTATAGGATCATGCTTGTGTTTGAAAGAGTTTTTCCTTCTTTAAAATGCTTCCTAGTTTGGGAAAAGAGTTGTAGGAGACTTCTGTTGAAATTTGTTAAATCAAAGAGAGTTATACTGTACTGATGGTAATAGGCATCAACTTAAACAGTAGTAGAAGTTCTTTGGTACATGCGTTTTGTATAACAATCTAGGCAAATAAAGTGTTTCAAAAATTGTGATTTTCTTTTTTTTCCATTTTGCATTTGGATCTTTCAAAAATACTTTGTTAGCTCTTCAGTCATTTGGTTTAATAGTTTCTTGAAGAAACTGGCTACATCTCATATATTAAAGTCTTAAAAATTAAATATTAATTCATGTATATATACACACACATATATATAGAACTCCTAATTTTCTGTCATGAAAATAAAATTTTTTCAATAACGGGAAAACCTGTATCCTTTTTGCTGTTTATTCTTTGGACAGTAATTTTTGTTTACTGAATTCTGTCTTGCTGTTGTTAATTCCATTATGGAAGGATCAAAATTATTTTCTTAATCTGATCTCTCGTCATGTTTGAAAATGCCTTCATAATTGTTTGCAAAAGCCACAGAAAATAAAAATTTGTTAATTAGGAAATTTTCAATTAAAATAGGGTTTCTGTTGCAGCTGTTGTTTATCACATACTGACCATATCAGCACTTGAAAAAAAATCAGTCAAATTTGATTAAAAAAGTAGGTGAAAGGAGTTTTAGTTTCAAAATAGTTTGCAGAAAAAGAATCAACTTTGTTATGAAAACTGTTTCAAAAGAATCCTCTGCAAGAAAGGAAGTAGTTCTCTGAGAGAATGAGAGATTCTCACTTGAATTAAAACGTTGGTAAATCTGGAGCTAGTTTTCATTTGGGGAAGGGAATATTTTTGATACTCCCACCTGTTTTCCTGCAAAATGGAAGATGCTTCTCCCATGCCATTCTAACTTTCTTCTTAAAAAGCATAGTACTTTTATTTGGTATTTTACAGGTTTCAGACCTAGTGATAATACTGAATCATGAAAGAGCAGTAGAAGCTTTTGCCAAAGGAGGAAATCTTACACTTGGAGGAAATCTTACTGTGGCAATTGGACCTCTGGGGAGGTGAGTAAAATACTTTCCTAGTATGGGGTAGATTTAAATATGGGGTAGAATTAAATATGGAAGATAGTTTTTAAAGCTATAGATAAACATTGACGTGGCTTTTTTGATATGTTACAAAACAACCTGTGCAACCTGTATGTTGACTGGACCATATTGTTCTTGTTGCTTTTTGGGGGTTTTCTTGCTTGTTTTTCTTTCCTGATAGAGGCATTTATTGGTAGAAGGAAAGTGTTCTGAGATTTGTTTTGTTTTTGCAGGAGACTGCTTGGCTAGACTCAGTAAAGAGCACAGGTGCTACTGTGCCTGACTGAACTATTATTTTCATTAACTTACGGGTCTGTGCTTTCTATCACCACAGATCTGCCTGACAGTAAATAAAAAATACACCAAATAATTACTTTTAAACCTTAAGTGGTTAAGCCAGCTTACTTTGAAGGATGAGATGATATAATCATTAAATAATTTAACTTGGAAGGGAGCTTTACGAGATCTCTACTCCAACCTCCTGCTCAAAGCAAGGTCTGTTATGACTTCAGATCAGGTTGCTCAGGCCTTTATTCCAGTTGAATCTTGAAAACCTCCAAAGATGGAGACTGCTCAGGCTCTCTGGGCAACCTGCTCTACTGTTTAGCTGTCCTCATAGTGAAATGTTTTGCCTTACTTCCAGTCAAAACATTTCTTGTTTCAATTTATGTCTGTAGCTTTTTGTCTTTCCACCATATGCTGCTATAAAGAGCCTGGCTTCATATTCTTGATTGCCTCTTCATAGATACTTGAAGGCTGCTGTTAGGTTCTGCCTAAGTCTTGTCTTCTCCAGAGTTACCAAGCCCAGTTGCCTCAGACTCTGCTTATGGGACATGTGCCTCCTTATGCCTTTTTTTTTTATGATGAAGTTTTTACTGATTTTTTTTTCATCTTTTCTGACAAAATAAAAGGATAAGATGATACCTGTTCCACAGATGAGAGAGATCTGTGGATCAGAGGAGGGCAGTGAATGTTATCTGCTTTGCAAAGGCATTCAGTATGCTGTCCTGCAACATCTCTGTGTCCAAGCTGGGACATTGTGGCCTAGGTGTCAGGGCAGGGCAGACTATCAAATAGGTGAAAAACCGGATCATCAGGCTTGAAGAATAGTGGTAAATGATTCATGTTGTACTCAGAAGGCAGGTTTCTGTGGAATTCCTCAGGAGACTCTTCTGGGACCTCTCCTGCTTGATATTTTTATCAGTGACCTGGAGAAGCAGATGCAAAATACCCTCTTCGAGTTTGTGGATTACACCAAATCAGAGGGTGCAGCCAATACACTTCAGGGTAGGGCCGCCATTCAGACCTAGAGTGTAGAGGAAAGATCCAACAGGAAATCTCATGAAATTAAACAAGGACAAATGCTAAGTTCTGCACCCTTGGTTGGATTAACCCTCTGCAGTTATGTAGGCAGAGCCTGCCAGGCTGGGTAACTGCCCTACTGAGAAGGTGCTGGGGTCCTGGTGGATAGTAAGCTGAGCCAGCAGTGCATCCTGACAGCAAAGGCAGTGAACAGTGTAGGGTGCTGCATCAACAGAGCTGTAACCAGTAGATAAGGGGAGTGATTGTTCCCCTTCACTTGACACTTCATAGACGGTGCCTAGGATATTGTGTCCATTTTCGGCCCTGCAGTACAAGAAAGATGTTTATAAACTTGAGTGCGTGCGGTGAACAGCTACCAAGATGGCCAGGGACATGGAGCACGTGACCAATGAGGCTGGGGGAGCTCGGCTTGTTTAACCTGGAGGAGAGAAGACCTTGAGGTCTTCGAAGAGGCTGCATTCCCAACAGGGGATCACCAAGAAGACAGACCCCAATTCTTTACTGAGGTGCATGGCAAGACAGTGAGAGATGGTAGTCATAAATTGAAACAAGGAAGATTCTGACTGGATATGAGAAAAAAATTTTCAACATGAGTATAATTGAGCACTGACATAGGTTTCTCAGAGTGTCTGTGGAATCTATGTCCTTGGAATTCTTCAAAAACTGGCTAGACAAAGCGCAGAGCAACCTGATTTCACTTTGATGATGTATCCATTTTGAGCAGGAGGTTGGACTGGCTGAGGTATCTTCAAACCTAAAATATTATGTAATCCTGTATAGGACAAAAATTGTTATCTTCCAATTCTATTGAGGTCTGATACAGCCTTACTTGAAATATTTTGTGCTTTTTGGGGCACCATAAAATCAAGGGGGATTTGGATATATTGAACAGAGTTCCAAGTCACCACAAACATAATCAGATCATTTTAAAACATGATTAAAACATGGGCTAATCATTTTCAGACTTCTGAATGCAAGAGGAGGTCTAATGTGGAGCGTTCATATGAGGCAACGTTGTTCTGTGCTTCAGAGGAAACCTTATCGAACAACTTAATTACTTTGTACTTGATCCTGTCTGAAATAAGAATTGGAAATGGATTTCAAGTCTGACCCACTTGAATATACTCAATAGAGTTTGTAAGAACAGAGGGAAGGGAAACTCTTGCTGACTTTTGGTAGGATTAAAACAAAAAGATAAGTACTGTTCATGTTACAAAGCCATATTGAAGAATGTGAACCAAAACTTTTTTCCTTCTAGAAACCTAGAAGGGGATGTTGCCCTGAGAAGCTCTGCTGCTGTCTATACGTACTGCAAATCTCGAGGACTGTTTGCAGGTGTATCTCTGGAAGGAACCTGTTTAATTGAAAGGAAAGAAACAAATCGCAAGTAAGTTCTCTTCAAATCTAGAAGATTCAGTGAAGGCAAAGTGACAGAATGAGCTAGGACACATTCAATTTGGAAAAAGAGTTTGTTGTGAGAATGTGCTGTGCTGAGTTTAGAGTTTCTTGAGGGGCAACGGTTTCTTCAATTTAGACATCTTGCAGTGGGTATTGAGATGATGCTGAATGTTTAGAGATTATATATATGTGGCCGGATGCCAACCAAGCTGCTCTATCACTCCCCCTCCTCAACAGGATGGGAGGAGAAAAAAATATGATGACAAAGCTCATGGGTTGAGATAAAGGCAGGGAGATCACTCACAATTACTGTCTCAGGCAAAAAAAACCTCAACTTGGGGAAATTAATTTAATTTATTGCCAGTTAATAAGAGAGTAGGATAATGAGAAATAAGAACAAATTAAAAAAACAAACAAACAAACAAAACATCTTCTTCCCACCCCTCCCATCTTCCTGGGCTCAACTTCACTTCCAACTTCTCTACCTCCTCCCCCCCCAGCAGCACAGAGGGACAGAGAATGGGGGTTGCGGTCAGTTCATCACACGTTGTCTCTGCTGCTCCTTCCCCCTCACACTCTTCCCAGCATGGGGTCCCTCCCATGGGAGACAGTCCTTCACAAACTTCTCCAAAATGGGTCCTTCCCATAGGCTGCAGTTCTTCGTGAACTGCTCCAGCGTGGATCCTTTCCATGAGGTGCAGTCCTTCAGGAATGGACTGCTCCAGCATGGGTCCCCCATGGGGTCACAGGTCCTGACAGAAAACCTGCTGCTGTGTGGGCTCCTCTCCATGGGGCCACAGGTCCTGTCAGGAGCCTGCTCCAGCATGGACTTCCCGTGGGGTCACAGCCTCCTTCAGGCATCCACCTGCTCCAGCGTGGGGTCCTTCGCAGGCTGCAGATGGATATCTGCTCCACTGTAGGCCTCCATGGGCTGCAGGGGGAGAACCTGCCTGAACTGCAGGGGAATCTCTGCGCCAGGGCCTGGAGCACCTCCTCCCCCTCCTTCTCCACTGACCTTGGTGTCTGCAGAGTTGTTGCTCTCACATGTTCTCACTCCTCTCTCCCAGTTGCTGTTGTGCAGCTTTTTTTCCCCTTCTTAAATATGTTATCCCAGAGGTGCTACCACCATCACTGATGGGCTCAGCCTTGGCCAGTGGCGGGTCTGTCCTGGAGCCAGCTGGAACTGCCTCTGTCAGACATGGGGGCAGCTTCTGGCATCTTCTCACAGAAGCCACCTCTGCAGCCCCACCCCTTACCAAAACCTTGCCATCTAAACCCAGCACAATATTGTAGAAGATAGGTATTGAGGTATTTACTGCATAATGAGAAATATTCTTTTAAGCCACTTGAAGCAAACAAAAAATCTGGTTTAGAGCGTCACTGAATTTGAGAAAATACCCAGCTTATGGAATGCTGCTTCCTTTGTGCAGCTTACTAAGTTTAAAATCCAAGGAACTTCTGAGTGTCTTATATGTTCTGTGTTTATGAAGACTTTGATTCTGTTAATGTCAGCGAAGACTAATACTGATTTTAATGACAGCATCTCAGTAACTTTTAGCTATCTTCATTCATAGAATTGTGGTTCCAATGTTTCCATTAAGGAATTTTACTACGTCCTTAAGGAATCTATTACAATGTTTTGCAGAAGTGGTGTGTGTTTCTTCAGTTTGCTGTGTGATTGGCTTTCAAATGGTCTAGCTGATACATACTGCGTGACCAGGAACAAAACATTCCTGGTGAAGAACATTTTGCAATAAGGTGGTAGGTAGGCATTCAGGTTTGCTACAATTAGTTATCATTCCAAATTTACAGCGTTGAACTAGTTCTGTCATTTCTCAATAGATGATCAGTAGGAGAAATGCAGGGCCAGGGAGGACTGGGGGAACATTTGCACAAGATTAATTTATCTAGACATTGAAATGTAATGATGATCAAATACCTGGCATCTTTTCTTTTGTATCAGGTTTTATGGGCAGGATATTCGTGCTAGTGCCATCTTGCTTGGTGATGTGCCTTTTCCTACTCAAGCAGAAGATCTTTATGAAACTCTAGCATCCTTCACTGAAGTATATGAAAATGAAGAGCAAAAAAATAATCCAGGAAAAGCTGTAAGGGCACAAAGAAGGGTTTGTGTACCTCTTTTTCCCCTAGGCTTTTTCTGTTCCTGAACTGTTCCTAGTCAGAGGTAATGTTGATGTTCATGTGGCATTCTTAACTTCTCTATTGGATGGTTAAAGGCATAACACATTGGAGATACTGCCTGCAAGTAATACATACATTCAAGTATTGCCCTGGTAGGCTCTTCTGGACAAGAATGTTGCTGATTTTGCTTTGCATCCTCCAGAATAACAAAGTATATCCTTGTTTTTGTAATAGTGCATAATCAAATCTGAGGTGATGTTAGAAAAGTTTGTTCAACTATTCCTAATCAAGTTAATCTGCAAATAATGAGCATACCAAGTTTGATGTGGATACTCTTCATTTTTCTGCTTTTTCTGTCTTCCATTCAAACAATCCCATTTACAATATAATACTGAGAACGGTAGAAGATGTTTTCTTGTAGATGTTGATGTTACTGATAGACGTTTACTTTCATCTTTGTTAAACCCATGGTGTGTATTACTTTACAGTCATGGGTATGTCAGTGGTTCTTTAGCGTGCTTCTCGAGTTCATACAGTTTCAATGGAGAAAGAGTGATTTTTTTTTTTTTTTTTTTTTTTCAATGTAACTTGACATACCTCTAGGCTCTGAAGTTACAATCTATTTCCAGGCGTGATGCAACTTTTATAAACGATTTGTACATTTTAGGTAAATGACCCACCTGCTAGACCATCATCGAGACCAGAGCCACCTAAACCCACTGTTAGACCAACACCACCAGGTTAAAAACATTTTGATAATGATTAATTTATTCTCTCTATAAAATTAGAGCATTAAAGCTAATGAATGTTACGCAATTATTGTGGTAATAGCTGTCTCTATAAAAATATTTTGTTAATACTCTTCCTTGGACAAACACTGAAAGCATGTTGGGATAGTGCCATGAGTGATAAGGGGTAAAGGTTTTGTTTGTTTTATATTAACAAATCTTGTCTCTGACAGATTTGCTATAGAAATAGTGTTTGTATAGTTACAGAAGCATGTAATAGTTCAAAGGAAGCATTCATATTTATTGAATACGTAGAAGCCCCATGGTAAAATGAAACGTACTAGTAAAAGGAACAGTCCTACTAGAAACTGCTAGTTCTACTTCTAGAAACTTCTGTTTCTAGAGAACTTAGTTTCTCTTTTAGGTTGTCATTATCTTTTAATAGGTAGAGGTCTTACAGTAGAGCAGAAGAGGCAGAGTTTTGGCTCCATAACAGTTTGTCTGCCAAAGTGCTCTCATTGAAAGTGAGGCTTTACTGTGCAGCTCCTGTTGTTAACTTGATTTATTTCTCTGGACAAGGATATAAGGCAAAGTCCTTATTTCTTTCTTCTGTACTACTCCTTAGATAACTGCAATCATTTTATAACTATTGAACATGTATTAGAAAAGCAGTATATGAAATATAACAATATATGTTAGTATATCATGTAACTTGCTACTTTATCTTCTCTTTTAGCTAAAAAGAATACAAACAAACTTTATCCTGAACTTCCAAATGATTATGCCTCTGTGGGTAAGTACTAAGCTTACACATATTTTATTAATGCAGTGTGGCATCTGAGAAGTCCTAAAAGTACTTTGGAAGACATCTAACAATATCTGGCCATACGTATTTTTCTTTATTGTCCATGTGCTTCAGGTCTTGTATGCTCCTGAAAATATTTAATAGATGTGAATCTTATTCCCTGGCTTTACATTCCAACAATGATATTCTTTTTCTGAACAGCAAAAGTTCTTTTGCTTTATTCAGTGGGCTTGAAAAATGCACTGAAAGTAGTAAAACTGTTTTACGTTACCACCTAATTGAAGTGAAAAAGAAAGCTGATATAACAAGCTTGTGTCCAAGTTCTTATGCAAGGTACTATAACTCCTGGTTTAATTAAAAAGTGCTTCCACAGGTCATATCTGATTATGCTGGCATAAACACAGATTTCCCTTGCAGTTATACTCCTTGAGGTTTTTGTATTTAGTTAAGATAACTCTGCATCATGCTAAAAAGACACTACTTCTTCTTTGTTCAATTCTGATTCTCTTAAGTTTAAAGCAGTTTCAGCTCTAACAGGAGAATCTCACTCTGTAGTATTTGCAATGTAACTCTTGAACTGTGGGGCCCATTATCTGGAAACTTGTGATCTGTTAGGAAAAAAAATTATTATAAAAGTGGTTATATTCATTTGGCTGCTGTAGTGTTCTCTCCCACCAGGAGTCTCATCTTTCACAGGTAAAGACTGTTAGCTGTTTCAAAGTCAGTGAAATAATTTATTTCTCCCATGGAATATAATGTCCATTTGATAAATAAATGTTTTAGTGGTCTCTGCTAGGATCAAAACCAAGACCAAGGTATTCTATATTACATATACATATATATGTTTACATATATGTGAATATGTACACACATTTCCACATATTGCACGCATCACTTGAAAATAAAATGAAACAAGAGATCTCTTTTTTACTTTTGAAAATGGAGCTAAAATCAAGCTTGATAATGGATCACAGTGAAAAGTCTATTTCAGGCAGAGTACTGTGATTTCACACAGTATTTAAACTCTGTTGTCTGAAAGCCAAAATCATGATTGCATTTTTCATTTCTTGGTTCGTGTAATTAGAGATTTTCACTAAAAATAAAGGTAAATTATATGTGTCATTGTCTTTACATTCTCCTTCATATCTTCTCTCCATACGTACTGTTGGGGGGTGTGTGTGTTGAGGGGACCAACATAGGATATTAAGCTGAGCTGTAGATGTGACTTCTGCAGATTAGAGACTTCCTGAGAATCAAATTTTGCTTTTGTGCTGTAGGACTTCTACCAGGAAAAGAAGGATGACTCTAGTCATCTGTACTTAGCCACTGTCATCCAAAAAGAAAGAAAAATTGGTCTTCTAGCCATTAAAACTAAACTTTCCCAGACTTAAATCCTGACCCTCTGACAAGAGGTTTCTAAAGCAGTAAGAAAAACTTGCACACATTTGCTATATTAAAGGGCGTGTTCTTCCATTCAGGTGCAAGTGACAAGGTAAAAATCTTCCAGAGCCATCTGTTGATGGCTTTCAAGATTCTTTGAAATCAAAATGTAAACTCAATCAGTCTACTACTGTCTACTACACAAGCGTATCTCTGAGGAGTGCAAGAGGCAGTAGGATCTTGTGTAAATGACACTTCCTGCAAGAAACGTTGTCTTGTGGTAAATTTCTGTTTACCTTACAAGCTTGGTATGGTATATTTTGTTTTCTATTGCAGATTGTATTTCCATAGGTAACAGTTCAAATGCTATCTGAATCCACAGAAGTACTATGTGTTTCTAAAGGCTAAAGAATTGTTCTTATCACAGGGAAAAATCAAGGCTGAAGTCAGTTCCCCTGAGTGTCTCTTACTACTGTAGCCTACATACATGTTGATGGGAGGCTGGAAAAGAGTTGCAGTCCCTTTTACATCAATAACAAAGGGTGTGTTTATGCTGAGTGATGAAATAGAAGGAGTCTTAAGGCCATATCTCCTGTCAGTAATCTCTTCCTGCCTGTTTATAGTCCAGATGATTTTAACAGAGCTGCCTAGCAGCTATAGCTCGGACTAGCCAATTTTTATTGCAGGATTAGTTGCTGCAACAGATGTTCTACAGTGATCTGAAAAAAACGTTCAACATATTTTGCATTTTTCTAGTTTAAAAAAAAAGTTATTAGATAACTAATAGAAGAGTGCATGAAACTAATCTTTAGGAAGCTACATTTTAGGTATAATGGCTGATGTGGGAGTAGGTTTTGATGTTGCGCTTGTCTGGGTTGCCAGTAGTAAGGACTTGCTTTTGGGTGGGGAGGGGGGAGGTTGGCATTGTGTTATGAGGCTTTGGTTTTGCAACAGTTACAAAAGTAGTAGATAGGATGAAACATTAATTCTTCTCATTAGATGGAAGAAGAGCTAGACTTGTGGATGAAACATTTTAATTATTTTATGTGGACCTGAATTATCTAGATAGGTAATATAATATAACCTATTTCAAATGCAAGAAGAATGTTAAATGAAAAACATGTTTTTCTAAGCTGATAATGTGATACTTGAACTCAGATGCAAGTAGATTGTTTTCATGTAACCGAATAATACTTAAGGTAATGCATCTAGTTGTAAAATGAGGTTCAGTAATGCTTTACAATGTTTCCAGAAACTTGGAAATACCACAAATTTTATTTAAAAAAAATAATAATTTGCAGAGACCTTTTGCAATTCTGGGGGGAAAAAAAACCCTGATAGCTGATATAGTTATTGTGATTCAGTGAAGTATGAAGTTTCTACAGTAGTAGAGATTTTTCTGGAGACTGTTCAGGTAAAGAAATCAGATTTGCTTATGAGTATGGAAGTTCATGCCTCCTCCCTTACTAGAATTAGGGATTCGCAGCTTCATTTTTCTACTTGTCCGCTCTATGTTGTACAATCTAATAAAAGGTCTGACTGGTCCCTCCAAGCTTTATTACCGTGATCTAGCTTTACTTTATCTGGGATCTAGCTTTACTTTATCTGGATAGAAGATTTCTGCAGAGTTCTGTACCACATCTGTAATATAAATGAGCCATGGTTCTTTAGTGGGCTACCTGGGCATTGTAGACTCAGGAGAAGTTTATTTTATTCAGACAATTTTTTTAGATACTTTAGGTTAATAGTTTGTCACACTAGAATATCTAATCCTAGATATTAGTTTTTCACTAGTGTTATGGTTTCTAGTTATTTCTGCTTGGGGTTCTGCCATGGAGCAGCAGGTAAGCAAAACTGTAGATAAATGGTTACTTGACTTACCTGTCTATCCTCCTAACAGTTTATTGAACACTGTACAATTCTGAAAGTGTTGCAGTGATGTGGTTTCCCAACTGAACTGGTAGCAGCAGGAGTAGTGATCTGCTAGTAAAAGCCCAAGCTGGGTTAAAGTGAATGCTGGTGAGAACTGAATCATTAACAGGCAATTAGTTCAGAATCAGAATTCAGATATTTTTTCAGTTTTTCTTCAGCTCAGCTAATCAGAAAGAGACTGGTTCGCATATTTGGAAAAGAATCACTAAAAATTGCCAAGATGCTGAAACAATCAGGAAACAGACTTGAGGCAGGAATGGGGATGAAAATGCAAAAAACTTTTTCCTTCCAAACACTGTTCTTTCACTATTCATTCACAATTACCAAAAGTCATCATGGGCTTGATTTCTCTGGCCTCAAAAATGCATACTTGCTTAGTGTTTCATTCTACCTCTACTCCGTAATATGTTCCCTTTCAGGAATGTTGATGAACAAGAGGGTCTTACAATACTGTAAGACAAAATGCTCATCGTAAACACAAAAGCACTTCTTTTTATAACAGTGTAAGTATTTTGTCATAACTAGGAGAAAGTAATGATGCTCTTTGCATCTTTTAAGCAGTCATGTGATTTGCTTAAGAAACTCATAAGAACCTGTGCCTGTAAAGCCTAAGTATTCAGGGTTTTTTTTCGACGTCTCTCAGAAACATTGGCTTTCTTACCCTCCACAAGTACTTGAACTAAATATTTTAAAATTTAATTTTATCTTGGAGAAAATGTGTGCCTTCTTTTTTTTTCATTTTTGAACTGCATAAGTTATCTATGGGCAGATATTGAATCCTTAGGACTATTGTGCATAAAATCATCACACACAAACTAGATTAAAGTAAAACTTTGGGAAAAAAAAACAAACAAAACAAAACAAAAACAAAACAAAAAAAACCCCAAAATATGAATTGTAACTATTTTTTTCAGCAGAAACTTTTCAATTTGAAAATAATATGAAAATATTAACAGATCGTTACTGCCTCATTAGGCATATATTTGTATTCTTACATACTGAAAGAAGTGCTCTATCAAGCCTACTGATAAAGACACGGAGGCAGATGAGAAATTTGTCACCGTTTTTAAGAAGCTAAAAAAACCCCTCCTTCCTTCAATGATGGTTTGAGTGATTTGTCAACCTCATTATTAAAAATTCATGCCTTCCCATATGAATTTGTCTACAGCTTTTAGACAATGATGTTTGTTGTGGCTTTCTTCACTATATTAAAGAGCCCTTTCCTACCCAGAGGGTTTTTTGTTCCCCTCTTGTTCCCTTTGAGACACTCATGCTGTAATCAAATCACCTTTTGATCTTCCTTGGTCTTTCTTTTGATTGCTAAACAGATTGATGAGCTCTTTGTCGTAAGTCATTTTCTTTCCTCTCAAATTTTAAATCGTGCTACAAATAGCAAATTCTGAGATGTGAGCTCACTAAGATCAATAAGATTTGGGCTCCTAAAAGCCATAAAGAATTTGGACTAAACTCCAGTCCTTACCTTTTTTATTATTTATTTATTCATTTATTTATTTTAACCTTCTTATATATTGCTACTCAATGTTAAAACAGTTGAGACACTATTGACCCTTTTTAATTAGGTGGTACCATGAGGTTGTGGTAAACTTGGTTTGTGTTAACTAAATCCCTCTTGGAGATGCTGCTTTTCATGGTTACAGTTCTCCAGGAATCGGGTCTGGCCCAATTCTCTATAATTTTGGAGATGATCTCAACATTTCTTTCAGTAATCTATGAATGCCAGATGGTTCAGTAGATCTATGAAAATCTGTTTGCTGTGAGAATTCCAAGACAGATTTTCATGCTTCCTGAAGCATATTTTGTCAAGGAAACTTGGGGGTCTGTATGTGAATTTCTTTTTGTTAGTACATTATGGGGGGTTTTGTGGCCAGCTGAAAATGTGTTAACTAAATGAACACAATTATATGGACTAAGAATTTGTAGACTGCTTCTGAGGTAAAAAGCTTAAAAAAAAAATAATCTGTTTTGCAGCTCTCTGAGGGCAATAGCTAATTTTTACTTGTGACTTCACCTCCCATTTCACTTACTTTACTTGCATACCTGTTTTGCAGTTCAGTTTCCATCTGACTTATCATCTCTTTATTTTAAGAGCTACTACCCTGTAGGATAATATTGATCAAATTCAGGGAAAAGACAAAATATAACCTGGAACGTGGACACCATTCTAGCTGTCTCTGCATTAATTAGTACCTCTAATTACAGGTACTGCTGAGCTTATTTAAACACAGTGTAGTGAAACAATGGAATTTTTAATTAGAACTGCTGAAAGAGAGCATCGCTCTATGTGCTTGCAACTTTAAAATAGGCTTGCTTTGCTAAATGTGTATTGAAGCAATTGCTTTATTTTTCTGGTATGCTTGTCTTAATTTTAACAAAACTAGTACTATTTTGGAACAACTCAAATTTAACTGGAAATCTAACATACAGCTATTTATATCGGCTGTGCAGTTCCACATTTAGAAATACCCACTGGCAAAAAAATTCTGACAACTACACTATAAGAGAAATGTAAGTGTGCCCAAATCTCTTCTTGATGAGTGACTTTTGGCTTGGGCATTTTTATTGTAATTAAGACTAAACATCACAATAGTAAAGTAAAAGTATTTCATCAGTTTTGGAGCCAATAAAATTCAGGTATCTCTGTGGTCTCAGACTAACTTTTTCCCAGTGTAATATCTGAGTTTTTGCTTTTTCCTGTGTTGTCAGAATGCATATGCTTAAAGTCTGTCTTTCTAGAATATTGTCAGTGTTGCAATTTTTGCTTCTTTCTGTCTGTTCAGAATCAAGATGATTTAAAACGGTGTCATCATTCTGCAGATTCATTTGCCAGCTTGAATTGTAGTAAAAATGAATCAAAAGCTTTTAACTTTTAGTTAAGTAAGATTATAAAATGTTTTTTGTATCATGCTATCTGCGTAGACCTGGAAGGGAGAAAGAATTCAAAACCTGTTGGTTTTAAGGATGGAGGAAGACTCCATTGTTCCCAATGAGGGGAAAAATGCATTTTGCTTTTGAACTGGAAATAAAATCATCCATGGAAACATGATTTATTTTTGTCACTGAGACTGGCTGATATTTCAGAAATGTTGGCCCTGAGTCATTTTCATAGGCATTAGACTGTACACTTTTAAAAGTCCATTCATGAATGGGGGTATGAGAACTCTGAGAGAAATAGAATAATCTGCTCCACCTGATGGAGTGCTGATAAAGGAAGCTGTTCTTTCAATTGAATTTCCCATATTTTCCCATGATATTTCTGTGCTGTTACTCACTCCTTGTAGATAAGGAAGTTAACTGGTTAATGAAATTGTTCTCCCATTGCGTGTCTTCATGGGGAGGTGGAGTAGACATTTTTTATGGTGAATAAAAGATACTGATTTCAATAATTAACTGAAAACTGGATAAAATAAACTCAGATAAAATCAAATGCGTGCATATTCACTTTAGATGCTGTGGATGTGTGCTGTGTATTTGGAACTGAAAAAAAGCCATTCTTCAGTTCATGAATTACTCCTTTTCCAAGAAAGACAGAGATTTGCTGCAGAGTCAAGTAGAACTATTTCACATTGTAAGCAAGAACCCTCATCAAGCTGTGCAGTAATCTGTTCCTTCTATATTATAATTTGAGGAGGAACTCTAGCAGATTATAAACTGTAAAATCAATAAGACAGCTCAGTGTGACTAATAGATATTTGGTTTAGCAAATTTTTGCCAAGTGAGATACACGATGTGTATCTCATAATCCTTCATGACTTTGTCTACTAATTTAGTAAACATGAAGAAGTTAACCCCCTGGAAACTAAAGTACCTTTTTGCTTGTTTGTTTGTTTTTAAGAGTTTCAGCTAAGCTTGGTCTCTTTCTGTGTTTTTCGTGGCAAGGCTTGTGACATGTTTATATTTAGTTACCGGAAAAATAAAACATCCATCTGGTGGTCCTCCACAGTATTAATTTTCTTGCTATTATGAGCTCTTTCTTAATACTAACCAAACCCAGGAAATCCCAGGAAATTATTTTTGAGACTATTTTTATCCCTGATTCACTTTTACTAGGATCGTACTATGACTATAGTGAATGTAATAAGTCAGATAATCAAGCTGCTTATGGCTTATGTTGTGGCAAGCTGAAAGGAAAATATGTAGCATGCAGGGCTTCGCTGGTCATACTGAAACAAATAACTTACTGTGTATAATCAGCTAACTCAAAATACAACAAGGCATAGAGAGATTGAGGTCAGACGTGCTAGGATGAAATTGGGGTCTTTTTGATGTGCGCATGCATTGGCAGAGAGCTGTTATGCTAAATATGAACCAGATATACTGGCATGGGGAACAATATTTTTTCTTGGCATTTTTAATGGCTTGGAATAAAAATTAGGAAATTGGAGCTAAATCATAGGAAAATCTCAGTGCAATCTACACTTATTTTTCAAGTGTAAAGCATCATTAAGGTGATAATTCTGATTCGCAGCAGTTAAAATGTGAAATTGTTCATGTGAACAGAGAAATGTTAAATGGTACGGGTTAAAGGCTTTTGTCGGAGGCCCTTGTAAAGCACGCAGCTTAATGTTTTAGCATATTTATGAAATGTATGCTTAAAAAGTTGTTGCATTAGATAGTATTTTCTTTCTGTGTTGTTCAAGTAGTAGGACGAAAGCAAGTTTAAATTGCTTTCCTTATCTATTTATCTAGAAAAGCCTTTGGGACTATGGGAGCTTCTGCTTCGTTAATACTAATAGAAGCCAAACAGGACTTTTAAGTACCTCAAGGAAGTGATAGATACACAGGATTTCTGTCTGGACTGCAGCAAAATGCCCTGTGCTTGATTGACTTGAGATGAAAGCTAACACTGATCTAAGAAATGGACATCATTTTGTGAAGCTTTACAGATCCATGTCGATAGCAGGGACAAGAAACTTCACTACATCTGAAAACTGCATGTTTGAGAACATCCTGTCTTCCACACAGTCCCCACCACTCCACTCCTCTGGTGACAGGCAGGAAGGAGATGGGAGGAAATGCTGCATATCTGTTCCTGGAAAGACACTGAACATCTACTTTGTACTAAGTGCTAAGGGAAGACTCTGATAATACTTTCCTTTATTTGAGAATTAATTAGTTTTTACTCTGATGGAACAACTACTTTAAATATATTTTTCCATGAGCAGTAAAATTAAGTGCCATGGTTCCCCAAAAAGTGAGGCATTCTCTGTCATGGAGGGACCTGGGGTCCTGCGTCTGCCTTGGCTGTGCTAGTTCAATGTTACATTGTGCAGATCAGCCAGAAGGATATTGCTGATTGCTGAGTGCTATGATTCACATTTTGTGGAAAAACTGTCAGTTCCTGAATAAGAGATAGGAGACCTCGCAAAAATAAATCAATAAGGCAAACACTAATATAAACTAAATTAGTATGACAAATAAGTGTTCTAGAAATGGTATAATAATACTTCTCACTTTTACAAAAAGGTACTTCAAGAAGCTTCTTACCTGTTCATGGGGAAGTCTGGCATGGATTTCATTGAGACGTCTCTGGTTATATTCCATTAGGTTTCTCTTTCTCATTAACAATTTTATTGCCATATCAGGCAACCTTCACATACTCTTTTTCTAGTTGTTTGTTTCTTTAAGAAGCTCAACTGGAAACAACCTCTACTCTTGTGGAAAGGAAGTGAGGTATTATTCATTTGTTCATACACTGTGAGACTTGCACCCCTCTGCCCCCTTTCCTCTCAGTGGTGCATATTTGTGTTCTTAGCAGATCCTTTCCTATTTGGCAAGGAAGGATTCAAAAGAAGATAAATAATAAGAAAATAGAAAACTCTTCTGAAAGGAAAAATAGAAAGGAAAAACTTGCTCTGTTACACAATTTCATGTACTGGTCCCTGCCATAAGGTTCAGGCTGTCTCTTCCCTACTCCTTCCACTAGTTCTGCCCTTTGTCAACTACTACAGAAGGATGAGGAAGCATTTGAGATTAGTGGTACAGCTGGGTGTAGGGCAGCAGAGAAAGTTTGGAGGTACTGTTGGGGGAAAATCTGCCTTCATGTTTGTTGCACATTGGATAAATTAGAGTTAGTGGCTGAATCCCATCTGCAAGCCAGAATTTCCTCATACTTGAACTAAGGGATATTTTTTTCCACAAATGTAGTTACTATAAGCAGTTTCTTTTGAAGGAGCATCTACACATCCAACGTTTCACTTGACCTAAAAGCATACATAGCATTGCATCATGTTCATAAAAGTATGAAGAATACTGTCAGTACCGTTCTTAAATTGTCATTGAAAATTGCAGAGCTGTTTGCTGTTTCATTTTATTAACTTAATCGTAACTGTGTACTTTTTGGCCAGGCTGATGTAATGAGTATTCAGCGAAGGCTGGCTGTGCTAGCCTGGGAAGCGTAATGTGATCACAGGTTGGGTGACAGTAGTAGTCCAAGATGCTTCATCCTCATGAGGGTGGGTGTTGCAAGTTGCAGAGTTTGCACTGATCGGTTTAGGGTCTAGTTCATGAGTCTGTGCCGTTTCTAGCTCTTACCGAAGTTGTTCTATGATGAAGTAGGGCTGTCTACCTTTCTCCTAGCAGTTTACACTGTGATCAGATGATGCAGGATTGTGCCATGGGATACCGTAAGTGGAAGTAAAATTGCTTGGGTCACCATTTGGCAGAGGAAGGGAACATCTGTTGAATACCTTTTGAAGTTATAAGCTGATGGAGCCCCTGGTATAGGTAGAGTTAATAATGGCTGTAGTGGTAGAGTAACATAACAGCAATGAGAATAATTGAGGCAGGAATAAATCCTAGCATAAATTTCAACAGCCCCTAAGCCCCTTAACCCAACTAAAGTTAACAAGAGTTTTCTATACATTGCAGGTGTTCACACAATATAAATATGTTATCATGACAGTGGTAGACTTCATATTAAAATAGTTAGGAGATACTTATCAGCTTTTTTTACAGAAAGCAGTTTCTGAATCTTTCTTTTTTAATGACTTGAAACTTCTATTTTTCATCTAATTATTCTTAGCAAGACTAAATCAGTTTGTCTCATGCTTTCCTGATCTTTAGGTAAAATACTTTTCTGTCTTATTCCTTTGTCTAGTAGTAACTTCTTTCATCTGAGTTTTATTCTGTGAAGGTCATTTTCATTTCCCCTTGAAAACAGGCTTTCTGTTCCTGGTCATCCTGTTCCTCATCCAGTTTTAAACATTGGTGATGAGGATTGTCAACAGCCTTGTACAATAATATTATTTTGTATGTTTCCATATGAGATACCTCTTTGTCTCATACAATTTTATTACTTTTAACCATTTTTTCTAACCAGTGCAGAGAAGTTTTTCTCCATGCAAGGCTGAAAAAAATTTTCAATCAGTATTTCACAAAATATTACCCTGGAAGCTGGCAGAAACTGTATAGAATTGAGTTGGGTTTACTAATCTGTGGTTTTGGTTTTTTGGTTGGGTTTTTTGTTGTTTTGGGGTGGGTGGGGGTTTTTTGAGGCTGTAGGTTGTTTCCCAGACTGGGATAAAAGCTAAGACTTACATCAAGTGAACTAGCTCATGTACCAGTAACACGTTAGCAGAACTTTTGAATCTGACAGTACAGAGATTTGAGAAGCAAAACGCAGAGACAGTGTATTCAGGTTGAGACGTTAACTTAGTATCTGTAGAGGAAACAAGAAGTTTGTCAATGTAACAAAAAAATCTGCAAAGCATTCCTAAATCGTCAGTTTGACCTGAATAAAACAGTGCTCAGTTCTCATTACTGTACTGTACTTTTCAGAATATGAAGGTTATGCGTAGCATTGCCTCTCAGCTTTTGCAGTATGATTTCAGCACATGCATTATTTGCATTAATGTAGTCTTGAACATAAGAAAGCCCTTGACATTGATATAGTTTATTTGACCATTTCAGTTTGAATGAAAATTTAAATGTTTTTTGAAAAGGCAGAAAAATTGAAAAAGTAATCAGCAAAAGTACTGTTACGGAATTGACTCTTGCAAGCAGGAGGTGGTTTTTTTAATATCCTAAATATTAAATACATCCACAGATGCTTGACAAAAAAGGCACTTCTTTAATGCAAAAGCTGAGTGTGCTGAAACAAAGATAGAAAGCATTCCATCAGCAGATGAAGATGATGAGCCAGCATGTTCCCTCGTAGGCCCGAAACTCAAAAACAGTGTTTCATACTGAATGAGCTTAATTTGCACAGTAACTTAAACTTTAAATATAGTCAGGTCTGTTTCAACCACCAATGAAACCACCAGTTTTGTTTGCTAGATGTGACACTGTTCCGTGGTGACACAAGTTGGTGACATGGAAGCTGCTTTGAAATGGTCTGTTTACAGCTTATGTGGAAGAGGTCAAAAATACTTGAGCCTTTTTCAGGGTTTTGTGAGCCTATTATAAAAGTGTGTATAATACCTCTAGACCATGCGTACAGATTTGCAGCTGATGATGAATTTCTTACTTGTTGAGGCTCTGGAGCAAAATTGAGGGTAGCATACCTTGTACAGAACATCTGTGGCTAACTTCGCTTTGTGTTGTCTTTAACAACAAGTATTAAACATGGAATAGTTTTTTCCAGCCACCATTTCTTTGTTAATGGAGAACGTAGTTACTAAGTTATTCTGGAAATCAACTTGGAGGGCTTTGTAACACTGGAAACCTGGACAAAGTACCTACTTGAAGTTATACATAACATCTAGCTCTGCAACTAATTCAGAAAATACGGTTTGCTGAGACAGTTCCCATGGAAGTGGAAGGCGGCTTAACATTTGGTTTTGCACTCCTTTCCAGGACTGGGGTGTACCTTTAGTACCGAGAGGTATTAAAGAGTGTAGTTCCTGTAATGATACAAGCCTTCCTTGATAATATCCAAGGTACCTCAAATGCTTTGAAATTGCCTTAAATCTACAACTGCTGTAACAAAACAGACATCAGGTCTTCTGGATATAGGACACTTCTTTGCCTTTAAGTGATTGTAGAATAGAGCAAAGCAACTGGTGCTTGCCCTCTCTCTTCGGAGCAGGTTTGTGTAACGATAGCACAAATAGGCATTTGTGTGGATGTTTAAAGGGTAGTGCTTTACTGCAGTGTCAGTGAAGCTCAGTTACCCCAAAAAGTCCATCCTTGTTTTACTTATGAAGAAGGAATTGTTTTTTAGATTTCAGTGTTGAATTTAAATACTTTGAGAATCTTAAGAAGCTTTTTTTTTTTCAGAAAGTGCAGACAGACAAGTGGTTTTGTTTACTTACCTAAAACAAGCCATAGTTAGTGGCAAAACAGCAGCTAAGGCAAGAGATTATTTGTTCTGAGCATGATTTACTGAATATCATGTCTCCTGACCTTTGATCAGATGAGCATTATTGGAGATTAATTGGATCAATGGTGGCATATGACATACTTCAAGTATCTGTACAGAAAGATTTATGCTTATATCTGATTATAGCAGATTAGTACCTGTAGATATAAAATGTCAAATCTACTGTGCATATTTAGGCCTTCCTGAACATCTGTTCAGTGAGATCTGAGGTGGTTGTTTTGTGTATGCTGAGGGTTTTTTGAGGTGAGTCTACATTTAAAAAAACAAAATTAAAAAGGCCATTAAGGAAATTAATAGTTTAATGTGGATAGGACATTTGAGATTTCACTTGTAAGATTGAACAAGCACTTGGTTTGTAAGTTGTCCAAAAACAACTAAAATGAAATTTGTAAGTAGGTATATGTCTGTTCTGCTCTAGAAGCTGAGATAAAACCCTTTCTTCTTAGGTTAAAGGCTGAGAGCTGTAGTCTAAGAATATGGAAGATGAAGCACATCAGGTTGAAAAAAGAACTGATCTGTATACTGGTGTGATTCAAGAACTGAAATTATTTTCATGACTTCTAGTATTTAGGACACAGTTGGGCTATGGCTGAGGGAACTGGGGTTGTTCAGCCTGGACAAAAGGAGGCTGAGGGGAGACCTTATCACTCTCTGAAAGGAGGTTGTAGAGAGGTGGGTGTTGGTCTCTTCTCCCAAGTAACAAGTGATAGGATGAGAGGAAATGGCCTCAAGTTGCGCCAGGGGAGGTTTAGATTGGATATTAGGAAACATTTCTTCACTGAAAGGGTTGTCGGGCGTTGGAACAGGCTGCCCAGGGAGGTGGTGGAGTCACCATCCCTGGAGGGATTCAAAAGACATGTAGATGTGGCGCTTGCGGACATGGTTTAGTGGTGGACTTGGCAGTGTTAGGTTAATGGTTGGACTTGATGATCTTAAAGGTCTTTTCCAACCTAAACGATTCTATGATTCTACTATTTTTCTTTCTGAATGAGAGTTGCATGGAGTATTTTTTTCTAAGTAGATATTAGCACATGTAATATTTTGTTGCCATACAGGACCTGAAAAGTTAATGTCTTCAGAGAGTCCCAGTGTGTAACATACTACAGTATGCTTCTACTTTACTCCCTTTTCTCCACCTGCCACTGTCTGATGTTTTGTCTTGTCTTGAGAGAAGAAAGCTGTCACATCTTTTAGTTTACCACCCTCTTTTTCTCTGTGCAATAACTCATATGGCACTTCCTTTCATCCTTTCTCTGACTTCCCTTACTTCCCTTCCATCTTAAGTCTTTCAACACAGACCAGTTGTCACTTTCCAAAGATGCTGCTGCTTTAGGCGTAGTGAATGATAAAGCCTGAGAACAAACATTGCCCGATAAGTGCCCAGTAAGCAAATCTTAACATTATAAGGTATTTTGCTTCTGCTCATCATGACATTGTAACCTAGGTAATTCAGTAATCTGACTTAACTTTTGTGCAACCTAGCTATGAACAAGAACTCAACATCGCCTTTGTTGGTCTGAGCCCCAACTTTGAGCCAAAGTTCACGTTACCTAAACAATATTTGTTAGAAACTACTTACGAATAGTAAAGCCTTGGAAGTCAAATATCACCAAAGCATGGACTATTAATTGCATTAAACTTCTACATCCATAAAACATTACAAAGTATAAGTATCCAGTGAACTATACCTAATAAGGTCTTAATCTCCAAGATGCCAATTTTCCAAAAGTCACATGGAATAAGATACTGTATCTGTCATGTTTTTATTATTGCACGTGGTCATAAAGGAGATATTTTGAGGCAGTCTGGTTTCAATATTTTATAACATCACTATGGAAATATTTTTTTCTTTGTTTACATTCTAGCAAGTAAATCAGCCAGTCCTTTTTAATAAAGGAATTGCGTAATATATGCAAGAGGTTTTTAAATTTGAAGAAATATTCAAAGTGGTAGTTGCATCTATTGCAAGCCATATATTTTCTATTTCAATAACAGAATACTGTTTTCTGTTGCAGTTTTCATCATTTTGATTGCTTTCTAAACTCTGAGTGAAAAAATTAGTTGTAACAAAAGATTTTTTTTTGTTGTATGTATGCATGTAGCTAGTAATAAACATGCAATTACGTACTTTTGTAGCTTTATTTCTTTACATCCTAAAGTATCTTTTTCTGTGTTTTCAGAGGTATTCTGTGCATTTTTGACTGTTATCATAACATAAATGAAAGAGTTTCCATTTGTTTGTTTCTAAGGAGACAAGTTTAGTCTCATACATGCATGCTTTCAGACAACTGAACTATTTCTAAGATTGTCTTTTAGAATATGAACAGAATGTGTCTTCATTTGTTTCTTTGTTCTAACTCCTTAGTATGACTCATTAGAATTATTACGATCAAAACCACTGTTAATTCACATATCTTGAATTTAAAACTAGCATTCATTCTTGTTTTAAAACTCTTACTTAAATTACAAAATGTAGTAGTGACGTAAGGCATGAGATCCTTAAAATTAGAGGACTGAACAGCTTGCAGTAAATCAGTATGTAGGAATAATTAGTGATTTCCTCAAAAATCCAGCACTAAGCCTTACATCTTTCTACCACACACTCCCTCTCAGTTCCCTTCCAATGCTTCTTTGACTATTCCTGACACAATTCACCTGAGAAACCAAATCTCTGTAGGGCATAACTTTATGTTCATAAGTTACTTTCATAGCTGCTGTTTTGCACAATAGTTCAGAAATAGACATAAAGTATAAAGTAAACCAAGAGGGTAAGTTTAGATGTAGTAAAAGGTAGATACTCGCCAGTATGAGTGATCATACATAACCAAGACATCAGATTTGCCTCATGTTCTTGAAGAAGGTGCTGTATCACTGAGGCTATTAGTAGTTTCAGCTTCATAATTCTTTGGAGAAAAGAGAGCTGAAGAATTAGCATTATATCAGTCAACACACTGTCCAATTTCTCTCTCCATATTGGTGGTCCAGCACACAATTAGTGCTTTGACTTCAACCTGATTAATGCTGTTCTTAACTGTTTTCTAAATTAATATCAGCAGGTCAGTTTTAGGCCTGTTTCCTCAGTCTCTTTGAAATAGCTGCACCATTTAATTCATGCGCTGGTATTTCTTCTTATGGTCAGGGAACAGATAAAGGCACTAATCACAAAGACAACTTTATTTTCCCTCCTAACTTTGCATCCCTCTAGTCTTCTGTTTGCTAGCTTCCTTCTTTTGTCTTCGGTAACCTTGGAACAGGTTCCATTATTGTACACAGAGACTGCTCTCCTTTCAAAACCTGCTAATATCAAAACAGTTTATAGAACTGATGACTTTTTGTTGGATTAATGATCATCAAACTAATGACTAACATCTGTGTTCAATATTATGTTGACTTCTAATATGGCTCTGGGTTTAGAGTTCTGGGATTTAGAATACATCCAATCATATTCAAAATCTGTATCTCTCTATATTGAAGTTTCTTTAAATTATGTACACATCCCTTTTATTTTGATTTCTCTCAGTCTTCATTGTTAGTTTTTGTAACTTCATCATCATTCTTCTAAATGCATTTGACCCCTTAGCTCTGTGTTGTCTAGCTTTATCACTTATTCTGCAGCTTTGGTTCAGCTCAGCCTTCAGCTAAAAGAGTGACTCTGCTACATCACTAATACCTTTCCCATTCTTCTACCTCAGCTTTCTGTGGCTTCCAGTTCCTCCAGTATTCTCTGCTCTCCTTCCCCTTCCATTTTTTCTTTGCTGGTTTCTTCATTCATGGCTATCTCATCATCAAAATATCTGTTCTGAGAGTCTCCTGTGCCGATTCATCCCAAGTATTTTTTTTTTTCATATTCAGAAATAAATCTATGATCTCTACAAAATGAGTTCTCTGTTCCTTCAGTTCTGTCACCCTTCTATTTAAACAGCTCTGTGCTTAATGGTAGAGTGAGAAGTCAGTTACCTACAGGCCTCTTACCTGATGATAATATTCTGTTTACTCATTTTCAAGAAAAATTAGGTAAAATTGAATAGATGTGGAGAAGAATAAGTACAATGAGTGGAGCAAGGAGTATGAGGATATGAGGTAGCTAAGTGATTTTTAGTGTAACAGTCTGAAGGTTTAACAAACATGTTTTTTGACTATAAAAGCATAAGGAAGGTAAATGCCAAGACAGAAAGGTTTCAGCCAAAGGCCAATGTCAACAAAAAAAAAGATGTAAGCTGCTACTGAATTACTTGAAGCTGGACATTAAGAAAGCTGTCTCACCAGCTGGGAGAGTACAGCTCTGAAATAGCCTCCCCAGATGCCTAATGAGTGGCCAAAAAGGTGGTTTAATGTCTGGCAACACACCAGACTCCAACCTAAGTCTCGGAGAATGTGCTTTATTTAGTTACATGCTACCAGTCTCACCTGTATGGAGGTCTAGCATTACTAGACCATTCTTCAGGTCCTAGCCAGTGTCCCCTCTTACCAGTCCATACTGGGTATCTTTCAGGAGGATACTGATACAGATATGATGGTTCTACTTGTCCTCAGCTCATATCTTCTCTAAACTTTATAGCTTTCACAGATACAGAAGAATTCTCATTGTTTTGTCCCCCCTTTCTCTTTGTCCCAGATATACATCCTATCTTGTCACTTCTTTTTGACTCTTAAACTCTCAGTCTCATCCAGCAATACCTCTTCCCAGTGTTAGCATCTCATCCTCTTTCATCTTATAAAGCCCATAGTTGATCATATTGCTGTTACCTAGTCTTCTTTTATCTTGTTGGTTTGGAGTTCTTCAGTACAATGCTGGACCCTCTTTAAAGCAGTTTCTCTTGCACCCAGTTCAAGCCATTGGCTCTGTCTATGCTGATAAATTAGACATTGCTAGGGAACGTGCTTGTGAACTGAAACTTTATTCCGTTAAACTGTTAGCAGGTTCCTGATACAATTTTGATCTGGGAAAGGTAATGGGCTGTCCTTAGTAGTTTGGAAGTTAGCGTGTGCCAGAGACTGTCCCCAGTAGTCAATATGAATGAAACTACTCTGATTTGGAGACATGGAGTTAATAGCATGGACAGGCCCAGACTGGCAGTTGGCCTTGGTACTGCTCCATTCACCGATGTAAATGTAACTGTTACTTCCAAGTCTCTGGTCACCAAGTCTCTGGTTATTTATAAAAATAACCACATATTAGAAATTACATTCCATCTTCCCTTAACCTGATAGATAGATTAATTGTCATCTTCTGTTTTCTTTGGTAATAGTTGTGCTCCCTGAGCTCCATTGCTGGGCTATGTCTGTAATTGCCTTTACATCTATATTTCCAGTATGTCACTGAGAAGGCGTCCTTATCAACCCTCTATTTTTCTGTTAAGATTTCCCAGCTACCTGTCCTTTGTCCCTTTTCATTTGCTAGATAACATTTTCTGCAGACAACTCATAACTACCTTTTTTCCAGATCCATCTCTTCCTGCCTTACTCTGGTACTCATTTGTTAACTAATTATGAATTCAAGCTAAAAACGATCAAATAGAATCTGAAACTGCCTGTTGCTGACCACTGCAGAGCACATGTGATCTTCAAGTTGAATTTCTTTAGAAGTTCTCACTTTCTGAGCAATGAGTCCTATAGATTGTTCTCTGAATACCTTTTCAAAGATACAGCCTTTTCTTTCCATCTCCACTTTTGGCCAGGCTTTTGTCATATTATGATTCAATTGTTGCCACATCCTTCTCTGTGACCTTTGCAAATTCAATATTCCTTTACTCTCATCTAGATTCAGTTCTTGCTTCAAAGTTAATTTCCTGCCCTATCACTTTGCCTATATCATTCTCCTTTACGTTCCTCCACTGACTCTCAGGTTAAGTACGTCTTTGAGCTCAAACAGAACCAAAAGCACTCCCTGCCAGATCCAGCTTTCATCTCATTCTTGTGAGTGTTACAGGTTGAACTTAGTGGTTCACCTACCTACTTCAAAGTTAAACTTAAGCCATTCCTCTGCCTGCCTTTAGGCATCATCGTGGCCCACTGCTGCTGCATTCCTCAAGTCAAAATTTTAGGTCTTTGGTTCCTGCTATCATGAGCCCCAGAACTAATTCAGAAGCTATGCCTGTCATTAGTAGCGACCCTGATGCCTTCAGAATTTACTACGTGCCCTCAGCACAAGAAAGACATGGACCTGTTGGAGCAGGTCCAGAGGAGGGCTACAAAAATTATCAGAGGGATGGAGCACCTCTCCTATGAAGACAGGCTGAGAGAGTTGGGCTTGTTCAGCCTGGAGGAGAGAAGGCTCAGGGGAGACCTTATTGCAGCCTTTCAATACTTAAAGGGGGCCTGTAAGAAAGATGGGGACAAACTTTTTAGCAGGGCCTGTTGTGATAGGACAAGGGGTAATGGTTTTAAACTAAAGGAGGGGAGATATAGGCTAGACATAAGGAAGAAATTTTTTACAATGCGGGTGGTGAAACACTGGCACAGGTCACCCAGAGAGGTGGTAGATGCCCCAACCCTGGCAACATTCCAGGCCAGGCTGGATGGGGCTCTGGGCAACCTGATCTAGTTGAAGATGTCCCTGCTTATTGCAGGGTGTTTGGACTAGATGACCTTTAAAGGTCCCTTCCAACCCAAACTATTCTATGATTCTATGATTTCCTTTGCCCACCCCTTGCCTTCCATATTCTAATGCACGGTGTGCTGGATCCAGCAGAAAATGTATCTCTTTGGTGCTTGCAGTTCCTACCCAAATCCTACCCAAAATATAGCTCAGTAAGCCTCAAGTTGGAAAATATGAAGGAGGAGGGGCAGCAATAATAACTGTAAAAACTGGACCTGTTCAAACCCTTATTACAATTAGTGTAGAAGCTGAATAACTCTTGCTAACTGGATTCCATACCCAAATTCTAGTTCCACCCTTAAATCTAACTTTGACTGTAGTACAGTAACTCATATCCACCTCAGAATGAACCATTGTTGCTCTTATTCTGTCCTGCAAGGATCCAATGTTATCTTTTAGTTTCCAGATCTAGCTCTATCAGTTGATGAGCAGAGCAAATCCAGAAATATCTGTAAGATATTTACTCTTGCCATTTAATGCCTCGTCTCATTCCTGATATTGCTTGTCCACCAATGAATCTTTCTCTTCAATCCCTTACTTCATTAAACTCTGATCCTAGTCTTAACCTTAACAGTAGCTCAGTCACTCTGTCAGTCCTAGGCTAAACTGATTTGTTTTTGCAAAAAGAACAGCCATCCTAGCTTCTCATGGGACTAGCTTGTGAGCTAAGCTAGTGAGCTTAGCTTTTTATTACATATTTTTGAATTCCTGCTGTCAACCTAGCTTTATCATCACAACGCGAACTTGCCCTCCTTACTAGACCAGCAGTTGAGTACGTTCTTTCGTTATAATTGTTAGCTAAAGCTCAGCAATGGCCATGAGCCATTCAGCCTAAACCCTAATCTTGACACTTTTGCAAGAACTGTCACAGGGAAAGACTGCTCAGTTCATATAGCTTAAACCAAAATCAGGATCAAAGTGCTTTATTAATTCACTAATAACAGATAATTAGCTGGTAATCTGTGAAGTATGCATTCAGGATCAATATCAGCATTACAGCAAATGAACCACAATATTAGACAACTACAAAATGTTAATAAACACCTGAAGTTTTTAAACGCAGCCTCCAAAGTTTCACTTGCACTTGCAAGCATGCATGCATATAGAATCATTCAGGTTGGAATTGCCTATGGTTGCCTATGTTGGCAAGAAAGCCCCACCACAAGGTCCCATACACACAAAGAGATACGAGTCCCTACTAGGTGCACTGCATGCTGTAACTCCCCTAGCTGGGTGCTAGTCACAGGGAGGCTGCTCTGTCTGGCCTAGACAGAGGTGATGCTGACAAGGTGACTTCTATTTATATCAAATTGGGTTTTGATTACTGCTGTTTGCAGTCCGAACTCTCTCTCCCCCATTACAAATTTTCATGCTGTTTTTATACTTCAAGGTAACTTTGTTTCAAATGTCTCTTTGAAGTTTTTCACCAAATCACAGAATGGTTGAGGTTGGAAAGGACCTTTAGAGGTCATCTGGTCCAGCCCTCATGCTCAAGCAGGGCCACTGAGAGCCAGTTGCTCAGTACTGTGTCCAGATGACTTTTGAATACCTGCAAGGACAGAAACTCTACCACCTCTCTGGGCAACATGTTCCAGTGCTCAGCCACTCTCAGTAAAAAGGTGTTTCCTGATGTTCCGAGGGAACCTCCTGTGTTTCAGTTGGTGCCCATTGCCTCTGGTCCTGTCACTGGGCACCACTGAAGAGAGCCTGGCTCTGTCCACTTTGCATCCTCCCTTCAGATATTTATAGACATTGATGAGCTCACCCCTGAGCCTTCTCTTCTCCTGGCTGAACAGTCCCAGCTCTTTCAGTGTGTCCTCATAGGAGAGATGCTCCAGTCCCTTCATCATCCCATGGCCCTTTGCTGGACTCTCTCCAGCATGTCCATGTTTCTCTTGTACTGAGGAGCTGAGACTGGACCCAGCTCTCAAGGGGTGGCCTCACCAGTGCTGAGTAGAGGGGAAAGATCACCTTCCTTGACGTGCTGGCAATACTTAGCCTAATGCAGCCCAAGATACCGTTTGCTGCCTTTGCTGCAAAACCGTGTCGCTGGCTTATGTAAAGCTGTTGAATCACGCTAATGGTTGTCTTCCTCTTTAGTATGTCCGGTGGGGTCCTGACAATAGTCTTCCTTTTTAATATGATAATTTGGGGTAAACATCCTTCAGACAGTTTAGTATATTCAATATACATATATACACACACTGTTTACACTCACAGTCGTATCTTAGCAGGCCATTTGCTAAGGGTGGCCATTAAAATCTCCTATAAACTCTTCATTGTTGTTAGCACCAACTATAATTTCTTACTCGGAGATTTGCAAGACCCAGTAATTAACCTAGTTCTTCAACCTACTTTGGATTTTTTCCTGAACTCTAATTATAAACTCAATACTAATCCTTTCCAAACAAAAGCCCACTGTCCCATAACAGGTAAAGAACTAACATTTCTGTCTGTTCACTGTAGCTACAGCTCTCATCCTAAACCTGTGAGTAATAACCAAGGCTTTCAATGCCTCTGAACACTGTACTACTGATGATAAAACTTTTTGATACTTGATATATTTGTTTTTAAAAGCATAGATGTTTGTATCTGCCTAGATCCATTAGTTGTTTCCCATTATTTAGTCTGTTTGTTGGTTTTCTCTTATTTCTGCTGCACGAACAGGGTTCATGTTATTGCTTAGTTTTCTAGGTCTCCATTTAACCGATGAGAATTATGTTGCAGCTTTTCTGTAAGCTGACACTTTGGTGGAGCTTTTATGCCAGCACTATACAACTTTTGTCATCTCTGATGCTGGAGACTCATCTGACTTTAACATTTTGTGTGGCAGTCCCAGTCACTTCTCTCTACTTCTTTACAAAATACAGAAGTTAGTATGTTGAATGTGTTGCTCATTCACATTGATTTTTAAATAACAAAAACTGTAGCCCTGCACTCTAAAGGTTGCACAAAAAAAATGAGTAAGGTAGAGAGACTATTCAGTTTCAAAATATATCTACCTAGACAGCCACATTTTCATATGGTATGTTACATCCCAATAGAAGCAATGTTATAACCTTTCAACTTCAAAAGAAACCAGACCCACAGCCCATTTACCAAAGCAGAGATTTAGCAGAAAGTGCATTATAATACATATGGACAGTAAACAATACGATTACCCTGTCAGTCATCAGTACCCTTGATCAGATGGCTTGTTTGTGGGGACAACTGAGTCACAGGGCTCCTTTTTTGTAAGCTTCTTAATATGGTTTAGATGAATGCCAAACCAGCAGTAATAGTTTGTGTTAGTTCACGTATATTTTCTGTCATCTAGGTGCACACGTGACCCGCAAAGATCCTGCTAGCTCTCTAATTGCTGACAATTAGTGAATTTTGCAAAGTGGATGCTTAGCAATCTCATCAGTAACCTCAAGCAAATAAAACTTAATTCAATTTTATTGCCGTGTCAATAGCCAAAAGCAGCACTTTACAGTTTTTATATAATTCTTTTGCAAGCTCTTCGGCATCAGACATTCAGTGGCTACGGGATGTACATCTATGCCAGCAAAATTAAATATGGGACCCCTAGCTGGTCCCATTCTGTCTTCCAACTTGGATTTAGTTTTTGAAAGCTTAATAAACTGAACCCAAAATGACACAAAATGCCTATTCTTCTCTAAAAACCAGTTTTAGAATCAGGCTATGGGTTTACAAATATTTTGTAGGTTCACATTAGAATGTGAAACTAGTGGCTACACCTACTAGTCAGTTAAACAGTGTGAAGGCATTGACCCAAGTACTATAACTCAGTTACCTATGTGATTGTGTTGTTAGAAAGTTCCTTGGTGTTATTCTCACCTAGCACTTTCCCAGATAATTCATAGATGTGGTTTAGGAGTTACTCCAGTATAGAAACCAATAGGTAGCTTGGATGTGGCTCTTTTCTCTGGACGGTGAGCGTTGACTATGGTGAGCGTATGTGGCCAGTCTATGCCAGTTGGCCTCAAAGTCAAAGAAAGGCTCTGGCACTCTTCAGCTGATTAATATAAATGTAGCCAGTGTATCTGTTCTGTAGCAACTTTCTAGAGAATGCTTTCATCCTGCAGTAAATGTGCTGTAATTAAAGATAGTTTTACCGTGCTTTCATTCACTCTGGGGCTGGTACTGCAGCGCGCCCAAGAGGCCATAAATTCACTCTAGTTTGTACCTCATCAAGTCCTTGATCCATAGCAGTAGTCCTTAGAAAAAAGTTCAAATCATTATGGTATGTAAAGATGCATAAAAATGAAAGGGTATTGTGGTCAGAGCAGTTTATTATCAAGCATATGCCATACCCATGTATGCTAGAGCATTGAATATGTATGCTGGCTGCTGCACCAATTGATCTTCAGCCAAAATGTCTATATTTCTGTTTTGACCACTGTTTGTAGAAGTGTGCTGTGTGTATTCAGATACCATTAATTAAGGATTTTCCACAATGTGATTTGGTTTTATTCCAGTGTGCATACTCATAAATCTCAATGATTTCAGCATCATATGCTGTATGTAGCACTGTAGCACCATCTTGTGTGGGCTGCAAATGTGGTTTCAATATATGCATTCAGCAATCTTCATGTTGACTATAACAATTTTATTTAAAACCCTTTTATGTAAAACTGAAATCAAGAAACAAGAACATGAAATAGCTCCCCCTTATAATATACGTGGCAGATTTCATAACAGTACATTCGTTTAAGATACCTCTTTTTTAGGATGATCCATATAAATATGAGGCACGGGATGCTGCGATCTAGAGGCAATAAATATGCATTTTATCTGTTTTATACTACAAAAATACAGAAGTAAAGCACAGAGATTAGAATCTTTGTGAGAAATAAAGTGAAACTATAGTATGGGAAAGAGCTGCTAGGGAAAATTAAGTGGGACTTCTTATGAAATAGCTGACAGGAATAAAGCTGGAAAATGCTTTTTAATGATAGCAGTTAGCAAATGGGGCAAGGACTCAGAAATCAGTGTTCATACTCAGCTGTAGTGCTTTGAGGTTTCTGCATGTTTGGAAGGATACACATGCAGAGGGGCAAAAAGCGGGAAGGGAAATGCGCAAAACAATCTTGTTCATATGACAGAGCAAACGATAATTGGAGGCATGATTGTGGTGCATCAAATGTACTCCCACACTTTAATATCTCACACGCGCTTCTTTTGTTCCACCTTTTCATGCTTTAATTTGTGTCTAGTTTCCCTTCATTTTTCTTCCTACTTTTAGTGAGCCAATTTCAGTATACTCAATAGTTCGTGTAAGAGGAATGATAGTCTTACTCTTAATGCAAGTTCAGCCATGGAGGAGGTAAATCCTACTTGCTGCCATTGCTATGAGGATTTTTCGTCTTTCTGTTGAAGTGATAAAAGCAACTAGAAGAAAAGTTCTGTGGGTATCAGTTGTTGACGACAGACTGCCAAAAAAAAAGTTGTATCAGTGCTTCTCTCACCATCCTTTCTAGCTGTGTATATGCAATGTGTAGACTAAGAAGAGCTTGGGTTTCCCCTTTTGCAACACAGTTTTGGCAGCAAGCGGGTGCAGCTAATGCTAAAAGCCTTTAATCTTGCTGGCTTGAGCATTTGTGCAGCCATCATGTCCGTATGAGCAATACATCCTGAAATCTCTCCACCTGACTGTGTAAACGTCTTCATTATTTCCTCTTAACTAGTCTTCCATTGCATCTTCCATTTTTTGCTTTTAGATGCATTCATGTGAGAGATTTAACTATTTTCTAAATCAACATTAAACAAATGCAACTACCTCATATAGTTCAAACAGTTAAAGGAATTGAGAGCAAACATAATTATTGGCAAATTGAAGATATTCACTTAGATTAAAAGTTCAGTAGTAATAAACGTTGAGATATTGGTTAAAAAAGTGTCAACAGGAATGGAGGTTGGATAATGGTATCCAAGGCTTTAGATGGTTTTAAACTAGATCAGAAGACTCATGGCATGATTCCAACCCCAGCGAAGGACTGAAAGTTTCGTAAGAGACTGGTGGAAAGAGAATAAAAGCCATTTGTATATGTGGTCTAAAATACCACCATGCAAGCCAAGTCACTTCCAGTACATCAAGCCATAATCAGTTCTTTCCACTAGCACATTTTCTGTGTTTTGTTTAACATGCAAGATACATCAAAATCCTAGATACTGCAAACCCTATGGAAAGAGAAGGGAAGTGCTGTGGATATTTTGTATTTTACCATCCTATATCCTGAGTATTGATAAAAAAATCAAATCCCTGCTTTAAGTTTTGCGGTTTCTATGAAGAAACTGTCACAAGAGAACACGTACCAAAACTAAAACCTGAAGTGGTTCTGTTCAGCGTCTTTCAGGAAGTACTCACACTTTTCTTCAACACAGTGCTTTTGTTCCCACTGTCTCTGACCATCTGAGGCATATAGAAAAAAATGCTGATCTTTATTTTGTATAGAGTACTGTTTTATTAAATAGACTGTGCTGATAGGCTAGAATCCAAATTTCACTTTCCTAAAAATGTAATGGAAATGGAGGCGTTTTTTCATCAGCAGTTTATATGCTCAGATAAATTATTTTATGTCTTTGTCGCTGTTTTCTACTGTGATCTAAGAATATTGTATTTAAGGACTTACTGTATGTGCAGTTTACTAATTTCCTTTTTATTTAATTTCTTTCACTTCAGGTAACTCTTGGAGTAATCCAGTAGAAGTGACAGCACTTTATTCATTTGAAGGACAGCAGCCAGGTGACTTGACTTTCAAAGCCGGAGACAAAATCACAGTCACAACCAAAACAGATTCCCAGTTTGATTGGTGGGAAGGAAGAATAGGAGGACGAACTGGCATCTTTCCAGCCAATTATGTTGCCATAAGTAACAACTAAATTTGTATAGAAGAAAATGTTGAAGCAGTAATATATTTACATTGCAAAATATATTTTAACTTTTCGGATTTTATTAAAATGGGATTCTTGATCAAGACTGTTCTAACACAACATTGAAATGCATTAAATGACCTTAACTTCCCCCTAAACTTATTTCTTAAATAAACAGTAGGTGATAGTCAATTTATGATGGAGTTTTATTTTTGAGCAAGTTGCCATATAGAAAGTACTCCAGTTTGTGTCTAGTTTCAATTCTGTCTTGCTATATGGATTTTTTTTTCCCATGAGGGAAAAATTATAAACAATTTAAAACTAGACATGCTGAAAAAATACTGTTTTCTCTTAAATTATAGTTTATGGTCTCTTTCTATAATAAATGCCCTCAAATTTGCTTCAAACCATTTCTGAGTTGGAGTTCTGTACTTTTACTAAACATAGATATTTTTTTCACAGGTATGGTAGAAGAAATTACCTTTGTACTTGGTTTTAAAAATCACTTTAGGAATTGCAATTTTTCTTAGTAACTACTTTAGGTCTGGTTACCGATGTTTGTCCTTGTTAGGCATATAAAGACCTTTTTTTAAACAACTCTGTAACAGTTAAGCAGTTCAGCTTCTCTGATAGCTTGTCTTATATTGCCCTCATCTTTGAAGAATTTAAGCACTTCTGAAAGTTTGTTTAATAAAATGCTGAATAGTCCCTTCCAGAAAATATATAGGCTTATGATGTCCCTTGATTCCTGTAGGAACTTGTTCCACAAATGGAAAGCAAGATAGAGGAATCTCTGCCTGGTTCACAAGTGAGCTTGCACAACTCTTCCTGCTTCTTCCCATTTAAGATTTTTTTAATGTTTAATCTTTAAGGAAAGAGCAACATATAGTAAATTACAGAGTAAATAGACTAAATTATTAACAGTAACATAGGGAAGATATTTCTGTAGGATATATGTAGTAATAATGTATAGCACAACTTAATTTTGAGTATTTTTGGAAAGCAACTTCATTTTACAGATGCAGATATTGACTTGAAAGTTGATGTGACAAATCAAGAGCAGAGGTGAGAATGCGACTTGGAGTTTTGGAGAACCAGTTTAGTTTCCTTCTCATTGCTGGATATGCTGAATTTGCCTCTTACATGGAGTTAATGCCAAGGTGATAATTATGCTTCTTCAGTCTCAACTTTTCCCCACTTGAAAACGTGTTTTAAGTCGTTGTCTCTTCTAACAGTGCCGTGAGTATCAGATGGAAAATTAGTATGTGTGATCTTTCCAGCAACCAAGTTGCAGTTGATCTACTGTGAAGATCTCCTAATCTATCAGGTGCTGTTTAAGTTATCCCATCTGAATGGCAAGGCTAAGCCTAGTATAGAGCAAGACTTATCGTCATTAGAAAATCATTCTGTTCCACTCATTGGCAAAAGTTTCTGGATTTCTTTCGACTGGGCCACACGTTTTTGATAAACAAACTCAAAATGAGACAGAAGAGACTGTAACCATAGTCAAATGCATTTATTACCTTTCAGTGAAAATCCTTCATATTCTTTGCCTCACAGACGAGACAGATACCACCACCAAACGGATCCATACTGCTTGCAGGTTTTTTTAGAAAGTATTTCCCAACCAGTTGGAAAGAATTCTATAACCTTACATAGCTGCAGTGGAAGTGTTAATATATGCCTTTAGAAGGACTGTTGTAGCATCTGCCAATTTGAGGTGAGAAAGCAAATTCTGTGTTTACTGATTTTTCATAGACTGCATCTATTGCTTATTAAGCGAGAAAACACTAAATCACCCAATATCAAGACTCAGTGAACAGGATTAATAATAATATCATAGACCCAGAAGCTAGGTATGCCACATATTCACAAAGAATCACTCCTGCATTTATTATACCCTGTTGCTGCACTTAAGTGATGCAGTACAAGCTGAAGCATCCACTAGCAGAATTGTGCTGTAGTACTTCATTAGTCATTTCCAGAATGCTGGCTGCTTTTTCAGCCAGTGTACTTGCCTTTGTGTAGGGTTGTTAAAGCTTCTTAACTCATCTCAAGTGTCTCTTCTTCCATGAAACTGTCAGAATTTATGAACTTGCACAGTAAAATCTTTTTATTGTAAATTCAGTTTCTTGGATTGCCTTAGCTGAGTTCGGGGAAAAATGAGGGTTGTCTAACCTAAGTGTTCATGATAGTCTGTAGACTCTGCAGGATAGCACTGATTAATTACTAAATCCAAGCTGCATTTTGAGGGGGAAATATTAAATGGGAAGCATGTCTCAGACCTGGAACATTTCTTTCTTCATCTAAATACAATAGAAGAAAGAGAAGATTTAGTGGATTAGCCTAATGCAAGAAAAGCCATTTGTTGTCAAAAGCAAACCTTCTTGAAGCACTACAGAACTCTACTGCCTGATTCTACATGCCTTTGACACAGGCTGGATCAACCCACATCAGTGGGCTTAGGCTAATTCCAAAAGTGTTTTTACAGTAAAAACGCTTTACAGTAAAAGGCAGTCTGCACGATTCAGTAAACTAAGAGATCTATAAGGAACAGGTAGTTATATAGCAGGTTCTCTGCAGTAGATCTAGGAACAAAACCCTAGAGATATACAGAGTCACCCAAGAGACATTTATGTTCTGTTAAGAGAGGTTTTCCATCAAAGAAAGTCTGTGTATGTGTTCCTTCGCTACAGGATGCCTGACCCAGATCCCAAAGAAAGAGAAGATACTGAAGAAGGTGGTACGTCTAGCGTGAAGTATTAAATGTGTTTGTAGACCAGTTTTGAGGTGTGTGGCATCCAGTCTTTTAGTAGAAGGTTGGTAGGATAGATGTCTGTAGGACCATGTCAGGAGGTATCTGTACTAGAAGAGAAAACATGAGTTATGGAGCCATAGGGTTCCCTCAAGAGGATACTTAAACTGCACAGAGATTACAGGCAAAGTACTTCTGCTGTGGTGTTGAGCAGGTTCAATTCATCATCTTGCTTTTATAGGCAGTTACCTTCAGCATATAAAACAACTATACTGCTGAAGCGCAGTTAATCAGACAATAGTAATTTCTTTATACATAATACAAGTACTTTCCATATTTATTTTGTGACTATATTTTATGCATGGCAGCCCAATTTCCTGTCAGTCTTCATAGGCTTGCTTTTGAGCAAGGTAATTCCCGAAGAGTAATAGTTAGGACTGTATGCTCTGTGTTCAACATCATCAGGTAACTTAATCATAATTCATCTTAACATTAAATGTTTCACCATCCTAAACAGTCAAAGTAGAATTCTTTCTTGGAGGAAATCTGATGGCTTAGCATATTATAGGCTTCAACTTTTGAATTCCATGGTGCCTAGAATTAATTTTTTCTGTTGCACCTCTAAGCATTTTTCTCAGGATATGGTTACCAATGGGTCACTGGACTGGCGGATCAGTATGCAAGGTGTGGTACAAAGAATCTTCCTTCTGACATGTCTAGCTAGTGTGTTTTCACTAACGTGCACATGTTGACGGCAGGTTTGCAAGAAAGCTTTCCCCCACTCTGGCCTTCTACAAAATATCAAATGATTTGTCTGCTAGGAGCATTTGAATGCATCTTCCCTGCTGTCTGTGGCCTAAGGTTTATCCTTTCAGAGACTGAGATGCTTGCATAAATGTCACAGTTGAAGGACAAAAAGAATGAAAATTTACTGTATGCTCACCCTCAGCATGAGTTTGGATTTTGCTTGGTTTCCAGTGGACTCAGAGGTATTCCTCATAACAGTTTAGAGGACTAAACAAGTTTTATTTGAGGTAAGTCTGAGATGATAGAGATGACGACACCAAGCTGAGTGGCAGCGGACACGCCTGAGGGATGGGATGCCATCCAGAGGGACCTGGACAAGCTCAAGAAGTGGGCCCCGGTGAACCTCATGGGGTTCAACAAAGACAAATGCAAGGTCCTGCACCTGGGTTGGAGCAACCCCCGCCATCAATACAGGCTGGGGGATGAAGGGATGGAGAGCAGCCCTGCCGAGAAGGACTTGGGGATACTGGTGGATGAAAAGCTGGACATGAGCAGGTAATGTGTGCTCGCAGCCCAGAAGGCCAACCATATCCTGGGCTGCATCCAAAGAAGCGTGGCCAGCAGGTCGAGGGAGGTGATTCTGCCCCTCTCCTCCGCTCTGGTGAGGCCCCACCTGGAGTACTGCGTCCAGCTCTGGGGCCCCCAACACAAGAAGGACATGGACCTGTTGGAGCGGGTCCAGAGGAGGCCACAAAACTGATCAGAGGGCTGGAGCATCTCTCCTATGAAGACAGGCTGAGAGAGTTGGGCTTGTTCAGCCTGGAGAAGAGAAGGCTCCAGGGAGACCTTATTGCGGCCTTTCGGTACCTAAAGGGGGCTTATAGGAAAGATGGGGACAAACTTTTTAGCAGGGCCTGTTGTGATAGAAGAAGGGGGAATGATTTTAAACTAAAAGAGGGTAGATACAGGCTAGACGTATGGAAGAAATATTTTACAATGAGGGTGGTGAAACACTGGCACAGGTTGCCCAGAGAGCTGGTAGATGCCCCATCCCTGGAAACATTTAAGGTCAGGCTGGATGGGGCTCTGGGCAACCTGATCTAGTTGAGGATGTCCCTGCTCATTGCAGGGGGGTTGGACTAGATGACCTTTAAAGGTCCCTTCCAACCCAAACTATTCTCTGGTTCCATGATTAAACCTTACCATCTATATTCATTTGTGATAGCTTTCATTGCTTACGGCTGGAGAAAGATAAAGGGAAGTAGTCTTGTTCCTCTTTTAACACTTTCCATAGTCTCCTTAAACTGTATTTTCACCCTACCCATTTTTTCAAACCTGAATTTTAATTTGTTCCTAAGCTCCCTCTGTCACCAACAGGAAGGCACTTCTAGAGCCTTAGACATGTTAAGATATCTTCTCCGTTAGTCTGAGTTTGTTCAGTGCATGCAAGTTGTTCCTCGTGAGGCTATTCGCTGTCCAGTCTACTGTCATAAAGCAAACTCTGTTTTTCCAGAATAAAAGCATACCGAAGAATACACATTGATGGTAAGAAGACTATAAACCAAGTCTACCCAGCAAGAGTTCAACTCACAGGAAGACCCTGGTGCATACAATCTCCTCATCAGCTTTTGGATCAGACTCCCTCTCTTTCTTCTCTGCTTTATGTGGTTTCAAGACGTGACAGCTTAGTTTCTTCAAATCCACTCTTTTCATACAATAAAACTTCAAAGGTTTTGATATCTGGTTTATATCAGTATTTAGCAAAATTTATGTTAGCTGACTTCTGGGTCTCCTTTTGCAAGGAGAATCCATTGAAAAACTTGGAAAAACACTCAGAAGAATACACCGTTTTATATAATGTTTGTAATGGCGAAACAATAATATCTGACAGTTCCATGCTTCCAGAATTTTACATATTCAGAGTACTTAGGCAACTGTCTGTCAACAAATGATGTAAATAAGAAAAGTATTCAGCTTATGGTAATGGGACAGGATGATACATTTTGAAGTTTATTTTTAAACCATTAAGACTAGCTTAAAAACCAAAGTACTCATTTTATCCTGATACCAGCCAAAGATACAAAATGCAGGGGGAAAAATGAAAAGGAAGGTTTTTTTCTTTCTTACAGACATTTCATCAACTAGTTGTTAAGACAGAAACAGCATGCAACTGTTATCGGATCTTTCTTTTACCTCTGTTTTAATTAATGCATCCACTTTAATTAACTATTTAAAATGGTATCTATGCTTTTAGCAATTTAAAAATGTTTTGTAAACCTTGTCCAGTTTATTCCTAACACATCTTTTTGACAGCTTCCATAATTTTGTCCATTTATGTTTCTTTACGACACTTTTAAGTACATGACCAAAACCATAATGACAATGTGTTCAAATTCTATTCTTTGCAATATTGGTTTTGAAAAAATCTGTTAATTTACTAGTAATTTAACTTTAACTCATAATTTTTAAAATTAACTTGGTAATAAGTATAACTGCAAAACTTTTGATCTGACATTTTCCTCCCTTCTTTTTTTCCTTGCAGGCCATTGCTGACCAAAAAATACTTCTCTTAGGTGTAGGTGTAAATTTCTGTTGTGGCTAATATCTCCAGTTCTTCAGAAACAAGTAAACATATAATCCCATTCTCCCTTCTCATATCAGGCCAAATATTCTCATTTATTGAACCTTCCCCAAAAACATCTCAGGCTGGTCTTTCCTGCTTAACTATTCTGTTTCACTCTTTCTGTATGTGTGCATACACACACACACACACACACACGCTGGGTGGTTATTTTGGATTCATGTTTGGATAAGGACCAGCTCAGTCCGACTGAGTGTCTTCCTCAGTGATGTTCTGTTCTGTTTGCCTTAATAAATTGGGAGTAGGATGACAGGCGGAAATTCCTCAGGATTGAGTACTGGCACCTTCTTGAAAAATGACTGAGTTTCTCCTCTAAAAGCTCAATAAATTTCTACAGTAGCTCTAATCATGCTTGCACAAATTTTGAAACCAGATTTTTACAAATTGTGTCAAACTTTATGGTCTTAAATCCATATTGCATACATTTCTACCAATTCTATATATAGCTTATGCCTGTAGGATCATAAGGAAGACAAAAACAGTCATTTATATAGCCTTTGCAGTAGATCTTTAAAAGAATTGTCTGATCTAAAAGGAGCTGAACTGCAGCTGTTTATGTCAGTTTATTGCGGGTACTTAGATGTACAGAACTTTTGAAATGTAGACCTTTCTTCTGTGTTACCTAAATATAGACACATCACCCTACCTATAGGCATCTATTTCTAAAAAACTTGGCCAGAACATTTTGAAATCAAATTAGGTTGTATCAAGAATCTAAATTTATCCAACAATTCAGTCTAAAAGTTCATGGGAAACCATTTGTAAGTTTTTAATTGGTTCTTGCTCTTAATTGAATTAGAAATTCTGGAAAGAAAACCTTTGGGGCTTTTCCCATGCCATAACTAATATAAGAAAAATAAATAAAAAGAAATAACAAGCTTCATTCTTTGGAAAAGTTTTACATTAATTTCATCTAAAATTAAGTGCAAATAGTTCCTTAAATGTCAGGAGTGTATGAACTAATGCATGCTAACCCTAATGCTGGATTGATATCCACATGTTCTTCTATATCTGCAATCCACCCTGTAATGCTTTACCTACATCTTTTTCTTAACAGTAGAAATAAGAATTCCTGCAACTGTAGACTGCAGAGAAATTCTGCCATCTGTATCGCTAAGATGAGTCTTTGCATCTGCCTTTATAAAAGCTTATAGGTAGCACCGGCTTTGGAGTTCTCTTCAACGGTTCTTGAACCTTTTATTTGGCAAAGTTCACGTTCCATTTAACATTGTGGAAGAGGCAAATACTCCTAGCATGCTTAAGGATATTTCTAGCCTTCAGCTTGAGAATTTGTTTTACACAAAAGTCTTTAAGAGAGGCAGAGAAAGCAATCCGGGCAGTGCCTAGAGGAGCTAAACATAGCTGTCTGCCGCATGGAAGACCTGCCTAGCTGAAGAACCAGGAGCTGCTTGCTTGTTGAACCTGACGACATTGTCTATAGTGGTAATATGAGCCTGAAGGTCATTTTAAGTATATGAAGTGTTTCCATATACTACTTGAATACAATTAATTCCATTCACAAAAGCAACAGTCATAGGTAAAGTAATTTTATTGTTTTGAAATTTTGAAGCAAAGAATTTCCCCTCCTCTCTTCTTCTTTTCCACCTGTGTATCCTTCTCCAGTCTTGTACTATTCCCGTGCTACGCATGGCCTTTTTGTATCTGACTTGCTGAATGCTCGAGGACTATATTTGACAGTGTCTAGGACAATTAAACCTAACCTTCCTGTGGCCTCACTCTAAATGAGTAATGCTAACCACTGTACCAAATAGTTAGTTAGTTGGGGGGCAGGGGGAGGAAGAAGAGACTAGTTAACTGGCTTTGGCAGCCTATGTTCTCACATCATTCCTGTAAATGAAAGTTGTTGTTCTGTCAAATCAGATACATGGTCTCACAACAAACATTATTAAAATTCTGAGTTTCTGAACGTCCTGTTTTCACAATATTTGCAGTGTCTTTTATGCTTTCAGACATTTTAATTTTATTTTCCAAGTGCAAATGCTAGTGAAATCCTTTTCTCCAAGGGTTTTAAATCATTTTAGACTCTAATTTTTATGCAATTAAATGTGAGTTATACCTCACAATAAATTTGGATAAAGCTGTTGAGGGAAATAAATAATGCACCTGGATGCAAAAGTATTGTCACAGATTGATGGTTCCAGCTGCTTGGGAGACATTTTTGATTACTAAAATATCAAGTCACTTAAATAGGTGCCATTCTGTAAGATTTTATCAACTGCAGAAATTTGGGCTAAAATGAACTTTTTTTAAGCGGAGGTGATGTCTGTTAAAATACTGGTTTTAATTTGAGTTATACATTCTGTGGTGGTCATTTTTTTGTGGAAACTAGATCTGCCCATTACCTTTTAAAACCTGTCTCAGGCTATTACTTACTCTCAGCCTGGTATTCCCTTTAGTGTGTCTTGTATTTTAATGTTCCCAATTTCCTTCTGTCATATTCTATGTCAAAATTAAGGCCACAGTTAAGCCAGAAATTCAAAACATCGGTCTCTTATTCTAATTGGTTTCTTGTCAGCCATCAGATTCTTACAAATGTGAACCGGGACAAGCTGCTTTAAGATTTTGCAGCCTAAGATTGTTTGATGTGTTTTGGATCACTTCTTTTGCATATCTGATTTCATGCTTTTCAGACTAACCCCTTGTTTCCTTCTGGCAATGCTGAAAACACTTGGGCCTGTTCCAGCTGCTTGTACATCAGTGGGATTCTTTTGGTAGCTTTGAGGTAGACTTTAAACATTAAATGGTGCTACATTTACTTAAAATCTATGTTACTCTGCTGACTTTACTAGGAGCCAGACTACTGCTCTAATTATAGTGTAAAACAGGGATTACTGATGTATTTACATGCTTCTGAGAACCACAGAATCAGTATTTTCTCCATGGCCATCACCCTGTAAAGCAATACATACTCTTAATGTAGCTTTCCAGTAGCTCACATTCCTAGCAGAAAGGATACTGACTTTGCATCAATCCATGCTAAGTATTTTTTTTCCTGTATTACCATCTATGTGTTCTTGTGCCATTTAAAAAGCCATCCCATACATCTCACATGTTTGAAACCAATTACAACTGAAGCTCTGAAGCAGCCCCAACCTTCTCTGCAGATTCCTGTGCAGGTTGCCAGCATGTTTTCCTATTGATCCCTTGGAGTCTGGCCATGAACGTGGCAGCCAAAGGAAACAGACTTTCTTTTTGAAGATTCCTAATCACAATTGCCCTTTGGATAGCATAAAAAGAATTTGCTATATAAAAAGTAAAACCCTATAGCTATTTCCTCGCTTTGCCTTCTCAAGGTTTGGAACATTAGCTTAAGTTAGAGTATTTCATGATGTCAAGAATTCTCCTCTTGTAGCAAGGCTTTTTCTTCTGATACACAGAGGTCCCCTTCTGTAGAGCAGCACTCATTGCCGCATTGCTGATAAATGTTCAAAACCAAAGAAGTGGAGAGGAAAGACATTCAGCACCGGCCAGCACGTCATCCAAAAAGCATTTTTAGTTTTTAAAATATACCCAGATTTGTGCTATCTACTTTCAGGTACCTGTTCAGGTAGGTTTAGGAGTTCTCCCAAGTTAGTCTCTTTTTCCAAAGCATTCAGTTGAGAGAGGTAGGTTGCATGAAATGCCTTCTAGAGTGGTTTCATGGAGTCTGTAGTAGAGAAGATTAACTTGTTCCTTGAAACTGTCATCCTAATGTCATTTTGTTGGCAATCCTTCAGGATGATCTCTGTATATAAATACTTTATTCTTGCATTTCAAAATAAGTATGATTTTTTCTCCATGACCTACTAAATAAAGCAAGGAGACACATTTTCAAATCCTATTAACAAAAGTTTCCAAACTGGAACATGAACTGAAACTATGGATCACTGCCACTGTGAATGAAGAATAGAAAATCTAAGAAAGGGAAAGATATAATTAACAGCAATATAAGTTCATATCTACTTCAGTAACAGGAATTAACATGGGATATTCATCTTAGTTGCTAGTTTTGACACCAGCTATCTGCTTATTTCATCATTGCCTTTTTTGGTGCTAAGACAAATGCTGGATAAAAATATGTGTCTATCTAACTTCATATTCAGAGAATTGTTTTAGATTAATAGAACACCCTTCAAGTTATTCTTCTTTTGATCAGTTTAGAAATATTCTTGGCAAAAGAAAGAGATGGAAAATAGTGAGCTGAAAAGAGAGCTTCCTGAACTGAAGAAAATACAGATCTCATGAAAAGTTGTTTTTTCTTAAAACTGTTCAAATCATATGTTGCTAAATGGATTATCTTAATCTAGGGCTCTTAAATTAACAATATTAATTGTTGATGATATCTAACAACAGTGTACATACCAAGCCTAAGGAACTCAGGTAGCTTGGAATATCTTTCTTTTACATGTTATAATATTAAAAAAATATATTTATATTCTTCCTCTGAGGGCGATGTCAGAATAAAAAGCCTAAATGTTATTCACTTACATTTTTAAAATGCCAGTTTTCTTAAACATGAAGAGATTTCTGTTAACAACTGGGCTCCAAAATCCAAATGAGCAAAATGTTTAACATGAAACTCAGCAGTTTCACGATAATAGATCCTGGCTGACAGTATGAAACTTGGACATTATTGATTACGGTTCCAATGAGATGTACTAACTTTAATACGGCATACAAGCAACATGTGCAGGCAAGCCAGATGCGAAACTGAAACATTATCTAAACAGAGTTGATTTCAAATGTTTCAAATGTAAATAACCCACCCGGTGGTCCTTGAGACTGTCAGCAGTCATTATTTTCTGTAGCGTAAACAGGGCTGTCAGCTGGGATTTCTGTCACAAAGATAAAAAGTCATTCTTCCCTAGCAAAGCCTAGGCTGTTGTTTTTAAAGAAAGTCGTGCACCTCCATGATAGATGGGGAGTTCCTCTCTGGATTTTAATGAACATATTTTATAAGCTGCCATGAAAACCAGAATAGACTTCTGAACAACATAGACTAGGAGATAAGTAAAGGTTAATTGAATTAGCAGAGTAATAAGCCTTAAAATTCTGACATGTCTAAATAAGTGCATAATTTCCATAGATTCACTGTGTTTGTTTTTCAAGGTTTTCTGCAGGTAGCAAAAGCTAAACCAAGAAAATAGATACCAATAGATAACAAACATAAAACCTTGGATGAAAAAATAATTGTACTTTTGAGGCTACTGTTTGAATTACAAATATGAACATGATCAGTTTAAGTGATCTGAAGTATTAGTTGATCATAGGGGTTTATACAATGGCTTTAAGTCCTCTAATCTGATTCAGGTATTACAGAAGAGTATTATTACACTGCCTGCCTCTACTTAGTTCAATGGCAGCTGAGCAATTAAAACATCTTAACAAATCTGCTCTGACATCTCTAAGCACAAAATAATTTATGTAGCACTATCTTCTGTATCAACAGTCATGTCTTGATTTTATAGCCACTGAAATCTGCAGGAGCATTGCCATTGGCTTCAGTGGAAACATGATTTTGGGCAGTAGAACACATCAAAGGTTATTTCAAAAGTTGTTGAAGACTGATTTCCAACTGATTTCCTGGATGAAAATAAAATTTTCAGGTTCTCCTCAAGATCTTTTTCACATTTCCTCCTGGAAATGGGTCATCAGGGGTCTATACCTCCTTTCCATAATTGTCCTGTACGCTGCTCAAAAACTAGAGACCTTCACACTTTACTGAACCACAAAGATGTCGTCTTCTTCTGCAGGTATTTGATTTGTGCCTGAGGAACTGAATATAGATTCTACCTTCCATGATAGAGTCATCCTTTGCAACCTGTATTTATACTTGCTTACATAGTGTGGTGAAAGGTAAGTAGAGTCAACTGAAAGCATTAACAATGTGGTTAATTCCTCCTGGTGCCTTGGCTCCTGCATATATATTATGTCCCTTAGTAATTTTTGGAATAAGGAAGGAAAAGGGAATTCTTCCTCTGGAGTGTGACCTGAAACCTGAAAGTCTAAGGAGACAACGTACATTTTAATGTGATATAAATGAAAATGATGGAAAGCTTTTGAAAATTGTCGGGGCTCCAGGGTGAGTCTGCTCTTTCATCCTTTTGTAGGCAGGAATATCATCACAGTTCTTTTAATCTTAAACTGAATCCCATGCTTGCAATTCTTTGCTTCCACATGGCATGACAAGATAAACTCAGCTGTATTTGACACCGCAAAAAATATCCCTTCATCTAAGAACCTATGAGCAGTGATGTGGAATTGACTTCCTTCAGCCTCTTATCATTCAGATACATGCAGGAAAGGGTTAAAAAGTCAAGAAATCTTTGTTCCTCTTTCTGACCTAAATCTCTATTCTTTGCTTGTATTTCTGCAAAGTCTGTGTAGTGGTGCCTTTGTGCTTGTCAGATTGCCTGGCTACAGTTTTTATTTTCCTTTCCCCCCTCTTTCAGCGTGTTCCCCGTATCCTCTCAGGCAGCCGCCAAGGATTCACTTCACCTTGCTTTCCCCAGGGGATTTTGTATGGTCCTTTCCACCCTTGTGTTCCTGTCTTGGAAAAACAGCTGGATAACATGGCTGGCATCCTGAAACAGCATCTTCCCTTTTAAATCTAGCACTTGTACTTAACTCTCTTAAGTTGTCTATAGTTGTCTTTATCTTTTTCTCGCTACAAAACCTTTCCATTTGCATAACTGCATAAAATAATACTGTGGGTATCCCACTGCTTTCTACGGCTAAAAGGAATTCGATGGCCAACTCCTAATAAGATCAATGAATGAGATATGCTTCAAATAGTACGGGTATATTACATGGGGTTTTTGTGTGTCAAAATTAACTTTAATCCAAATGACAACATATATTCTAAACAGATCTTTAGGTCAGCAGTGAGGTCAGCAGATAGTTGGAGCGCAAGGAAGCTGTGTCTGTCCCATACGTGCTTCATGAGGTACAAAACAACTAGCCTTTCCTGAAGCGAGATGAAACCTGCCCAAGTACCGCTCAAACGATGGCCAAACTTAAATAAAAAGATTTTGAAGAATCTACTGCGTGACTTAGTACTGGAACAAGATAACCTTAAGTGAAGTATTGCACACACAAGGATGGCAATCGTTTCTATGCTTTGTGAAACAAGTTAACATATGTTAGTATGAATTTCCACTATTTATGTGGGAAAGGTGAATGTGTTAATTAATGTTTATCCAAATCTATTTTTTCCAGCTCATGAATTTCAGTTCCCTCAGAATGAAGGCTGTACAATTATAAATTCAGCGTGCTATAAGCACTTATGCTAACCATCCACAGGTCTTTTTTCCCCCGAATTGCATTTTACTGGAGCTCCACCCCAGACGTACAACTATCTGTATACCATGTGCACACCTACGTAACTGAAATGATGACAGCAAGGGACTATCCTTGCATAAGTATTGAGAAGTGTATGGAGGCCAGTGTCCCAGTTTCTGTGTCCTGAAAGGGGAATGTGCTCTTCTTGGTATGTAGTCTTCTCTGATTCTTTGAATCACAGCTGCAGGTTTTGGTTTTGACAAAAGTAATTTTTTCAACAGAATGGGATTTTCCACAAAATGCTCCCTTTCACAAGAATTGTCCATTTTTTAAACTTTGAAATAGAAAGTGTTTAGATTTACTTTTTTTTTAAAAAAAAAAAAAGTTAAAAAAGGTTGAAGGATAATTTCAGTAAAAATGGGGAAAAATAAAATTTTCTTCGACTGTGTTTCAGGTGTTCCAGCCCCCTGAGACTTTTCTTCTACTGTTCCCAGTAGTTTTGTCAACCTACAGTGTTTCATTAATTTTCATACATACTGCTCTTAGATTTGTGTTTGTGCATTTCACGGCCTTTCAGAGCAAAGCAACTTAACTACTGAAATAAAAAGGGATTGAAATCCCTGCAGTAGAACATGTGTGTCAGAGATACAGAAAGCTGTAAATGTGCGCTTTATAATTATAGTCCTTTCCTTCCCTTTTTCTTCACCTGGCATCATTTTTCTTGCACTAACAGTACAACAGTCTAGTAATTGTCTGTAGTAAAGAAAATGCAAACTTTTCCCTATGCACTGCCGTGTCAGATTTGGATGTTAAAGGAAAATACATTGAAGCCAGCTGAAAGTGGGGTTGCAGAGAAAGAAGATTCTTTCAAAACCTGTTCTTCGGTATCTTTTTTATAAGTTTTCACTGCATTTATTAAATTAATGCCAAAAGGCTTTACTGCATCAGTAGGTAATAAAATGGAGGGACTGGGTAAGCTAAGGGTAGGCTCTGTGTAGCAGTTTTTATGAGTGCCTCTGCATGTGTGTGTATCTATATGTAGTATTTGGTGAAGTAATGCTGGACTGAACCTTTTTAATTGGATTATATTGCATCTTGCCCTTTCCATCATTATTATATTATTAGCTGATGTTTATTTTCATAACTGTGCTTTTACTACAGCTGTAAAAAAAATAAGAGCCTACTTCGAAGTTCAGGATTATATTGTGCTGGGAATATTACTTAGAAATTGGCTAAAATACAGCAACGGAGGGAGGGGGCTGAGCATGGGAATTTTAAGGCTGAGTGGAGCAAAAGCCATAGATATTCTGAAGCCCTGGTCCCGTGACCTTTAATAACAAAGCTTCGCTTCTCTTCCACTCCACAAGCAGCATTGCTGATTTACTTGCATGAATAAGATTTAAAGGATCAAAACTCTAACTTGACACTGGTGGTCATATTGGCATCGTTTGGTTTAGTTTACTGTAAGATCTAATTTTGCTCTGATTCAGAAGAGAAAAATTAGAAGAGCAAACTCCCTATATAGTCACTGGAGAGAAGTAAGTGCTTCCAGGGGGGCCACTTAGGCAGTGACAGTAAAATGGCTAAAGCAGACAGCGTAAATAACGTGCTTCTGAAATATAACCATACCATGTGGTTCTTGGAAAGCCAGACAGAGACTTGGGTGCATGTTAAGATTAGTCAAAGAAAGATAAACTTATGGTGGAGTTCTTGCTACTTTCATTTGGAATGTTAATAGTCCAAATTAAACAGTGTAGAGTACTCCAAATACCAGAGCAATGAAAAAGTTTACAGCAATGATATCAACATTTGGAGTATCCATATTTTTTCAAGGTCTGCTCACTTCCCATGGCTTTCAAAATACTTGTACATTGCCAAATATAACTCGGGGTGCAGATATGATGTAGGCCTGATTTTAATGTGACTGCCTGGGTATAATTCTTTCACCGATGTTACCCCATGAATCCAAATCAGAACTGAACCAGATAATGTTGCTTTCTATTATAAGAAGTATATTTTGTCCCCATAGATGAAACAAACTTCCAGGTTAGTGTACTCAGCAAGGAGGCCAAGGAGTGAACTGGCACAGAAAATCCTCCCTTTAAGTCAGAATAAAGTGATTTTCTAAGGTCGGCGTAGAAATGTGAGTAGTCCCTGTTAAAATTATGTCTTCTCTGGGCAAACATAGATAAGTTTGTTCTCAAAGTCTGACAACCTTGTCTTTTATACTCCTGAATTCAAGTGTTATACGCAGCTTTCACATCAGAGATAGTCGCATGACATAAAGCATCATCTCCTTAAATTAGAAGATGAAGTGTTGGTCACACCTTTTTTGCAAACAGAAGTGATCAAGGACCAGGCTGCCAGGCTGGGAAAATGGTAAAGCAGCAGGCAGAGAGAAAAAAGCTGGGCATTTGCGTCCATCCAGCTCACCAGTCGGCCACTTGCTGCTTACAATCTCTTGGTTGAGCCAGCTTTGCCACTTACTCTTCCCCACGTGCAATGTGAGGAACATTCTGTGTTTAAAACACTTCAAGGACTAATACATGGAAGGATCTGAACATAAGCACATTTGAAAGATGGAAGTGTATTTCTAAACCACTCCTGTTAGATTCTCTGTGTTGGTACCTTGGCAGCACTGTTCAATTTACTGCTTGTGTACAGTCGTTCTGGACTAGTCACTTATTTTAGGGGACAGCACAGTAATAAGCTGAGCTCCCTGTGGTCTCCATGGTGTTAAAGAAAGTGAAAGCAACTCCGTTGTAATATTACTACGTGCCCACAAAATAATCGAAGCTATATCCTAGAGAAGACTTGCCATCTCGGGTAAACCCCAGCTGTCCTAGGCATCCATCACTCCAAAAGCAAACCTTTGGCCCCTTTATATTTTCATAATTATATGTATGTTATCAAAAAGAAGCAAGAACGTGGGAAAGGAAAAAAAAAATTAAAATAAGCATCCGCACTGTGGGAACATGGTGGGGGAAGAGCAGTGAAGGCAGCAGGTCTCCTCCACAGCAGAGTGGAAGTCTGTGAAAGGTTCTGTCGAATACATGTCCATTTTGTTTAGAAAGGCACCGTTGCCTGAGCACCTGCCTGGCTTACCCTAAAGCAAATAGACAGCAAATAGGTCTGTCTTACAGACACTAAAAATGCCCATAGTTTGTGCTTACTAGGGCCAAAGCCAACAGCAGACCAGGCCAAGCAAACACACCTTCTAGTTCAGCAAGCTTGGGTTCTGGCTGTTGGCTGGTGGGAGTACACAGATGCTACATATCCTATCTAACTTGAAACATCTGTGGAAAGTAGAAGTATCACATGAATGATGAATACAGAATAGGAGGTTCTCATCACAAAAAAAATAAAAGAATGCAAGAAAGAAAAGGCTCATTTTTGCTGCTTTTCCATTGTGGTCTTTAAAAGTCCTTCAGTAAATGCTGAAATGCAAAAAAAAAAAAAAAAAAAGAGTGGAAACTAGATTAAAATAGCTTATATGCTAAAAAGGTTTGATCCAATTGCTCTTGAAATCATTAGGAATTAACTTTAGAGAGTTTTATATTGAATGCCTAAGGACATTCTTCTTTTAAGAAATGATCTGCCTCACTGAACATATTTGAAGAGTTTGAGGTAAAGTAAAGGGCATTTAATTTACAGAGCTGTTAGCTAATGCGTCAACATCCATAGAGTTACAGCAGTCACAGCCCCAGGCAAATGACAGATGAAAAGATACCGACAATGTCAGCAAGAGCAGCGATGGGCTCTATATTAGCTCAAGAGTACCCATGTTTACCTGCCTCTTATCTTTTGGGGTTTTTTTTCTAATACTTTAAATGTTCTACATCACATTAAAATTAATGTTATTTGGACAACATGAGAAGCTGATCGAGGCTTCTTGATAAGTGTTTGTGAGACATGCAAGACACTGCTGCCCAGATGCCAGTTTCCTCATGCACATGGAGCAGGAAGAGTCAAAGCTCAAGTCGTGTGGGACAAAGGGAAAGGAGCAAGAGATATGTCACTACTGGAAAAAGATCTTGCGATTCCAGATAAATAGAGAGGATAAATAAGTATCTAACCAGCTAACGTGGTCTTATCAGTCTGCTTCAATAAAGAGGAGCTGCAGTGGCACTGCCAGACAACGCTGGAATTTGTGAGAAAATGAGGAGTTGGGCAAGGTAGGAAGGGAAGGCATGAAGCTGTCGAATAGAGCGCGTGAAAAAGGATTCTGTCAGAAAACGCGCACCACCGATTAATTTGTCCCAATGTTTTGCGGTTGGTGTGTCAGCCTCGTTTTGTTTTGGGAGTCATCTTTAAGGCCTAGGAGGAAGATAGCAGAAGAACTGAAGAGTCCATTTTCTCCTACAAATTAAGGATAAATGGAAGAGATGTCTGTTGTTCTATCGAGTTCCCAAAGATATTAAACATCCTTTTATTTCTCCTTATCCTAGTCCCATAAAGCCAAAGCATAAAATTGGCACAACACAGAGATTAGCAAGGCCCCCACACAAGGATTACTCAGAAATCTGTGAAGTGTTCTGCGAAGCCAGAAAGAAGGTTAAAACTTGGAAGCCCTCTCAAGAAAAATGATGTCTCAAGCAAGGCTATTTATAATTTTTGATAGCAAAACTTCCCCTCCTACGGATTATTAATAGCCGCCTCGAGCGCTGGTCAGGGCGAGCCTGCCGCAGTGATGGCATGAGCAGTAAGTAGAAAGCCTTCAGCTGTGAGCAAACGTGTAAACATGGACTGTGCAAATCTCAATGAAGCAGTTCTCCTTTTGGCCTTCGCGCATCTACCCTTAACGCATGTGATCTCCAAAACCCATCAGAACTAAGTAAAAGCTGCCTTCTTCACATTCACTGTCCTGGAATATTTCCCCCAGCCACCACCCTCGCTTTTGGTATGTCAACTCAGTTCCTTGCAGAATCAAAGAAAAATATGCTTTTAAGTTCAACACAAAATTTAGCACACAGGTGAGAGAGGGAAAGAGACAGTTATTATTACTTTTCTTTTTAGATACTTCTGTGGCACATCGCTACTACGATTACAGGGGCCACACCTAGCTACCCAGATATTTTGTTTGAAAAAGGAGCACAAAGAGTATCTTGACATCTCAGGTGACTCTATAACTACAGAAAATTGACACAATTAATTTATTTACATGACCTGATAGCCCTTTCTGCAAATTTATGTAATGTTAAAATGCTAACATTAGTATGAACTCCATAGATTTTAATAAATTTCTAAATTTTTATGTTTACCTGGTCATTAACTGAGTATCTGTACCTCATATTATGGAATAAAATTTACCAAGGAAATAACATACAGAAGGGATGAAGTCGTCATGAAAGAAGCAAATTTTGAGTATAGTTTGGCTGCCATTCAAAAATGCAGAATTCTGATGGCTCAGTTCATTTCAGTGGGAGTCTTGCTCTCAGACAGTCTAAACTTTGTCGTCAGTGGCAGCCAGCGGAGCAATAGCTAACTTGGCTTTTGATAGATAGAGCTTCTTGCTAGCCAGTTCGGTTAATAAACAGTGTTAAGAGCATTTTTTTATCCACTGTTACATTAACAAAAACTTGCAATCCTTGAAACTGAAAGTCTGAATTAGAAGGGAATCTTGCATCTTCATGTCTGTATTCATACATTGCATTCACAACAGCGTATTTTGGTTTGGATTCCTTTTATTTTCTTTGAACAAACTCTTGTGATTTTTCTGTGGTTTTGAACATACCATGTATAAAAGACATTTTTTTAGGAAGACTAAGTAATTGTTGAGTTTTTGCTCTTTGTCACAAAGGCAAGTGTGTATCAATGAGAAAGGTTTACAGGTCAATGACCACTCTTGAACTTTGGATTTTGTTCTGAGTTCTAGCAACTAACTTCTGACATGGAGAGAAATAACTAAAGAAATGTATCTTGCTCCCACTGGAATCAAAAGAGCTGAGCTGATAGTAGGAGAATCTAGAGTGAAGGTTACTGGATAGTGGCAGTGGCAATCTAAAATGCACAGTCTGGTGCTGTATAGGTGAAAGATATATAGATAAATTACATTTCTCTTGAGAAATACATTTAATATGTGCTTAAGTCATACTGGAATTTAATATGCTTAAATTTAACAGGGAATTAATTTTCTTTGCTGAACTAGGGCCTAAATGAAGTAGATTTAAAAATCAAAAAAAATAGAGTTTTCTAGTCTTGTAGTTTTTTCATCTCTAATTAAAATATTGGCCAAATCCTAAAATAAATTAAAAAATAAAAAAAAAATAGGGAGATCAGATGAAATGGCAACATTCAGAACGAGAAACTGTTACTTATTTCCCATTTCTCCTTTTAGATTTTTAAAAAGTAAGCCCCACAGACTTTGAAAACAGGAAGGACGAAATTCAGAAGAGTGTATAAGGAGTACAAGCAAGGAAATTACTAGAAGCAACTGACCTTGAGCCAGTCTTTCAGAATGATAAAGTTAAAGGACTAGATGGACAAGAAAAGACTATCAAAGATCAGACTGAAAAAGTCTTCAGCCTTTGTTTTAGAACCTTTAGACATTTCCCCTGCCATTGTGGTATCGACCTGAAGAAACTACTGGCTTCTCTCGCTTCCTGATTTCTTTCAATGATGGGGTTTTTACAGATGGGACAACACCGGCTCGATCATACACAGTGCTTACAGTTGGGAATGTTTGCAAGGAGAAAAGACAACTTTATTAGACTACTCTTCATAGTGTTTTTTCTACAGATCTACTAGGAACTACTAAATTCACTAAGTACTAGGTTCACTGCTGAAAGATTTGGGGTGAAATCATGGCCAATAGGAATTTTGCCATCGACTTCAAGAGAGTAAGATTTCATCCTAGATCTTATTTGTCTAGCAAGAAAGTGCTTATTTTTCTATTCTTTTTTTGTGCACAAACTGTCAGCATTCCATGAAACAAACCATCCTGATTTCCAGAGGGCCTTTCAAAAGCCGGGTGATTGCCAAAATTGCTAATCCAATTTGTTCACAGATTGACCAGTGTGTGATCATTCCAATTATATTTGGCACGTATCAAGTGGAAGAATCAAACCTCCCTCTTTTTGGATCACTTATAAACACTTCAAAAAATAAACTCCCGATATAATTAGCTGCTGAAATGCTTGGCAGGTTGCCCTTAAAAAATCCCCACCAGAAGAAAACACACCCCCTTGATTCTTCCTGAGCATGTTCTTCAATAAGCTACTCGGACCTTGTCCCCTGCACCTGCACTGATTAGTGTAATCCTCCTGACTGCCTGTGGGTACCCCCAAAAACTAGTTTTCCCACAAGTGAGGTCCAGGAACTGCGTTACATGAGAGCTGGATGATGCGGCAAGATCATTCCCCCCCTGAATCTCACACTGCACAAGCTGCTGCTTAAGCCCATCTGCAAGCCGAATGCACGCAGCGGTGCTCGTTGGCGCCCTTATCCTCCAGTAACTCTGTTACTGATACACGTTGAGGTTTTCTTTTAGTGCATCACGAAAATGCGTGGCCCTGTCAAGCGTTCTGAAGCTCTGTTAGGAGCTAACTTTTCTAGCAAACATTTGCCTTACTGCTTTAAAAAGTCCTTCTCTTCTGCCTTTTGCATAATCCTGCTGAAAGGCAAAGGGAAATTGAGCGAGCAGGTTACTCATTTTTACTGCTATCTTGTAACACAAAAGCTCTTCCTCTTATTTCTTTATGGTTTTCATTTTCCTTCCCAGTGCTTGTCATGAGAATGGCTTCAAAACACTCAGAAGTTGAGAAAAATACACCGCTGAAGAAGGAAAGCAAAATAGCAGGTAAATATATCATGAAACCCAAGCTCATTCAGCAAAACCACATTTTTGAGAACAGTTTGGCAAGAAAGAAAACGCTCCTTCGGACTTTTTAAAGTCAGTTTTTACTTCGTCATCAGAACACTGGGGACTTTCCACTGCTTGATCTTTAAAAGACATTACTTCTGAAGCTATTTCATAGTCCCCTGATGCTCTAACTTCCAATCTGTGCTGTTAGCTCTCACCTTATTTCTATAAATTCAAGCCTCAAGATCATCCAGATCTTGGCCCCCCTCTGTGTTTGTAACACTTCTCAGTGTTCTGCTTTTCTAGCAAAGTTCGTAAGTACCCATTTTGTGTGGGAAGGTCATCAACTAAAATATTAAATCAGCCCTATCTTATGGCCAATCTCTGTCAAAAAAAGCCCTTTTCAACTCCGTAAGTACCTGCTCGAAGCAACACCTCGCTTTCTCCCTATTTGGTATTTTCTTTCTGATCATCACTTTCCATTTTCCTCATCTTCTCCGTCTCAGTTCAGTTCTCATGTGGGACATGATCAAAGGCTATAGCAAGTGTTTTAGACAAGTTCGGATAGTTTGGCTCTGGTTCATTGCTCTTACCCAGGAAGAGCTTATCGCAAAAGCTGCCAGATAAGCCTTGCATAATCCATATTTGGTAAGTATTGTTGCATTTCTTCCACATCTTTACTGATGTTTTTCTTCAAAATCGTTCTGAAATCATGAATACTGACAAATAGATCAGTAGATGCCTGGTTTCTGTTTTTCTTTCATTAAATATAGCTAGTAAGTTTATTATTCTCTAGTCAAAAGCTACCAGAGTCAGTGTGATGGGTGTATTTATAATGGTTTCTACCAGACTCCCAGCTCTGTGTGCCAGTTCTCTCAGTGTTCTGCGATCATCTGATCCCTCTGGCTGAACTGTGGTGAACTATTAAAGGCTGTCTGCCATCTTGTATACAGTAATGTTCATATCCATAAGTCAGCTCTCCCCATTTTTTATCAAATCTTCCCATTGAAAAGTGATGAGTCACTTCATTTTGGGAGCAGAGGTTTCTCAACATGGGAAAACTAAATTCTGAACTTATGTTCATGCGCACCATCTCATGAAATTGTGTGAGATTGCTACCCAAAGACTGCACATTTGGGAGAAAAATAGTTACACTTGTAAGGATATGTAAACCCTAACACAAGTTTTATGAAAATAGTTTTCAGACAGGTAAGCTTGATACCTACTAAGATATTGGATCTCCCTCACTCCTTTTCGTTTAAGGAAAAGAACTGTTTCAAAGAGAACAGATTAAAAACTTACTATTAACATCTTCTAGAGGATTTTGGTTTGTGTTGTGTTTCTGCTTTTTAAGGCAACGTAGCAACCCCCACTTGTATGTACAGCGTTCAGACACTCTCCCTTTCCTTTATAAACCTGTATTTCTGAATATCTCTAAATCAGCCCCTCAAGATCGTTCCAGACAGAAACTTGGCTTCCAGGCTCTTGGTGCAGAGGAGAATGGTTTTCTTTTCTTCCTGCGTTTGACAAAAGTAGATTTGATAGTGTGTAAGCCACACCACTGGAATGTAGTAAATAAACAAACATTTAAAGGACGTATTAGCAGCCTCAGCTAGTTTGTTTACCTAGCTCTAACTCAAATGACCTCAGTTTAAAGCATAGTTCAGGCATTCAGCTGTGCCCTGAGTTCCTGCATCCTGCCCTCTTGACAAGAACAAGGAACGTGAACAACGAGCATCTTAACATTTGGGCATATGCAAGAACAACGGACACAGAGGAGCACCGAAGCATCAGGACCACATTTGAGAGCTTGCATCACGTGCTTGATTCCCAGGTATTTCTGGTGATGCTTTGCCAATAGCTCCTGAGAGCAGAGGGCACTGCAGGCACTGCTTACATCACATCCAGAATGTGAGATTCTGGGCAAGGAGACCCAAATCTTCACATCCCAGGAGGCAAGCCATGGTAATGCTCTACTGCTTTTCCATTCTCAGATCATTTTTATACATGGGGGGAAATGCAGAAAGAAGGTGACAGACCCAACATTACAAAATGCCCCGCTGTTCCCTCCTTTCAGAGGGCTGAGGCACCAGCATTGCCTTTCATACCACGATGTTCTTTTATTGCTGTTCCTCAGTTGCCGGGAGTATTTTCCCCCCAAGCCCCTCCTGGGGTCAGGGCTATGAATATCCCCTCCAGCACAGCAAGCCGAGGCAGGCAGCAGCCATGGATGGCATTTGGCTTGGAGAATGTTTAGTTATGTGAACATCAGCTTTCGCAATCTGATTCATAGCCTGAATGAAGGTTGCAAGTTTGCAGGCTGGTATGCAAACACGTTCAACATTAGATTGTAGCCTTAACAGCTCTTTTATTTAATCTGAAGAGAGTCAAGTTACAATGAACATAAAAAGTCTTTAGAATCCCCTTTCCACTCAAATTTCCCCCCTTCCTCCCCATTCCCTGTTACTTTCCAGCAGGGATCAGGAGTCCATGTTTTAGAAAATTAATGAAGGAAAACAAATAGTTATGTGTCAGTTGCTCCTCCATGGCCACATGAAGTCAATTACTTTCATAGAACCATAGAATGATAGAATAGTTTGGGTTGGAAGGGACCTTTAAAGGTCATCTAGTCCAACCCCCCTGCAATGAGCAGGGACATCCTCAACTAGATCAGGTTGCCCAGAGCCCCATCCAGCCTGACCTTAAATGTTTCCAGGGATGGGGCATCTACCAGCTCTCTGGGCAACCTGTGCCAGTGTTTCACCACCCTCATTGTAAAATATTTCTTCCATATGTCTAGCCTGTATCTACCCTCTTTTAGTTTAAAATCATTCCCCCTTCTTCTATCACAACAGGCCCTGCTAAAAAGTTTGTCCCCATCTTTCCTATAAGCCCCCTTTAGGTACCGAAAGGCCGCAATAAGGTCTCCCTGGAGCCTTCTCTTCTCCAGGCTGAACAAGCCCAACTCTCCCAGCCTGTCTTCATAGGAGAAGTGCTCCATCCCTCTGATCAGTTTTGTGGCCTCCTCTGGACCCGCTCCAACAGGTCCATGTCCTTCTTGTGTTGGGGGCCCCAGAGCTGGACGCAGTACTCCAGGTGGGGCCTCACCAGAGCGGAGGAGAGGGGCAGAATCACCTCCCTCGACCTGCTGGCCACGCTTCTTTGGATGCAGCCCAGGATATGGTTGGCTTTCTGGGCTGCGAGCACACATTACCTGCTCATGTCCAGCTTTTCATCCACCAGTATCCCCAAGTCCTTCTCGGCAGGGCTGCTCTCCATCCCTACATCCCCCAACCTGTATTGATGCCAGGGGTTGCTCCAACCCAGGTGCAGGACCTTGCATTTGTCCTTGTTGAACCTCATGAAGTTCACCTGGGCCCACTTCTCGAGCTTGTCCCTCTGGATGGCATCCCGTCCCTCAGGCATGTCCACCACACCACTCAGCTTGGTGTCATCTGCAAACTTGCTGAGGGTGCACTCGATCCCACTGTCTATGTCATTGATGAAGATATTAAAGAGTACTGGTCCCAATACGGACCCCTGAGGGACACCACTTGTCACTGATCTCCATCTGGACGTTGAGCCACTGACCACTACCCTCTGGATGTGGCCATCCAACCAATTCCTCATCCACTGAACAGTCCACCCATCAAATCCATATGTCTCCAATTTAGAGAGAAGGATGTTGTGGGGGACTGTGTCAAAGGCCTTACAGAAGTCCAGATATAGATGACATCCGTAGCTCTTCCCTTGTCCACTGATGTAGTCACTCCATCGTAGAAGGCCACTAGGTTGGTCAGGTAGAACTTGCCCTTGGTGAAGCCGTGCTGGCTGTCTCCAATCACCTCTCTGTCCTCTGTGTGCCTCAGCATAGCTTCTAGGAGGATCTGCTCCATGATCTTCCCAGGCACAGAGGTGAGGCTGACAGGTCGGTAGTTCCCAGGGTCCTCCTTCCTACCCTTTTTAAAAATGGGTGCAATGTTTCCCTTTTTCCGGTCCCCAGGGACTTCACCTGACTGCCATGACTTTTCAAATATCATGGAGAGCGGCTTGGCAACTACATCAGCCAGTTCCTTCAGGACTCTGGGATGCATCTCATCAGGTCCCATATTGCCTATGGAAGGAAAATGCTGTCTGCTGTCAACTACAGAGTTAATCAAGAGTCTCAAAGGAAAAGTTTTGCTGCAGAAGAGGGAAAAAACCCAACCCCTATCCTTTCTTCCCCTGTAACTTCAGCACTAAACTGGTGGCATCTAACTGTGCTTGGGCTTGTGTCTGAGGCATCCGAGTCATCTCCATGGCTTCACAGGGAAATGGACATCTCTAGAGGGCAGGTTTAGTGGCCTCACAGAATCTCAAGCCATTAGGCTCTTAATTCAGTTGATGACCTAAAATTAAGGAGAATTAATTGAGACCACAGTTTAATGGAAGTAAAGGTGTGGAAAAGACTGAAAAAAACTGCTTAGTGTGGGCATAGGTAAATAAAAGGCTTCAACTACTTAAAAATGATGGCATTTGCATCACAGAGAGGATTTTCTGAGAAGATTAACAAGCAAATGGACAGCGTTTGTGTCAGAAGTGCACAGCCTACCCTGAAACAATGCTACTTATGTTTGGTTGGGTTTTTCCCCTCTGAGAAACTCTTCTTTTTAAAATATAGGTAAAGTCTGCAATTGTCTTACATATCCTGTTGTCCATTTATCTCAAATTTGGCATAGATCCCTAGTGTTGTTTAGTGGAAAAAGTGAAAGATTTGGTGATTTAAACAAGCACAGTCTCTATGGGATGCATGGATTGTGTGGAGTTCAGTGAATAGCCGTGCAGTCGTTACAGCTAAAATTGTTGATGAAAAGGGTTACAAATATGCTTTTCCCCTAAATCAATGAGAGAACATATGGGGTTGTCTTAGATTAAGGTTTGCTTTTGGATTACTTTAATTATTGTCTTCTCTAAGAACAGACCAAATGCATAAGGTCAGATCTTGGCTCCTCCTGTATCCATTTTGCAATGCTTTGATGACACAGTGAGATGCTGATGGTGCTGACAACACCCGGCAAAGGCAGCCCAATGCCATCTGTTTTCTTTTCTCCAAGGTCCCGATGGCTATGGAGGCTTGTGTGAAGAAAAGAAGGGATTGAATGGCTGAAGACGGCACTACATGGCACCTGCAACAACCCCTTGTGGTGGGTTGACCCTGGCTGGACGCCAGGTGCCCACCAAAGCTGCTCTGTCACTCCCCTCCTCAGCTGGACAGGGGAGAGAAAATATAATGAAAGGCTCGTGGGTCGAGATAAGGACAGGGAGAGATCACTCAGCGATTACTGTCACGGGCAAAACAGACTTGACTTGGGGAAAGTTAATTTAATTTATTAGTGATCAAATCAGAGTAGGATAATAAGAAATAAAAGCTAAATCTTAAAAACACCTTCCCCCTACTGCTCCCTTCTTCCCGGGCTCAACTTCACTCCTGATTTCTCTACCTTCTCCCCCCGAGCAGCGCAGGGGGACAGGGAATGGGGGTTGTGGTCAGTTCATCACATGTTGTCTCTGCTGCTCCTTCCTCTTCAGGGGGAGGACTCCTCACACTCTTCCCCTGCTCCAGTGTGGGGTCCCTCCCATGGGAGACAGTCCTCCACGGACTTCTCCAACATGAGTCCTTCCCACAGGCTACAGTTCTTCATGAAATGCTCCAGCATGTGTCCCTTCCACGGGGTGCAGTCCTTCAGGAACAGACTGCTCCAGTGTGGGTCCCTCACGGGGTCACAAGTCCTGCCAGCAAACCTGCTCCAGCCTGGGCTCCTCTCTCCATGGGGCCACAGGTCCTGCCAGGAGCCTACTCCAGCATGGGCTTCCCATGGGGTCACAGCCTCCTTTGGGTGCATCCACCTGCTCTGGCATGGGGTCCTCCACGGGCTGCAGGTGGATATCTGCTCCATCGTTAACCTCCACAGGGCAGGGGCACAGCCTGCCTCACCATGGTCTTCACCACGGGCTGCAGGGGAATCCCTGCTCCAGCGCCTGGAGCACCTCCTCCCCTCCTTCTTCACTGACCTTGGTGTCTGCAGAGTTGTTGCTCTCACATATTCTCACTCCTCTCTCCAGCTGCAATTGCTGTTGCAGAGTTTTTTCCCCCTTCTCAACTATGTTATCCCAGAGGCGTTACCACCGTCACTGATGGGCTCAGCCTTGGCCAGCGGCGGGTCCATCTTAGAGCCGGCTGGCATTGGCTCTGTCAGACACAGGGGAAGCTCCTAGCAGCTTCTCACAGAAACCACCCCCGTAGCCCCCCCACTACCAAAACCTTGCCACGCAAACCCAGTACACCCCTTTAGGACTGGGGGAACAGAAACAAGGTGTAGTGTAACGTCAGTGGGTATCAGCCAGTGCAACTTTGCTACACGTATCTGAGCTTTTTATTCAGTAAGGAGCTGAGGTGCAGCGAGCACATACAGCTGGAGCTAGATGTGACCGCTCTGTGTGGGCTGAAGTATCTAATGACCTCAGTTTAAGATGTAGAGGCCAACTGTGATTGATAGGCACTTACGTGGACCGTACAAACATTAAAGCCTACCTTTGACTTCAGTGGAGATGGTGCAGACAGGCTCCCAGGAGACAAGTCTATCAGTCTGATCTAAACAGCAACGACGTTTTTCAGAAGGTCAGGACAGGGCAATGAGCAGTTTTTCCCCACTGTGCTACCCCTAAGGCATCTTTCCGGGCTCTAGTGACCACCAGCAAAGCGTGGCAGCCTCTTAGAGAAGGTTTCCCAGTTGTGCTGCTCCTGCTGCTAACAACGCGAATTGTGCATGAGGAGAAAGTCCTGTACCTGCATTTCAAGCTGTGAGGCAAGTCAGAAAGCTCCCACAGTTTAGCGTAACTATGCCAAAAGCTAAACAAGTCTAATACAAAGGTGAAATCACATTTCCTCTTGCCTGTGTGAGGCAGAAAGACCAAAAGTTGGTGGTTGTATCTGAAAATATTTGGGTTTGCCCTCTTTAAGACACTAAAATCTTATTTTCATTTTGTTTTTCGCATTGTTACGGCCCTAGCATTCTGAAGCCAGAGGAAAGGCAAGATCTGCAGGAAGAGTTGCTGTCTTTGGATATGCCAAACGATGTCTGTAAGTGCTAACACCAGTTGGCACCACTCTGCAGCCATCGCTGTAAGTGTCCCTTGCTAAAAGACTTAAAGAAATGTATAGATGGTTCACTGGTGCTTTCCTGAATGTGATGTGCTTCATCCAGGTATCAAGCAGAGAATGGTGCTATGAGGACAAAACTAACCAAGCTGTATATACCAAGGTGAACACACCCTCACTAAGCTTCAGGTTAGCACTGGGAGAATATTTTTCATAAAGCAGACACTTCGACTTTGAGCTCTCAGCCCTGTTCCCCTTCAAACGCTGAACATGAAAATTAAAATTTATAATTCCACTTGTTTTATAGACAATAGAAAAACTTCTTCCTATTAAGCTTTCTCCTCCACAAATGTCTTTCTCTCCTTTTATTCCACTGGGACTAATGAGCTTATCATCTGTCCTCTTCTAAAATCCTCTACCACTCTACTCCTTTTTTTTTTCAAATTGTTTAATTCATTATAATAATTAAATTAAACTCAGAGCAGTCATTCTGTTCTCAGTCTTTCTCAATCTGTTCTTGACCTTTCTCAACCTCAGATTTGCTTCTTCTACCTCGGACCCAAAGATGGGTTATTTATCCCAAGCGCTGCTTGTTTGTTTCACCCGTGTAGAGGTTTGCAGACTGCCACACAACCAGGATCTTTAAATTTTTTCGAGGAATTTCATTATTTTAATAGTACATATAAACTGAACCTCTTAAAGTATAAGAAAAAAAATGAATAAGCAACGTTTAGGGGCAGGACTGACAGCTGCGGGCAGGACTGACAGCCAACTTGTCCTTGTTGTGTTGGGACAACAGAAGCAGCTACTTCTGCCACGAGGTATATCCCACCTGATTCAAAGCTGAAATCTTTGCCTAGGACTCAGGTGGACTGAATAAAGTTTATAAGGAACTAGGTCACTCCTGTCCATGCTCTGGGAATCACCTGAATGACTAGAGGCGTATTACAGGACCTAGGAGGAAATAAAAAGTCTGTACAAGAGAGACTAAAAATCAAATATTTTTCAGGGAAAATGGCAGTGGTGGTATAGCTTCAGGGTCTCTGGGTCGAGCAGAGATTCATGTGTGTAATCAGGCTTCCCCGTGTTTTAGCTGTTCCCTCTGTTCTGGTGGCAAACATTTTTCCTTGAAAACCAAATAGAAAAGACTTCCTCGTGTTAACATATTATGAACAGTACGAATTACAGGCAGGCTTTTCAAAAGCGTTCTCTGTCAGTCTACCTGTGACTTTGGAAATCAAAAACATTTCCCTCCCTGCCCCCCATTGGCTTCAGTGAAGCTGCTTAAAAATCCCTTACTGTTTTCAGATTACTGGCATTATTCCATGGATCTGAAGTTAAACTTACACTCACATTGTCTTACCAGACCAAGACCACTCTAAGCTTTTTTTGAATCAATAATTTTCCCATCTTTTCCACATACACAATGGTTCTGTTTTCTCTTTAGTTTCTCCATAAATCTTAAGATACTGTCAAAATGCAACGTGATTTATATTCACGGTGCTTCATGTATGTTTCCCAAAGGTACCAAAACAATAAACCTTGGATAATAGATAAGTTATTGCTGATAACTCAACCAAGAAATATATGACAACTGTGATAGCATGGTTTGTTCTTAGCAATTATTTGTATTCTCTGAGAGATAGAAACTATTCCGGAGCCTGGGAGCACAAAGCCTCTAATCCAGCTGTTAGGAAGAGAAGATAGATTCACTGAACTGCCGGGTTGCAGAGATTGCTTCTCTCTTTGTCATTACTCTGGGGCAAAGGCAATTATTTCTGTCAAGCCTGGGCACAGGTTTCTCTCTGAAGGAACCTCAGATTGGGAGCACTTGATTTCTCCAGGGAGAAACATAATTTATCCTATTCATACGCAAATAAGTAGGTTAGTAATTAACATGAGAATAGCCTATATGAAGCAGATGGCAGAAGGAAGGAGAACTGGAACCTCAAGTGACCGCCGAACAGCAGGGCAAGGGCACATGGACTGGTGCTGGCAGCCTCACGCCCTCTCCGCCCCCATCCAAGGTCAACCAGGCACGAGCTGCTTCGCAGGGAAGGTACAGGAGCTGCGTCTGCGCGGAGCGGGGGCCGGCATGATGTAGCCACTCTCTTGGTGGGGCTGTCGGTGGAGCAGCAGGAGCACAAAAGGGATGCAGAACTGCCCAGACTCACAGTGTAAGAGCTGCTTAGCTGAGCAGTCCAGGAGCTGGGTGGTCCAGGAGCCGGCAGCATCGCCGCTGTCTGCCTGGTGCACGCTGAAAGCCGGTGTATCCCTGTGAAGATGTGCAATACGAAATTCAAAACGGAACAGGGTTATGTTATCAGCAATATGTTTGTAATAGCATGAATGGCTCCCTGCTTGTAAGCATGTGCAGTAAATGCTTTCCAGGGACCAGCAGAGTAACCACGGACTCGAAGACCTCAAGGAATGAAAGGCACTGGGATCCCTCCCAGCAGTGTAATGTTACAGGCAACATTCAAAAAACATGTCTGAGTTTAAAAATAAAGCAAATAAACAAGTAAGCACATCACCCTCCACCACTCCCCAGTACATAATCTCTTACTGTGAAATGAACTGTCAGCAGAGCTGGTTATTGAGATTGCCATTTGACCAGATATAGGCCAAAAGTCATGCCATTTTTTTGGAGACTGAGGTACCAGAGTTACACATCATCTCAGCTGAGCTCCCTGGATAGCCAGAGGAAAGGCTGCCCGCCACATACCCAAATCATGTTCTGGAGGAGGCTCTTCCACAGCTCAGAAACAAGGAGGATAGAAATGGTCTCCAGTGCTCTTATGTAGGGCTTACTCTGGGACCTTAGGCTATTATTTAACTACTCAACTTCCTAGCAGAAACAGCCTCTGGTACGCTTACCAGGGATCACAGGCGCTGGCAACACTATTACCGTGACAGTGGAGGGTCCCGTGATGCCACCACGGCTCATCCTGCTGTTCAGTCCACCCTGGTGTTCCTTCCCCACACAGGGCCCGCGTCCAAGCATGGACGTGTTTGCATTTACAGCACAGCTGGCTTCTTAGTAAAGTAATCCTGAGTTTGAAAGAATCCTGCCATGAGAGCTAAATTTCCAGAGTATTTTTTGTGCAGAATGGTATGACCAAAGGTCTCTGTTTTTTGCATTCATTTCTGTAATCCTAAGTGGGTTTAGGTGGGAGGAAAGGAGGAAATTTTAGTAGAGGTGTTTTATTTTGGGACATACCTTGTGAAGAACGCGCTCTGTTCACATCGGCTCCCACAAGCGGTCTGTTTAAGGAAGGCACTGATGGCTCCCGAGACCTGTGCTGCCCGTCACCTGCAGCTGCGGCACTCCCATGCCAAGCACAGCCGGGACCACCCGGGAGCCCCGCTCCGCTCAGGGTAAGCAGCATGGTGCTTGCCCTTCCCTCTTGCCCTAAAATGCCCATTATAACTCCTCCCATGCCGTCACGAGTGGTGTGTGGTACGAGGCTGTAGGTTACGTGACATTCAGACCTGGTCCTCGAGCTCAGCAGTTGCTTCCCGAGCGGCTGATGCCTAGAAATGCTAACGGCAGGCGACTCAAAGGGTAAATAGAATTAAAAGCAGCTTCCTCGACTCTCTGGGCTGGGCCACTGCTCGCGGGGGCTGCCTGGCCACCCACGGCTGCCAAGGGTCAGATGCCACCACCAACACCCACCTGAGGACATGCTGCTCCAGCTTGCAGAACGGCAGGATTCGAGCGGTTAGCTGTCCTGCTCTCCCCCGAGCTGCACTTGGCCGGCGCCTGTTTCCTGGCATCAGTGTCAGTGAGAGCAGCAACAGCAAAAAATGTTAAACGACATCCTCGCAGTCATATAGCAAAATCACCGGTAGCACTGGAGTTAAATCTAGGGGTTACTGGTCTTTATTTTGCCCATAGAAACTGCCCGAGAGACTGCTACTCTTAAAAATACTGGGTTTTTAAATAACTGTTGTGTAGGTTTAATATAGGTTCAATCCTGATTAGTCCTTACAATCTTGCACCAGCAGTATCTAACGTAGCAACGGTTTCCAAGTTAATAACATCTTATTCATATAATAAAATAAATATTGATTATTGTTTACTACAGGAATAAATGTAAACATAATGTCTTGAGACCACCACATTTAGTAGTCTTGGGTTTTGAACTGAAAGGTAAGGCAATAGCGACTATCCATAGGGATACACCATAAGCAAATATTTGGATATGAATTTTTAGCCCAGCAGCACGCCCGTGCAGCTCCAAATTCTTCTGGTAGCAGTTTCAGCTTTAGAAAAAATAATTCATCAGCCACAGAGTTTTAGCATTTTATAAGAAGTGATTTATTTTTATCTTCATCCCAATGAAAAAATTGCCAGTGCAGCCTTTGTCAGAACGCCCTAAGACTATCATGGCACTTTTTTGAAAATAAACCACAAATGGTGAACGGCATGTAATTTCATGGGAGGAAAAGGGTGTGAACAGAGTTATGGCAAAAAAAATCTATTCCGGTCAAAACCTGCAATATCTAAATAACTCAGAATGTTTCATTTAAAATATAAAGTAACGCCTCAGCATTTATCTGTTTCCACGGACTATGACGTATTGCATTTCTCAGTCACTGTAGAGATGGAAGTGTCTCTCCGCAGACTTCAATATTTACCACCGTGGCTGGAAGTAATGGTTTAGAGTTCAAACCTCCGGTTGCTGTTTGGAAACACATGGAGATACTTGTAGGTTCCAGAAAATGTAATACTCGGAGATAGTCCCTAGATGTCACTAAATACCATGGCTGGTTTAAATATAAACCAAGACGTTTTGCACCAGGCGAGCTCTTATCACTCTGGAGACACGACATATTCCTACCAGCTGGAAAATTATAGTTTTCAAATTTTTTTTTTGCATTTAGGCCTTCCATTTCAGTGGTGAAATAATTGCATATTGAAAATCAGGAAAGTTAGAGCACAACAAGCTGCTCAAGCACCAGTGATGAAGGACGGCTGGGTTTGCTCCTGAGCTCTGTCAGACCTGCCAGATGGTTTGCATCTCCTTCTGGAGGTGACTTAGGGCCTGGTCCAGCAGCTTCTCAATTGAGAGGGAAAACTCCTGTTCCTTCAGTGCTTCTGAAAGTCCCTCCCTTTCTTTTTCTTGTATGCAATTACTTTTCGCCTGCAGCATCCCCACACCTCATGCCCTTCTTCTCCTTCCCAGAGGCACCTGGACCCATAAGAGCCCCCCCAAGGCTGAGAGCAGCAGGAAGCAGCGGTCGGGGCCACCAGCCATGGCCCTTCCCAGAGGCTCTGTTCGGTTTTATATCTAGTCTGAGGTTTTGTCTTAGTTCCCTGGGGTGGTGGGCAGGAGAGACGGCCCGTTCTTACTGTGTGAAACCAGTTCAAGTGAGTTTTTCACAATATCCCTTCAATGGTGTGGCTGCCTGATGAGTATCACAATAATAAAGTAGCATTTTTTTCACCTCCATACTTATTTCTGAAACAACCGTTCGGATACAATGCACTATAAGAAACATCTCAGTAACCAGGGTATTTCTGAAAATTGTTACAGTTAGTCATGTTATGTGATAGAAACAGCTTTCTGCCCTGTCCCAACACGGCTGAATTAAAGATGCTGGGACCACCTCTGGCACTGAAGCCAACCGGTACGGAGCAGCCCGTACTTTCTGATCTCTCCAAAGCACTGTGCGTGCATGCAAGCTGCTGATTGATAGCAGCCCCCAGCCTGTGATAACACCACAACCACTCCTGAAAATAATTTAGAAGATCTCTGGTTGATCCAGGCCAATGTTATATCAGAGACTGTTTTGAAAAATCAGCAGCGTTGGTAACTGCGCTGCTGTTCATGAGACTGTGACTTGGTGCTGCTCCTCCTATAGCTGTGGAAATACTGTCTCCTTGTGCTCTCCAAACAGGGAATACATAAAATAGAATGAGGAATGTCTGAATTATTTAAAATGTCGATTAAACTTTTAAAGCTTTTCATCCCTTGGAAGTGTAAGGGCTGTGCAGAACCATGCATGTTCATCATTAGTTTCTTTTTCAAGTGTGTTTTCAACACGTCTTCTATCCAGTGGCTAATCCTTGACATTTCCTGGTAACATTTCTTTTTAAAAAAGCTTGTTTTGCCCTCCTGTTTTAATTACATTCTCTGTGGAATTATATCTGTATATTTTCTGCAGAGAACTCCCCTTCATACCAAGAATTCTAGTTAAGAGGCTGCCTTTGACAAACAGTAGGCCTATGGGGAAGACTTTCAAAGTTAAATATGACAGGTGATATTTTTGATCATCTGCCTTTACATTGTGATACTATAAACTGTGCTATACACTACTATAATCTACATTTATTGATGTTCAGCATTTCCTTGGACTCCCAAAGCAGCCCAAAAAGCAGTGATCTTTATAGCATGAAATGTGTTAGTCAAGTGGCTTTTTCCTTATAAAAATGAAAAACACTTACAAACATTAAAAACTCTCTCAAGCGGAAAAGAGGTTCCATTTAAAATGGAAAGTGACAAGAGATAACACTTAAAGTAAGAAAGAAAAGCAAAGTCTCATGGGATTTGTGCTTAGAGGAGAGAGGCTGTAAACCAGACACATCCTCCACCAGCAAATCCAGGTAGGTGTTGCTGCTGCTGCTACAGGCTCCCTCTTAGTCAACCAGCACTGCCTTCTGGCAGGGGAAACTCCCAAGTCTGAGGATTTATTCTCAAGGTCAGGACATCTGGCAACTTTCTGTATAGTACATTAAATCATACCTGAAGTTATACTGTCTTGACTACTTAAGTGCTCTGTTCGGTGTACTGGGACGGCACAAGTTTAGCTCTCTTAACTTCTCCTCCTTATCCCTCACCGGTAATTCAGCTATCTCTGAGTGTGCTTATTTGGCACTGCTGGAGCAAAGCTTGCAGCTTGTCGCTGATGAGTCTGGGTCTAGGTGGACAAAATTAGAGCAATTTACAAAAAATAATACAACAAATGGCTGGGAAGAAGCAGGCATTGGGTGAATCACAGGAAAACAAAGCTACTCACATAGGTGTGGATTTACTGTAAACATAAGCACTACAAAAGTGTACACAAAGCATGACTCTGCTCTACAGCTCTCATGCCATCATTCCCTTGGCACACTCTGTAATTATTAATTACAGTTACTCTTTGTGCTGTAATAGTGCCTAAGAACCCAGCCACAAAACTGAACTCGGCTGCTCTACGTGCTCTGCAAACAGAGGACAAAAAGCCAGTTTGGCCCAATAAGCCCTGAGGTCTTGGGAGAAGGGAAGAGAAAAGCAGGTGAACAGACCAGGCGACACCACTCGGCACGTTGGGTCTCAGCACTGCAGCTCCAGATATGCTGCTGATGCTCATACCGGCAGCTCACCTGTTTGTCCCTGGGGCAACACTCGTGAGGCGTCTGAGGAACAGGACAAGTTCGAGGATGTTTCTAGGGAGTTTTGGTAAGGTGGGATGGAGGCATCACAGGAGAAAGAAAGTTAGCGTTTGCTTTAAAAATATAAAAAGCTGGTGATGGAGACTGTCATTTTTGGCTGAGTGAGGAAGGTGGTAGAAGAGCCGATATGTCACTAATGTATTAGAGATGATGATGTTGCAATAACTGAGATATAGTAGGAACCTGAATGAAAATCTTATCTGGGTGGATGGACAGAAAACATCTATCTTACAGATGCAGTCAGAGTCACAAAAATTCAGGGACAAGCTCAGTATAAACACATGGATCCAAAGTCGTGGAAGAAAATCAGCGTTATGGGCCTGAATGACAGGGAAGATGGGTTCCCAATGATTAAGGGAGAAGATGGAGGAAGGCACGCACAGGAGAGCATGTGGGATGGGCTGTGCTGATTTCGACACCTATACATTCACAGGAGATCTGAAAAGGCCCGAGTTTTGAGTTTGGCAGGCAAGAAAAGCTCCAGAGCAGAGAAGTGAAATTCTCAAGTCTCCAGCATACATTTATGTTTATGAAGGAGATGACCTAAAGTTATTTGTGTGTACATGTTTGGAAAATGAGATTATGTGAGAAACCTGAGATGCACTTGCCAGCTGGTGAACGCTGCCAGCTCCTGGTTAGAAAATATCACCAGGCATTTGCAGTTGTCACGCTGGCACGTTCACCTCCAGTTCTCTGACAGCAGCCAGTCACAGACACTTGAATATGGGTGGAGACTTTCTATTCCTCCCAGAACTCCTCAGTCTTCCACTTACTAAAAAAAATTGTATATATTTTTAAATTGTATATATTTTTTAAGACTGAACAAGTTCACACCTTGTTCTTTCATTCCATCTCGTTTTGTTGATCTCCTGCACATAATTTAGGATGCAAAAGGTTCAAGAAATCTGTCCTGAAAGTTTTCCTGGTATCACATAAAATAACTTGTATTTCATGTTTTAAATATGCAGTACAATTAAAAAATAAAGAACAATGCAATATAGTTATGGCATATAAAAAGGACATAATATAATGTTAAAAAATGTATGCAGTCGATTATTGTATATTAAATGAAAGCAAGCATAAAAGTAAGAAGGAAAAAAACCCCACAAAATTAAGGGTTATTTTAATAGGATGTTATTAGGGCAGAAAATCTTGCCTCACTCAGGTAACTTTATGGTTTTGTAGTACCTACAGATAAGAATAATCACATGAACACAGCTGCAAAGTCAGCACTGGACCTCCTTTTCATTATCTTAAATGATAATATAAATTTATCTTAGTCTATATAATGTAAGCGGGTATGATAAGATGATTGTAAATCAGTCCAAAGAAGGGAAAATCCTCTCTCTTGGCTATATAGCAATCAACCTGGTTTTCTGACTTTTTGCTCACAGAAAGCCCCAGGTCATTTCTGCCTCTTACTTACGGAGTTGCCATGGCATCTCATTCCCTAATGATGGCAGAAGATGCTTGCAATGGTTGCCCATACAAGCCAAACTACGGCTCATGTTGCCTTATTTTAGCACTAATATTGTTTCCTGTGTTACCTTATAGTAAACACTCTACTTAAGTGTACTCAGAGTAAGATAAAATGCTATGTCTACACCTTGTGCAGAGGTATGTGTGAAAAATCACTAGGGACAAGGAGTTACTGCTGGACCTGAGTAATATTTCAGGGACAATTTTTGACATTTCAACTGAATAAAGGCAAAAGCACAAGTCTGTGTCGTTACACATTTTTGTCATTGCCTCCTTTCTGCCCCTCACCAACATTTTTGATGAGCATGTTTCAAAAAGCAATTTCCAAATCTCTGTGGCTTTGGGAATCATGCTACCTGTGAACCAAGCATTCAACCTCGAGGACCTGTAACACATCCTGGAAAGTGTTTGTATAAACCCTGAATCCAAATGTCAGGTCCTGAACTGAGGCAGAAATAACCAGCTCCACAAATACAGGCGAGGCAGCGTGTTGCTATGTAGCAGCCCTGCAAAAACAGAGCAGAGGCTTCAGCAGCTCACAGGCTGAGACAGTGGTGTCCTGCCTTTGCAGGAGAAGCAAGCTCCTGTTTGAACAGGAGGTTAGCCTCCAAAAGATTCAACGTACCTTAAGGCCCCCTCTGGAATACTGTGCTGAAAGTTTGACTGCTGCATTTGGAGATATGCCCAAAGGTGGACCAGAGAAAAGCAGCGAGAATGATGAAAAGTCTGGAAACCTCTGCCCTATGAAAAAAGATGAACTGCTTGGGATGAGAAGAGAATATACAAAAGGCTACTGCAAAGCAGAGAAGAATCTATTCTCCATGCTCACAGTGAGCTGAGCAAGCAATAATGTGCTGAAGTTGCAGCAAGTAAAATTCAAGTTTACCATTAGGAATTTTTTTCTGTAATTATCACAGTAGTGAAGCACTGATTACGTGGAGGTTTGCGGAGCCTGCATGGTTAGAGGTGGCTTGACAGAGATATCCATGAGGAGAGGGGGATAGACTAGATGGCCTCCTCCAGTCCCTTTCAAGATTAGGAATTATGATTCTATGATTTAATGAATGATGTCAAATAATTGCAAATTTAAAATGTGTAATACTGTAAGTCTCATAATAACTTGAGGCACCATCTCCATATTTAAAGAGAAAACCCTACTTCAATCCAAAGAAAATCCCTCTTAACTACAGTTTGCTTCTATCTATAGTGGCTGCTTTTCTTTTCAATTTGACATTCATGTTACTAAGGTCTTATTAAATCATCACTTAAAAACACTGTTCAAAAACTAGAGTTTTAAGTAGTCCCCTCATTTTAAACAAAGAAACAAATAAAACCCAACACTTCATCCTTTACAAATATTACCTTTCCTCTTTGTCTACAGCCGGGCACTGTCAGTGCTGTAATTTCTCTGCATGTGTGGTAGCGCGTTTAAAACTGGATTCCAAGTCCTCAAATCAAAACTGCCTTTCTATAGGCAAGATCAGCCATGCCACTCTGAGACTGCTGGTGATCTGGGATCAAAGGCACAGCGATGTACTGCCTTTACACCTGATTGCTACAGTGACAAATCAGATTTGTCTTTCAGTCCCAAATTCACCATGCAAACTGCACCAACATAATAAAAATTGCATTAAACGGCTTTATTTTTTCCGTGTAACAAACTTCAAAGGAAAAGAGAATCTGGAAGAAAATGCATATGATACAATATAAGGAAAAAATATGTAACTCCAAAAGAAAGGACACTATGCAGAACTGGGACGTTCCTTTGCAGAATTATTAAATGCCCGCAGCTGAAAATCACTCCACAGCACTGAAAATCAGCCCAGCATTATTTAACCAAGACGAGCCATTTTCCACATATCATTTATCAGCACTAATCTGTAATAACCTTACCAAAGAGTAACTAAGTGCAGAGTTTGGCCTTAAATATTTCTGTTGCAGTAATTTCTTCTGCTTTTTATGGAGTGGCTATTTCTCCCTTCGCGATATTCATGTCAACAGGAATCAGCAAGTCCCTAATTCCTAATGAGGCTGAAGAATGGCACAAACTAATTTGAAAGGAGACCATCTTGGAGCATTGCCAAGCATGACTGAAGTTTTCGTTTTTGCTTTGGGGAGATGCTAACACCCTTCAGTTTCCCATTAGCACATCGCATGGGGTGAGGCATCCTAAGAACTGCTCAGCCCCCATCAAACCCTCTGGGAAGGGAGGGTTTTCCTCTGGGAGGAAACCAGCTCAAGTCTTTATGACCTTATAGGCAGAACATTTACACTGATATGTGCAATCCCCTTAACTCACGTAAGGGAAGACTGATTGCAGCAAATAATTAGATGTCAGCACATTTAAAAACAACAAAGGGCTCACAGCCCACAATCCCTTTTTATTCCATAGTGTGTTTCAGCTATGGTGGCTATATCACATACTTTGGGCCCTATAGATTTTATTTTGTTTTATTTTACTTTTTTTCACATATGCCAGGCAGGTAAGTCCCACTGACTTGCTCTTGATCAGTGACATGCCAGGTAAATCCCAGCTTACAAATTTTTACTTGTTTGATTTAGGGAAGGGGTTTTTGGTTTGTTTTTTTTTTTTGCATTGCAAGAACATGTTATGGTTTGTTCTTCACTGTAATTTCTGGTGTCTTTTTGTTCCATAACATTTCATGCATATTGAACAACACAGAGTCTGCCCTGCAGCCAATAAAAAGAAAGTAGAAAAACAAACTAAGACAAAAAAAACAAGGTGAGAAGAAAAACAAATACAGGCAATGTATTTCCCAACATGTCCTCTTAAAATGGGTACTAGCTAGTGAATATAGGGCCATATAGTAAGCTAAATCATAGAGTCATAGAATAGTTTGTGTTGGAAGGGACCTCTAAAGGTCATCTATTCCAACCCCCTGCAATAAGCAGGGACATCTTCAACTAACTCCTGTCTTTCTGGTCAGGACTGGCTTCTAGGAAGAAACTAGTTTCCAGTTAGCCTTTTCATAATTTTTATAGTTTCAAATGAGACAGGTAAATAAATATGGAAACAAAGTTTCATTTACATTTGCACACTCGAATCTTACTGCCTATGTCTTAGTAAACTCAGAGAGAACCCATCTAAGGTTCATAACCATTGAACTTACATCAGAAGCGGCGCTTAGACTTCCCATTTCCATCTGCTAAAATATATGCTTGATACAAAATCCCAACTAAATTTCAAGTATGACAAGAGTAGAAAAACCTGTGGCCTTGGGGCCTGAATTCAACCCATGACTTCATTTTTGCAAGGCGTGTGAGTACATGCTTTTTTTCATATTATTATTGGATAAACAATCATGATTAATGTTTGGCCTAAATTTTTTTTTTAAAAGCCTCGTCAGCATTTGGGTAGGACTAGTTTCCCCACCCTGAATATATCCTATTCAAGCAATGCCTTTTTTCGGTATTCAGAAGTTTCAACACCAAAAATTGTAAAAGGGAGCTTGTTTATCACACAGAGAGCAGCCATAATATATCTGGTCACAAGATACAAGAGAAGAGGCAGAAACCTAGACCTAAGAGAAGAGTTAGAGTCATATTTGGTTGCAAAACTACTTGAGATATTATTCACACTGCACTGGCCAGTGCAAGAGCTTTCTACAGTGAAATCACCATGCCTTGTTTGCATTTAAAGTTGGCACTTTGGAGGGCAATTTTCTTTTATACATATCAAATAGAAGGCATATGTTGCATATAATACAGGCCGAGTGTAGTAATTACATTTTATGTCATTTAGTGTTCCTGGCAAACCAGTCACCTCTATTGCAATTATATGGGCTTCCAAGAGTTTTGACCAAGGGTGAATTGTGTTCATTCAACTTATTTTAAACATTTCAGACAGTAGGTTATGCATTCTAGTACTATGGAGGGATTTCCGTAAATTCATCCATGATCTGGTGATACTTAGATTACTTTTGGCCCAGGTGCCATTAGGAAATCTGATGTTCAGTCAGTAGCTTTTCCCTAAACATTGGTCTGACATGTGCAATACATTTTCTGCCATGCAATTCACGCATCCGGTACAAGATAAGGAACCAGTTTTATGTAAGTTGGTTCTGGTCTGGTGGAAGTTTCTGCTACTCAGTCAGTCAGGTAAGCTCGATTTTTGTTTTAAAAGTTATCCTTTTGGACTTTTGCCAGCTCCAAAGTTTCAAAAGTCAAGCCATCCACAAAAAAAAGTATGATCAATTTAACTAGGAGACTTCTATCAAACAGGAGTCTGCTTGTTCTCTTTCTGCTATTTTTGGAGTGCATTTTGGTCATACTTTCTGGCTTTTCTTTTAAGGTATAAGTCTTGAACATTTCTGGTTTTTAATGAGTGTTGTTTTTTCTTCATAATCCTATGACTTCCATAGTTGAGGTTTAAGCAAGCTATCAAATATCAGGAAACCTAAGATAAAATTACAAGAGTTGTTACCACTTCAACTGCATGTACAAACAGGGAGATAATCTTGCCATGGATGACTGACTTCCCAGTCTTTCCAAAACCATATTCCACCTTGACACCATATCTTTACCCTTCAAACTTATCTCCAAAGGAATTATTTAGTACGGTCAATCACCTGTAAGAACCATATTTATTATGGGGGTAATTTGTAGCTTATCCTTGTTTTTCTGAGATTGGCCAGAAGAGTAATTCAGAATTTTTCCTTTACTGTTATGTTATTTCACCCGCACACTACATAGCCTTACATTTTCATATGGGCTTCTGGGTTTGGGTTACCCAGCTATGAACATGCCTCTCTACATTTTTCATTTTAGACAGTCCTGTTCTCCCTGCACAGTTCATGCTGACTTTGAAATTCTGAACCTTAAAAATACTTCACACTTTCTGCTTTCACTTTTTGAAGTTGATGGGGAGCAGAAGGAAGCCCCCATAATCCAAGGGGAAATGGCCAGTGACCTGCTACACCACCTAAACACACATAAGTCTATGGGGCTGGAGGCAATCCACCCAAGGGTGATGAAGGAGCTGGCAAAAGTGCTCACCAAGCCACTCTCCATCATTTATCAGCAGTCCTGGCTAACCGGGGAGGTCCCAGTTGACTGGAGGCTGGCAAATGTGACGCCCATCTACAAGAAGGGCCGGAAGGAGGATCTGGGGAACTACAGGCCTGTCAGCCTGACCTCGGTGCTGGGGAAGGTTATGGAGCAGATCATCTTGAGTGCCATCACGCGGCACGTACGGGACAACCAGGCGATCAGGCCCAGTCAGCACGGGTTTGTGAAAGGCAGGTCCTGCTTGACTAACTTCATCTCCTTCTATGACAAGGTGACCCATTTAGTGGATGAGGGAAAGGCTGTAGGTGTTGTCTACCTGGACTTTAGTAAAGTCTTTGACACCATCTCCCACAGCATCCTCCTGGAGAAACTGGCTGCTCATGGTTTGGATGGGCGTACTCTGCGCTGAATGCGAAACTGACTGGCTGGCCGGGCCCAAAGAGTTGTGGTGAATGGAGTTAAATCCAGTTTGCAGCCAGTCACAAGTGGTGTTCCCCAGGGCTCAGTACTGGGGCCAGTCCTGTTCAATATCTTTATCAATGATCTGGACGAGGGGATCGAGTGCACCCTCAGTAAGTTTGCAGATGACACCAAGTTGGGCGGGAGTGTTGATCTGCTGGAGGGCAGGCAGGCGCTACAGCGGGACCTGGACAGGCTGGATCGATGGGCCGAGGCCAATTGTATGAGGTTCAACAAAGCCAAGTGCTGGGTCCTGCACTTGGGTCACAACAACCCCAGGCAACGCTACAGGCTTGGGGGGGAGTGGCTGGAAAGCTGCCTGGCGGAAAAGGACCTGGGGGTGTTGGTTGGCGGCCGGCTGAATATGAGCCAGCAGTGTGCCCAGGTGGCCAAGAAGGCCAACGGCATCCTGGCCTGTATCAGAAATAGTGTGGCCAGCAGGAGTAGGGAGGTGATTGTCCCCCTGTACTCGGCCCTGGTGAGGCCGCACCTCGAGTACTGTGTTGTTTTGGGCCCCGCACTACAAGAAAGACATTGAGGTGCTGGAGCGTGTCCACAGAAGGGCAATGAAGCTGGGGAAGGGTCTAGAACACAAGTCTTATGGGGAGCGGCTGAGGGAACTGGGGCTGTTCAGCCTGGACAAAAGGTGGCTGAGGGGAGACCTTATCGCTCTCTACAACTATCTGAAAGGAGGTTGTAGCGAGGCAGGGGTTGGTCTCTTCTCCCAAGTAACAGGCGATAGGGCAAGAGGAAATGGCCTCAAGTTGCACCAGGGGAGGTTTAGATTGGATGTTCGTAAAAATTTCTTCACCGAAAGGGTTGTCAGGCATTGGAACAGGCTGCCCAGGGAAGTGTTTGAGTCACCATCCCTGGAGGTATTTAGAAGACATGTAGATGTGGCACTTAGGGACATGGTTTAGTGGTGGACTTGGTAGTGACAGGTTAATGGTTGGACTCGATGATCTTAAAGGTCTCTTCCAACCAAAACGTTTCTGTGATTCTATGATTCTAAGTACTTAAAAAAATACTTTGCAACTTTTACTGATGCTTTTCTGTATAGGCAGGAATTTATTTGAATCGAGTATCACATTTAATAGGTGACTACTAAAACTAAAATTAAGGAAGCAGAAAAGATAGAAAAATATACTGTCCCTTTCATATGGATTGCTTCCTTTACAGGTGTTCTTATGTTAATTATTTCCTTTAGGACAATCCCTGGACCCAACAGAAATTATGCTGCTGCTTGACTTTGATGAGATTTATGGAGCAGTGGTGTCCATCTCAAATTCAGAGGAGGGACGAATGTGCTGACTCCGGGGAGAGGTCATTGGTGGTGTGAGGAGAAGAGTCCTCTTCTGTGAGAGGACTGTGGCCACCAAGATCTCAGGGCTGTATTGTCCTGAAACCAGTTAAAAGGAATTCAGATGCTGTCATCCTGGTGGCCAGCTTCAAGTCATCTGCCAGCTTCAGAACAAGAGATTCATGAATGCAAGATAGTTACACTATCTCATTTCTAAACCCATGATGTCCCCAAAGGTGGCAAAGGGAGCGTAACAGATAGCACCTTTGGCCAGAGCAAAAAATATGGTGAGAAAGGATCAACTTCAAGGTAGTTGCCCCTTGCTCTTAACCAGTACAGCTACCAATACAAATCGTATTGCTTAGATGTAGAACTAACCAACTAGAAGAAGTACTAACCAACACTGGTAGCCCTTGTACCACACTAAATCTCTGAGAAGATCTGTTCTTGCTGTTAATATAGCTTCCCAAACTCTGGGTGGACTTTTCACCCCAAGCTTTATCTACTTCAGACTGTGAGTTTGCCTTAACGTGAACGAGCCTTAGCCTTCTAGCTAAGAGGCAAGGTGGCATGGCTTCCTCTCCTCCAACTAAGACAGTGACAGAGGGGCTAATTCCTTTCTGCACAAGGGAAGCAGCAGCCTCCCAAGTATTCGGACATTTTGTTATGTTCAGAACAAATGAATGGTGAACGTCATCTAGCAGGTAGGTGAGCCTAGTTCTGCCATATTCTGCCATGAGATGGCATGACAAGAAATGGGTAAAGAATTCAGGATGAGAAGAGCCATGATTACATTCTCTGTTTCATTCTTTTCTAATAGTGCCTTATATGCAGTGGGCCTGTGCGATCACAGCTAAGCACTGGGCTGATGTCTCAGGAGAACTAGCCAAAACAGCTCCAAAACTTCATTTTCTGAGCAGTAGCAGCTCATTTAGAATCCATCACTATGCATGTATAGTTATTGGTATTTTTCCCCATGTGAATTCCTTTGCATTTAATGACATTGAATTTCACCTGTCATTTTGCCATTTAATATTGTGAACTTCTTCAGTAGCATTCTGCATTCAGCTTTAATTTTGTATCCTGAATAATTTTGTATCCACTGTGGACCTTCACCTCACTAGTAATGCCTTTATTCCAGGCTAATTCTGAACATGTTGAACAGTACAAAATACAACACTGATCTTCAGAGGCTTCTCCTCTCAGTTATGATTTAAGCATTTATTCTTATCCTCAGTTAGTCCAAAACCTGATCTTCCCTCTAAGCCGGTAAGAATCTGTTACATCCAAGAGTCAATTGAGAGGAATATAGAATCATAGAATCATTTAGGTTGGAAGAGACCTTTAAGGTCATCAAGACCTTGAAGATCATCAAAAGGTTTTGAAAGCTAAGGGGCATGATAAGGATGAGTTCAACCCTTATGCCAAGGGCATTTAGGCTTTTGAAAACAGGACTTCCATATGCCAGACACCAAAAAAAGAGGATGAGGGCTAGAGGCAAGGAAGAAAAATGTTTTGGTATTTATACCTTTCCTTACCATTTGTATTCCTTGTTAGGGGTACCTTGTCTCATGGTGACTTCTTAAACCCTTTTATCACACAACATTCCTTGCTCCCTCCCCTACTGTGCTAGCAACATCTAACTTCATCCCAAATCCCATGCTCCTAGCCCAAGAGCACCCAGCTCCCCAATCTTCTTAAGCCAGGGTTTCCCAGGTCCCTGCTCACACCTGTCCTTCTCAGGCCCGTGCCCCACACCTGCCCCAGATGTCCTCCTGCCTGGCAGGGTTTCTCCTTTCTTTGCTCCCCAAAGACTCTCCCACCAGAGAACTTCTTCCCACTTAAAGGGAGGCTCCTTCATAGCAGTTAACTGCATGGAATGTAGTTAAAATCACTTTGTGCCCAAGATTAAAGCCCCATAGACCTTCACCTCCAGCAGCACCTCCAGGCATAGCCAGCACCAGTTAGCTGCTGGTCCTCACCACTGCCAGCCCCCGCTTCAGTGCAGCTGGGCCTCAGTGAGGTCTGAATTATCTTCAACGCCTACCCTAGTAGCTAAACACTAGCTTGGAGAATACTTACTCTTCAGTGCTATTGTAGTAGCAGTGGCTACACTGCATACGTCTTGAGACACCTAGGAGTTATCTCCAAGGGAGATTCAATGAGAAGCGGGGGAAACTGATGAAGCCAGCAGTCACATTTTCATTGACAACAAGATGTGCCGTTATTTTAGTACAGTCTATTTATTAGCATATAACAAGGCAACTATTCTGCTTCATAAATATGCAGTTTTAATGGTTATAATCACAAACCTCGTTATAACTGTTTCTTATAAAATCATGATTTTTCTTTTGGGACAAGAAAACATTTTTTTAAGACCCACTTTCAGATGTGTTATTAACAGTAATTGGCATAGTTCAGCAATTTGGAACTTTGCAAAAATTAAATGTTTAGTCTTCTCCTCTTTTCTTACTGCAGACTGATACAGAGTTGCCTGCTAATCTTTCCCTGAATGCTTCCTGACTGTACTTTTCTTAGATTTTAAGGCCAAAAAGGAACCATTATGATGCTTCTGCATATCATTAACCAGTTTTTCCAGAGCCAATAGTTTTGGTCATCCTATGACAACATTTCTCACCTGATGTGTTGTGAAGCAAAGAGACCTTCAGTAAACAAGTGAGGGCTTGTATAAAGGATTTCAAATTGTGCTATCAATCTAATACTATTAATAAACCAAAGACGGTGTCTGGACGTAAGCTTCACAATATTTTCCATGAATATTTCACGCAGACTACATGTAGATTTTATAGGCTTGTGGTTAACATCACTGATAGAATTTTTTAATTTCTTTAATGGATATAAGAAGATTAGGTCTCTTAAAAATGAATAGACAAACAAAAACCCCACGAACATTCTAAACCTTAATCTGAAAAGGTTCAGAAATACTCATGCAAAAGCATGAGTTTTAGCAAGACTTTCAAAGCTTAGACAGTCCCCATGCAAGTTGTGAGCATCAAAGTTAAGCTTTTAGGACGTATGGATTTCACTTTCCTTACAGAATTTGAAAATAGAGAAGGACTAAAAGGTGATTTTAAGGATCTCTTAAGTGCAAAGTTACATTTAAATGCTCTCAATTAGCTCAATAGCATACTGCACTGAGTAGGCATGAAGATGCTCTAAACCTTTTCTGCTGGTTCCCATTTTAGGTATTTATAGATGTCTCTGCTCAGTAGTTATCTTCTGCACTACTGTAGGAGAGCCTCTTTTGCAGCACTACTTCTGAAATTCCTCCTGATTTAATTTTGCCCCTTCTCAAATATCTTCATAAAAATAGCGTTAAGAAAAAACAGTTGCCCTCTGGTTGAGAAGCTGAGTATCAAGTCTGAACCCATACCATATTTTTGCAACTACATTTTTAAAAATGAGGCTAATACGTTCATAATGCTACTGCTGATAAAGCTTTCACTATTGCAGTGGTAGAAAAGGCTGTTACGGGATAATACATATAAAATATTCTTCAGATAAATAAAAGATTAACTTCTCTATGTGAGACCCTGTAGAATACAGATAAATGAAGTAATAAGAATGAACTGAACCTGAAGCACATTTTTATTCCTCCAACTTGCCTGATATAGGGAAAATAGTAAAGATCAAAAGAAGGGGGAATCAACAGGATTAGTTTCAAGAACACTGCAGTGTGTTTCTGATAATCCTCTCAAATAAATTGCTACTTTTTCAACCCTTTTCAGCTAAACTTTGCCTCCCATTTGGTGCCATTAGCCATGCTGATCCAATGCTGCTTGCCTTACTTGCAGGAGTACTCTAGACAGCCCTTTTAAAAGATGCCCCAATGGATTATCTGAACAGCTTCCCATTGAAGGCAGTGAGTAACCACTGAGTGCTGAGGTAATATAATTTCAATAAATCAGTTCCATCTGAAATGTCAGATAATGGCCAAACGAGATAATGGAAATGGAATCCAGCCATATCCTTTTGTGAAATGCCAGTTTAATGTGAAATAAAAGCCATTCATCCTTCCCACTCCCTAAATCACATCATTTGAAACAAAGCAGAATTTGTCGATGCTGAAATTGGAGTGAAGGCGTAGATTCAGGGAAGGAGGTGGGTAACAGCAAGTTGGGTGGTGTGATACCTCACCCCTGAAGGGAATATGGATTGCCTCCATCCCAGATGTAGAGTACGGGGACTGTTCAGCAGTCTGAAAGGTATTGGTGCCCATATTTAGATATTGGTTTAATGGCTTAAACCATGACCAGTGAATAAAAGATTCACTCTCTCCCCTCCCCTTTTCACTAGTAGTGGAGGTCAAATAAGCAGGGTCAAACCCACCTCTCTGACCTCCAACAAGAGTTCCCTGAGTATCTGGTTATGGTGTAGAAAACAGCGTTGAAGATTCTTTCTCCTCTTCCTGGTGAAAACCGTTATCACTCTCCAGTGAAGAGCACAAATTGCACAGGGCAGAGGAGAGAGCTAGCAGAAGACTCCCTAACGTGGGGCTGTGGTTAGGACACATCTCAGGAAGCGGTGGGTGCTGATGTGAGCCATCTCAGGTGTCGGAAAACATTAGCTGTCCCCTCTCCGAGGCAAGCAGCCGGGTCATAAACTGCAACTGGAAGTGAGGTTGTGGCAGAAAAGTTTGGGAGCCACTTAATGATACTAAGAAGAGGACACATCCTCTCTCCCCTTCATCCAAGTATTTGCCTAGGGGCCCTGTTCTGCCAGTGTGGGACCTCCCAAAGAAATTATATAGGAGAATATCTGCATTGAGAGATGGTCCAAAGGTAGGCATGGAGCTGCTGAGATGGGACAGTTCAGGGCACTTGCAGAACTGGAAAATAGTCCTCTGGGTGCTGCATGGTCACCCTAGGTGTCTTCAGCAGTAGGGGCTTTCAAGTAGAGGGGAAGGGTGGGAGAGCAAAAGAGATTTGTGGTTCACAGCTTACAATTTAGGTATCTGAAAGCTGCCTAAGTGCTGGTTTGGCTCTCAACCCAAGCTATGCTGTGAATAGCAATCACGTCTAAAAGCTTAACACAGTACAGCAAGACCTGAGATGACAAGAAATGAGCTCTGTGGAGGCTGGAAGCCAGAGCAACGTTTCAAGGCAGGAGACAGTGTTAGAGGTGCAAAAAATGAAGGCTTTGATGGCACTCAGGTGAGAAGGCATGAAGTGTAAGCAAGAGGCTGCTGTGTTCAAGCTGAGAATTCATTTTGGCAGTAAAGATAAATAGGAAGAAATGCATTTTTCAAGCTGAGGTTGGAGAAATATGAACACTATTTGGCAAAATCTTTGCTCTGGTAAGGAAAAGGAGACAGAAATGGTTTGTAACAGTGGTAACATTATTGTTGTTACATAGTACAATCTGTCCACTGTTAACACAGATGTTTGGAAAGAACACAGAGAGCAAATCCAGGCATTGTTTCCTAAGAGCCATTAAAAACCTACTCAAGCAAAAGAAGGAAAAATTAAATTGATTAGATTAAAAAAGTAAGATGATGCCTAACATTAAAATGAATATGCATTCAGGCATCTTCCTGGGTGTATAAAACAAGGAAAGGTTCAGTCTTGCAAGCTGATCTTGCCTTGAAAACGACATGATGACTCAGATCATACGCTGGCTAATGAGACAAAGCGGTCAAGGGAGAAGTGGGGGGCTCTGTGAGTAGGATAAACTCGGGCACTAACTTTCTACTCTCAACACATTTTTAAGCACAAAAGCCCTATTTTGACAACTCACTGCATGGTTACAGACCTTTGTACCGTCTCACAGCCCATTGATTGAGCTGGGATCCACATGTCCATCAGTACAGCATTAGCTGTAGGAGCCTAAGGGGTTCATTCAGTGCCCTCAGTAGTGACTTGAAGTCCCTCTGGTACCTCATTTCATGGGGCACATGTAAAATGGGCACAGGAAAGATTAAATTCACCTGTCAATAACCATTCCTTTAAATAGAATTGTGCTAAATATGCATACATGGGTTAGCTTAGAAAAGTAAACCAGGCATATGCACCAAATGAAATTGGTCCCCCTGAAATAGCTCCTTGGGGAAGGCCTCAGCAGGATAGGGGAGATTTCTGCTGCAGGAGACACTGGTGGGTGGAAGGTTCCTACAGAGCATGCAAAATCCCACTCAGCCGCTTTTTCTTCAACAAACTGTGGTGCGGAAGCTAATGCTGTGTCAGATCCTCCAGCTTGAGTCAAACAGGTGCATGACTGGAGTCTTGAAATCAGGATAAAAAAGACTGTAGAGTGAGATGAATGAAAGCAGAATTTGACTCTACATCAGAGCTTTATGCACTTTGCTCTCTAACACTTGGGTATTCTTAGCAAACTAATTGTCGTTAGCTGAGAAAGCAGGAAGTTCGGAAAATGAGAAGCACTAATCACAATAAATTGATTTTAATGCATCTAAAAATAAAAGGCGCAGTACTTCTCTCAGATATAGCTGCAGAGAAACTGATTCATTGCACTTAATATAAAATTGAAATTCTGAATTAATTCTCGAGGGGAAACGGAGCTAAGGAGCTAAGGCAGGATCACCACAGCTCTCTACTTCAGTATGCCAGGGTAGCTGTATTCCTGTAGCACTGAAGTTCTGCAATAAGCTGTGCTGTGTTTTGCTGCCGTATTTGGATGAAGTTTCTATTACCTATGTGTTCCTCCAACTCAGAGGTTAATTCAAGCTGCCCTCAGTTTATTCCACTTTTCCTTTCTGACAAAGGAGAGGTGTTAAGTCCATTGCATCCCTGACTGTCAAGTGTCACGACATTCAATTACTTACTAATTTTGACCAAAAGACTCTTGGAAACCTTTTCAGCTCCAGCAACCAATGAAATAATGAAAAGGTCTTATTAATTTCAGAGTCATCTGATTTTTCTTTCCTGCTTAAATCTTCCATACCAGCATGTTAATTCTCACTAGTCACTCAGAACAGTCCAGAATTATCTTGCGCAAAAAATACATGAAATTCTTAAGATGTCAGGTTAATCACTCAAAAATTGATAGATTCCAGATTTAAGATTATCTGAGTAACTGTATGCAGTATGACACAGCCTTTAGGTATACGATTACTTCCTTTTTTCCCCTCCCTCAGGGGAAGAATGATATCCATTTGGGATATAAAACAGCAAATAGATTTATAGGAAAACTTAGGTTGGAATGGACATCTGGAGGTCATCTGGTCCCATCCTCTGCTCAAGGCAGGGCTACCTTCAAAGTTAAATCAGGTTGCTCGGGGTCTTGTCCAGTGGAATTTTTAAAGGTTCTGGAAATCAGTAGACCTCTTTTCTTCTCCCAGCATCTTCAGTACCGAAGGGGATCTCTGAAGCACTGAAGTCTGATTTGAGAAAAATTGGAAAACTGGAGATATTCCAAAAGAATGGAGGACTGCCACTACAGGTGAAACCACAGAATTAGTTACTTAGGATTCTATCAACAAATAACTAAAACTGAAAATACAATTCAGGACAGCTAGCATGGCTTTACAGAAGGCAAATCCAGCGAAAGGATCTTATCTTTTTTGGTGCAGCAGGTTGTTAAAGAGAAGACAACTGATTTTTACAATATAATTTTACTACTACAGCATAGTGTTTTAAGACAACTAATGTTTACAATTGTATTACCACGGCATAGTATTTTAACCTAAATGCTTGCATTATGGTGGAATTAACCGAACACACCTCACATAAACAAAAAGCATGCTCAGTGGCAGATCTCAGAGAATAAATTGTTGATGGAGAGATATCCATTAGCCAGACAGTTACTAACGGGGTATCAGTTCTTGATCTAAAGCTGTTCATATGACTGAGATGATATAAAATCATTGCTGGTGTGTTGGCAAATGACACAAAAATTGGCAAGGTAGTAAATAATAAGAATAAATTTCTGTTATATAGGAGTTAAAACTGTAGAGTCAAATATTTCAAGTTCCACAAAATGCATTTCAATTCAGTTATATGCAAGATAATATCAAGAATATCTACAGTTTGGAAGACTGTTTTAGAAAGTATTGTTTCAGAGAATGATTGGATGTCATCTCAGATAACTGATCAAGGAGAGAAGCAATCTTGCCTCACACACAATAAAGCTATTCCTAAAATATTTCTTCCTGGTTTGTTTCTATATGGAAATAATGGAGGCAGTTCAAATGAAACCTTCAAAATGATTCAGGGGCTGAGAAAAATGATGTGGAAGAAAACATACTACCTTTATCAGGAAAAAACCCTGAAATGTGACTTAATAGGCAGGGACATAGGAAGAAAATACCAGATTCTGGGGGAAGGGGCTTTTTCATCTGACAAGCAGAGGCATAGTAAATTATTTTTTGGCAGCTGAAATTAAACAAATTCATCCCCGGTGTTCCTAGCTGAGAAGGTCATTAAACACTGCAGCACTTTGGCTGGAGGAATGGTAAGCCTCTGGGGAGTTTGCAGGGGACCACAAGCCGTCTCCCTCCCCGTGGATGAGTGACAGCCAGGAAGGCTCAGCTTTGTCCTTGCCACATTCACAAGACATGAAGCCTGCATTAAGATAATGTGTCCTCCTGAGCTTCCTGAGTAGGAACAGCAACTTGGATTCAAATACCAGCATCTAGTTAATTATCAGTGTCTGAGCTCCAGCAGAAATTTCTGACAGATTGGACTGGAGGGACCTAGGAGATTAGGGGTTTTTTGCCTCTGCAGTTGAGTTCAGGGATCCATGAGCTGCTGTGGTCCTCTCAACATCTGAACGTTGTGATCAGCTCCCTGACAGTGCAGGGGCTGCAAACATCCATGGGGGCTACCTTCCTTTTTCTTGTTTATTGTTTATTTCTTATTTAATTTCTTATTTCTCAGAGGCTATGAGAATGGAGATACACTTGCTTAAGTAGTCATAGATAGAGATAGACAGATAGATAGATAGATATGCATGCAATTCAATGGGTCATAATAAATAAATGCACACATTGAATAATACAATAGTCTATTCTGGATTTAAACTGCATGAAAATAGAGGCTAAAAGATGATGTCACCTTACACATATTATTTCCCTGTCCTTACAGGAAGATGGGACATTTCCTCAATGTTACAACTTTGGAGCCAGCTGCTCCAAATACCCTGCACAAAGTATTGCACACACCAGTGCAAGTACCGCTCTGACTCTGTTAGGATTCAGTACCCTCTACCGTCACAGGGCAGTGGCTCGTTCCTCCACATCCCACTGCCAAATGGGATCAACATGTGATGTTTCAGAAACAGTTTTTAAAACAAACCCCAAACACAACAACTCACAATGCAGCCGGCCACCGAAGTCACTCTGTGCTTGCCAACAGCAAAGTGTCTCCTCTGTCCCTTCTGCCTCCAGCTTTTCCATAAGAGACAACCAGGGTGCTGCCACCTCCGGTTGCCCTCTGAAATCACGGTATTCCTCACAATCCTTCCCTCTCCCCTACTCCCCCCAAATCGCTTCCTGCATTTCAGGAGATCCTGGCACTGAGGCAGGGCTGTCTTTTGCCCACTGGCCTCCCTGTGGAAAGGCAAAACCCCGTGTCCTGGTTTCAGCTGGGATAGAGTTAATTTTCTTCCGAGTAGCTGGTATAGTGCTGTGGTTTGAATTTAGTATGAGAATAATGTTGATAACACACTGATGATTTAGTTTTTGCTAAGTAGTGCTTATACTAAGTCAGGGACTTTTCAGCTTCCCCTGCTCTGCCAGCGAGGAGGTGCACAAGAAGCTGGCATATTCCATACCATATGACGTCATGCTCAGTATATAAACTGGGGGGAGTTGGTCAGGGGAGGGATCGCTGCTCAGGGAGGGGCTGGGCATTGGTCAGCAGGGGATGAGCGATTGCATTGTGCATCACTTGTTTTGTATATTCTCTTATTGTTATTCTCTCTTCCTTTGCTATCCTATTAAACTGTCTTTATCTCAACCCACGAGGTTTTTTCCGATTCTCTCCCCCATCCCACCGGGAGGGGAGGGTGAGCGAGCGGCTGTGTGCTGCTTGGTTGCCGACTGGGGTTAAACCGCGACACCCTGGTACTGTGGCTAAGAGAGGTAAGCTCTGAAGGGAGATTTGATCATCATTCAGCCAAAACGGCCCCATCTGGTTTCCCAATAAGGGTCCGTCTTTTTCATCCTCATAGGGTGGAAAGGAAACATTTAGTTTTAACTTTTCTTTTCCTTCAGGAGTCAGATTTCAAATATTTATTACCTCAAAGCCAGGTACAAATCAAATGTTTGAACCTAAGAGTCAAAGCAAAACAGAGTTTGCAAATACATCAGAAAAAGCAATCCCAAGGTCTTCAAAACAGCTCTGAGCCTACCCGGAGGCTCTGCTCATCCCTGAGTCCTGGTACGCGCTGTAGTTCCATTCGCCCCTTGTGTCCTGTCTGTGACAGCCTCATAAAACTAACCAGGGATTTATGCTGGATTAAAACCAAGATCCCTTCTCTGCCTTACTGAACACTGAAATTGGGTAGAGGACAATACCTGTAAATCTATGGATGCTAAACAAGCGCAGAAGTTATATGAGAGGTTGTAATTCAGCAGGATTGTATTTACTGAGAGAGATTATGATTTCTTTTCTGAACTGAGTGAAATATAATTTTCATGTTCCCCAAGAGAATAAAACAAAAAGAAACCCCCTCCTTTTTCCTAGCAAATATTTTTACTTGAGCATTATCCATTACCAAGGTGAAAGAAACTGAGAAAGATGTAGAACGGAAGCTTTCAGAACACAGTTTTGGTGAACTAAAGCCAATGTTGACATTTAATTTTGTAGCATTTTTCAAATCGTTCCAATTAAGGACCAAATCCTGTACCTTTAAATGTGTGCTAATTGTGGATGTCCAAATAGAAACATTGGGCTTTTCTATTTTTAAGTCTTATTGTGTCCTCACAAAACAAATTAAAATAAATAAAATAACTGAAAACTTGAATGGAAAAACTTGAAACTGCAAAAAGGAGACTGTAAAGATTAGTGAGATGGCGAAAATTAGTCAACTCCATAAAATTTGTGACCTAAAGGTGTGATTCTAGAAAGTGTATTAACTTCCACAGACAGAAAATCCTGTGTATTTTTGCCCATATCTCTGGTAACATGTAACTTCAGGGTCCTATTTTAAACCCCAAATCATATGACAGTGATACAGAAAGATAAAAGTTACCGTGGGTGAAGTTCTGACATCAATGAAGTCCTGATCACTTTAGAAACCTTGATAAAAGCAGATCAAAATTCAATATAAAAATTCAATTTTTTTTACTCTTCTGATTGTTACATACTGTTATTTGTGGAACGCATGAAATGCCGTCAGCTATTTCCCTTTGTTTTGACAAGGCACTTCTTCAGCATCTAAGAAAAGTAAATTATAGTAAATTACAGTCTGAGTTGAGTTCTAATAACCACAGTTTCATGATTTTTCTGTTAAAATCTGCTGTCTTTCCCCTTGGCTTCACCCTGCTCCCTGTTGCTGCAAAAGGAATATCAGATCTTCTGAAAATGTGTTTAAATGGGATTTGATAATTCACCTCCAAAAGTTTGGCTGTGCTATGCTGATGATTATTTCATACTTTGACCCCTCGATCCAGAGCAATTATTCATATTCAGGGAAACATTTCAAACCAAGCAGCTGTTCGTGTTCGCTGTGTAGAAAAAGAAAGGCCTTCGCTTTCTGTTGCCCTTCCTACTGGCTAATATTTTGCTAGTGAGAGTAGTCTGAGAAAACACAGGTATATTTTTTTTAACTTCAATTTTATACAAAACGAGTTTAATGTCCTATCCACAAATCAGTTTTGATTTATTCTAAGCATCCGTAGAATGAGATGAATGTCTTCCACCTCAGTACCACAAGTTTAAATAAGCCATAAATCACTTTTTGTTGGGGTTTGGATACACAATAGGTCAAACTGTCTTAATGTTTGTGTCAGTCTGTCATAAAAGCACTTACAAAAATCTGGAACCTTTATACCCACTCCCCCATCCAAAAATCTATATTTACTGAATAACCTTTTGTTCTTCTATTTGTTGCTCGCCCTTGTGAGACAAAACATACGCAACATCTATTTTTAGCTTTGCTTTTGACAGAGCATAGTTTAAATTTGAAATGTTTAAATCAAGCCATGATGTCCACAGAAAGTTTTAAATGCAACAGTGAATCTAAGGGATTTTTGGAACTGAACGGTGAAAGAATAATTTGAACTTTTATAGTATTTGGCAGTGTAAAGTCATTTTGATGGTTTTGTCCATTGAAATACAAATACACTCTTTCCAGAGTTTTGTTGCCTTACAATTTTTAGGAGATTTACTGGGTTAGGTAGCTGTGCAATAAAAATAAATGCCTGAGGTTAGTACTATTTATTTTGTTGTAAAACTGCTTTAACTGTATACAACTTTACCTCCCGAATAGTCCTGATTAACTGTTAGATTTTGTGAGCTTATTTTTTTACAAAGAATATTTTCTTTCACACATCGTTACTGTAATTAATATAAACATTTACTGCTTTGCTCCAGGGCTACAGCATGTACCCTTAAACAACAAAAACTTTTTAACCTCAACTGCATTTCTGTTAGATGAATTGTGAACTTGGCCCTCAAGGCAGGTTTTTAGGGTCAGGTGGTCGCCAGACAGCACAATAACTTCTGGCAATGTCTCTCTTTTGATAAAAAGAAGTCATAATTGTTATGGTAAAAAAAAATCTAAATTTTATTTTATAAACAGTGTATCACAGACCAGCTCCCAACACACTTTAGGAATTCAGGTTAGGAAATCTCTGCCAGCCTAGCACACGGGGAGACAGAAAGAAGAAACTAGGCTGTTGATAGAATCATAGAATCATAGAATAGTTTGGGTTGGAAGGGACCTTTAAGGGTCATCTAGTCCAACCCCCCTGTCATGAGCAGGGACATCTTCAACTAGATCAGGCTGCCCAGAGCCCCATCCAGCCTGGCCTTAAATGTTTCCAGGGATGGGGCATCTACCAGCTCTCCGGGCAACCTGTGCCAGTGCTTCACCATCCTCATTGTGAAAAACTTCTTCCTTATGTCTAGTCTAAATCTGCCCTCTTTTAGTTTAAAAACATGAGCCCTTGTCCTGTCATAGGTAATAAACTTCCTCTTATTTTTTTCTAGAAGAAAGCTGTGGTTAAGTATCCCATAACTATGGATGTCCCAAGCAAGTAGAAAATAAGTCTTGAGGTATCTATACCTCAGGAGACGGTGATTTTTTTTGGTCTTTCTTGTTTTGATGGGGATCAGTAACAAACAATGTGGCTAAGAGTACTTACCTGTCCCTCTTGCCGCTGAAACATGAATAGTGGGTCAGACTTTATTAATAAAGCTTCTCAATCACTGCGTAAAGAGAAGGACAAAATAAAGTAATGAAAAGATTTGCTAATTGAATAAAGCTCCACTGGAAGATTTTAGAAACAGAGATTTTGTCTGGCAAGTGCTGCACAGCCTGCACAGAGCTGATGGCTCCCAGGCAGAGGAACCAGTCTTCACTTGTCTCCTGCCCGCTGTGGTGTTACTCTGTACCTAAGACCATGGTCTAATATATGCCTGATACAAGTGCGCACATCTCTCATGCGAGTGGACCATCTGCTGCGCAGCACATGCCTTGATGGACAGGTTATGTGCAGTTCAACTCAATAATACCCTCATGTTTCACAGAATCACAGAACTGTTGAGGTTGGAAGGCACCTCTGGAGGTCATCTGGTTCAACCCTCCTGCCACCTAGAGCTGGTTGCTCAGGACCATGTCCAGATGGCTTTTGAATATCTCCAAGGATGGAGACTCCACAGCTTCTCTGGGCAACCTGTGCTGGTGCTCAGTCACCCTCACAGTAACAAAAAGTGTCTCCTGGTGTTCATTACCTTACCACCTGTGTTTCACTTTGTTCCCATTGTCTCTTGCCCTGTCACTAGGTACCACTGAAAAGAGCCTGGCTTCATCCTCTTTTCACCCTCCTATATATTTATATACATTGATGAGCTCAACCCTGAGCCTGCTCTTCTCCTGGCTGAACAGTCCCAGCCCTCTCAGCCTTTCCTCGCAGGAGAGATGCTCCAGCCCCTTAATCATCCTTGTGGCCCTTCGTTGGACTCTCCAGTATGCCCATGTCTCTCTTGTACTGGGGAGCCCAGAACTGGACGCAGTTCTACTGGACCAGTGCTGAGTAGAGGGGAAGGATCACCTCCCTCAACCTGCTGCCAATACTTTATCTAATGCAGCTCAGGATACCATTAGCTGCTTTTGCAGCAAGGGCATGTTGCTGGCTCACGTCCAACTTGGTGTCCGCCAGGATCCCTCAGGTCCTTTTCTGCCAAGCTGCTTTCCAGCTGGGTGGCCCCCGGCACATACTGATGCCTGGGTTTGTTCTTCCCCAGGTGCAGGACTTTGCACTTCTCCTGGTTGAACTTCATGAGATTCCTGTAAGCCCATTTCTCCAGCCTGTCAAGATCCCCCTGGACAGCAGCATGACCCTCTGACACATCAGCCACTCCTCCCAGTTTTGTGTCATCTGCAAACTTGCTGAGGGTACGCTCTGCCCCATCATCCAGACCATTAATGAAGATGTTAAATAGGACTGGATCCAGTATTGATCCCTGGGGTACACCACTCATCACTGGCCTCCAGACAGACTATACTAGTTTCAGCGGTGTCATCCTTCCCTGTTAGCCAGGCGCGTGCCGTATCGCATCGCACCAAACCACGTCACATTGCTGCAGCGCCCCTCCTGCAGGTCCAAAACCGGGATGGCCCCTGTGAATTCAGCAAGGCCCCGCTTCCCCCTTGGTTTTAAACTGAGACAGAATTATTTTGTCCAGAAGCAGTGTTCTCCAGCCACACTTTCTGTAACACCTCCTGTGAATTGATGGCATTGGGAGCACATGTGGCATGCAGGGAATCGGACTCAGCCTGACCAGAGCATGGTAGGAGCAGAGGGAGACGGGTGAGGCAGAGAAGAGCCCTGACACTAAACATCTTCAGGCACCTCAGTGCTTTGCAGAGGGGTCAGAGAGCAGCTAGTCTGCCTTTCTGGGAGGGGAGCAGAGGGAAGCCTAAAAATAATTCAGAAAAGAGCTTGAAACAAAGGAAAAGCTGTTGTTCATTCCATGTGAAAGGGAAAAAAACTTCAGATTTTTTTTTAATCAAAATGTCACTTCTTTATCAATTGTCTTTTTGAGGTAGTACCCCTCTCCTCCCTCATGCGGGGGCTTCTCATACCATCACGCTTTGAGATCTTACCGTCTGTCAATATTAACATCACAATCCAGTCTCACAGACGATTTTCCAGCAAACTGAAATAAGTAGAATTTGATATTAATACATTTCTAATTTAAGAACAGCCAAATAACTATTTATTGTGAATACTCTTTTTATATTTAATAAAGAAGTGGTAGAATACACTTTTTTTTTACTCTCTCTGTCAAAATACAATACTTTATAAGACATTTTTCTACATTAAAACTGGTACCACAGTCTGTTTTAAAGTTGTACTTCTGTTTCTCTCTGAAGTGATGACAGGCCATCATGCATGCATATAACTTAGCCAGGACACAGTCTATCTGCAACATGAAGACTTCTCTAACATACAGCCCTAGAATTTTAAAAAAAAAAAAAAAAAGTTACACAGATATAACACAGGTATACAAAAGAACTACAGATTAGGCTTTGCTGAATAAATGAAATTAATTTTTTTGCTTGTATCTGTCACTAATTCATATGTAGGATAAAATTAAAAGTAGTTAAATCACTTAGTCTATTATGTCATTTCATTATGTCGCATTATAAAATGTCCTGTGCTAGTTTTTGAGTAACGACTAATGTTGCATAATACCTTAATTACTTTTCAGAGAACATGGTATATTTCAATTCAATAAAAACAATCATTTTGGTCCCATGCAAGGTCACGAAAGATCTAAAAAATTGATTTCAGGATAACTCTGATTTTATTGAATCTGGCCCTCAGTTATATATCTAACATTGTTAAGGCAATAGCAGGGTCATGGTGCTGCCTACATGTAAGGTCCATGGATAAAACGAGCTCTTACAGCTAATATTTATCTGCTTCTGGTGGCACTCCAAATGTGCTAAATACTTTCAAAAAAAAAAGGCGTATCTTCTGTCGCCGGACAGCTTCTTGCCGAAGTTCACTGAGACAGGGCAGGGCTATGGGGAGGAGGGTGAAGAAGAGGCAGGCTAGCTGAGCGACGGAGTTGAGCAAACCTTGTGTCGGGCTGATCCAGCTGGCTTCCAGGAAGGAAAAGTGTGCTCACATGGGTAAGGTAAAAAACACCACAGTAAGAAGATGTCCCAGAAGGGCACAGAGATGCTTATGTGAGAGCCAAGGCCACGCGATAACTTGTGGATGATTTGTCAGCAGGCAGAAAATCCAGGAAACCTGTTGAAATCTCTAGTAGGATCTCCATCCTTGGAAATACTCAAAACTTGACTAGATTGACCCTGAGTGACGTGATCTAATGTTGAAGCTGGATCTGAGTTTGGGTCCTGCAAGAGTTTGATGAGATGAAGTAATCCCTTTGCATCTTAAATTATGGTCCGATACCGTAAAAAGGGTAAGACATGTTTAACACTTGGGTTAGTAGCATTGCCTCATCAACAGAATTTTTACAGATCAGGAGAAACATGGGTGTTTATTCAGAGTTTATCAACATTTTGAGAGGGCAGATGAAAACTGCCTCACCTATGATGGCCTGAAATTCCCATTTCAGTTATTTCCTCAGAAGGGAAGAGATTTAGAAACCTGCGTACCTTGAAACCTACCTCAGGAAAAGTCAGAAGGGCAAAACTCCTCTCAACTTAATCCTTGCATTTTCTGGCTTTGATTTTTTAAGCTAGACCCTTAAAAATCAAAGTTTGAGGATGACATTCTCAAAAGGAAATGTAAGGTAATGGTCTTACTACTCTTTTAACATGGATGTGCCCCCCCACACACTTCTCACCTGATTGTACAGAAAGTCCGGGATGAAAAGATGAAAAGCATCCCAACGTAGGTACTTACAGTTACATGGGAGAAAGCTGGGACTCTTTTAGTCACTTAGCACTTTGAGTTCAGGGAATGAAATGCCACTTGGGCACTTACGCACGCGCAAGAGGACAGGAGCTTTGTGTGAGAGAGTGGAGCTCGCGGAGACCATGACAGGAGGTCCTGCTCTGAAGACAAACTATTTGTCTTTTGGAGGATCGTCACAAAATCGGGTAAAACCCATGAAGCTGTGGGGTAAACCAACATGGTGAAGCTCAGGCTGATGAATGCATCTGGGGAGGGGCAGCCTCCATAACTGTGCTTCTGAGCTCCTACCCAGCTGTTTAGATACTCGCTTCCTGGTTTTTATCCATATCCCTGTGACCTTTTGCTCCTTGGCATGGATGCGTGGAGAGGCAACGCATGCTTTCTTCTCTGGATGAAGCATAAGCATACATCATGCCATTGGGAGAGATTCTTTGAAATGGCTTTTACTTATTCAGCCAGATCTCAAAACGAGATCACTAGGTACTCATTCAATGCTCTGGACACCTCCATCACACGTTGAAAACCGCGGTGCCTACTGCAGCAGAGGTGAGTGCACTCAGCTCACGCTCTGGAGCAGCGGCGTTAACACAGGGACACAAACATGCCAGGAGCATTACAGCTTGTGCGGTTTGTTAGTGAGAGAAGGGGCGATGCGTGAGAGGAGGGGAGAGCAGCTCAAAAGATGAGGCCTCACCCCAGAGGCAGCTTTCTTCTGCTTTGTACTGATGAAGCTCCAGATTGAACAGCTCTGCTGACCTCAGCTGAGACAACCCAGCAGCTGAGTCAAGGACTGTTTAGGACTTCATGGCTTTAAGCTAATGCCCTGAATTCCACCAAAAAGGTTATCGGAGGGTCCAGCCAGTCACAGCACGCCGGTCCCTATGTGCTGCCAGAGTGCAGCTCCATACTGTAAGCAGCCCACAGCCTTTTGCTACAGCACAAGCTTGCAGACGGTTACAAGGTGCAGGCACCATCCTGAGCACCTCGCAGCAACCTAAGCTTCGATGTGATAAAAGACAGATAACTGTGAAGGACCACAGCGGCAGGGAGAGGGGAATGATCTCACCAGGGGCTGATGGAAAAAACTTGCATATGCTGGATCCCGACCTGACTCCGCCGAGGGATGGCCCAGGTCTGAGTGTCGAGGGGTGAAGCTGTTGCACTCAGGACCTGGCTGCCAATTCCAGTTCCTCCTGCTGCCTCTGCCCAGCCTGCCCCTACCACCACAGCTACATGCAGACAGCAGCCTCGGGGCAGGCTTACCAGTCACGCACGCCGGCTTTAACTGGGCAGACTGTCACACCAGCAATGGTGTGGAGCGTGACTCTAGAGCCGAGGAACTGAGGCAGGTCACCGATAATACTGATTAAAAAGGGGGAAATCAATGGCTGAAGCTGGCCTGTTTCCAGGCAAGCCCTAGAGTTACTTGGAAGCACAGATACACATAATAAAATAATAAAAATTTTAAAAAAAGGAGAGAGGAATTATAGGAAAAATACATAAATTTCTTTTATTTCCAGTCCAATCAACAAATTATATCCATTTTGCACAACTTCTTGGACTTCATGCTAAGTGATAGCAAATCTGCATGCTACTGATCCTGTAAGATACAGACTGTCTGAGTTCATCTTTGAATGAGTGCCCAACCCCATGCATGACTTTGAGGTATAGCGGAAAAAAAAGATGAGTCGATTTTTTCAAATCAGTTTCCTCACTAGGAAAATATTTCTCTAGATCACACAGACAGTGAGTAGTTATTTACTCAGTAAATACTATGACAGTGAGATTTACAACCATGTCATTAATAACATTGATCGACAAAGAAATTCCTCAAAACACTTTCTTCTCCAGACAAACATGATATTTGCGTAAAAGAGTGCAGTTACAAATTTACAGCCAAACACGTGCGTTTGGAGCAAGGGTGGATAGGGAAAGGGGGAGGAGCTCATGAAAAACACCACCTCAACGTTTTTTTCCCCCTATGATCAGTCTTTGGGGCTGACATATTTATTTGGGATAGTTGCTTACATGTTTCATTGGTTGCTGAGGGCTCTTTTGATCTCTTAGAGGATGAACTGGAAAGGGACTCCTCTTTTGGAAAACTTAGGTGATTCTTTACGCTCGAATCTGCTGATGATAAATTCATTATTTGGTCGGTACTGAATGAACTAGACAATAGTTCTCATTGGGTTTGGTTAAGGACCATCTTAATAATTTTCCCTGTTGTCTGAATGCATCTGCTCCACATCTGCCCTGCAGGAGTTGTGAGGGGAAAAGGGAGACCTTGGTGGAGACAAATGCGGTTGCTTCAATGCTCCTTTTTATTGAAACTATTTTGTATTTCATGACTCTCCTGTTTGTGCCTCGTAATGGCTGTAGGATTTTATATTTATTGGTACCAATTACACTTGGTCTTCTTTTTAATAAAACAATTTTCCATTGTAAAATGACTTTGTGTCCAAGGAGAACGTTTTGTGGGTCCCAGCTAACTTGGAGAGATTTTTCTCAGGAAAAGAAGACTTAACAAATCCTTTTCTTCTTTCTTTTCAAATATTGGATTTTTATTTTTTTTACTTCATAATTTAGATTTATTTTTTAATTTTCTATCATATTGTCTCTTACACTATACTTCATGTTACATAATTCTGACATTACCAAAATACTGACTGGTGAAATATTGACAAATGGTTGAATTTTTATTCCAGAACACATCTACTTAAATTCTGAAAAAACATGAATGCAAGTCACATTTTCTAGCCATCTTTAATACTAGACTTTTTTGCTATTGTCTGCAGCTGCTGATTCTAGTAGGTACTTTTACTCTGCAGGTTTATGCTGAATCTTCGAGTATTACCTTACTAGCCCAGTTGCAGCAGATGAATATAGAAAAAAAACATTTCCTCTAAAGGCAGCACCTGGATTTTCTATATAGTCAGTGCAGAGAAGGAGCTACTTAGGCCTCCATGGGGAGATTTTGTGTGCCTTTCTTTGGTGCCTAGCCTGAAGGAATGCAAGATTTGTGGAGAGGGATGACATCTTCTTTTATGGGACTCACTCCAGAGGCTTTCAGAAGCTCCAGCCTCTTTCTCGATTGCCTAGATAGGGAATTTAGGTTTTATCTTTAAGAGGAGAATTGCCTCATTAGGCATGTTTAAGTGCAAACTGAATTAAACAGTGAAGTCCCAGCCGGTGGCTGCAGTAAAAGCCTTGAAAACCTCTTCAGAACATGCGCAGGAACTAAAAAGAAAGGCACAAACGGCTTTAAAAATAAATTCCAGGGTCATGCCAACTTCATGATTTCGAGCGTCCGGCTCCTGCTGTTCAAACCTGTGGATTTGACAGTGATATAAAAATTACTCAGCCAGGCGTCTACATCTTGCTGCCCATCTGGCATTCCTTCAGCTTCGTGTTTAGTGAAGCCTGTCCCCCATCACTGAAAATGCACCGAAGAAGCTCTCGAGAAAGAGGGGCTTTTTAGCATACTGCAGATCTCGTGCCACAGTCCAAACAGGCAAAGATGTCTACTGCAGCTCTGGCAGGCAGACGGGGTGCCCTGATGGACATCTCAGGCAGGGCACCCACAGTGCGCCGGGGCCTTGCAGCTCATCCCCTGCTCCGGTTTTGCGGTGCTGGTGGTTGGGAGATGAGCTGCTCCGGGGCTGCAGCACCACACCTCCCCGGCAGCGGTGGGGGGCCAAGGGTGGGGGTCCTCTCCCGAGCCACGGAGAGAGATGGAGTGAAGCCAGCTGCGTGCATCTGGCTGACAGGGAAAGCAGGAGGCTCCAGCAGGGAGCACAGGCAGCGAGGAAGGGGCTACAGGAGAGGAAAGTCACTGTAATGCAGTGATGGAGACAACCTTGGCTGGGACAAGGGGTTCATGCCCCCTCCCACAGCTGTGTGATACAGCCAGAGTGGCACCCACGGCTGTGTAGTGCATTCACCTTGAGGAACAATTATCCAAACTGCATCCATGTTTGAGGCCCTACAGGTGTCCAGCGTGATGCAAGCGTACAGAAATAGGCGACACCAGCCCCAAAGAGCCATGGAGTAAGTAGTTAGGCTACACCGGGGTAGGGTGGAAAAGAGAGGCGGAAGGTGAGTAAGAAACCTCCAGAGTAATGTACCTGGAGGCAGGGTAGAGACAGGGGGTGGGACCTACATCTTCTAATTGTGTTTAGTGATAATGTTCTCCGGAAAATACAAACAAAGAATTAAGCTGAGCTGCACTGCCTCTGTCTCCTCTTGTCTTCTCTCCGTTTCAGCTATATTTGCTGTACACTTATAAAGGCACTGAGAATATTAACTGCACTACAGAGGAGATACCGAGTTAATGACTGTGTCGATACTGATATATGTAAGAAACCAGATGTAAATCACCAACATAACAGCACAGATGCACAAGAACTCCTGCGGTATTATTCTGCACAGAGACGTCCACTCCTATTTCGCTTAGAGTTTGTATACATGAATAGCTGCGGATTTATCAGACGTGGGTGATGACGGATGCGCTGGGGAAAGGCTGGTGCTCCCAGGCAGGCACACCCGGGGCATCCCGCGTTCCCGGGCAGAGCTGCGCCTTCCCGGGCAGCCACGCCGGAGCCAGTGGCAATGTTCTGGGGAAACCACTAGATGTAGATACAGCGTTAGACTGTCACTGGTCCAGGAAAATGTGGTATCTGTCTTCAAGGGAAAATCACCTTTCAGTGCCGTTAGAGGGGGCAGGTGCTTCTGAACAGAAATTAAAAACCTTTTAAGGATTATACTGATCTTAGGATTCATAACAATGACAACAAGAAGTGCATTGAATAAGGATCTTCTAATAATGTCTTATTTATTCGATCTTTTTTTTTTAAAAAAAAGACTCCTTTGCTCTGTTGCGTTATGACTAAGTGCCCCCAAATACCACATTATCCTCCTAAGACTACCCCCGTGCACCCCCCAAAGCCCCCATCCCTCCTTGCAGCATGGTCACTGAGATTTGTTTGTCAGCTCCCCAGGGCAGCGCTCAGGGCTGTTCGTGCTGCAGGAAGCGTAAATGTGCTCTTGGGTGAGAGCGAAATATTGAGAACTAAATGGTGGGTAAATAATGGTTCTGTCCTAAGGTAATGAGGCTCTTTTTCTGAATGTAGATGAGGGATTCATCAAAAGGAGAAGGCTAATGTAAACTCCTAAATGTTTAAATCATCTAAATGGTGCATGAGAAACGCTGCCTGGTTGTACCCTGCCTCGGGCAATAGGTCAGAGCACCAGCTAATACAAATCCATCAGAGCTACAGCAACGTACAGCAGCGCTGGGCCGAGCCAGCAGGTCTGTTTGCCTGGGGCTGGCATGGCCAAGGAAAATGCCCCATAGAAAGAGCACCCTGCTTGCAGCAGCCCGGGTAAAAGGAATGAAAGGCTATTGCCAAGGGCTTGTTAAAGCCCGGTCCACTTTCTCTCTGCTGGGAAGGCACTCGCTATTCATATTCTCCATTTATTTTCCAATGTGATACAAAGTTAGGGTAGCAGGTTTACCCCGCAGCACTTTCCTAGTGTCTGAAGAGTAGCAGAAAAGAACATCTAGAGGGGAATAAAAAAATAAAATCATTGGCCAACTGGTAATTTTCTTAAGGATAAGAGAGTGAGCAAAAAGGAGAAGCTGCCTGCAGGCTGCACGGTGCTTGCAAGAAATGGAGCATTCAGGGAGGTTCAGAACGAAGAAAACTGGTAATTTTCAAAGACAAACATCGGATCCAATGGATAACCATGAAGCATTAAACCAAAATGTAATTAAAATAGAACCCAATAAGTAACTATTGAAAGACATTTCGCAGTTTCCTTACCCCTGCCAACACCTGGTATCACAGGCAGTCCCATCCTGTTCCTGAACACAGGCATCACAGTATCCATACCACCAGCTCAAACAGGGCCAGGAGGCAGGTTTGAGCACTGGCCCACTAATTATCCAGGCTGTTTAACAGTTAACACGCTTCCAGGCAGGGTTTTGGTGTATGTCAGATAAAACTCTCCCAAATCCTGCTTGGGCAAGGTTTGGGAGAGGCCACGTGCGAGGGCCCGTTCCCAGCAGACAGCATGGGTGTGATTGCATCGGGCTGGCTCCCTCTGCTCCGTCCTCCAACCTGTGCCCAAGGCTTTGCACCCACAAATACTTCCACACGCCGGCACACCACATCACAGGTTTTGCAAAACTAACAGCCACCCTCCTACCACAGGAAAAAAAATGTAGTTGACAAAACCCTCACATTTTTCAGGCATTTTTAGCTGGGAAAAAAATCCTCCCACAGTATAATGATGGCACAGGGGCACAAGATGAGGTGCTGAGGAGATGCAGCTCAAGCGCTGTGCAAAGTGCCCGAGCTGCCTCTCAACCTCCAGGCCCAGCGCTGGTTTCCAAACCTGCTTTAATTTGCAGTATGTGCAGAGCCTTAAATCCCAATGAAGAAATACGCCATTGCTCTGTAAATGCCTTGATGGAAATAAAACAATGCACGTGAATAAACTGAGCTCTGTGTGACAGACTACAAAGCAGAGAAAAAGAGTCAGGATTTGGGTACGGTAGGAAAGGTCTCTCTGCCTTGGGTTGGGGTGGACCTTCCTCGCCAACACTGAGCTGTGCTCAAGCAGCTGCCTGGTAGCAACTCGTTCACAGCATGGAAACTGTCCCTCATACCTAGGGCAAGGTTCTGCATTGCGTAGGTTGAAAGGCACCGTACTGCTGAGATGAACAAGTTGCAAAAGCCAGCTGGCTTTTTCTCAATAAATGATTTTGGCAAGAATGACTTTTTCATCGAACAAAACTCTTTGCAACACAGTAATAAGATTTTTCTAATTTTGTGGAAGTGTTAAGCCTCTCAATTGTTTTTCATCCAATATTTTGACATCTTTATCAAAATAGCTACTAAAATGTTTACGTGCTAAAATCTCAGTCTCTGATAAATCAATGGAAAATACATTAAGAAACACTGTGACAACTTCTTCATAAGAAACCACAAAGAATAATAACCACAATTAATGACAATTTAAGAGAAATCAGAGAACATAATTTGTTTTGAAACATTCGGAATTTTAACACCTAGCTCCTAACAACAATGTCGGTTTTTGACCAGCTTTTCTCAGACCTGCTCTCAGGTGTTACCCACATGCTCGATGTTTGCTGTTGCCTTCAAAGATTACAATCTCATTCAAGCAGAGACTCATCTTCTTGCCTGTTTGCAAAGCACTTGCACAACTTTGAATGTCACTGAAGTTAGAAGCAACAGACCCATCAACACAAAGATCATGCATGAGAGAAAGAAAAAAAATCAGTCTTCAGACTGCTTGTGAGTGAAAATATATGTTTCCAAAGAGGAAAGAGAAAGATGGATAATATAATCCAAGATCCACATAATGATACAACTGAGCGTCTCAGCAAGCTCCAGGCCAGCTGTGCGGAGAAGTACACAAGCACATTATGCCTATGTCTATACTTGTGTGGCAGCAGTATGTGTGCACAGCCCTGGGCTAGCTTTCCTCTGCTTAGCGTGGCACACAACAGCGAGGAGGTGGCCAGGCTGGCTACGCAGGCTCGCCGTGGGGTCCTCAAATGACTAACATTACCTAGAGCCCCTGCCGCTGTGTTTTCCTTGCTCTCACTGCCTGGGCTAAGCCGTTTACAGTCACAACACTGCATGTGGTTTGCTCACTGCAAAAAAAAGACAGACATTCCCTGTTAGAATGTACTTACTGCAAGAGGTTTTGACCTGTATGTGAACCGTACGGGGTAGCTAAGGAAAGGACCTTTGCGTACACAAAAACTACCTCTGGGACATTTGTGAAGCTGTCGGCGCTTTTCCTGAAGTGTTTCAGGGGTCCAAAAGCGAGAAAGGTTAAAACCACTGGTAACAGGGTACATTTATCTGGCTCACTGCTGTGTCATGTAAAGGTAGCAAAGAACCAGCCAAGAAGCCCTAAAGCCATATTAATGTCGTACTTCCCTTGGACTAATACACCCTCCATGTCACAGGGGCTAGAAGGGGTATCTGCTGTAATCTGCCGGGTAGACATATGCTACTATTTTAATGAGGAAAGGTTGGAGGAAGAAAGGGATGTGATTTACTCGAGACCATAAGGACCTGTGGCGGAGGCAGTCTCCCAAATGGCACCCCAATGACCCATGCACTCACGCCCCATCCTCCCTGCATGTGTGTGTAACACTGCAGAGGGAGGAGGAGAGGGGTCAGCAAAGCACCTGGCCAAGGCGAAGAATAGATTCATACCTGCTCTGCAAATTAAACAACAGGTATTGGAAAGCAATGCTTACCATTTGGTGACAATCTCCTCAGTGCTCTGAACCCCTTCACAGATATCATCCCCAGCCTGACTTTTTAAATCTGGTGGTCAACAGGTAGGACAACTCATTTGTTACTTCATTTTGCTAATGAGATCCAGCACATACAGATCCCTCAGTATGTGCTGGGGAAAAGGTCCTACACATCCTAATCATTTGACAGATATGCCAATGGCTTAGCCACTACTCACAGCAGAAAGCATCCAGATGTCATTAAAGCCTGTCCTTACCGTCCAGGGACAACTGTTTAATGGAGCAGGTCACAGAGACAGAGGGAGCTTTTAGACATTGCCAGGTGAACAACAAGGGGTCTGATACGGACACAGCACCAGCAGCAGGAGACAGATTTCAACCTGTGGCATAAGATGTGCAGAATGGGAGATAGTTACTGGTTTTACTGAGGCAGAGGACAGATACAAGGGATAAAACTAACAGCTTCAGCAGAAGATATGGAGCAAAAGACCAGAGGTCCCTTGGTTGGGGCCACTTGGGCAGGGGTGTTTGCAGCCGGTGGGTGCAGCGTTCCCCAACCTCTGACTCAGAGCAAGGACTCAGGGTTAAAACAAGTTTACTGAGGTGAGGGTATGGATTAAACCTCCTTCCGCACTTACACAGCAGGACTGACTGCATTTTAAGTGCAGAGTTTTTTATTAGCTAAGCGGGTGCCAGAGCCACTGCCCCCATTACCACTTGTCCATAGCGCCCAGGTGTCACAGCACCTGTCCTGGGGCTGCCTCTCCTGCCCCACTGGTGGGACCAGGCTCGCCCATGCCCCATGGCATTCCCCAACGCACAGTGTGGTCCCCATTGCAGCCCCGTGGCTGCAGGAGAGTTGCGGCCCTAGGAGCAAGGGCGAAGAGGTGCTGCCGTTTGCTGCAAACACGAGATGTGGGGTGGGCCGCAGTGAAACCACCAAGCTGCTGGCAGCCACCTGCATGCTGCAAAGCGCCTCCTCACCCTGTGCCCCGGGACACCTGCCCACACCTTTTTGTTGCCTCACATTTCAGAGAAACAATTGCCAGCTTGCTTTCTCCTCCACCACGCCACAACCTTCTCACCCCAGGAGCTTCATTTCTACATGCCATGCCTGTTGAACGTGCATTCATACTCCTGAGTTCAGTAAGCTGACAGGGACAACCTGTCTTTGGGCTGAGATTTTTTTGGTTTTGGAAATTTCACAGTGCTCTTCTGAGTGTGGCTGCCTTTCAAAAGCATGAACTCTTGAGTGCAAAGAACTGGATTATATCTGCTGCAACCTGCCATTGCTAAGTACAGTTGACCTCTTCCACTCACTCCAATTCCAAAACACACGTCCTGTTACTCAGTATTAAAATTTTTTTTGGCACACAGTGTATAACAGATACAGCATATAGATTTAAAAAAGTACATGCATTCAGCTTTTCCTGGAGAGGCTTTACATGTGATGAGGCTGCCACATGTCAGTTATTTAAAACAAACCCAACGAACGAGTGCCAAGGTGGAAGAAAAATGACTTGGTGCAGGACCTCACCAATTCATGACTGAAACCCGTAGTTCTTGCAGAAGTTTTAGCCCCGGTATGGAGGAGATGCCATTTCAGCGTCCTTCCAGTGCGTCCATGTGCAGACAGCCGGAGCCCCGCAGCCCTCCCGTGAGCGGTGGGACCTTCCCTCCCCACCTCCACTGCTCCCTTCAGTTCTTCTTCTTCCCTGACACGTACCCTCCTCGCTCTTCTTCACACTACCATTATTTTTCGCCCTTCCATGCCTGACCTCTGCCTCCGTGCTGTGCTCTCCTGCATGGCGCCTGCTTCCCCGATCCCTACTGCATTCAGCAGAGGGAAGAACAATGGGTGGGAAAACCCTGCAAGAGGAGGGCAGCGACTGTGGACCTACTGCTATGGGAACTGGCAGAAGCCATCAGGTCTTGCAAACCGCCGCTGCCAGTTTAATGGGAACCTTGGATCAAGTACAGACAGGACCTCCTAGGATCCTGTTCACAGGTGAGACTCCTCGTGCATGTCGAAGATGCTGTTTCGGCAAGTCGCACAGTATCCTGAGCGATGCTAACAGACGTCGATTGCGGGGAGTGGGGACCGGGGTCCTGGAGGCTGACACTGCTCGCCGTTAGTCACTGAGGCGGTGGGAACCACCAAGAATTGCCATCGCTATAAAAAACATCACCGGAACAAACAACCCCCCCAAAATTGTTGCTCACGTTGCTTAGGAGAGTTTAGAACACACTAGTGGATAGAAAGAGAAAATAAACAAGATTTTAAATCGGAGTCGTCATTCTTCTGCCAAAAACCCTGCCTGACATGTACAGTTTAATGTATATGTATTTTCCTTCGGATGAATGTTGCCATATGCTCCTTAAAATGCTCCTGCATAAAATGAAAGCATAATATGCAATACAGCATGTTGCAGATGTATTGAAGGTATTTACTACATTCTCCTTATGTAGACAGTGTTTGTTTAACCATCTTTATTCACAATAATTAACTGCTGCTATTGTTATTCTTTTTAGCACCAATTAAAAGTTGTTCTGTACTTCTTTACCAATATATTTTTAAGCAACTCAGTGCTTAATACAGGTTTGTAACCTGCAGGCTCAAGTCTTGTGGAGGCTTGTGCACATGAATAATTTATAAACTGAGGAACAGTGGCTATTAACATAAGTAAAACTACTCAAAAGAGAAAAGTAGCTCATGCTTGAATCCTTTGTGGGAATTGACCTTAATTTGCTCTTCAGATCTAGACTGCTCTATTAGGAAGCTTTCTTGTCTGTTTTTTATTTATTTTACATAGGTAGGAAACAGATAAAAGAGGTCTCCAAACTCTATAAATCTTCCAAGTTAGACTGAACTTCCATGAAGGTTGTAACGCTGTGAACAGCATCATAAACCAAAGGGTTCCTCTACCTCCCTCATTGCCTCGACGTTCAATAGTTTCTGTATGACTGCGAGGAGGCAGACGAGATGACTCAAATGTCATTAATGTTTACAAGACGGTTCTCTGAAGCCTTAAAAGCAGGCACCAATGTCGGTGAGGCTCAGCTGTCATCCTCTGCCTTTGCATTTGTAGTGTAAAAAGCAAATCCCTGATAAGTAATTATTGCATTCCTTGATTTTCCATAAGCAGAGAGAAAGCAGAGAAAATTATAAAGCGCAAGGAAACTGAACTCAGCTGTGGCGTTCACGAAGTGCCATACATCCATCTTGCTGTTAAAAACTGCAGGGAAAAATCTGATAAGAGCAAAGCTCTCCCTGCTTACAAAGTAAACAGTGAAATATAAACTGGATTACTTGTCGTATCAGGAATATATCACTGTTTTTTCAGGGTTTTCAGCCTGATTATGAGTTCTGGCCATTTTGATCCAGAAAACCTGCACCACTTTCACAGCATTCAAGTTGTAGTAGCAGTAATGGTGAGGTGATGTAGCCTTTTACTTGCTATGTAGTAGAGAAATGTAGAAAAAGGATGGCTCTAGCCCTCAGAAGTTAAAAATTTTTCAGTTGTAGTTGTGACTTGCACATTTTTAAGAAAAATCAGAACCAAACCAATTTTCAAAACTTTCTTTTTTTGAGTCATCTACCATTCTCTTACCACGTGAGGCAGCTGTAGCACCGGAGAGCAAGGCTCACTGCAGTTACTGCCTGCAGCACGAGCACTCACTCCCTTCTCTTGGAGCTGGCAGTTCATTAGCAGCCAGTTTATCAGCTCTGCCTTACCACATGCCTGTGAGACCTCTGAATTTTTCATGACCTCCTCCCCTTAAGACAGCAAACCCGTAACTTTTTCTACACAAGCAATAGGACATGGGATTCAAGGGATGAAAAGTATATTTTGGACTTTGATCAATGTCTTCAATGCAGTTTAAGAAATTTCATGGATTGAGATGCATTCGTGCACTTCCACTCCAAAAGTCCCTTCGTTTCAGACAGGGAAGAGTATTCCTCACTGTCCTTTCTGGGTTGCCCCTCAGCTGAGGACACGTTTTCAATACAGAAGGTGCAGAGTTGCCCACCTCTCCTTAGCTCTGTGCGTGCGTGATTTTGCGTCTTCACCTGGGTAGTGGGGACGAAGCGGTGTCTGTGTCATCTCCTTCAGATTAACAGACTCAAATTATTTTTTTTCTCTGTTGTCTCAGGAAACATTTGTCAACATTGCAGGACACAGGAATGCAGCCTGGGTTTCGTCTGTACCTTATCGGGACACCCTGGCCATGAAGCTCTGGCCACCTGGCATCCCTGGCTGCGCAGCAGTCCCTGCTCAGCAGGACGGGTGGAGGGGGGGCAGGTCTCTCCCTGCACACCCTGTTTCATGTCAACATCTTCACTTGGTGGAAGTGGCATTTCCTCCACCAGGCTCAGCAGGCCCCCACCCACCGCTAACATCCAGTAAACTCTGCTAAATTAATCTTTTTAATTTTTTATTAGGAAGTTTTGAGTAACAGTTTAGGAAAACAGGTTTAGAAAGACAGTTAAAAGAAAACCGAAACAATTCACACAGAGACAAGACTCTCTTAACATAATCCAAGGTACCGTAGCCAAATCACTGCTCCTCAGATGCTGATGAGTCTGGCTAAACAAGGAAGCAGCTCTCCAGCGTCACCAGGCTCTCTCATTGCCATTTCAGCTCTTCAGGACTTTCTTCTTCTTCTTCCATAGTACCAGCCTGGCTTGATTCAAAGTGAGGGCACCACTGGTGATGTCCACCTCAATGCTTAATCGTGTTTCAGAATCAGGTTTTTTCCTTCAATTCACATGGCCTGATAATAGTTACACTGCTGAGGCTAATAGCAATTGTGCCTGTGTTCTGCACAGTCTGTCGTACTGTCTCGGGTTTTGGTAGAGATACACACAATCTTTTTTCAGTATTATTAGGAGGATATAAAAATAAAATCTAGGCTTGGAGCATTTCTGAGTCAAGCTAACCCGTATCATTTTGAGCTTGTCTTGGATCATACCAACCCTCAGCCTTTGAAGTCCGGATCCCAAAGGGATGAAGGCACCCATGGGGAAACCCTGATTCAGGCACCCACCCACTTACGGTACCCCTGCCCCATAAGCAGTGGTCCTAGATGGCTACATACTTTCTGCATAGGCTCAAAGGCCTTTTATCGTGTGCTATAAATGCATCCTCAACACCCAGTTTAGCTAGTCGGGAACATACTGCTGGAGCCAGGTAGGTCTGACGGTTAAGGAAGAGCAGAGCTTGCAGCCCCTGACTTACAGATCCCTGGGACCTTGCTATCAGCTTGCTCTGTGCTTTTCTAGTGCAAAGCTGACCTTTTGAAGCTTCCCTCTCCCTTCGTGCTATGCTCCCTTGTACTTCAATCAGCACGGCTACACGACAAGGAACAAGTAAGGCAGCCTTGTAAAGCATGAACCAGCAGAGCGTAGGTACCTTGAATAAACAAACTGCAAGGAGAGAAACGAATCCTGACTGACTTCTTGCATCTCTTGACGAAAGCAGTATGTGCTGGCAGCCTGTGCCTCTCACAGCTCCAGAGGGATTAGCATGGTGTTTACCTGCTCTTTCCCAGGCTGGGCGAATGCTTGATCTCGCTAACGTGTACACGAGTTTTTGACAGTTGCCACAGCACAACAGGAACCTTCCCTTCTGTCATTTGTAACCTTTGAGGACTAACCACCCAAGCTTTTTTACAGCATCAAAAATGCATCTTATTTTAAATTAACTTCCAGGGCAAAAAGGGCTGCTTTCAAATGATCAGTTGCTGACCGAGTTGGATATTCCTCCATCAGCAAGCTTCAGCTTCCTTTTGAAGGGAGGGAAGGGCTTCTCCGCTCCCAGAGAGCGGGGAACCGGCTGGCTTTTGGGGAGCTTCGTGGAAGAAGAAGGAGCAGGAAGGTGGCACCGCTGTGCCCACGCCTGCACCGGAGGAACAGGGAAACACTTCCCTCGCCTGTGGGACTCGGTTTGGGAATTAGTTCACTATTATTTCGTGCATGGTATTCAATATTTGTCTTCTGGTAGTGACTAATGCTCCATTGTGTCCCTGAGCACTTTGTGCAAAGTGATATTTAACCACAATAAAAGCAAGATGCTGCCAAGAGCATGCAGCGGGGGTTTGCAGAACAAGGTTAGGAAAGTTTCCCGGCATATCACAGCTAGAATAAGGGTGCGCTTACAGCACCAAGCAATGCACTGTGTATGTCCCAGCAAGGGCCCACAGCACTGGTGCCTGCATAATCCTTCTTCTTCTTCTTCATTTTATCTTCACTATGCCCATTGTCCTTCATATACTTGCATAGGCGTATATTAAATAGGATTTATATGGGTTAGGTAGCAGAACTAATACCAGCTGATGTGATGGTTCAGCAGTGAGTCATGTACCACGGTTGAATGCCTTCCGCTAGTCCGCACCACCAACAGTGTCCCAGCGTACGGGTAACATATTCGCTGTGTGAAAGCAGGTGGGAGCCTGGAGAGCCCGCCGGGATTGTGTGGTGCTCCCTTCCCTCGCTGTGGGATGTGACCAGTGCTCCACACACAGGTGCTGACATGTCCAGCGTCAGAAAATTAAAGCTAAGGAATGAAATAGGCCTTTGCTACCATTTTCACAGTTTGTGAAATGCTGATCGTAAAGAATGAATAATGCAAAAAAGTAAATAATAAAAAAAACTTTCCATCTGCTATCTCCAGTAAACGGTGCTGCCGTTTAAGTAAAGGCAATGCCGAAAGAGGAAACAGAGTATTGCCGATGGTAATAGCCCATGTTTTTAATAGCTCCATTTATCTGGTTCTTGTTTTGGCTTGGCACTGTTGGTGTAACTTTACTTCTCAAACACTAGCGTCAGCACTTAAATTTATCAGGCTCTGAGGACTATCTGTTGAGATAAACTCAGCCTACCCAAAGCGGTAACATTAACAGCATTGATGGAGCCTCAAATAGAATTGGCAACTCCTTTGCAGTGCTAAATAAAGTAACACTGAAGGGTTCACACCGTGGCTGGTCACTCCCCATGCAAACAAACTGAATTCCCACAGGCCCCTTTGCAGGTCCTAAAAGGTCTGATGAATGGGAAACGGCAAGATTTGTCCCTTTTCTGTCACAGATAAAAGTCATGTCCTGGTTTAACCCCTTGCTACCCCTTCATCCCTGTTAAAAATTCTGGTATTAGTTTTCTTAATTTGGGAGGGGAAAAAAAGCGGGGGTGGAGGGTGGGGGGGGGCAGGGAACAGAGACCAGAATTGTTCCTGTTCCCAGTCTTTAATTTACCTCCTTACATCATTGCTGCTTCTTCCTGGGGTTTGCACAATGGAGTTAAAAGCCTAAATGAGTAGGAAGCCAGACACTGGTTATTCTGTGACTTGTCCAGAGGTACAAGCCGAGATGAAGAGACCTTTCTGGGTATTGCTCAATGCCCTTGATGAGTTGGAGGGCAAAACCCCTGAACCATTTTTATTTTTCAGGTTATACTTTCACTCAAAGGCTTTTACATTTGTTTGTTTATCACATTGGAAATGGATGTATAGAAATTGCATGCGAGGAGGAGAGATGTGCTATATTCACACAGGTAAAAGGAGAAGCAGGATTTCCCCTTTTCCCCTGGATTCCTAGAGCTCTACCTTTCTTCAAGGAATTGCCTGTCCCAGCCTACGTTAACCATAGTACGCACGGCAACATGCAGTCCGCCTCACCTGGAATAACCATAGGTATCCTATAAATACTTTACCAAACAGCAAGCATCCAATCTGCCCAAGCTGCCTTTTCACAAGCTGTCTGATCACTGCCTGGGGCCCTGATACCTAAAGAAATGAATTAACTATTTAAATGGCACAACGATTTTGCAAAAGCTGGCTAGCAAGTTGTCACTATATAAATCTGGATTCATATTCTTACAGCTGGTTCAATAACATTGCTCTGGCTTAAAACTGGAACTGATCATACTATCTATTATCTATAGTACTTGATTAAATTAGTTTCTTTTCTTGTTTGTGAGACGTTCGCAAAGGACTCCTGTTTCCTCTCAGTCTAACTTTTGTCTAGGTGCCAGGTAACTTACACAAACTAACCTGTTCGTGAACTGGTGATTTAGACTGGCAAACCAAGCTTCGTGGCCTGGCTCCAAACTGCTGATTGGAAACTTCTCATACAAGTCTCCTGTGACAATCAACAAACGGCACGCTGAGGCTCCTGCGCGTACTCGCGGGCAGTGACCAACTTCTCATTTCACGACTGCAGCCTGAGCTTGCCACTTGGCCCTTCCAGTCGTATGCGGGCTGCGCCAGCGTGGCCATTGTAAAAGTACAGCTTGTACTTGCCAAAACTGGTTTTATAACTAACTTCTACAGCTCACTCGAAAATAAACTACAAGTACACAACTTGTCTGCCTTTTCCAACTTTGCCTTTCGCCAGCATAATTTTTTTTGAACTGAAGGATCATATCCTCTCAGAGACAACAGTGAAGCAACATTTCTAGTATAGACAGGGTTAGAAAACTCATTTACTAACAGACATTTGTACCTCGGCTGGCTTTAATGAAGTGACATGTCAAAACAATAAATATTAAAAGTCAGCACAAGGAGTGATGGCAGAAGAAGGTTTTTTTCATTAGAAAGCATCAGAAAGCACTTGTAGAGAAAGGACTCCTTGAACTCTGTCGAAGTCTGTGTGTGAGGTCTGTGCGTGACTATGAATTTTAATTTATGAACTGAAGGGAGAAGATTGGTAGAGGCTCTTGGAGACCTTTGTTATTGATTAGAAAGAAGAAAAAAAGGAAGGAAGGAAGGAAGGAAAGTAAGGACATAGTAACAGGTAATGAGACAGCAGAAGCAGAACTGGGAGAAAGAATGATTCTTGTAAAAGTCATCAGATAGAAGGTACTGTTAATGAGTTTCCATGTAGGACACTAGAAGATACCAGTGAGAAACAACTGAGAAATTGATGTACAAGAAGTTCAAAAAGTCTGGACAAGAATATCTGGGAATCAGAAGTACTGTGCAGAATGTGAAAATAAATACTGTAGGGAAAACTAAAACACAGTCAAATAGCAATCAAGATTTGATCTCTGGTATTGAAGCATTTATTCTAATGAGAAAAGAGAAATAAATGGCAGACTGCTGTAGTTTCTTCAGTACTGGTGATGGTATAGAAAAAGATTCCTTAAGATTACTAGAAAAGATATTAACAATACAGGAAGATAAATACTATAAAAGACAATATGATTAAGGAAGGTTTTCAGTTCCCAGATAGCAATTAGAGATGAAAATCAGATATCTGGTTTGATAGCCAAGAAAGTTCCTCATCAGTTCACAACTGAGAGAAAAATTCCTGAACAAAGACAGGATTTGTATCTGGTCTTGTTAGAACATGAGGCTATTGTAAAAGTGCTGGCCACAGAAGGTACTCTCGTTTCACATGGGGTTAAATTAACTGGAAGGATCAACAAAAAGAGCCCATATTAAAGATTTTCCAGTTTCAGAAGGGGAATCTGTAGGATACAGGAAGAGCTAATGAGTGAAGTCACTGGCACTGAGGAGTTCAGAAAATTGAATGAGACTTAGATGTTAAAGAGAGAAAAAAAGTGCCACTCAGAGCTTCATACCAAGAAAAGGAGCAAAAATTAGAGAAGGGTCCTAAAATTGTTTAGGTAAATAGCCACATAAAAATTATGTTGGGACTAGATAAAAAAAAAAAATGAAACACAAGGAAAAAAGAGCTTTTCCAAAATGGAAGGTTACTCAGAGATCAATTCTAAAAGCTCAATCTGTAGCTCTACATAGGTATTCTGCAGTGCCCATCCCTGTATTACATGATGTCTACAGGTATCTTCGAAATTCACTGTGATCTTTAATACATTTAACGGATATTCTGTTATTCTCTTTTCCTGGATGACAGAAAAATTTGCTGGGTGATTAAATACATTTTAGACTCCTTTTCATCTTACAACACTTATTCAAAGTGTTTGAGGTGTTTCTGTAGCTTCACTTCGCTCTTTCATCCCATAGATCTTGGGCAGAGCTTGCATCCACTGCCAGGGATGATGCTAGAGCATACTTTGGTTTATAACTTGTCTCAGCTGTCTTTTTAACAAAATACGGTGGCCTTCACCAACCAAATGGGAGGAGGGCAACCAGTTGAAAAGGTGCAGAACCCAACCCAGCCACGAGCTCAGGTGAGACTAACCGGAATCCTCCGCATTCCCTTTAAGTCTTTTCTCATCTTTGATCTGTTGCTGCCTTCTGGCTTTGCTATGTAATAAGGATCCTACTGCCTTTACATATTACAGGTTTCTGCTGCTCTTTCAACACTGCCCTGAAATTACTGACCAGAAGGATCACAGTAGCAATTTGCACAAGCGGTGGAAGTGCAAGCTATAGTCGCCATTTTCTTTCATTTTCACTTATTGTTCAATAATTCATATATACTCAAGATTTCAAATTACTTTCAAGTTCTATGACTAATAGGGTGTGGAGCTGTAATTTACTTGCATGAATGTTTCATGACTTCCTTTCCAGTGAATTTGGAGAAGGTGTCTCAAAACCTCAATTCCTTAGCATTTTGACAAGGATCCAGTGGCTGAGCTGAAATTTCACTTGAATTCAGCATGTAAATTCTGCCCATCCGCAAAAGGAAAAAGATTGTATTGTCATTTCACTTATCATTACCTTCCACTTACAAGGAGTGCTTCAGATGCATTTGGCTAGGCTCCCAGTGCAAAGAAGGGCAAAATATAGCATGTGAAACATCAATTATTAAAATACGATATTCATTACAATGGATGTAGTCACTAGGAAGGGCTAATGTGCTCAGAGATACATGTTGGTCTTGATTTATAGATATTAACTCTTGTACTGATATTTAGACAGAATAAGTACTAGTTAGACAAGGAGTGGTATAAAAAAGCACCCACCAAGGTTCAATGAAAAAGGAAAAGCAATGTGATTTATTAATATTTTATTCTCTGCCATTAGGGCTGCAAGGTTGAAAATCCATCCCTTAGGTTTTATCAAAAAGCCCTACCACTTTTGTGTTATACCATCTTAAAAATGTACATCCTTTCCCATGTTTTGTTTCCCTCCTATTCTCTGCTGACTCCTAATACTGCCGTCCCCCTGCTTCCACAGCTAGCGTGGCTCTCCCTCTCTCAGAAAGACCCTCCTCTGAAACTCTTCCGCTGTGTCACCACTTTGCTGACCTGTGCGTACCCACAGCACCATTAGCCCTGCTCTCTAGCTGGGTCAGGCACCTTATAACTTTTACCGAAGGGCTACGGTTGCCAGCGTTTACATTACGTACATCTGCACACAGAGAGTCTATATCCACCCTTCACCAGCTAACGCAAAACCTCCCTCGCTGCTCCAGCCTCTGACAGCTCCTGCCCTTACTCACAAAGACAAATACCCCAAAAGGCAGCAGCCCGTGCGATGTCTTATCTTGTGGAGGTTTATGACGACTAGCCACAACAAGTCAGCATGTGAATGGCATTTCCCCAGAACCGTTGCAATGAAAGGCAAATCCGGGGACCCGGGATATGCAGTCCAGTTCCCAGAAGAGATTGCCTAAGGAAGGGAGGGAGTCGCCGGTGTCATTTTTTTTAAGAACAGGTTGGACAAATAGCTAACAGGAGTGCCAGAGGCAGAGATAAATAAACCTGCCTTTGGGCAGGGCGAGGGATTCGAAGACATAGTACACTCCCTTTCTCCTCTGCTTTCTATCATTTGTCTAGGTACACTGATTTTTGGCACCTTTCCTAAGGCTTCCCTCCGTGCCCACACTAATTTGGATGACGGACTAGCAAAGAGGTGCTGGAACGGGAATTGAGGACGTGCAGGGCATGTTTTCTCCTTCAGTGTTGCCTCACTGTTTGACCTTGAGCTTCTCGCTTCTCGCATCCCGCCGTGATAGCCAAGACCGTGCATCTGCAAATAGAGCTCATAGTAATTCATCTGCTTCATAGCACTAAGACTTTGGATGACACTCAATATGCAAAAAATTCTTTTTTTGTTGTTAAAAGATTAATCACATGAAATAAGAAGAAAAAAAATTCTAACTTATGTGAAGAATTGCTACAGTAAAATGTGAAGAACAGTCACAGAAATGTATGCTTACACTGCGTAAAATCAATCTGGGCTTCGTAGTGCTTTATGAAAATTTTCTAATGGCCACACTAATATCTTGTCCCACACATTTTACTTGTTCTGAAGTAATCTTCAAAAAACCTTCCTGAAATTGTGGGGAGACTCACAAGCAGTAGTGAACAACTGCCATTTCGATTAAATTCACCTCGAGTTGCACCCCTGAAAAGCAAACTCAGGAAGCCTGGGTGGGAATGAGTTAACTAGAATGAGGTGATTTCTGTGCTGGGGTCCCGGCCCCGCTCTCCTGCCCTGTGCCGCGCGTCTTTCCCAAGCGAGCTCCCAGAGACTGCGATGCCTCCTCCTTCAGCAGCCTGCTCGTTTAGTCTTAATTCCTGAGTATCCAGAATATGCAGAACAAGGAACTTTGATAATGAAGCAGCATTTTAAAGGGATTGACTTTTCCACATATTTCTCATGATAAGGACTAAAATACCTTTGAAAGTAATACAATTCCTCGTGCAGAGAAAAACATTACCTTTCTCCACAAAAGAAAATTTTTGAAGATCTAGGAGAAGTAAAAAGAAAAAAACGCACATGTATAAATCACTTTCAGATGAAAATGCAGCTATCGGCAGCCTTGGTAAAAAGCAGGGCTAGCAATTGGTAAGCAGAAATGTAGATTCAATAAACATGTCTGTGTGTACAAGCTGATAAAGAAGGACTGCTGTAACCTGGCTGTAAACAACAAGATTGTGCTTCAGGCTGAGTTAAGGGCAGAAGCAACTTATTTACATTACTTTCTTACTGTACCACCAAACATAACCCTTCCACGTTGGTAAAATTTCAGCCTAACAGGCTGAAATATATGTAGCAGTCCCACAAAGTGCACAAGGAGAAAATGTGGTTGTACGGATTGTAGAAAAGTGGGTTTACCCAAAGTATTTTCCTTTATGAATCTTCTCCTAAACGAATTAATCCATCCCGACACCCCGCACCCTCCCCAGCACACCCCTGCCTGCTGGACCACCGCTGGCCTCCAACCCCTCGTTCCTCTCTTCCTCCTCTGCGCTGGGACGGACCTCACTCGAATGTTTCAGAAATAGCAAGATAAGGGTGTTTCCGAGTGGAAAGTGAAAAACGTGTGAACATCTGCTGCGACAGGAGCTCCGAGTCTCCCTGAGGTCTTCACCTCTTTCCGTCCATTCACGTTAGCTGTGGACCTGGTCCCAGGCTGTCTGCCAGTAAGCTCCCACCAAAGTAGGATTAAAAAGTATATTTATATTGTAGTGTCATATTATAAAGCTGGAACTTGGCTTGATTATTTTTGCAGAGACAAATTATTTCGTGTGTAAGTACTCTAGACTCAACATCCTCTCCCAGCAGGGTTGGAGAGAGGGCACTACCTTGTACTGTGTCACTTTTAATTTCTCAAAGAGATATTAAGTGGGAATGAAAATTGTGACAAGCCGTGCAAACACCGTTCACCCCAAAGTCCATTATTTAAAGTAAGTACCTTTTGCTGTTGATTAGTAGCTCCAGCACCCACAGTTAGCCAGGCTAAAAGTCAGACGCAGAGTTTATCTATTTTATCAGCTGCATTTGGTTGCTCCAACCACGTAAGAATTCGTAATATAAAAAGACGTGATAGAAGCAAAGGGTGAGCATGGAACAGAGGTCTGACACAAGCCTCCTGCATATTCAAGTGGTATGGAAATCTAAAAACACTAAGATGTTTGTTTTCTTCAAAATTTCAGTAACCTGAAACTGTTTGGGTTATCTTCGGGTTTGCCTCTGGATAAGGTCAATGTGACTGTAGATCCTTCTTCTCTTTATGCTTCCTTTATTCTGGTAAAATTAAATGATTCTCTGGTTTGACAAAAGAAATTGTTTTCTTTTAGTGTTCACTGTCATTTGTGTTTCTAAAATGGCAGATGCCAAGCTCTGGCAGACCCACAATCAGAGCTGATAAAGAAGGCGTTAAAGCCCTATGCACAATGTAATTAAAGCCTTGTCTGTCATGTTTTTTGTTGCATATTAATCTTCAGTCATGGCATTTTAATGCTGAAGGACGTAGCCTGTGCGAAAGCTTGACAATTGAAAATTTACTCATTGTGTCATGAGTCCTCCTGAGGAATAATGCACTCAAAAAAGATAAAGTTTCTACAGTTGCACAGAATTGGCTGTTTCTCCTCGGTTAAAGGAAGGAATAGCAAGCAAAGCTGGGGAGTAATGACTATTAAACAATTACTTTCCACCCTACCTTCACTCAGTTTGTGGGTTTGAGAAATCAGTTATTTTCAATTCAAATTTCTCTGCACACACCTTCTGAAATGCAAAAGCAATGCAAATGCAATTCCAGATTTTGAATTTTGCATCATGTTAAATATTTGGATCACTCTTCTAGGCTCTGTTTTTGTCTATAAGTCCTGGTGATGATTCTAGCATAATTACTGAACCTTGGTTTCATTTTGGTGTTTAAAATTTGTTAGTTATCTGCAAATGGAAGTCCTCTCTGATTCCTTTTGCATCTCTCTTTCCTTTGGTCCCTCATTCCAACAACTGAAGCCTGGAAAATTTTCCATCTGAAATAGGAATAGAGATACCAATTTAATTTAATTCAGATGTCAAAACTATGGGCCAGAAATATATGCCAGAAGATGTGTGATTTCCAGGTAATCTCTCTTCCCTGGAACGCTTCTGTCTCATTTAAAACATTCATTTAAAGCAAAAGCCCGAGGGCCCAGCCCATCCTGCAGACAGTATACTGGGCTGAAAATGAAACTCTTAACTAACAAGATACAACAAACCCTTGCTGCCAGAAAGCAATATATCGTTGATGCCTGCATGTTTTGTACCCTTAATCCAGCAACACATTGTACTGCAGGCAGATACTCCCATTTAAATGAGGCAACTCAGAAGGGAATATATTATTATTAAATATACATAGGAACAAAGAAACATCCTGACTGTTTTTTTCCAAGCATTTGTGTATAAGTATAATCCTGTGATTGATGTTTCTATACCCATGCACTAATAGCCAAAGAGATTTTCACATTTGCAAGAGCCATTGGAGAACATCCAATTCCCCTCCATTCACCTGGATCTCATAAAAGCAGTGGAGTGATGGCTGATCCTGGGCTAGCTCTTAGGCTAAAGCAAGCTTGCTTATCCTTGGTAATGGCGTTCTCAGTAATTGCAGGAGGAATTCTATTAAAAATGCTTGGCCAAATAGACCAGATTTTTGGCCAGGTGTAAATCAAGATAAATAATATCCTCTTTCAGAGCATCATCATTCCTAGTAAAAGGTATAGACCTGCTTCCCACAACTGAAGGAAACATGTATCTGCTTTGCATCCACAAAACATGGGTTTTTCAGTATTCTCTCCTCTTACTGTATTGTGACTCAGCTGAAGAGAGTTTTCAGCGTTTCCCTCTGGAAGCTGACTCCCCAGTGAGACTCGAGCCCACTTCTTACACCTTTCATAACCAAGACTTTTCAATCTGTGCGTCCTGTTCTTTCCTTTAGCTTTCAAAGAGCAAAGCCCTTTTTGATAGCAGTTTTCTGGAAAAGCAGGTAAGATTCACAGGGTGACCCACAGTGTGAATGTACCTGTAGATAATCACATGAAAGAGAAGAGAGACTTTCTTACCCACAGCTGCTCTCCTTGATGTGGTCCTGATGCGCACAGTCACAGCCTGCGCTCCTACCCCTTTCTTTCAGATCACGATGAATTTTGTGATTCTGCATCTGGAGGAGCTGCCAGGATGCCCTGTTCTGCCCCTGTGGCAGCCGCCGGAGGCAGGGGCAGAGGAGACAGCCTCAGGCATGGATCTGCAGTTACTGCCAGCTACAAAATCCTCCAGTTTACAGTACCGTGGGAAAGACCACCTGCTGCCTGAGTGCACATATGGCCAGCGCATCTCAAAGGATGGATAAAATAAACCTTCTTTGATGGACAGTTTTATTCAACTTTCTTCATCAAAGACTAAAGATATAGCATGAATACATGAGAAAGTTACATCAAGGTAATGAGCTGAAAATAAACTTGCTTTAATGAGATGGATGTAGTTGTTTGATTATGCTCAGTCATCATTTTCTAACCTTCATCTTAATTTTCCTTCACATCTCAAGTTCCTGCTATATGAAATCATATTTACTTTCCTGCGCCCCCCACTGCTCTCAGCTTTCCAAGTTGCTTTGTAATTTACTTTAATCCTCCTGTGGGTGAATCACCCTTCATGCTGGTGTCTTCTGCCAGAAATTATTTTTGGGTCCTGGTGTACTTTATTGAACTGTGTTCTTCCAGAGAGTGACTGATGACCCTAGTAAAACTCAGAAGTGGTTTACAACCAGTAGAAAGTTTTCTGTGACAGAAAAATAACTTTAAGCTCCACAACAGCTTTGGAGGGCTCTAGTGAATACAGTCTAGGAATCAAACACCTTGGGAAAAAGCATGTAACACAAATATTGGGTGTCTTCAGCGTCACTTGTACTCACGGGGTATTTCTGGGAGTGATGCCAGCCAAGGGTGGCATATACACCTACCACAGCCGAGAGCAGAGTGCCAAGTGACTCCAGCTGGGGCTGGCTCAAGAGCTGTAGCTCCTGCCAAATGCCCTGTGAATAAAAGGCTGGCTGGGATCAGTCCAAACACCGCTAGAAGACGCTGTGTAGGACTGACACTGTTGGAGAAAACTGTTGGAGAAACACAAGTAACAGTGCTTTTCTGGTTTTACCTTTTTCCATAAAAATCTTCTCTTCTGATGACCGTTTCAGTGCACTATTCTCACAGGCAAGGAGTGGCTCAGAGGCACAGATCCTGTTTGGGCTTTGCTCAGGACCAGGTCTAATTCCCACAGCAAGACTCCTCCGCCCAGAACGACCCATGCTGGCTGTCAAATCCATGTCCATCAACTGATTCACAAATGGTTGTTCAGTGACGGCAAACTGTGTGAAGATCACTGCTCCCAATGGGCCTCTCTAAATGCAGTGCAGTCTGTCCTCTGGAGAAGAGCCCTCGAGCTGGGACGGGTTGGGCAATGAGGGTTTTAACTGAGCAGCGGGTCTGTCTTCTTCTGATGGGGAGAGATGCTAAGGCGCAGCGCCATGCTTTAGGTGTGAGGATGTGGCCATACTGGGTGCAGGAGTTATGGGAGAAACTCACTCCTAGACTCTCTGTGGGCAGTGGTACAGGAGACTAGGTTTTCTCTGTAGAGTTGGATACTGCAGAAAACTGCAGTTAATCTACAGAGACCAGGATCTGGGATTCAGTCCACTTCTCTGTTGAATCTATTACAATGCTCAGACTCTTGCTAGAAGGTTCCCATTATTGTGAAATAGCCTTGAGGCAATGAAGAGCATAAAAAGTCCAGAGGTCTTTGCATATAAGCAGGAGAAATACTCTCAGACATGAAGCATCACAGGACAGCTCTTACTTTTCCCTTTTCTCTAAATCTAAGTTCCTTTTAGGGTGTTATTTTGCATTTAAGTGAGATATAAATGAAATTTTTACAAATATTATCCACTGCCTCTGCCACTGGTAATTTAACATGACACTCTTTGTAGTTACAAATAGCTCAGCTGACGTGTGGTAAAAAGCCAAGCCCATGGCTCATGCGAATGGATGGAAGTAGGCTGATCCCCACGTGCTGGGGAGCTTGCCCGACCCCGGGCATCACTATCCTCCAGCTTTCCACCAGCAGGCAAACACTTAACAGTCACCTCAGAGGCACCTGGAGAAGGAGCTGCATCTGGAAGTCTTCTTCAAACAATAGTAAATTATTTCGTGGTATTATGCTTTAAGCTCTAAAAAGCCTCTGCTTTTATAAATGTCAAAATATAAAGCATAATCAGATAGTCTCCATATAGAGGAGTGGGTTATAAATAGAGCTGTGCTGAAGTGTTGACTCATAAGGCTTTTAAATGGCTTTTATTTACAGAAGATAATCTATAGAATAGGTATTATTGTGACAGGACCTTCTACAGCATTGTAACTAGCAAAATCATTTCAAGGATCACATGCTTGGATCTCTATCAGCACACGATGATCTTGTCCCTGCTTCCAGAGCTTACAGAGAAAAAAGAGAAACAACAGGGTAAAGCTTTTTGGAAGCTTTGGCCTATCAGGAAGGTGCAGTTATTATGATATACAATGCACAGTGTGCTACAATGAACAAACTGTCCTGCTGTTTATCTCACTTAGAGCCTCTCTACAATAATTGTTTCTTGGTAAATTACATCTTCATAATCTTTATTATATCTGTTATCTTACAAAAAATTTTCCTCTCTTGCCCACTTAGCTCTTCCAGGCAATTCTCCTTTAGGTACATGCATACAAGAACTCTGCAAGATGTTTTTTGTAACTGTGAAAGCCATTGTATTGCACCTCGTCCTGCAGCTGACCAGCTGTGGAACTGGTTCCATCTCAAACAATGGCTCATTCCACAACCAAACTTTTCTTTTTCTTTCCCAGTACTGTTTTGTCTCTACTTTTTAGGCACTGCATCCACTTTTTGGCTCCTGCCCTAGGGGAGCATGGCTTTCCAACCATGCAGGTGCAGAGAAGTAGTTCTCTCTTACTCTGTTTCACCGCTTCCTCTTCTGTTGCTTTCCTTACAAAACACTTTCAAAAGTGATGCTAGGAACTGAAATCCATAAAACTGTAAGTCAACAGAGAGATGTTTTTAATGGCACGCTGTGATATCTCTCCTGCCTCCCCCCATTAACCTTCCCCTCCTCCTTAGGCAATACATTACCTGCTCTTTTTTTTTTTTCTTTCAGTAAGTGATAATCACCTTCTTATCTAGCATCCCCCATGCTATTCCTGAGGTTCAAACTGCCCAGCTATTCTCAGTTGTCTTAAATGATTTACATATCTAATTAAATACAGAGTAGCTAGGATTTAGCTCTGAAGCTTGCTGCTTCTGTTTTATATCCAACGAAGGACTTGTGTCCCTGAAAGCTTATCTACTTCTTTCAAATACAGAAGTTGTTCTCATAAAAGATTATCCACCAACCTTGTCATGCATGTTCTGTGTTTACAGTGGTAACAGGATGTGGAGGACAGAGACAGGAGCCAGAAGGAAGGTTGAGAGAGAGGAAAATGTGAATGAGGTCTCTGAGGGGATGGAGTCCCACAGTGGCAGCTTTTACTCACGCTTTGGTTAGAATTAGCATCGATAAAATTACTCATCTAGTCTGTGTGGGATCATAAAATGTCAAAAATGAAGAACAATAAACACGCATCTCAGTCCAGGATTTTGCTTTTCACAGGTTTTTATCTGATGTTAGCAAAGCTTTAAAAAGTTCCAGGTTTATGAACTTTCTCCAACAGAAAAATGTATATTTTTATAATACTGACATCAGAGTTTAAGTGACTCAACTCCCCTGCCTGAAGTTTCAGTGAGATAAAGAAAGTGGTTCTTTGTAAATGGCTATTTGGCATGCCTAAAGGACTTCTGTTTTCTTTTCCCTTTGGTAAGAAAATGTCCATAGTTGAATACGATAAATTTTTCAGGGTGAAGATTATTTATGAATAGGCACAAAACAATGATAGCAGGCAGAGATCTTTCAAACTAAAAAAAAATAAAATAAGGTAGTTTTTCAGCCAACATCTTCATTGATAAAAATTGTATGATTTCCCTTTAAAAGGCTGAACATCTGTGGTAGCCATTCACTTTATTTTGGGTGTGCAGCAACAAGAAGAATCAGGCTTACATTTGCTGCATAAAATGGTGGACTGAATGACCATAGACAAATCTAGTTAGAAAAATTGCAAAAACAAAACCACACAAAAATCCCCAAGCTTTAAAAAGCTCACTCTGACAAATTAGCTACAAAACCAGCTACCTGAAATTCGCTGGTTTTGTATTTTTAAAATCATTGCATGGGACTACAGTCTCTTGACAGGGAAGAAAATGGGGTGGAAGGTATGTGAAAGTTTAATGATATAATCAGCAAATCTTTGTCCATTAAAAATACAAACTTTCAGGTCCACTAAAGTTTCAACAGCATCAGAGAGAGGCTATAGGCAAGGGGGCAGCAAGGCAGCAAAAATGCTTGCAACCCTGCAAATAAAAACATCTCCAGTTAAGAACAGAGGAATTGTCCATTTTAAGGAAGGACTTCCAGATGATGGATGCATCAGAGAAAGAGTGTTTACTCCTCTCCTTAGAGCTAATGGCAAGATTGATATCAGTGAATAAATAATAATTTGTTTCTTGAAACAGAGTGAATCAGCTTGGTGCTGGTTCTTCTATTAAGCCTCCACCCCTGCTCAGCACTTTGTATTCAGCAGGAACTCCATGATGGCTAAGCAAAGCAGAACAGGGTAATTAAGTTGCTCTTTCCTCTGCCAGAAAAGAAATAGCGCATTGTTCAAGTTTAAAGCTTCCTATTGCCTCCTTCCAGAGGCTGTGATATCTTCTTAAACATCCTGGTGCAGGTAAAATTAAAGCCCTACAGATTAGAAGAATCTTTAGTTCCGTGTTTATTGTCAGCGTTTGATTCACCATGTCCTGGGGCTGGCTAGTCAGCTGTCGAGAGAAGATGATCTGCGTGTCTACTCCCCTGCTTCCTCCTTCAGAAACCTCTATTGCCTCTCGTATCTTTCCCATAACCACTTCAAAAGTCTTGTTCCTGGTTTTCAAGGTCAGTAGTTGGTTAGAGTTCAAATATACTAACAAGAATAGTTTTCGCAGTGTGGTTTCCCAGAGCTTTGTTTCCCACTGCCTGACATGCCCCCAACAACAGGGTCTTGCATCTCCCTTCCCTCCACCATAATCCCATCCTAGACAGTCCCTTCCCATCTCTCTCTTTCTCAGTGTCACACAACCCATCCTCCATCCCCAACGAGGTCCTCAGCTCCCCAGACAGCTCATGCCATGCCCGGCTCTGAGTTTGGCAGGTGCCAGCCAGTTGGCCAGTCAGTACGTGGTGGTGGCGGCCAGCCAAGGGGGCAAACCGGTGGGGCCCCCCTGCCCTGAGTCCTGCAGTGGGTCCCACCCAGCGTCCCACCCCAGCTCTCCTCCACACACCAGCCAGACACGCGGCGTGCAACTTCTCGCCCTCTGTCAGCTGTCATGGCCAGAGAGCGGGGGCATTTTCATCGGTGTCTTCTCCTTTAGAAGTCAACTTAGAAGTAGGTTCTGATTTGAACAGCCTATAGCGGGAATGTGGTAAAATCACCTGTGCAGGAACTGTGTACAATATTGAAATTAAGATGTCCACTATTAGTTTCTGGGCTTAATAACCCACTGCAACAAATGGGGGAGGCACCACCTTGCAGAATGTTTGTAGATACTTGCTTGACATTTCAGACAGAAAAGCTCGTTTGACCTATTTTTGAAAGCGTAAGAATATTATCATGCTGTCAGACAGAAAAAATTACTAGAATACATATCAAAACAGACATAGAATATATATAAAAAGAAGATGTAACAAAACCTGAGAAATGTTATGAAATAAGAACAAGGTAGTTTTTTTGCTTAGTGGGTGACTTTTATTTTGTGATCTGTCTTGGAGCAAGTGAACCGTTTGTCTCAGATTGTTGGATCATTCTCTAGTCTTCAGATGTCCTGCTCGCTGTCACGTATTGTCACGTGACATATTTGGTCACTGCAAAAATGCTCAGACAGGTGAGAGACCCTTTTTCCTGATTATGGATTCTTTGCAGAGGGAAAAGGCTCCAGTCAGAGTGGGGCTTGGGCAGCGAACTTCAAGTTTTGGGAAAAGCAAAATTAGCAAAACAGTGACTGTTATTTTATTTCTTGTAAAAAATACTTTCATAGAAAAGTAATTATCATATGCTCATGTTTAGATGTAAATGTATTTCTGATGTAATGTCATTTGAAAAATAAAGGTCTCCATTACATTGGAAATAATTCACAAGAAAAATCTGTTTTTAAAGGAGTATGTAGAACTTTAAAAGCTTTTAAGGTTAGTTAATTCAAAGTTCCTTGATTTTTTAGATTAAAACAGTTTTTAAAACAGCTTTTAAGCCTTTCTGTATCTTTCTAGATATTTTGACATACGCTGCATTTTTCCTTTGTTCCTATTTCTTTCTCCTGAGACTCTAGAGTTCTGCATATGAGCTAGGCAAATTAAACCCAAGCCCAATTGATTAAAAAAAAATAGTTCTTTGTAATATTACTGTATCCAAAAAACCTCCAAAGATATAATTGTAACTTCTGTTGGCAAGCACCATTTGAAGTATCTGAAGCGAAATATGAACATGTTTTCATCCCTGTTAATTATTTTGGAATATGAAAATCAGGAAGAATTGCGTGTTCACTTCTGTGTGATTCATGTTTTCAAATTAAGCATTTGAAAGCCTTGCTCAGTTTCAAGTTCCCCTTGTCTAAGTACGACACAATCCCAATACAGTTCCTACCTGGAAAAATTCAAAGGGAAGAAGACTGATGATATAAGATGGTGAGAGTGCATAATCCTGTGAATGTCTCTTTCATTTCCCGCATGAAATATCAGGCTTCGTGGGTAAGTAAATTATTACTAGGTTTTAATCCATCAAAGCAACGCGAGTTTGAAGGCTGTGGGAGCGCGGGATGGCTGCAGGAGCCGGGCTGTTGCAGGGGAGGGGGACGCCTTGCTCTGCCCTCAGTGCAGCAGCGGGTCCCCCGGGAGCTGGCGAAGCAATCAGAGCAAGAAGAACTTGGGGGCTATCTGGGGGCTCTTGCAGAGGACAAGGGACACTTGCTCTCTGCAGACTCCTTTTCATAATTCACTGTGCTCATTTCAGCCTTGCCAGCCCAGGTGTGAGTGGTGGGCTGCAGACCCCAGAGCAGACGTAGACCTCTGCTACCAGTACCCTCTGGCAGAAAATCGAAGAGTCAAAGAAGGGTAACCTGTGTGTGCGATGCCAAAAAGGCAGTGTGATGTATGGAGGGTGGGTGCTGCATAACGCTTGATGGTCCTGGGATCTTTCTTCTAGGTCTGCCTGGATCAGTTGTGTCACTTGGAGGGAATTTCTTCCTTTTTCCCATCATTTACCTCATCCTTCAAACTATACATTTCTCAGTGCACTTCCTGTCTGTCATTAGGTATCTGCGCAGAGCCTGAGACAACCAGCCCCAGATATCCTCCTGTCTTATCTCAGCCACCACCACCCTGACCTGCAGGTACCAGCGGGGCTGGGTGGCCACTCTATAGCTCTACTGCATTTATCTCTTCTCCCACTACACCACGGAGATTATATATTTGTGACGTGCTGAGGCAGCAAAGGATTCACGTATGGAAGAAGTTTAATAGATGAAAAACCACACAAATGCAAAGCACACAGATAACAAACTGCACAAATACAAATTAATTTTGGATCCCAGGACACCATCTTGATACAAACTATGGCATAAAGTGCTTCTGCAACCTTGTCAGAGGTGGGTCCTTCAACCGGGTGTGCTGTGTACAATCATTTCTTAACATTTGGTGAAAGTCTGTAGGGAAACATGAAATTAAAAGTCACTCTGACTGGTATGCACTGATGAGAAAACCTGGTTTTGAATTTCAAATAAAGCTTGTAGGACTACAGAAGACTCATATAAGCAATTCCCATATTAGAGGGCATCTTCCAGGAAAGCAATTAACATTCCACCTCCTGTATCTCCACCACTGGAGAATTCGGATGCTGACAACCATTGACATCTGCTTACTTACTCCATTTCCCCCTTGCACATCCAGCTCCCAAACATGAGTGTTGTTTTCTTAACTCCAGCCCTTTTATCAGTGATAATAACAATGCTTCGGCAAGAGCAATTACAAAGCAGCCTCTTGAGAGACTTGGCAGTCATTTCCCCTTGCGCTAAATACGTCAGGATCTGTGTCATCTACAATTTGACCAAAAAGTAGTTTAAAAACTTCCCCACAGCAATGCACAGGTCTGTCTCGATCAATTAGCAGACATCAGGACAGCGGTGGGGAGGCTGTGCACAGGCTCGGCGGAGCAGCCATGTGCCAAATCTGTCACGGGCTGGTGTCCGCGTGGGACGGGGGCTCCGAGGGTGCCTCCCGGCAGGATGAGGACTGTGCCTGTGTGTTGGTAGGAAAGGCAGAGATGTTTTCCATAGGTATTTTCCATACGGCACATTTTTCAGGATGGCATCCCAGACTGAACTTTGAATTTTTTTGTGATCACTATGCTCATAAAATTAAAAAAAAATGCACCATCTTAGTAATGCAAAGTATGAAGTAACCAGTGCCTTATTTTTAAAGTGTCAACTGAGTAACCTCAAAGCTGCTTATGTTAAACAATGGAAAGAGGGGCAAAGATCATACATCATATTGTTTCCAAACAGGTGCTTTAGTAGACCGTACTTTTTTCAGGTCAATGGACAGTTCTGAAGAAAATGCAAGGCCTGGTGCTAAATAAGAATTTACTGGTGTCAGAAAGATCTTTCCAAATAAATAAACCAAATGAGTGCTGAAAAATACAATTTTAGTTAGCTGAATAAAATTATACATACCCGTTATGTTTTTCCTGTGTTAGAATCTTAAAAAGAGCTCTGGAAATATTGTCTCAAAAATTTATTTCAGGAAGAAAAAGGATTTTGTTTTCAACTCCTAGGCTATATTACAGATTTATGGAGGTACTTGACCAAGACACAGTTACTATTTTGAAAGTAAGATTCATCTTCAGTACTTACCCTTCTTGTACTAGCAGGATCTTTCCTGTCCTTCTCTCCTTTCCCTACATATACCACCCATCATTTTAACTAAGTTGCCAAGGTTTTTCCTCTTCTTTTCTCTTAACTCTGCTATATGAGTGAGCTCACCCAGGATCAGATTAAGTACCAGAATATGTTTTAGTAAACAGAATTTATTCTCGACCTTCAGCTCCCTGCCCACTGTTACAAACCAATCCTTCATTCCCTTAAGGCAGCATCTGAGGAAGAAACCTCTCTATAAAAGACTTTCAACTCATGCAGACTCAAAGGGATAAGCTGTCAAAACAACGCATTAAAGGGGGTATGTGCCATAATACTCATGTCTATTCACACCACAGCAAGGTTTATATTCTACACACTGTTCAAATGCCAATTCTGAATCTTGTTTTCTCTTTCAAAAAGTAGAATTTAGGTATTTTAACTCATTACCTAGTAACATTTTATCTACCCAGAAAATGCAATGGTAGAGGCACCCATAAATTTGAGTAAGAGGTTCAGAGGCATGTGGGACATCCTTTATAATCCTCAGAAAATCAAGCAGCTTCCACCAAACTCTGTCTCCTTTGCATCTTGAAGGCCCCATCTGCTTGGCCCATGTTTAATGACAAGAGTTTGCCCTTGTTCCTTTGTCTCCTCCACAAAGCTTTGTGTTGTCTTTTATGTGCTATCACGACTAGGACAAATTGTCAAACTGACCCGGAGCACTTAATAGCATTTTTGTGAGCTAGAGTAGCTGCATTTTGCCCTGGTTTTGTGAGTATTGGTGGGTTTCCTAGAAGACAGAAGGGCAAGCTGGCCGTTGCTTGATAAATTTCTGAAAACCCAACAGAACCAGCTATAATCAGAGAAGCTGGCAAGTTAGAGTAATTTGTTACGGTCATACATGGACCAAAGTACCTTAGCATTACCCTCACTGGAGCCTGTCCCCAAATACACACCGTGGTGGACTCTATAATGGCAAATTAGATGGTCCCAGCCTTTGCAACTCAGTTGTCTTCACTGTTTGAACAGTCCTTGGCACGCAGGTCCCAGTTGACTATCAATCTCCCGAACTGTCTTGGGGCATGGTTTGGCAGCTGGCCCACCCCAGAGCAGGCCGCATGTGGTCCTCGTGGTTGGGAGGACAGGCAAGTTCAATGCCATGTGCATGGGCTGCCTTAGCTGCTCAGCCCCAATGCTGGGCAACTCCAGCACATTTAATTTACTCAAATAGATGAAGCCTGTGGGTTTAAATCTCTTCTCTTTGGTTTTATACCTGTATAATTTGACATATGATTTTACGTTATAACACAGAGAAAGTTCAGATCCTTCCAGCCCTCTGGAGCAACTCCAGTGTCTCTCTTCTATGAAGGAGTTAGACTCGGTGCCCTGGAAGTTGCATGCCAAAAACGTGTTAGCCTGAGCCACCAAAATATTCTGTGGCTGTTCTACTTTGCCTTGTAGGTTAGTCAACTCCCAGCATCAATGGCTATAAAAACAGCTTCATAGTATTGCTCTGTGCTGAACCAAATTAATTACTAACACAGACTGTGATTTTGGCCCTAAACTTGAACGAATCCATTATCAATCCATCCAAACATAATTGAGAAGAAAGACTCCTCTTCCTTTAATCTTTTTTACAACTCAGTGCACTGAGGAATGCACAATCCAGAGCAGAGAAGCCATCAAAGGAAAGGATGTTTCATGTTGTAAGTCATGAGGGAGCTAAGCCCCAGGTTTTCGAAACCTCTAGTCCAAAGGAAAGGTGCCAATGAAGCAGCAGCCACCACGGGACAGCTGCAGCCCCATCTCTGGTTACCAGCGTGTCACCCAGCTGTGCGGGCCGCCTCGTCACACCGAGCACTGGACCCGGGAATGCTGACTGTGCTCGCACAGGTCCACAGGACCCTCTGAGACCGAACTAGACCAGTAGCTCCCCCATGCCAGCACTGCAGACCCCTGTGCCCCAGTAAGCCCTCCGTGCCAGCACTGTCCCCCTCTCCACACCCCAGTGCCTGTCACTGAAGTTGGTAAATCTGTTTCCTGCCATGTCACTCTCCCTTCACAGCTCTTCAAAAACATTTTTTCATCCTGAAGCTTTTATTTATTTATACAAAAGAAAGCTGATCTCATTGAGCTATAGAGTTCCTGGGGGCGCGTAATGACATCCTGATGACTGCAACCTGTGAAAGTGCCTATACTTGTATAATTTTAACCACATGAACTGCCCTGCTGAAGTCAATGAGATTACACGCTGGGCATATTTAAGTGCATCTGTTATTTCAGGGATAGCTACTACATCTGGAGCATGCACACTCACTTAGACAAAAGAACTATTATTTTTTTTGTTGGGCAGAGCAAAGTATCTGGTGTGCCCATGTGCAAAAAAAAAAATACTTTTTGCAGTGAGTATTTTCAGTTGATCTTTAAGGCTGGTTGTTTGATATAACACCAAAGCCCAAAATGGGTGGCAGCAAGTTATACCACACTAGGGAAAGAACCAGAAGACAACCATGGTCTTTCTACCATGACTCACTTTGGAGTCACCACCACCCAGAGAGGTGGACCTGGGGACATTTTCCATACTCAAGTGCAGAGATTATAATTGTTCCTGTAGCCTCTAAAAAAATCCCATACAATTTAGAATGGGTTAGTTCAATCCAGTGGATACAAATTGACTAATAATAGGAACCCTGGGCTGCAAGGCCTTCCAAATCTCCTAAAACAAATACCTTTTTCTCCCTGTGTATTGGTATCACATCCAGAAGAGTGCAAGTGACAAGGGCAAGACAGTAGCACAAATATATTGGCTCCTCAACCTCCACATCATTGTATATGTGCACAATTTGGTACTCTATATAAGGTCTGAGAAACAGTGGAGCAAGTTGCAGCGGTACTTTTTGTTGGAAAAGCCCAGATCTACTGTATGTCATGTAAATATAGTTTGAGTTATCCAGGCTAGCATTTCACCTAAATGGTGTAGAATTTGAGTATTGTAGGCATTTTTTTAAATGCCAAGAGTAAAATGACTGTATCTGCTAGATACTGTTATTGCTCCATTTACCATCCACAAAATGATTTCCAGTTTTATATAATCATTCAACTTTTATGACCCTGCTGTCATTGTAGAAGTAACACACCGATATTTTCTATTACACATTATTTCCAGTTATATGACATAAACAGCAGTTAGGTGGTCCTTTTCCTGTGTTGCTCCTTTCTCACGAGTTATTTTTAAATTTCTACAGCAAACCCCCCTGTCAAGTACTCACTCAGATCCCAGAAAACAGTGTTGGGTTAGTTAGGATACTACAGACTTGGAAGCGTTAGCAATAGACAACAGCTAGTAAACACAGACATCACTTTTGCTGTAGGAATTTCATGCTCTACTAATAGATATTTCATTAAAGCCCAAGGCTAAGACATCACATCTTAAGTGTCAGATTATGGTGGAATTCTATGTTAATATGTCAAACCCCTGCTATCCTGCGCTCCACTGCATGAAGACCTTGCCTTCTGCAATCTTTACATCCATTCTTTGAGACTTTCCCTAAAACCTGTCTTTGATAAGTTATCACATACGTTTCTCATCTGTACTTACAGTGGGATTTTCCCCTCTTTCATTTTATTTTAATTTTGGTCAGGAGTCTTGCTCAGGAGAATTTCTGAAAGTTTCATTAAAAAAAAAAATTCTCCATATAGTCCAGAGGAAGCTGCATGGTCAGCACAGGATGAGCCAGTTAAAGAGGAGCACAATGCAAGCTATCTATAACTTAATGAAAACAAGTGTGCTTATACCAGAGGGAGACAGACGTATGGCAGTATCCCTGCCAGGTTCCTGGGTGTGCTCTCCAAGCATCCATTACTGGCCCTTACCAGCAGCAGGATACTGGGCAACTTGGATCTTTGGTCTGATCAAGTACTGTCCTTTGTATGGTTTTACTACACCTATTTTTGTCTGTTTCTTTTCCTACAACCCATCCTTCTCCTGTGTTCATTAAATTAAGCCTCCTACTTTCACACAGCAGATCACTTATGTGTAACTTATACCACCATTATGTATGTCACCTATGAATTTGGCTGAGAAAACAGCCTGGTTTTCATCCTACATAATTATGGGCTATATGATACATCCATCTTTCAGCATCTTCTAGGAGAAACAAGAAAATCTCCTTAAATATATGACATCATGATACGTTTTGTATGTGTCTGCACCCTGTTTAAAGGTGCATATTGCCCTTGTATGTAAAAAAAAGAATTAATGGAACCTCGGTGGTCATGTCTTCTAGTCAGATTCCAGCTAAAGACAAGTGAGCAATTAACTATCCAAAGAATGTGATTAATAACTTTGGTCAAATAAACTATGATTAGCAAAATGGCAGGTCCTGGCATTCTTCTTTACTTTCTTGTAGTGTATACTCACTCAGAATGTCTTTGAAGATATTAATTACCTGTGCCTTTTACCATCTAAAGATCCTCTGTTTGCTGCAGGATTTCCTCAGCTAGCAGACCTAAATTCAAAGAATTATGGAGAGCTGAAAATGGAATGGTATGGGAAAAAAATCAGACTATGCTGACAGCACTTTAGGACCATTAGCACATCATTATGAAACCCAGCTAAACAAATAGCCAAACATAAAGCATCAGTTATTTCGTGTGGTTTGGTTTTTTTTTTTTTTAAAAATATGATTTCTCAGGGTGAACAAAATATATAGAGAGAAATTGTGAAGACAGAAACATAAATATTAGCTCAAGGAAGAAAGATTTAATGCATCTTACATAATATGAGAGATATTGTAGTCTGTATGCTGTGGACTTCTGAAAGAGTTTTGGCAGCATGAGGAATCCAGGACCACACTAGCCTGGAGAGAAAAGGCTGAGCTGAAGGCCAAACGTAAAATAATCATCGAGTGTACATGCACTTAGTGTAATCAGGCAGCTATAACCTACCCTTGTATTACAGAGCTGAGCTCTATTAGATAGATGAGCAAACTGAAAAGGACAAAACATTGCTCACTGCAAGAGCAGCCCTGCTGCATCCCCGGTGGTTCCTCCTCTTGAACCAGTCTCATGATGAAACTGAGTAAGCAGGTGGAAAACAGCCCTTTCAGCAAAGAGACAGAAACCTAAGCCTTGATGGTGGAGACATAACAGACAGAAGAGAGAGTTCCATGCTCACTGCCAGGGCAACATTACCTAAAAATATGTATAACCAGAATAAACACCAAGATTCTGAGTCTTCTAAGCCTGCCACAAGCCAAGGCACAGGAGCACAAACTGCTCTGTTAGATCTGCTGTCAGGCCATCATGAAAAAAAAGAAATATCTCGAGTCCTTTTTCATGTCCATGAAACAGCTGGCTGTGGATGAGTTGGTTATAAAGAAAGGCTACGGAGGACCAGCCCTCAACACAGCCACTGAACAAAGTGTCTTCTTTGTGTTCCTAGGAAAAGAATCATAGAATCATAGAAGAGTTTGGGTTGAAAGGGACCTTTAAAGGCCATCTAGTCCAACCCCCCTGCAATGACCAGGGACATCCTCAACTAGATCAGGTTGCCCAGAGCCCCGTCCAGCCTGACCTGGAATGTTTCCAGGGATGGGGCATCTACCACCTCTCTGGGCAACCTGTTCCAGTGCTTCACCACCCTCATCATACAAAATTTCTTCCTTCTATCTAGTCTGAATCTACTCTTTTTTAGTTTAAAACCGTTACCCCTTGTCCTATCGCAACAGGCCCTATTAAAAAGTCTGTCCCCATCTTTCTTATAAGCCTCTTTTAAGTATTGAAAGGCTGCAATAATCACACAGAATCACAGAATGGTAGGGGTGATCCTTTTAAAGATCCTTTTAAATTCCCAGATGCAGTTGGTTTTTTTCTGTGAGTAGTTTTGTATCTCGCTGACAACTAAGCAGTGTGACAGGGTATCTTCCACAAGCACAAAGCCTGGAGATCTTCTCTTAGGACCTCTCTTTATAAGGAGGTCATCCAGAATGACAAGCTATGCTGATTCTCAGGTGGAAAATTTGTTCAAAACGTTCCTTGTCTCACTTAGCTTAGTGAATTTTGGAAATGAATGAAGTCAATATGTACAAAGCTCACGGAGTATGTCAGCACAGACTGGCACCTTAGCTCACGCTCAGTGCTGCAATAACGTGCTCACACGACTTCCAGAGTAGAGCTAGTCCATGTCTGCCCAAACCAAGCATGGACACAGAGAAGAAGGTGACACTGACCCCATCAGTGCAGACGTGCCCAGGGGAGGAAACAAGACTGTCCAAACGCCTTGGTTTTCTATTGAACGCCTCTTCCATGCAGGCAGATGCAGGCATACCCTTAAATGGAGTGAAAACCACTCGAGAGGACTTCCAAGCTGGTCAGCCATGTCTGAAAACATGAGGCAGAGAAGGGTGTAGGCAGTAGATTCAAAAGCCCTCAGCTAAACAGCATTATTATTACTTTAATAGTGGCAGACTCCACGTGCTGCAAGACTGTGTAAGAACTGAAAATTGCCAGTTCTTCTGTTTTAAACTCCAGAAAAAAAAAAAAAATGAACAATCAGAATACTGTTGTTATGGCTATTTGCTGAAACTTCTTCTCTTCCCTGATTTTTTTTTTTTTTTTTTTTTTTTCAGAAATTCAGGGCAGGGGTGTGCTAATGGTGCCTGTGCCACACCCTGGGTGAACCTGGCAGCAGTATCAGCCAAGAACATATTACAAAATTGCCTGAAGACCTGAGCAAAGGTCAAAGTGTACTTACATGACAGGAGCAGTGGCGTGGGAACAGGGTGTGACCCGGAGAGCCTTCCTGGCACACCACCACGGCTACACCCAGCATCATCCTCTGCAGACTTCTCCACGCATCCTCCTAAAGCAGGCATATTCCCAGAAAAAGCTGCAGATATTTGCATAGAAGGCCATCACCTGGGCAGTCCTGATGCAGTAAAAGAGGTATTACAAGGCACAGTTCATCTCATAATAAAACAGATGCTACCAGCAAGCAACAGGGAAGCAGAGGAGAACGACACAGGAGGACTAGTTCACACATAGAAGTCTACAGTGTTGATGTTACACTGAGACCAAGTCCCCTAAGCATAGGCATCTGGTGCCATTTGAGTCACAATAGGATGTATAAAGTAGCCTCATGGAGCCATCAAATATGGCACATATCCTATAGTGCACCAATGTCCTTCCAGCTCAGCAGTTGGAGATCCCATGGGATAATCCTGAAGCATCTCAAATGGTGCAAGAGGTCTACATCTAAGCAACTAAACTCAGGTGGACTTTACAGTGACCTGCACAATTCTCTAGCAATTGTGTCGACTAGACCTCCATTGACCGTGGCTGCAGTTTAGACCCATTGCACTTACATGGAGACACTTAACATTTTGTCTTAAGCCGAACTCCACCGGTACTGTTGAGCTGAATCCAGCCATGGGGTCAGTGTGTGAGGATAATTAATGGATTATTTAAAATGTATTAACCATAGGATTTCGGACTCTCCTGGTCTGAAGGATCACTGCAGCACAATGGATATGTGGACAAAGACTAAGCGATGGTTTTTCCCCTCAGTTTACACGCCAAGTTTTGAAGATTTAAGATCAAACACACAGCCCCTGTTCAGAACAAGCTAGTTTACAGACCTGGCTTGACAACATAATATACCTTAAGTGGGCTTTGCACAAGCCCATCAGATATTATTTCTGCTGGTTGCATTCCAGCAGAGCACTGCATGGATAAATAGCTCAAAGGAAGCATTGTTCAAAAGGAGTGTTCAGCACCTTCTACTAACCTCAGCTACTTTGATACGGCTAAGTGATAAAATGATTAAAGCCAATTGCAATATTTTAAGGTAAAAAAAAAATCAAAGTGACAACAGAGTTTTCCCTCTTTTACCCTTATTCCTTTCCAACCCACGTGCTTGGGAGAACTCCTCATACTTGACAGAAATGCATTGTTTCTGCTGGCTCATGAGAAAACTGCAATCAGGCCCTAATTAACATGGAGTTGTCAGGGAGCTTGTGTGTGTGTCTTCAGTGACCACAGAGCAAATGGCCACAACCTGCTCTACAAACAGTGCACTAAAGGCTAAAGACGACTAACTTAGCATTCCTCTGCCTGCAAGCAAAACAAAACTTCAACGACTTCTTCCAGTGAAGTTAAAATTTCCCATATCTTGTTTTTAAACAAGATCTGTTCCCAGGAATGAATGATCTGATTGAAAGGAGTGAGGAAACCACCTGGAGGATGAACTGGATTGCAGCTGTACTGAGTAGGGAGTCCCGGCAGCACCCTGCTTCCAGGAGCAGAGAGGGAATGAAGCTGCTGTGGTCTCCGGAAAGGATCTGAAGACGCTCTTCCTTCAGCACAGGGCATGCATAAACACATGTGTCCACAATCACGGGTTTGGAGAAGGGGGACCAGCTCTGTCAGGCAGCCTGAAATTAGAGGCTGGAGCTCAGCTTCTTGCTACCATCTTTGGGGAAAGTCAGGCCAGAACCTGCTGCTCGGGGAACACATGGGTAAGGTCAGCAGATAGAGCAGCACAAGTGGAGCACATCCACCGACCTGCCACCCAGACCGGCCCCGGCCCCATCGACTGCCCGTTAGTAGCTGGGATGTGGGGTGCTCTGGTCTACTTTTATCAAAAAGGATCCAGTCCAGGAAATCTGAGATCACTCCAGAGTGCAAATCAAAGTGCAGTAAAAGGAGGTGATCAGGAGATGTGTTTGAAAACCCCTGCCTGAGCTGAACTGAAATTGATGTAGACACACCAATGGATCACCACTACACTGAGCTCTGTGTGCCTGAGGGCCCTTCTTGCCCCTAGCCATCGGACATGGCTCTTTTCAGGCTCCATGTTACTATTTAAAAATGAAAAAGCCATTTTCACAGTGATCTTGGCACTGATCTGCCTGTATTTTTCAATATAGATACTATCTTTTGGAGGGTTCCTGTTTTAAACACTGCGACTGGGACACAACTGGTTATTTTTGTTCTGAGAGAGAAAACGATGATTCCTGCTGCAGCCTGAGACTCTCCCTGCGGAGCAGGATCCCGGTCGAGGACTCCAGGTGTCCCGGCCGGGTGGCAGGGAGCACAAGCCAGTCCGTGACATGGCAGTGATAGCAGCCAGCTGTTCTCCACGGGGGAGCGGGGGAGCATCTCCTCCCCTCCTGGAACCGCCGAGAGACACGGAAAGGGGAGAGCGAGCCAGGGCCCCAGCTGGGGAGCCATAAGCACAGAGGGGAGAGCAAATGCCTCTCATCAGGCCCCAGTCAGCACGAGCGTGATGGGGGAGGCCGCTTCCCCTGCAGGCTGCTGAAGGCTTGGCCAAAGACAGCGGCGAGGGAGCAGCGGTGTGAGGAGAGGGCGGGCGATAGCGGAGGGGGAGAGCGGAGAGGGAGGAGGGAGGGGGGAAGATGGACAGTGGGGCTTATGTGCTCTGACTGAGATAAAATAAAATACCGACCACGTATGTCGGTAAACGCATTTCAGCCCTCCCCAGCGCAAAGCTTTAGTCCAACGACTTTGCCGATAACCTAATACTCTTTACCTCAAGCCACACAGTGCTAAACCGGGGATGAATAGCAATGTCTTGCTGGCAAAGAAAGCAAAACCTCGCTGTTGTTGTGCTAGCGAACGCAGCCCCCTTTTCCACAGGCGCTGCCATCACGTCTCCTCTTGAGCCACGAAGAACTCGGTGCCGTGTAAACCGTGGTCACGGGCCAGGCTTCAGACCTGCGCCGCGTACGCCAGGGCTGTCACTCGGCCCTCAGCGCCAGGCAGAACAGAAATATTTCACGTAAAGGGGCAGTCCAGTTTCAAATGGAAGGGAAAGACAACTCATATTCATGTGGAAGAAAATGCATCCTTCACTGCAGAGGCCTGCGCTGGCTTTGGCGGGCCGTAAGCCCCGTCTGGAAGGTGAGGGGGGGGTGCTGGGGACCTCGGCCTTCGTGCGGTGCCCTCCCCAAAGGGGTGAGTGTCATTAATGCTGCATTTATACACACTGATTAGAAACACAAGCCCCACACTAGGTAACAGCTCTGCTAGCGGAAGGATTTGGAAGTGTCACCACTTCAAATTATGTGCAAAATGATTTAAGTGTTCATTAAGAACGTTGCCTATTACGTCTTCTTTGCTTGGAAAAGCCAAGATTTTATGTCGTCTTTTTTTTTCCCATGCTCTGTGCACCAATACGGAATTGAAAGTTGATTTTGCCAGCTGACATTCTTGCTGGTCACCCCTTTTCATTCTCTAAAATCCTTTAAAACATATTAGGGCAACTTAGTGACCAATGTATAATCTCAGCGTTTTCAAAGAACAGTAAAAAAGCATAAAAGGCAGAGTGTGGACATTAAAGCTCAGAGATGCAACCCAACTCTTTGATATGTCATATCCATTTACATATCCAGCGTTAGAAATGCCTAGATAATATTTTCAAAATAAAAACATCTCTCAAATAAGACAATAGTAAACCAATATGTGCATACTTTTTCTACAGTACTTTTAAGCTTCTTTTTCTTCTAATTTAAGGGTTAAATAAAGATTAAATTATACTTGAATAATTCATTTAGTTTGAATTATTTTAAAATAAAATAATTATAATTATAATTAGTTAAGTGATAAGTTAAGCTCTTTACAGCATTCATCTCCTTCCAAAAGCCTTTGTAAAGGTTCAATGAGTACTGATGTCTTTGGCTAGCTTGACAGGATGCAAGTTATTTTCATTTCTTGAGTGATCATATCTCAGAGCAAACAAACTTGCCTGGTGCTGCATGTCCTTATCTCTGACTGAAGCCAGTGGGGACTGGAGCTGTTTATAACTTAACAGCATTCTATGATACACCCCACAGAAAGTCTTCATTTTTTGCATGAAAAGCTATGAGGAGGACACACTGTAATTTTTCACCATCTATAGCCTCTCTCTTCACCCCTGCCATGCTCATACAAATTAAATTGGCTGAAGCAGCAGGCTCAAGAAGGAAGGAGAAAAAGAAAAGCCGGGAACATTGTGGTCTGGCAGATGACTTTGGTGTTCTCAACAAGTCTGTGCAAGCGTCAAGCGATTCACAAATGGTTCAGCAAATGTTGGCTCTGCTGCAATCAGATCAAGGGCAGTTCCAAGCGCCACAAGGAAGCACACGAAGCCAGAGCTGGTGCTGGATTTGCGGGGGCCCCGGCGGGGGCACGCACAGGCTCTTCCCTCCTCAGGGCCCTGCTCCTCCCCCAGAGAGATGCCCCCATTCAGCAAAACGTCTGCAACGTTGGAGTTTGCTCTGCCAGCCTCAGAGTTTAGCTCAGGGAGACGGTGCTAATCCAAGCGCTACCCCAACATCCCCCAACCATGCAGCAGGGCTGACCATGCGAGGTGCCGAACGCCCACAGTGCACAGAGACATCAGGAGACTCAACAGGAGACCCACATTTTGCATGACCGGTGTGTCAGTGCCCATTTGCACAGCATCTCCCCTGTTTGGCAAAGCGTTCTGGTTCAGCCTGGGCATGATGCTCACTGCTACAAAACTGGAAGGATCAAATTTGCTCTGTAATTGGGGTCATTGGGAGAACAACATACACAGTGTGCAAATCTTCAGATTATAAAAATTAATAATTATGGGGGTTTGGAAATATTTTTTTCCTGATAGTCCAGACTGCTAATAATGAAAAGTATCTATTCATTCATTACTTAGTACCAGTCTTAAACCAAAGGATTAAGGATTTCGGCTAAACTTTTTTCTAGAACATACTGTGTCACTTGAGTTTACATATTAATTCTTACTTTCTTCACTTATGTAAGAAGTTGGACAAAGATCCTGAACAGGTCAATGGAATAATTAAACCTTTTCTTGTGATATGATAGGAAGAAAATACAGTTTAATCATTTTGTTGGGAGGGGAGGTTTTCTGGAGGGGGTTAGCAAATGTGGTAATGGAGGCTATTTGCTAAGGAGAATTTTAAAGCCATTTTGTAATTACTATCTGCAGTTACTCTTTAACTTTTAATAGCAAGAAATGAGTTCTATTAGGCCTACATTACAGGTCTCCCTCAAAGTTCAGCTGGTACTAAAATAAAAGAGACTTTCTATTCAAAGCAAAAGGACAATAAATAGAGGTTATTTTTCTCTCCAGTGAAGGCTGTCTTTCCGTAGGGGTAAATAATTACTTTAGACTGTAAACAAATAGCATATCACATTTCTTTGTATGTTGGTTCATTTTAATATTGCTATAATTTCTTTATTTTATGCCTAAAGATGTTCTAAGTAATTTACAGGCCAATTTAATACACAAACCAGAAGCCTAAAATCTATATAGAAAAATTAAACAAATGGATCACAGTAAAAATGGAAATTAAATAGGTGTTTGAGAATATCAAATTATCAGCTATTAATTTTTTTTGTCTTGTACCTCTCGTTCTGCAAAATCTGATCGGTCTTTATATAATCCTTCCTTGCAACACTATTTTTATTTCTAGGCCATAACCTGCTCTGGTCTCACAGCTGACCCTGCTTGGAGCAGGAGGTTGGACTAGAGACCTCCTGAGGTTGCTTCCAACCTGAATTTCCTTATCCCCTTCTCCGAGCCGAAGCATGCTCATGGGCTACATCTACACTGTCGAATCCCTCAGGTCCCTGGGCCGACCCCAGTGCCCAAGGCAGAGGGCGCACTGGTGAGGGAAAGCAGACCACCCCTACCCACACTACAGGCAATCTACACCCACCCCATGCCCCTCTGCTCCAGACTCTCATGCTACTCCTGAGACATAATTACCATTCGTGTGAGCTGGAGAGGGGTCATTTAGTCCAAAACATCTGTAAAGTGAAGGTCGTACTTGCTCCACCAAGGTGAACTACCCACGCTGGAGACTACATGTTGCCTGCCCAAGGGTGTAGGCTGCAGGAGATGGAGGGCAGAAGGAGCCAGACCTGGGGCAGCCCTGTCCGTGCAGCCCTCTGGAGGGGCTCCGGGGGTGAAATCTCTCTGAGCAGCACCCAGGGGACATGCCTGTCCCAGAGAAGGGCAGCTGGAGGCCCCCAACGTGGAGCCAGTGTGGGAACAAGGGGATGAGGTTTGCCTTCCCTCCCTGGCCCCCTTGTACCCATCAGGTAACAACCCATTCCTTGGTTTAGCTCGCCAGCCTGCAACTCAGATTCTAGTAAAACCCCAAAAGCCTTGGGCATCTACTTTAGAAAACCAGGAAGTTTTTCCCTTTTTATTTTTCTCTATAAAAGATATCTTAGACAGTCTTAAACATATAGGTTGGTTTATAGAGAGGATGGCATAAATAAGGCTCCTGCACCAGCTGTACTTGCAAAGACAGAAAATAACAAGAAATAGGTGGAAGAATATTTGCTGACAGGTAAATTCCTGGCTGGATGCTGAATAGTCATTTGGGATAAATGATTAAAATCTCCAATGCTTCCACTCTTCTCTGCTCATTGAACCTTCTTTCTCGGGGAGGGAAACAGGAGTGGCGTGGGAATCCTTGCAGTCCAGCAGCCAGAAGTGGACATATCCCAGCTTAAGCTGGGGTTGAACATCTTGCTAGCACCTGAGTTAATGTTTGCAGGGCAGGGGTGGAGCTGTTTGTTGAAGAAATCTGGACCATTGGTTCCCAGAAAAGCCCTGCAGTATGAATGACTGTGTGATCCTGTCCAGAGCAGTTGCCACAACACCAGCATGATAAGATCTGACTGAATCTGTAATTTTGTTTAATGTAGCTGTTGCAACATAAACCTAACGAGGCTTGAATACTGGGGCTTATGTTTATTTGTTTTGTATAGCTTTGGAATTGATATAATTATATAGAACAGCTAAGCCATTTTAGTCTCATTATCCAAGATGTTATTTAATCTTCAGAGTCAATCAGATTAGAAGAAATCTGTTACCACTTTCAAGATAAATTCCTGTAAATCAAGAATTTGTAGTCAGGTCATCCCAAGAGTATTGGGAACACTCTTCTGTTGTTATGCAGGGCTCAGATGATGTTGGGGTGCCTTTAGAAAGACTCTGAAATGCAAAGGGCAGGACATTCATGAGTTTTGTTGGACATGGCCTGATTTCACAATGTAAACAACTGTGTCAGAGAACCCAATTACAACACAGATGTTCCCAAGCTTAGTTAAAGCACAGCTCTGTAGTAGAAGAGAAGCTTATTCATCTCCCTAAACCAAAGCTGAAAATTATCAAATAGACTCAAACTCAGAGTTAGTATATGTATAAAACTGTTGCATGTTACAGTAAATATCTAGAAGAGGTCAAACAGCCAATGAATTACATTTATACTGAGGACTCAGAGTTGCATCTATGGGCTCAGACTTGTTCTCTGTCTCCAAGACTAAAACAGATGTGATCTGACCACATCTACACTATTTAACTCTCTTGTTAGCCAAACAAGGTAGTTGGGAATAGCCATTTGCCTGTGCTAACTCCCAAAGTCAGGCAAAGGAAATGTAGCCTATATATCCCCTCTGTACATACAGACAGGTCGGACTGCAGGCTCCCTTTTAAGCTCGGAAGGTATTTGCCTTTTATGTCTGAACTGAACAAAAGCCCTTTAGAAAGTGACAGGACAAACCACCATGCCTTCGGAGATACAGTGACTGATGACCATTAAATGTAAAGGTCTGTCTTTGGCAGGGGAACTGTCTTGATAAATTAGTTCATTTTTCCCATCTAAGCTCCAAAAAGGAGCTCTTAAGTCAGAGAACTCAAGAAGCCCTGGAAATACCTAGAAGGGGGAAGCAAACAAGCTGTAGTAATACATATAAGCACATTTATCAGTTTGCCTAGATTTGCATATTTCTTATGCCTACAATAGTAAAAGCAATCACCCTTTGGAGCCCTTAGATAGTCTGTGCTCCAGCAAACTCCTTCAACTACCACATGTCCATCAAGAACTGACCCATATGCTAAGGGGTATGGAAAGTCCTTTAAGCTCTTGAAAAACATAGAAAACCACCAGGCATCTTAGAAGTGAGGAGCACTGGCTCCTTCCATGGAAAGGTAACGTGCAGACCTTCACTGGCCAGTAGCTCTGCTAGAGACGTCATGCAAGATCTCTTCCAGATCTAAATTAATATACAGGAGGTACATATAACATGTTGTCTTCAGTCAGCTCTTCATAGATTACATAAGGAGGCTAAAATTTGCAACCACTCATAAGGAAGATTGAGGGATTGCTTACTATATCTTCAGATCTTCAGTATTTCATAGACACAAGAAATCCTTAGGAAAGCAGCAGTCGTGATCTCATCCAAATTATTATTAAAACCTTAGTCAGAAGATGGCAGGCTTCATATGTTATGCACATTCATGCATTACAAGTGCTGGCACTGTGCTCTGCAGGTGATACCTGCAGTGTTCTGGCGTTTGACTGATAGATGCATTCCTTTAAACATCAGGAGCTGTGTCCATGGTAGATAGAGCTGGGCAAATTTACTCAGTTACATTTAAAAGGAGCTCTATGGTGAGCAGTGATTTTTTGTGTGTTGCCATCTTCCTTGCAACCAGCCAGATCTTGAGAAGCTGCCCAGCTCAAAACACTGCTGGAGCTTCATGGATTCTGAAAATGTAGAGCATGTCTGCTGCCAGCTCAGAGATTACTACGATCTTTTATGGGTCTCTCCTACCAGAACAAAGAAGTAGACCTATGCTCAGCTGTGGTGGAAAATGCTTCAGTGCCGAGACTCCCATGACCACTCTCTCAGGGAAAATGTGTCAAAATTTAATATAATCTATAGAATTTATTTAATATATTCTATATTTAATATATTCTATAGAAAATGAATGAGATAAATAGGGGATAGGATTTCTAGGAGTTAGTGTCTGAGTGAGGCAACACCTGCATAAGCTTGTAGGACATGTTTAAATGTCTGAAGACTGAACTGAAGGTAGCTCAGTTCCTATGTATCATTAGGATTTTCAAATATGAATATTATCCTGTTGTTTGATTTCTAAATTTGAATCTTTATAATGGAAAATGAAGCTGGGAGAGATTATAACAGCCTGCATGGTAGAAGAGCTGACGTTTTTAGATATCATATTGTGATTTGAACCCACATCTCCAGAGAGCACCTTGACCAGCATTGAAGGTGAGACTTTTTCAACCTTCCCTGTTTAAATCCTTCCACTCTGCAAGGGTAACTAAAAATTCATGGGGTATCCCCCACTTCCTAGGTGCACAGACTCTAGGTTATAGAACTAATATCTTCTGCCTACTATCTTCAGTAAATTTCTAATGAGGCAAACAAAATAAAAACATTTTCAGCAGCAGAATCTGAGTGACAACGAACTACAGCACTCATTTTACAGATACTGTGTTGGGAAGCAGCAAATCTGATCTCAAACCTTTGCTCCAAATCTGGGAGGGGAAAATGGTCTCACACACTTACCAGGTGAGTACTCCAACTGGCAGGATATGAATTATATGTAACAGACAACGGGCAATCCTCTGTCAGAAGTCCATTAATCAGCAACCTTTCGTATGCTTCCTAATCTGGCGCGTGCACTCTGAGAGCCCATGCGTGAGAATAAGCAGAGGAATCCATGGGATGTAAGCATGCACTGAGTCTCTCTGCTTCTCGACCACAAGAGGCGTATGATGGTCTTTGTGTCCACGGGTAGACATGAATGCCTTGGCACTGTAACAGCAGAAACTTTGTGCTGATTGTTTTAGGCATCTAGAGGGCAAGGAAACAGCAGAGGAGAGTTTTGAGGATCCCAGTGACACACAAATGCTGGAAGTTCCCTAAAATGACAGGGATCTGTACGGCTTTATCGGTTTTAGCCTTAGATCAGGTGAAAGGGCTTTTCCATGACCAAATATGAGACTAGGCTAACAGTGCTTCCCCAGAGGAAAACTGTGTGGATAAATACGCTGACGAGTGAGAGGGATCACAGTAATGTTGCCTATAAACGCATAAAGTACTTCAAGAAGTGCCCTGATCCACCCCTGTGCTGGGTGAAGTGACTGTGTATGAGTTTGGTCGGTTTGTAAAGGGTTTTGCAACCACCAAGGGATGCAGTTTTACAACTGCAAGCTATGACTGTGGTTACGGGGGAAGACTGTGGGAACATTCATCGAACTTATGCTGACAGAAGCAACCGTAAGAACCTTTTACTGAGTGCAAAGTTTATTTTAACACATGTAACATACATTCATGCATAAAGCATTTCAATTCCAGATTCAAAGGATCCCTTGCTGGACCAAGCAGTGTTGTTCTGGGAGTTAATTCATTTATTTCCTCTGCAGTATCGTAGCTGTATTTTACTGTGAAAACTCTGGCTCTTCTTCATCCTTTTATACATTATTCAATGAATTTGATCCCTCAGACAACATGTTAAATAGATCAGTCTTTTTAAATCAAAATATTCAATCTCAACATTTTAATACACACTTAAATATGTTAGGTACTAAAGTTAGGGTTTTTTTTTTATTTTTATCTGCATTAGACATGTCAGAGGCATATGAAAAAGGAGTTAGTGTAGGTTCAGATGTGCCACAGGGACAAAAGGACATGAGAGGGAAAGGGAGCGTGCCATGGCTTGCACCTTCCCCATTGGCACTGCCTGGTGTAATGCATGTTGCATTTGTCCTCCCTTTCGTCTCTTGCTCTCATTGTGTTATTCCATCACTTTTATTCTGGTGTTTGTTTTAATAAGGCTCCCCATACATTGACATGAATCACTGTGGTGTAAATTACACAGTCCTGTTGAGATCCACAATGATTCTTCAACCTGGAAAGCAGTACATGTGGGCTTTCCAAAATAATTCTACTAAAAAATAAAGGCCGTTAGTGACAATTGTGAACAAGCTGGATTGATTTTAGGAGGAAGATGTTTTCTGACTGGGATGCTAAGTTGTTTAATGAAGCAAACAACCAGGAATTACAGGGGTGGGAAAGGATGCTAAGCAATCTGGCAGTGGTGGGAGAGGCTAAAAGAGGACAGTGAAGTGATGCGAGTCTGCCTCTGCTGAAGTCTTAAAGTTCTGTCTGAAGATGTGCAGGCATGTCTACATCTTCCATTGTATGAATCTAAGGGTGAATCATGACCCTCACTGATTTCATGTTGAAGGGCCTGAAATTTCACCCCTGGAGACAGCTGGTTTGAAACTGTTTGTTTCCACTTTGTGGCTGCTTTACGTCGCCCGAGTGCAGCGAACAGGACACCCAGTGGCACCGCTCAGTATGTCACAGCGGGAGCGAGCCACCCTCTGAAAGCCACCCTGCTTTTCAGGCAATACACGAGCCCAGCCCGCCGAGAGCGGCTATGGGGGAGAGACCTCAGTCCTGGGACACAGCGGTGTGGGGGCCCCCAGAATGGGAACGTCCCATTTCTGTTAGGGCTTGAGCTCCCCCTTCTTTCATCCTCTCTTCTCCTTCCCTTTTACCTCCCACTGCCACTGCTTCATTTCTGCCCTTTGACCACTGTAAGCCAAAGGAGTGTCACCAACACTGGGAACAGGGGGGAGCAGTAGACACCAATGACCTAAGCTTTGCACACATTATACCTTTTACCTGCAGTCACGTTGCTGCAGCTCTCCTGGCTTTCCAACTGCCAGCAGCAGGAAAACGTGCCCCAGACACATCTCTTATTAATACAAACAGATTGTCTTACCCCACATAAATAGAATACAATTCAACTGCTTTGTATTTTGCCATAACTTTAAATGCCAGCTGACTCTGAGGTGCTTTGTAAAACTCCCCTTCTGTGGGAAAACTCATGCTGTCAGCTAAGGCTTAGCGTGTGCAGGATTTGCTTCTCTTACCTTTGCTCAATGCATCGCTGCCAGAGAGAGAGACCAATGCCAGCTGACAGGCTGCGGGGTGGGCGCTGCTGTGCCCCTTGTTTCTTCTGTTTTATTGTCTGCAAGCCTGTGCTGGGCCAGGGGCAAAGCTTGCTCACTTGGAGCTCTCATAATACACTATATTTCACTCTGCTTTCCAGAAAGAAGAAATGCAATGGCGCTCTCTTCTTTGAACATTGTAACAGTGTATCCACAAATACGAGAGCTAATTCCAAGAGAGAGAGATATAAATATTTCAAATAACATAAACATATTTTAAACTTAAATGTATGTAAGTTCTTAAATACGTGACCTAAATATATTTAAAATATCACATGACTGTGCAGCTGCTATATTAATGTACCTTATCAAAGGGGAGACAAAGTTGAAAAATTTTGTTGCTCACGATGTTTTCTGACCCTGGGAAGACTCTTCTCCCACTTTAAATGTCGTTATCATCACCCAGGATTCACAGGGAGAAGTATCTCACATATCAAGAAATTCAGCTGGGAAGGGCTGTTGCGATTTTTCATGAGAAATTTGTGACATGCACTTTGTGGAAAATCAAATCTCACACTTTCCTTTGTCAGTGAGACGGGGAGGAAAACGGTTGAAAATGAAAAATGTGCCATCAAAAGTGTCCAGGTTTGTCTTTCAGTCATGCCTTCAAAACCTAGGAAATTTTAAGTGAAAGGAAAATTTTTTATATTTAAAAAACTTTTTTTTATCCAAAACAGTCAATATTTTCAATTGGTTTTGTATATCAACTCTAAACACAAAGCTATTGTCCAGTGACAAAAATATATAATATCTGCTCTTGCTAGTGGCTTTTGCATGTAGCAAGGAGTGAATAAATAGCTTTAATAAAGCAATGAATTGGAGTTGCTTAATGAGACCCCTTACTTATGTAGATTCATTCTTCTCTTTATTTCAAATGAATGCAAACAAATCAGGTCTGAGATTTTTTTGTAAAAGTTCTTAAAGCTCAGAGATACAAAGTACAAGCAATTGGAACAAACACAAATTAAAATGCATGGAAGAATGTGAATATATGTTGTTGCATCATACAGCGTCACAGAACTCCAAGGAAAATGTTGAAGGAAAAAATTAAGCCAAATTTGTCAATATGGGGATGGGAATGAAGCCTTAATCTCATTACTAAATTCATCACATCTATAGGCTTATTGCTAAGAGTCATTGTCAAAAGAAATTAGCCTTCTCTATAAGCCCACGAAGCCTTCCACGAAGCATTTAAATATGTAACAATATTAACTTCACTCTTACACATCTGTGTACGAGCTGTTTAACAGGAAAGGGCTCCCTCCTAATTAACTGTGCTTATACATTTATTATTATTGCTTAGTTTTTTAAGACATTAATTCTTAGGTAAGCTCTTATGTGAACCAGCTCTACCTTTATATCTGTAGAAGAAAAAAAAGCTCTTTCTCAAAAAATATGCCCATTCTACATATCCACAAGCACTTCACTCTAAGGGATCCCAAAGGACGTCCTGAGTTTCAGTCCCGATTCAGGCGAGCACCCCATGTGGGACCCTCTCTGCAAACAGGCAGAAGTATCTGTTAAGGGGCTTCTGGAGTACAGACCTACATGTCTTGGAACAAAGAGGACGTAAAAATAAGGGGAAAACCAGCTGTAGAACCATGTCGGCAAGAGAATATTTCTGTTCTGTGTTTCTCTAAGCAGGTCTTCACTGACGAGCTAGCCCAAACTCTTACCCCAGGGTTGCTCTTAACCCTTCCCTTGTTACAGTGAGAAGCTCTCCCTCAAGTCTGCTGGGCTTGTCCAGAGCGGTAGGCTAAAATGTGGCCGATACTTTCAGCATGACTGGAGACTCTGCTTTGTGTTGAGGGCAAACACAAAAATCACTCCACAGTCATAACAGTCAAAAATGAGCATACAGTGCCCTGCAGTGTATTCGGGAAGTTGGACCGTGTCTTCCACAGTCCCTTGGGCAATAACCCAAGGGTATTAAAACCCAATGGTTTTAAACTAAAAGAGGGCAGATTCAGACTAGATAGAAGGAAGAAATTTTTTATGATGAGCATGGTGAAACAAACTGGCACAGGTTGCCCAGAGAGGTGGTAGATGCCCCATCCCTGGAAACATTCAAGGTCAGGCTGGACGGGGCTCTGGGCAACCTGATCTTGTTGAAGATGTCCCTGCTTATTGCAGGGGGGTTGGACTAGATGACCTTCCAACCCAATCATTCTATGATTCTATGATTCTATGAACCATAGCACAGTCCTGATAGCACACAGAAACCATGGAAATATCCCCAAAAAAGGCAGGCATGTGCCCAGAGGAGTGCAGCTCCACTGAACATCCAAATGCTCAGGTCATACTTCAGTACTTTGTACCCTCGCATGCCTGAATGAGGGTAACGTTGGTGCCACTCACATGGCTCGACCCTTTGGTGATAACACCGTGTCTGGGCTCAGTCTGGGTGGCCCCACTCTTGGCAGGGGGTATAAGCACAAAAGCTGTTGCCTTCCCACCCCAAAATAAAGCAGCTCCAGGCACCAGAGGTGCCCAGGCCCCTGCCCTCTGCTCCCAGGGGGTGCAGGGGGGGATGCATACCCAACATTTGACCTACACTTTCTGGATGTTAACGATGTCTAGTATGTTTTTTCTCCAGCTACACAGCTACAAGTAAATTGTTCCTGGTGGCAAAGTGGTGTACCCTGAAACTTCGTAATGAGGATGGGGAGGCCCGTAGCCCACCTCTCCCTTTGTAAACGTGTTTGTCACAATTTAGCAATTGTAAAGATCAAGTATGAGGAATCACCACAAAAGCATTCTGGTATTATAATCCCACAGAAGTAACAGACAAATTTTAAAAAAAAACACCTGTATGTGAAAAACCTTGTAGATATAAACTGGCTTTTGTTTTCTATATAAGGAAAAAAGTTATCTGTAATTCAGTTATTAATGACCTCAGGGGAGGTGCAGCTCCCATGAGATCACACGGGTAGAAGTTGGATGCTCAGACTGCCCCAGGTGATTACCTATGACTTAGGTGTCTAATTTTCAGGTGTTTAAATTACAGGCAATGCCTCTGTCCTGCCTGTTCAGAATTGCCAGCCCCGCATGGGAATTCTGCCCCCTTGGAAATCTGCCCTGTGCTTCTGAAGGGCAAAGATTTGTAACATGCAATTCAGATTTACGCCTTTCCACGACACTTTACACGAGCACCTCCACAGCAGAGCTACCGGCCACCGACAAATGTCGTCCTGGCGGTGCCGCTGCCCTGGGAAGGGCAGGATGCTGCTGGATGCTGCTGGCAGCAGCCGGGGGCCCAGCAGCTGCTGCCTGCCCGGCGTGCCCGCAGCGGGGAGCAGTGCGGGCTCAGGCGGCACGCTGCGGGCCTCAGCCACCGCACGCCGTGCCCCACCGCTCTACCTTCGAAGCCTGAGTCACCTCCTTTCCTAAAAATTCCAAGGGCAGGAATGCCTTCCGGCACAGCACCCGGTACGTCCAGGTACCTAAACCTGCGGGGCACTGTGTCTTGTAACGGCTGCTGAGGGCGAGGCGGGAGCTGTTGGCCCCCCAGGGAACGATGCGCTGCGCTCTGCCGGATCAGGCCCCAAATCAGCGCCCTGTCCCCAGGAGGTGGCCCGCGAGACGATGCTTCCGTGGGGAGGAAAAGCCTGGAGCAGCCCGGGGCCGGTGCAGGCGCCCCCCGCTCCCCGCTGCGCCTGCCGGCGGGCAGCACGGCGAGGCTGCGCCCCCGGAGCCCCCGGCCGGCGCGGCCCCCCTCGGGGCGGCTCCCTGCCGGCGGCGGCGCCGCCTGCCCCGCGCGGCCCCGGGACGGGCCGGCGGCGGGCCGCGCGCTGCCTGCCGTGACGGGCCCGGCGCGCGGCGGCGCGATTGGCTGTCGCGGCCGGCGGGGCCGGCGCCGCCGCGGGCGGGCGCGCGGGGCGGCGGCGGGGCGGGGGCGCGCGCGGGCGGCCGGCGGCACGCACACGCACACGCGGCGCCCCGACGGCAGCGGCGGCGAGCGCGCGCGGGGGAGCGCGGCCCTCGGAGCGGCGCGGCTGCCGCCTGCAGCGCCCGGACTGGCGCCTCCTCCGTTTTACTTTTATTTTTCTCTTTTTTTCCTCTTTTTCCCCCGTCCCTCCCAGGGCTGGAAGCGGGATCCGCGTCCCCGAAACTGCTATGCCAGCTGAACTCTGCCGGGCCGTGAGAATGCACGCCATCTCCGACCTCCACTCCTCCCTCACCCTGCGACTCCTCAACAAGGGGCCCGAGTACCTCCGCAGGCAGATGGAGGCAGGCAACCCGGGCAGGAAAAGTGCCGTGGAGAGGCTGGCAGCCGATAAGGCCAAGTACGTGAAAAGTCGGCAGGTAATCAGCACCAAGCAGGAACCCGTCATCGTGCTCAGCTCAGCCTCAGAGAGCAGCAGCGAGACCTGTTCCGTGGAGAGCAAAAAAACCAGCAGGGACTTTGGCAGAGGGAAGGGCGCGAAGCCCCTGGAGCTGGCGAAGGCGGTGTACTCCTGCCGTGCCCCCCTGCAGCACGGCCCCCCCATAGCCAGGCGCAGCACCCCCAAGAGGCAGATGCGGCCGGATTCCCTGGTGATTTACCGCCAGAAATGCGAGTTTGGGAGAGGTCAAAGCCAGGACAGCTCACGAGGGAGCTTGGTGAGGAGGATCTTTCAAGGGTCTGTAAAGGAGAAGCAGTTGGCTTCCCCTGAGATGCCCAGAGTCATGGAGGACACTGCAGCCACCGAGAGCAAAGAGCCTCTCTCAGCAAACGACGATGACCATGAGCTGAGCAACCGTGGAGCGGAGCAAACCGTCGCTGTGAGCTCCGAAGCCCCAGGGGTGTGTGCAAAAGAGCATGAGAGACCCTCCAAACTGAGTATACCTCCTGAGGAGGTCAAGGAGGTGAAGAGGAGAGGTCTCCATCGCTCCCAGTCAGACATCAGCTCTCGCTACTCCAAGTCCTTCTCCGAGTTTGATACATTTTTCAAGTACTGTGGCCTGGAGCAGGAGGTCATCGAGGATCTCGGGAGAGAGAACTTCTCCGTGGTGTCTGACAACATCTCCTTCAAGATCCGCAGCATCAGTGTGGCAACATCCGAGAGCGACTTCACAAGGCACAGCGGGGACGAGGGGCTGCTGGAGGATGAACTCACGGAGCAGGTCCCGAGCACCACCTCCGTGATCGAGCGCAACGCTCGGATAATCAAATGGCTGTACACGTGTAAGAAAGCCAAGGAGGCTAACAAGGTGATCCAGGAACTGGCATGATGGCTTCTTTCAGCGTGCATTGCAGCCTGGTGAACTCAAGGTGTGTGCAAAGCCTCGCCCTGTCGATTTATATATTTCTCTTTCCTCTTTAGCGAGCGGTTGGCTTTTCTTAGTTTATTTTAGTCTTTTCATGGAGAGCTGAAGGAAAATGTATTTTGTATACTATGTGTTCCAGTACGGCCTTTTTGCGAAGCAGAAATCCCTGTCGTTACAAAAACCAAAATACAAACAAATGCGTGCAGCTTGCCAGATTTAGATCAGACCCCCCACATGAAATTAAAGAGTCAGTGTCTATGAGTGATGTCTGTCCTTTGCAGATTCCTGCTTTGTAAATAGCTTGTTTTCTCTAATTTCTGCTATAGTAAATGCTAGAAAATAACTTAGAAAATTATTCAACCCTTAATTACAGTTGCTTAGGTAACAGACTTGAACGGAAACTATTACTAATTAGGAGTTCACTGTATTTATACTATACTGCTGAAACTATTACTAATTAGTACACCGTATTTATACTATACTGCTACAGTTTTCTCCTCCTTACTCTCCCTCACTCTCCCTTCCCCTTATACATAGGCACCCCCAAGTATCAGGAAAGCAAAGCTGTCAGTGCTCCTGCTGGCAATCTTATTTGCCCCCCCCAGCTTTCTGTTGGGACCATAAAAGTTTGCTCCAGGTGACCGCCAAGCATTTCATAGGCTTTAAGTCTTCTGTCCTGTTTGACTGTAGTGGATTTGGCTCCCCTGAAGTGGGTTTTGCCGTGCGGTTTGGCACTGGTAGCTGGAAACCAATTGTGCGGTTTGCCTTGGTTAGAGGGGTATGTCACTGTTTTAAACTGAAGATAAGTAACACAAATGTGTGGCATCTAGGCTTGGAAATCAATTACTTCACAGACAGAAGCAGAACAAATTTAGCCCTGGTAAAAACCGATATCCTGGTTTTAATAAAAGCTGTGTTTATTTTGCATCTGATCTCCTGAAAAAGAACTATATTCATGGGGCCTTTGGTATTGATGATCTAGTAGATAACAGGTTTTCTCCTTCCAATACATGAAGCCCTTAGGATAAGTCCTGCAGCTTACAGTGCGGTATTTAAAAATTGTATGAGCAGATCTTGATATGGAGGATGACGTGTATATTTTCTGACAGTTCGTAATTGGTGCATGAGAAGAACATCATTTAGTGTAGATGCAGCTGTTGATAGAGAGTGTGGGCCTTATGAACGTGGAGAAATGTAGTGCTTGAGCCTCTTTTCTATGTAGATGTGGGGCTGTTCCTCTTGATTTATTTAATCTATATAATGCAAAAATCCATTTACTCACTTGGTATCAGTTTTAATTATGTGAAATTTGGATCACACTTAAAATTTGGATTTTTCTCAAAAGCCTATTTTATTCCTGCAAGTTGAGGGAGGAGGAAGGAAGAGAGAGCCATTTTCACACAAACTTTTCAAGCCCTTGTAGATAAGAAAGGTTGTCAGGTATCTGGCTGACAACTTAAAGAAGTGTTGTTATGTGACAGATCCTTTCCCAAATTACCTTAGAGAGAAGAAAGGGCTCTCCTGAGCTAATCATTTCTCCTTGCTCATCCGTCTGTGATAAAAGGCCAGGGAGATACCCAAAACAAAATGATGCAGGTGGCGTTTTGTGAGGCTTGTTGCAGCTGCCGGGCTTGCTAAACGCAGAGGATGGGAGGCAGATTTCACCGCAAGCAGGAGCCACGTAACAAAACCAGCCACATTTCCATGAAGGACAACAAAATAAAAGCCTGTTTGCTTCTGAATGCCCTTGCCGGGGGTAGGGTCCAGGGCCAGAACTGCGGTCGTCACTGCGGAGCCTGCTCAGGAGGGAGCAGTTGGCCCTTTCCCCATCCATTTGCACCGTGCTAAGTGTGTCCAGCGCCGCAGCTGAGACAGGAGATGCTGGTGACCACCCCAGGGAGCATGCAGACTGTGGAGGCAAAGGGCAGGAGGTGCTTCGCCAGGGCCAAGGCAAGGGCAGGAGGGGGGAAGCTCTTTTCCAGGGGCTGAGCCGGTGTAACCTCACAGGGGCTTGGTCAATGGCTTTTGGTTTTTTGAACATCTGGGACAAAATGACAGTTTATAGCCCATAGGCTAACAGGGTGGTGGAAAGACCTCCCTGAAGTAAGCAGCAAGTTTATTCAAGTATATGGTCATTCTGCAGTAATTTTAGTACCTAGAACAAGGGAGTGCTTTACACTGGCAGCAATTTGCTTTGGCACCAAAATTTTTGGCAGCCTACGAAACACTGATCCATAGGCTCCATATTATAAACATTATTTTAAACATACTAGGGCTGACTCTCGGCTGATAGACTTCAGCAGCAGGGCTATGATTGCTTCCAGGCTAATTTCTGAAAACTGAGAATGTACTTAGCATTTAGGCCACAGAACCAGAAAGTTCAGAAAGGTCAGCTAAAAATACCAGTATACAGCACCCAGAATAAAGGACAAGAGTCATCAAGAGCTGCCATAAGTTAAATATTGCATTTACTGGTCAGAATTTAAGCTGAGAGTGGTTATCTCTACGTGATGGCAAGATGAGTCCTGTAGTTCTGGTGTTGGTGTTTCCTTATACTCAAATGTTCATCTTTTCTTTCAGTCCTACACTTTCTTTGACAATGCAGCGTCAAGTTAGGTATCTGAGTGTTTTCACTGTTTCCATGTATTTGACTCTGTTTAGTTTGCGTACTGATTATTAACAGGCAGTGGACTCCTATGTGCTAAGAGAAACCTGCTGCACAGGGGAGCAATGTGCTCTCCCTGGCACTCCCAGGCACATCCTTGAAGGCTCCTCATTTTACACAGAGGCTTGAAAATTGTTGCACCTTCTTTGGAAAAAGAGGCAGAAACCTGTTATTTAAAATCTATATGAGTAAAACACCTTTAAAGAACTGCAGGGCTTTTATGGGCCAGTGATCATCCCATTCATATTTTATGTTCTCCGTTTAATTTTTCATGAGCTCTCCAGGACCTGGTGGGGCACCATGTAAATAAAACAGCTATTTGAAGGATCAAGTTCCCTGACACATTTCATCAGTGATGATTGCAGAGTCTGAGTGTGGGTTGTGAGCTTTAGAAAACCAAGGTTCTCAGCGAGATGATCATTGCCTCTTCTTGGTGGGATGTTGCCTGGATTCACTTCTGCAGTTCAGCTCCTCTTGCTGTCAATTCTGCTTGACTCTAAGAAGGGGGCTCGCTTTGCGTCCTCCTTCCTGGGTTGAATCAAGATTATTCAGCCTTGAGTTTCAGCACCATTCTTAAATGGATGTTCATTATTCAAGTGGAAATCTCCTGGGAGGGGAATTTACTATGTTGGCAATAGCCATAAGCAGCTGAATAAAAGCTTTAGAATATCGCCTTATGCTTGTCTGATGTGATAAATAATAAATGACACTTCTTTCCCTCTTTCTTCAGAATCCTTGACTTGGAAGTTGAACAAAACCAGACACAGGAAGAAACTCTTCCCTCATCTGGCTCATGACTACTTTGTCCAAGTTTAGTATTTTATTATTGCATCCTACCCTCGCCCCCATCCCCTGGCAGCCTCACTCTTGTCACAAGCGCAGGGGTGTCCAAGAGCACGATGACAAGCAGAGATTGTGAACTGTGCCCCAGCAAGGCAGCGGGAAACGAAAGCTGCTGGAGGAGCAAAGTGTAGCAGCAGCTGCCATCCACGATAATATTCAGCATCAGCTCACCGCCCCGGGATGTCACTCCAGGCTGTGACAGAAGGACTGTGTTGTGCACTCGTCTCTTTCCAGCAATGAATTTGTCGCCAGGGATGGGGGAGAAAGTGGAAATGAAGTGGCAATGACCTCTGGGTCAGGCATTTCCTTGCAGGCAGACAGGCTCCGCTCGGACCTTCAAAGGCTCGGTCTTACCAGGGCTGTTTGACCAGGGCTCATCCTGACATCATTAGATGTTATTTGCTTGGCTGGTGAGGACTAACTGTGGCAGCTTTATCTGGGATACCGGGCAAACATGTTGTAAGCTAAATCCCTGCCAAGCCTTTCTTTCTCTGAGAGTATTCAAGCCAAATTGGAATACCTTGTATCCATCTAGTTTGCTCTGTCACACAGCTTGCTCAGCTGCTGGGGAGGAATAGCCTTTAAAACCCTGCCCAAAATATTTTCAGGAGCATGGTTCCAAGAAACAGGTAGAGAGAAACGAGAGAGGATTTTGCGTCATTACTGCCTTGCTGCAGAACGGTACAATTCACATGTACATAGGCTCCTCCACTTTGTTTGCAGTATGTCTCCGACTTTGACATTGCAAACATTGCAAGGTTTGGCAGCTTGTGGTTTAACACCTTTAATTTTATGCACTGTGAGAGAGCAATGTGCTTACAGAATCACGTTAGGAAACTGTATCCCAGGCTATGTAAGGCCGCACTTCCCTGGCGTGGGTCTGGAGTAGGGCTATGCTTGGGATGTGCAGGATGGCATCCCTGCGCTGCAAGGCAAGAAGGCGTGTTTAGGACACAGCTGTGCCACGTAAATGTCCTGATGCAGTGAGACACCCAGTGTAGACAGCACCTTACTCAATATCAGTAAAAGGCTTCATTTGGACTGGCCGAGCTAAATGTGTTTTAAAAGCTGATAAAAAGTACTTTGGATCATCAGTGTAGTGAATAAGGCCTATACAATAACTCATGAAATTTGCTGGCTGTGCCTCACACTTACCCCAATCTGTCATTGCTCGCTAGAAAATGTCTTGCACCAAAGCATTTCTTTGTGGACATTGCTAAAAAAACCCCAAACGAAGCCAAAGCCAGTTCTCCTTTCAGTCGCACCAATGCCTATGTGTGAGAGCTGCCTCTATGGCATAATGGTGACTTGACCTGAGGGTCCTGCAGAGGTTAAAAGTTTGCTTTGTGTTACCATGGATGTGGTGTCCGGCTTACCTGGCCGCCAGGCCTGCAGTGTGCAGAAACACCAGCTTTCATTCTCCGCGTTCCTCCCGCCTGCACCGCGGCAGCTCGCCCTGCTGCCTCTCCTGGCCCGAAACAGCTGCCGGCGCAGCCGGGTGGATGCCGAGCTCAAGTGAGCACTCGAGCTGCGTTTCTCAAGTGTTTGCTACTCTCGGTAAATACATCTGGAGGAGCGGAAAGCGCGAGGGTGAGCGATGACGTTTCAATAAAACATTGGTGGTAGGAGGGACGGTTTCCTATTTTAACCTCCACAAGCGTTGCATGCTGAAAGAGTAGCCCTTGAAGCGCTCATCAAGTGGTTTAGTTGACATCAGTTAAATTCACAGCAAGATCGTCGGGTTGCATTTCCATACATTTTAAATGTGCTTGTCAGTCCCTGGATGGTTAGTTCTCAATTACAGCAACAGTTTGGGAATGCAGGGCATTTGTCTTTGTTTTCTAGTGTTATGTACGAAGGTCTACATGTCTGAAGTTGTCGAGAGAGATAGATAACAATTCCAGATAAAATAATTGTTGAACCCGCTTTCCACTTGGGGGAAAACTAAATAGTTTGCATGAGTGAGTTTCTGCAAACTTAAAGGGAAGGTAGTACGTGGGGATATTTTCATTAAATAATGAAATTTTCCTGTGTATTTGTTACATTATTATTAAAGAGTGATTCTCAGAAAACTCCAACCCAAGATGCTGCTAATATGATAAGGTTTATGCACTTAAGGTGCAAGTTTTTAAGGGACGCAGTCTAGGTTTATTAGTCAGGAACATAACCTGTCGTATCTGTTCTTTTCATGCTCACTTTGCAAGGTGCTGTACCACATAAATATTTATATGCCTTTGTCAGAGCTAAGAACTGGTTTTCTTTGAAAACATGGATGACTGTAGACAGCTCAGAGCACAGGAAAAATCTTTTGCATTACAAATCAGTGCCCCGCCACAGGAGAATTATTTTGTTTTGTTTCCAAGGAAATTTTTGTTTTCATTTTCAAACTTCTGTTTGTTTTTGCTTTTTTAGTTGAGCAGCTCTCAAAAGTTAAGATGAAAGATGCATTGGTCATGAGTTTTCAATGTTAGAAAGGAATATGTTTAATTTGCTTGAAAGTTCTGAACATCAGCCTTTCTCAAAATCAATGAAGGTTTTATGGCAGAGGTTAGTGAAATCAGAACTGGCCCCATTCTGAGTATTTTTTTAATCCCTCTTTTTGTATTTGTGAACAGTTCAGTGGCGTTGTGGTGACTTTCCACACTGATGTGGTAAAATTTCCCTGGCTTTGTTCAAGCTCTGATAGGGACCTCAGGCTCTCCCAGGTATCACTTACTTCAGAGACGATGTGGACCTACCTAAGATCTTTCCCTGATAAGCTATAGATTCCCTTTGTTTAATACCTTCTGGGTAAGCTAATAACCCACCTTTCCCAATATGCCAGAACAACAGTAGATGAGAATCCTTGTTTCTCCATACATCTTGGGAACAGGTAATTCAGTGCTTTTTCCAAAGAGTGGGAGCTCTGGGTTTCACTCAGCTCCCGTTACTGTTACATGTAAAGGCTTTTCCTTCCTTCCTTCCTTCTGCTGGGTCTTTCAGTCCTATCCCTTAAAATGAGAAAAACTTGCTACCTATCTTTTTCCCCCAAAAAACATCAAGAGTTTTTTTTACTCTTTGATTATAAAAGACATGCTTTGGAAGAGGTGGGATTTTTCAGCTTTAGTGACAAACGGAGGGGCCATTGCGGTATGAACAGAAGTTTTAACAACGGAGTTGGGTTTCCAGTCTTTTGGGAAGCCTAAAACGGGCTGAGGGCGAAGGCAAGTCATAAATTGAATGATTTTGTTTGACTAGAACTATGTAAACTAAAATAGCCAAATGGAGTGCAAGCGTGCAGTGCTAAGTGCTATTTACACCCAAGTGTTTCAAGGTGCTCCCATGCTGTGACAAGGGGCAATGTCCGTGGCTGTAGTGTAACAGGTGAAAGGTACAAAGTCTGTTTTTTATGGCCTGCAAGCAAGTATTTGCAATAAAGGCATGAGATAGACACTGTAATCCTTGCAATATATATATTGTAAATATTACTGTACAGAAATCTATAAGTAAGAAATACAGATTGTTCTATAATACATATATTACTTTTCTAAGGGATATAAGCCCTCGTGTTTTGAGAAATCAGCCAAACATGACATCGATGGGGATCAAGCAGAAAGTTTTTCCTGGGAGCAGGTTGTCCTGTCATTGCCTCCTGTGAAGTTTCTTGCATCTGCTTTTGAATCCTTTGAAATGGAGTACTGGTCAGATCTGGTATGGATGTTTCTAAGTTGCTGCGTTTATATTCCTACAAAAGAACCTGTGTACTATTGAATGCATACAAATAAAAATACCATTCTGAAAGTTAATGTTTTTTTCTTGAAAAAGTATACTTTTATTTTGCTGTCTCCATTGGAGTACCATTATTTTAAAGCCATGATTGCATTATGGAATTAATTTCTCTGTGGGTGAGGCTGATATTAGACTGTGAGCATCCAAAAGCACGATGCTTCCCTGGGCCATACCCAGACCCCTGGCTGAGAGCTTAGACAGGGAATCTTGTGAGGAGGTGGCACTGACAATAACTGTTAGCTCTCGGTATCAGTAAATTTGAAATGTATGAGGCTAGGGCTGTTCCACAGTATTCTAGTATTTTTCATTTCAGAATATGGCTGAAAAGATAGACAGTTTATTTCTGAAGGGTGGTATTTTTTTCCAGACATCAGTATTCTGTTTGGTTTTACTCACTCAAAACATACAGCATGCTGCAGGCAATACCACGTTCATCACAGCCAGTGTCCAAAGCGGCAGGGAGTTTGAAGTTCTGCTTGGAAAAATTGTATTTCCAGAATCTTATTAACAAGCTGTTGTTTGACTGGATTCCATAGGAAGAATTCAATAGATGATGCTGATTCCCTGTGCATGTATTTTTTGAAGAAAGCAGCAGAAATAATGGCTGCATACAGTGAGCTTTTACCAGAGACCAATACACTCCAGCTGATCCAAAGATCATGTTGGCATGGTCTAACCTGCTCAGACACAAGTATTTCACCGGCCAGCACTTGAATGCAACTGGAAGTAGAGCTAACTGATGCTCGCTGTGCAGATGAGGCTCTTCCACCAAAATCCAAGAGCAACTTTATCATCGACATGTAGCCTTCCCCACACAAGCCCTGGTTCACCTGTGTCAGTGCAAGATACAAAGCAAGTCTGGAGAGGGGAGACAATCTGTGTGTCCTCCTTTCTATGCAGGGTAATGTCCCATAGCAAGCCTTTGCTAATATTGCTGCCTTAGGAAGGAGCCACCAGAGCCTGTGAATATCCTTGGGCTACAGCCCAGCTTAGCATTTAAGAACATTGTTCTTAAGTCATTTTTCACATAGCACATTTGTCCCACGTTTTATGAAGTCCAGTGAACTTCTTCCAGAAATAAGGATTTGCAAGCTCCTGTTCTTGGACTGGCTGGTGCAAGCGACATCTTAAAAGTCCACAGCTTACTGATTCACTGCTTCTCTTTTGATTCATCTCTGGGTAGTAAATAGGTGTTGGAAAGAAACTCCACAAAGATACAGTAACTGGAAAAAGGCCTTTCCCTGTGTTTTATAGGTGTCGGTGCATTCTGAACACAGAACTGCAAAAGTACTTAGTATCTCCCAGAGCTTTTGACAAAGAACGGTCTATGTCAGCAGCAGACAAATAAGCAAATACAGGGCTTAGCTTTACCCTGCAAAGAAATGTGTCCAAATTTGGGGGAGGTTTAGCGATTGGGCTGTATTTATCCTAGATTTATCCTGCTGGACTAAAGAGGACTATATGAATTCACTTAAGTGGAACGTTGCAAAATGGGCATAGAAAGGACCACTCAGCTCATTTACAGTCAACGGTGTAACAGGCAGTTTAGTCCAGGGAGGTCTCCGTGACAAAAGGTGTTGAGAATTTTGATTGTTTACACTTGCCAATAAAATTGGTGATATACCAGAAAAACAAACAGTATCAAAGAAAAACAACCTCCAGATCAAAGTGAGTTACATATATCCATCTCCAGAAATCAGTCTAGTTCCTGAAAGAACATAAAATCCTGTAAAATTAGTTTGCACATTTGTAGGGGAGTTGGGTTGCCTTGGCAATTAATATGATTAAAAAGATCTAAGAGCTTTGATTGTTTGGGTTTCACAGTTCACCTCAATCATCAAGAGCCCCAAGGGAGCACCGTTTTATGTTCTTTTTCATAGGCTGTAGCAAGAACCAGAGTGTAGCAATCATCGACAGTTACCCACAAAAACAGGTGATTATTCATCAGGTGATGATCAACAGAAGACAGTGCTGAACCAACCAGAACCAAGGTTTAGATTCACGCACAAAGAGGCAGGCACAGCTGAGCAAGCTAAGGGGAATGCTGGTCTTTCCTGTCAACCCAACCTCTTCTGACATCACTGCGTTTCCCATTGGTGAGTAGGAAGTCTTAACCACTTCCACGGTTATTCATCAATTTGAATTGCTCATCTTATGCCCTCTCCGACAGTCCCTTTCTGTGTTTACATTCCCAATGAACTCTTTCATGTGCCAATCATGTTACACAAGGCACTATTCTATCTAGCCTCATTCTTGTACAGTCTTTTTTCCTGAATAATGTTTCCAGTTAGGTTTTACATCCTTCTGCTCAATCTTTATCTGTTACTACCCCAAGGAAACTAAAAACTAAACAAGCAGTCAAGAAATGAATGAGTTGCATAGTTAAGCAGAGGCTTACTGGATTAGAGACCAACTCTCCGGTTCTTTTTCATGTCCTTTTCCTGCATAACTTCAGAGCAGATACAAGGAAGAAATTTTTTGCAATGAGGGTGGTGAAACACTGGAACAGGTTGCCAAGAGAGCTGGTAGATGCCCCATCCCTGGAAACATTCAAGGTCAGGCTGGATGGGGCTCTGGGCAACCTGATCTAGTTGAGGATGTCCCTGCTCATTGCAGGGGGGTTGGACTAGATGGCCTTTAAAGGTCCCTTCCAGCCCAAACTATTCTATCATTCTATGATTCTATTAACTTAGTGTATCTTTTTTCATTGTTTTCCTCTTTCATACTTGTTTGTAACATCATCCTTGGCTTGGCTTTAGCTCTTCTAGATGGTACGTTTCTGAGAGCTGTGATGTGACACTTTATTTGTCTGCAAAGAGCTCTGTGCACAGCAACTGCAAAATCAAATGCCAAATCACAAATCTTTTCAAGGTGAAGTATAGTCTAAACCTTCTAGGAACTTCAGTGCAGCCAAATAAAAAGAACATCAGGCCAGTGAAAGCAAATTGGTCAAGATTTGCAGGAATAGGAATGAAAAAAGAAACACACCCGAAGCAGTTCTGTGTGGGACCCAGCACAGCAAGGTATCTCTTGAACTTGTTGGAAAGATGTAGCTTGGCCCTCATTTCTTGAGCACCAGCCCTCGCTCAACATTTATTTTCTGCAGGAAAGTAAATTTAAGAATCAAACCATTTATCACACACACAGTCAAACAATAGGAAACGGTGATGTAGTCTATTGGGTTCACCTGCAAACACAGGCTGAGATGACTCTCCAGGCACCTACTGGGCTTAAGAAGAATGATGCCCTCAGCTGCAAGGAGCCACGTCTACCTGACTTTCTAATCCTTCCTACTTTTCTCTGTTTGTCTGTTACAAATTCTTGTTTTCTTCTCCTTTCACATTTTGAAGTGTGATTTGCCTTCTCAGCCCCTCTTAGCAGCAGAGCAGGGAAACCATTCGCCTTTACACCACTCCACTTCTCGCAGAGCTGCCTCCATCTACTGTGGCCCCTGCGAGAACAGGTCTCTGTTCTTTCTCCCTGTTAAGGAAAAGGCTTCAATTTCTTGATGTCATTTACTATAAAGAGGCTGGAAATTGTGCAATTTCTGAGAACAAGCCTTCAATGTAACCTTCTAAAACAGTCAGACTAATAGTGGAGGCTCCAATTTTCTTGAATTTTCAGTTATTTAGATCATATAATTTTGTTATCCTACAGTTGTTGGAAGAAAGACCATCTCATTCCTCCAGAGCATGAGACATTCATAGATCATCTTATATTGCTCTAAAACCATTGCAGAAACAAAGTGATAGGAAGATAAGAGGACTTATTCTCTACCCGCTGATACAAAGTCTCATCATGTGCTCTCCAACAAGATGGTCTTCTTCCATGGCCACTTTGTCCAAAATTTCCATTTACAGCTACCCATGTCTGATGTCAAACTATCACAAATAATTTTTCCTGATGTTCAAATATTTACAAAATAAATCAGTGTGGTTTGTATTATGTTAGCATCTCATCTTACCTGAGGACAGAGGCCAATATTAGCAACAGTCCTTATATGTAAAACATAAAAATCTAACTCTGCTGATTAATCCACAGTGCATAAGAAAATCTGACAGATTTCCTTGTGGAAAAAAATAATATGGTGAATAAAAAGTTATGTCCTGCAAAATTCAAGGAAACAAGGAAAAATAATTTGGGGGAATGTTTAATTCCCAAGTTACATAATCTGATGTATTTTCTGTCTTTCTTTCGTCATGTGCATAACATGTGAATCCCACATACTGAATACTTACCCTTAGATTCAAATAAACCAAACATGAAAAAGGGCTTCCAAAGTTAATCAGCCCACTTTCTTCAGAGTACCCTAAGAAATGCATTTACAGCACGTCTAATGGTTTAGCAGAGCTGGCAAGAGCTGGGATAGTAAATTGCGAAAGGGATGATTCCTCACAGGATAAAACTCAGGTTCTCTCTGCAGTTTGGAGGCACAGAAAACTGTTGTTTTAATCATAAGTATGAATTTACATCTATTTATATTACTTTAATTGCAAATTCAATCCGATTCAAAAGTGTTGCGAACCTCCACGTGCACAGCTGTACTTCAGCAGTCCTCCCTCTGTTTAGTTCAAGTCAACTTGTCACAGGTTTCAGCTAAGCAGAAAGCCAGCTGAAAAGATCTGAAACCCTGAAGTGGTCTGTTAGCTGAGATGATACAGGAGTTCATGTGGTCATGGAATGAGATCCTGCTATCAAACGTGATGGCCTTGCAGTTGAGCTAGTTACCATCTGTCGGCTGCAGGTCCAGCCTCTGCAGTGTGCCAAAGCGCAAAATAAAACACCTTCAGTCCTGCTTTAGTGATTTAGCGCTTCCCTGGGCATCTTTTCAGGTTATTGTCCACGCGGCAGGAGGGGATGAAGGAGCGGGAACTGCTGTGAAAGGAGGCCTGCTAGGAAGAGCAGGTGGTTGACCTGGACTCTAAAACTGCTCGCTAGAGCTCATCCTCTCAACAGTAGCTGTGCCAGCTTCAAGGCCCATGCCCGCTGCTGAAGTAGAATATATACCAGTAAGCTAAAGGAAGAGGACATGGTTTCTTTTCATCTAAATGAATGCTCTGCCATTTCAAACAATCCTGTGTTTGTCCTTCTAAACAGATTGCAAATACACATTTCCAGCTTAAAATGATTTAGCTCATTCCTAAAATGAAACAAACACGACTAAGGATTCCTGTACTTGTTCTCTATTGATTTTACTCAACATTCTTCCAGGTTTTTTTCAAGGTATATCTAGGTATATTTCTTATCTAGGTATTTCTTTTCAAATAAAACCTTTTCATGGTTCTATAAACAAAGTTACGATCCAGATCAAAAGCATCCAAACATTTAGGACTGTTCAGTTATGGAATCTGAACAAGAAAGAGAAGGACATCAGTTTCCCACTTTACATTTTGGTTCAAGCCTGGTCTTCATCCAAGTTCATGGTTCAGTGGAGGAGGCAGGAGTGCCCCGAGGAACTTACGATATGTGATGTGTCTGGCCATGGGTAAGTGCTGTATTTTGTTGTAGGTGTATAGTATGTAGCACGATAAAGTCCTGGGCATGACTGCAAAACATAAACATTGCCCAGTACAAGTATTCCCATTACTAAGAACCCCGTGACGTTCGTTTCCTGCAGCCTTCCCAGCCTTCCCTAGCGCTGCTGTTTGCCGTGACTAACCTCAGAGACAGAGCTGGAGAGAAACAGTCAGGATTACACCTCTGCCGCTATGACCAAGGATGAAACATAAAGCAAAGACGACAAATTCCATCGGAGCAGGAAGTAAACACGGGTGGTTCTGAGTGAAATCAAATGGGATGGTGCAATGGAAACACAAAATATTCAAACATAAATGGATGTATTCCATAGGGAGAAGCGTGCTGCGTAGCAACAAATGCATCGGAAGTAAGAGCAAAGCCAGTGTAGCTGAATGAGGAGGTGAAAACGAAATCAGTTCAAGAAGGATCCTCAGAAAACAAAAACCACAAGGAATGCAGTGAACAGGAAAGCTCCCAGACTGTGGAAGGAATAAGATGTAGCTGTGATGATGGGGTTTTCAATTGTGTGGAGGATGCAAGAAAAATTCATCAGGAATAAAGTGAAAGGTCACATGGACTATTTGCATTAATTATAAATAGTCAGGATGGCTGATGTGAGAATCATTTTAATGAAGTCGTAGGGACTAGATACCGACCTCGTACGATGTTTTGCTTTTCAGGCTCAAAGATTCTCAGTGTGCTTAATGAAGTAATTAATTAATTATTGGTAGTACCTGCAGATAGAAAGAGCCGCGTGATACTGCAGTCAAGACGAGGGGTGCTAAGATATTTGGTAATAGCTTCAGCTATTTGAAATGGTGTAAGGTTTCAAAAGCACTCACAACCTTTCAGAGTCATAATTCTCTTTATCAGAACCATCTCAGAGCCAGTTTTACAAACAGATGCTGGTACTAAGGGTTCAGCCGCATGACTCGGCTACGGCAGCTGAACCTGCCAGCACTTGTCCTGTGAGCTGCCGTGACTGCCCAGGTGCGTGCTCCTTCCCTGCCCCGAACGAGAGGTGATGCAGCCTGGCCTGTGGGTAGTTCACAGCTCAGGGGTGTTGCTTCGCGATGAGGGCAGGCCAACGCAAACAGTGTCCGCAGCACCACACGTCTCACCTGACGTTAACCCCCGAGCAGCTCCCTGGGCAATCAGTGACTCAGCCCGTCTTCAGAGCGATTTGGGTATGAGGAATGAATCACTTCTGGAGCTACCTATATGTCGCTGCTGATTACCGAGGAGGACTAGATGACTAGTTCAGGCTAGACTACTAACCTTTGGCCAGTTAAAATTAGACAAGAGCAATCTCACCCTCAGCTGGTGTTCGTAACTAAGAAACCATCATGAATGCAGTGTCTGTCAGAAGCCATAAAGCCTACTGGGATTTTTAGGGAGAGGCTGTCATTTTTTTCAGTCCTTTATTGAGGTAAAACATTTCAGTCAGAGCGGCTACTGTTTCTGAAAATCCCCACCCAGGTGTGGCTGGAAGAAGCTCCAGTTTGGTGAACCCCAAATTTATCAAAACTGATGTTGCCCGAAGAAACGCTGAGGAGCCAACATGGTCGTTGGTAGAAAGTCCCAATGCGGCGGAGGACGTTGGGTCCCTCCAGGCTGTGTGGGGCTCGGGAATTGTGGCACCGCGGTGGTACCCTCACCTCGAGAGGGAGGGCAAAACGTGTGCTTACTTCTTCAGGAATAGGCAAGTTAGTTAAAGATAAACTTAACATTTGGCATATCCATTAACTTCCGGGGAGTGTAGCTGTCTAGAACAAGTTCTGCATTGTCTGCTCCCCTCAGTCGCTGTTCTTAAGGTTATTTTAAACTCTCAACCCGCAGGTTAAAGTGGTGCTAACTGAGCCGTGGTGACATTTCTAGATCCCTTTGATAGAGCGCAGCGCAGAAGACAAATCTGAAGGATCAGGAGGTGTGCTCCTATCATCTCAGAAAAGAGCTGGGTCTTATGCCAGAAAATGAAGCAATTGTTGGCAAGACAGGGAAAAGTAAGGCAAGGATTGATTACAACCGCCTTTGTATTTTTTCAGAATGAAAGAGGAAAGAGCCGTTTGTGAAAACAATGGCAAAGGTGTTGAAAATCAGTGGGGGAAGGACGTGAGAGTCATTAGTGTACATAAATCTAGATATCCAAATGGTAAGGCTGGTCAAAAAAATGCCAACAAAAATATTTCATAATGAAACTTGAGTTTCATTGAGTTCATGTTTTTCACAAAAGTACTGAATAAACTCTGCCCCCTCCCCCCCCCCCCCCCCAAAAAAAAATTTACTCTCCAACAAAATTACAAATCTATGAAAATCAATATATTTTTGCCAGGAAGAACAACCAAAAGTCAAAGCAAAACATCACATACATAGTAGAGGGAGCACATAGTAGAGGAAACAGTATGCCCAGAGCATCTGGCGCACACAGAAATAGGCTCATTTTCAGGGTGGGTTTTTTGGGGGGGGAGGGTCATGGAAAAGTTGAATATAATTAATTATTACTTGTTCAGCTGAGCTGTAAGGAGGAAGAAGTAGTTTGAAAGTGCATCCAATGTGTAACAACTTTTTTTTTGTTGTTATAGGTAAAGGCCAGAACTGCTGTGACATGAGTTTTAGAGAGCTCTCGTGATACCGTTAATGTAAAACATTCTGTACTAGCACTACTGAGTGTAGGCACTGTACCCTCTTCATCTTAAAATTTCAATATATACATATACTTTCTTTAGTCTATTAAGATTAAAGTTTAATATTTGTTTGCATTCCAGTCAGCTAAATTTGTTATAGGCCATTAGAGTGCTATATAAAGATTCATTACTGTCTCCAGAAAAATTGTATACACTTATTTCAGCGTAATGCACTGAAAAGGAAGCTTTCGTTTTAACTCTAAAATTGGATGATATCTTAATATGTGAATGTACAACTACTGCAGCTGTTAATGTGTAACTAAGCGAAAGATACTTTGGAACAATGGTTTGAGTCTGTCTGCAGTTTTCACAGTTGTGCTACAGTCAAAAACTTGTGCTGTGATGAAGCATCTTAAATACAGTTTGCAGCAGAGAGCGAAGTAAAGGCAATTTCACTTTTAGCTATCTTTTTTTCTAAAAGGTATGAGTCTCCTCCCTAGCTATCACTTTATCCCTACTTTTATTAAAGGTAAGTCTGTCATGAAACACTCTTAAATCATCCAGGAACTCTTGTAACATCCTCTCAGATTATTAAGCAATGCTATCTTTATTTCCAGGTGGAAAACTGAAGCAAAAAGAAATGAACATTCCATCAAGATGGAGAAATCACATGCTGATGCTAAAGGGAAAACTTATTATCTCTGAAAGAGAACTATAAGGGAAAAACAGTGAAAAAATTTAAAAAAAAAAAAAAAGGAAGGAAGGAATTGCAGGCAACATCAAGCTGAAATAGAAGTGGCTAGGAAATAGAAATCCATAAAATACTTTAAAACAAAGCCTATGACCTGTTGGTAGCTCAAGGGTGTCATATACTCAGCTGTCCTCCCTAAGAAATTCTACTCTTCTGCTAACATTTCTTAAAGTCTCACTTGCATGATTTTCATAAACCGTTTATGAACTCCTTATTTCACACTTTACTCCTACGTTTGTCCTTCCCCACCAGTCTTCCCCCTCGTATCCGACCCTTTGATTTGTCATTGTGCTTATTAGGAACACAGGGCTGCCGGCCAGGTTGCGCAACACTCCCCGTGGCGTACGCGAGCCGTACCTGAAAGTCATGCCCTGTATTTGCCTGAGGTATGAGCTGCTCCTCCCATAAAGGGGCAGAGATTGCATCTGTTTGCAGATGAAATCTATATTATCGATTTCTAGCCATCAAGGTTCATGCAGATGCTGTTTGCTGAAACCCGAAGGCAAAATATGAATTGCAGCACCAGAGAGACACCAGCCAATTTTTCTTGCTTCTGCCATTTCCTTGTGCTAGCACATACATCTTTTATTTTGACTTTCTGCTTTGGAGACCTGTCTGTGTTGTATTTCATATAAACATGCTTTGTATCCTGAGATTTTCCTTGCTCTTCTAAATACACTGGTCCTCCATACTCCAGCAGTCTGTCAAAGGTGATCAAAGAAGGAGCTGAGAGGAGATCGTTTAAAAGGGAATTGCTGATCAAAGGAATGGAAAAAACATTTTGACCAGAGAGATGTGATGTTATGTCATGGGAAGATTGGTAGAGAGGGAATAATGGTCTATTTTATTATCAAATTAAAGGCTCGTAGTAATAATAATAGGTTATTAAAAAAGACTCTAATATCTCTTATTATTGTGTAATAAAAATTAACCAGCGGCTTTCTGGTAGCTTTTCAGCTCCTTTCCTCAGCTCTTCAGACCTAAGGACTCTTCTCTCTTTAGTAGAGATTTAATTCTTTCTCTGAAGTCTCTTGAAATGGTTACTTTTGAAGATAAGATACGGGACTAAATGGATCAGTATTTTTATTTTATTGGCTTTAGAAAATCCACACACGTTCTGAGGAAGAAAAATAGACTAAATTGACACAGACTAAAAGCTGTGAAGGGCAAAACGTGTAACTGGGACAACTTTTCAGTATTTGTGTGAATCCACCAGGAAGCTGCCTACTTTGCACCAGGCTTTGTGCTGTGGGAAGCGCGTCCACGCGGCTCGGATCCCACCCAGAGCTGTAGGATGGTGCTCTCTCAGGAGCACCCGCAAACCCCGCGGCCCAAAGTGCCCGCGCTGCTTGACACGGCACAAACACCAACCAAAAATATATTGGTGGCGAAAGCGGTTTACATTCTGGGATGTAAAGACGTGACAGACAGCTACAGTATAGACAACAAGCACAAGTTAAAACAAAGCCAACATTTTCAAAATACTGCTAGATATCTTAATCTATAGTTGGGCAACTTAATTACTCAACCACAGTCCTCATTAAAGGCATTAATGGTTGTGAAAGTTCTCCAATTCTGAAGGAAAAAAAAAACGAGAGTTCACATTTTATTGCTTGAATACAAGTCTAGGACTGAGCTTTTCAAAAGTAAGCAGGGATTTTTAATAGATATGATTCAGGAAGGCCAACTTCAGACATGTCTGACAGTCCAGTTTTGCAGAAAAGCCAGACAGGAACCTACCCCTTCTTGACAATGTGTCTCCTGTCGTTGATAATTCCAAATTTTGAGAATTTTGGTTCGGATTCCTGATTATAAATACCATATTTGAAAATACAGGCTCAACATGCACTCAATATTTAGATTTCAGAGTAGGCTTTCACTATTCTTTCAATGCTTCGATATTAGCAGTGCTAGAGGGAAAGTACATTATATTTCCAAATGATTGTATGGATTTGAACCTAGCTTTGAAAAAAATCAATAAGAGCACAGTTCACAATGACAAATCTTTCCAGTCTCTTTTTGATAAAGATTCATTCTTCTAAAAGAGATACAAGCACACAATAGAATTATGAAATACATCAACATTTCTCGTCTCTTCTTTCATTGCCTTTTATTTTGGTTTTTTTTGGCAGACCTGTTTGTAAACACGCATTCTTCATCCAATTTCTGATCTATCAACCAATAAAAAGTTAATAAAAACTGAAAATACTAGCAACAACCTGAAACACAAAACAGAGCTACATACAGACTCTCTTTCCTTCTCTACAATAGAAATACCTGTCACTTTTTGGAGAGCAATATGGGCCCATGAAATAATAGATGAATAGGCAGAAAGAGAGGCAGACACATAAATAATTTTAAAACATGACTAACGTTTTAAATCATTAAATGATGGTTTTATCATGACTTTATCATATCTCTTTCCGTTCAGTTGTATGCTTCGCCCATTAGGAGCAATTTCTCTTCGGTATTCCTCAGTGACTTTCCTAAGAGAGTTTCACCGCTGTGAAAGAAGAGCTGACAGACCAATTACAATATCATGGATTTCCTCTAATTAACACTGTCTGGTTAGCAATTAAAATGAATATCACAACGCAAACATTTCTGGAATTTGCAGACATTAATGATTTAATAATCATTGTGATATGTATAGCCATTTCCACGTGTGTTTCATAACAGAAGCATCAAAATCTGCTGAAGTGGAAGATGACCAAAGTCATGCTCCTAATTTGTCAATAAGCCAAAGAGAAAGGGCAAGCTGATAAACTCTTCACAGTATTCATATACTCCTTAAACACTAACTAATCATGGGATTACTAAATATTGATATGGAATACATCACACTGGCAAGACAATCAAAGCTTTTATCTCAGAACTATCAAAAAATAAAGTTTTCATCTTAGGAAAAGAAAATTTTTACCTCAGAAATTCAGGCAATCCTGAGTATGAATGGGTTTTATTTTAATTTTGTACAAGATCAAAGTGCTGGAACCACTGAAACGTTTGGTTTCAATGATTTTGAAAGGTTTAAGCTGACAATTTTGAGAGCTTTCTCCTGAAAAGCAGCAGCACAATCTATGGCCATTGAGGCTTCTAACCTAACTATCACTTCAGCAAAAGGAGAATTAGGACTGCAATTTGATTTTTTCAAGAGAAATAGCAAATGTAAAACCTGTTCTCTGTAGGGGACAATGATGACTAGGGCTAGATGGCAGAATATTGGATTTGGCATTGTAGGGATTCCCTCAGTGTCCTGTGGATCAAAATGAACTTCACACACTCATCAGTCGAGATGCTGGAAACATAATGCTGAACACTCTTCTCTAGAGTCACGTAAGCCATAGACCTACCTAATAGTGCTCTTCTGAGGACAACTGGGTTTGCTGCAATGGAGCTACCATGACCCTAAGAACACGCAGCAACACAAATGGGTGCTGTCTCATTTTTTTTTTTTTCTTTTATAGTTACTAATAAATGCAGCTTTTCAATTTGTCCCTCCATTTGCTCCATGATTCCCTGTATAAAGGGTTTATCCAATCCTTAGTCTTTGCTTAGGGCAGGAAATGTGAAATGGGAATATGGCTTTTTAACTCCACAGTTAATTTTGACAACTTCGCTGATCCCTGGAATATGTCTTCATTTTTTTTTTTTCTCTTCTGAAGGAATGTTAGGATTTGATGCGCCCTTATCACAGTAAAAAATCGTCATTTCCATGGCACAACAGGAAATGCATCTAAATGTCTTTGAGGAGTTTGGTTTGATTTTCTCTGGGATATTCAAGAAACCCTTCCACGGTATCCCAAAATGATGCTTTGAACATTCCCTTTACTCACTGGTACTTTGCTTAACCAATTAAAGGCTTCATATGTATATTCACTGCAAACAAGAAAAACAAGAGCTGTACAAAACCTAGGTGCAAAGCCATACAGTGCTTGCTTACTACGTTAGAAGCAATCTTGTTTTCCTTTCTTTTCTAACTAATAGGTGATTTACGCTGATCTTACTGGAACAGTCACTAATTTTTTTATGCCTTGGATGCAGAAGATCCTCCTGAAACCCTGAAACCTGCTGATCCTTCATGTTGTCAGCAAAAATTCAGAACATCCGGCACCTTCGAGGCGGGTCTGTCAGTGCAGCTGCTCTGCTGGTGCTGGTGCTGCAGGCCAGGGGCTGCATGTACCCACAGGGCTTTGTCACCGTTGTTGTAAACCCTTTAGGATGAAACAGTTAAGGAAATGTCCGTTGGCAGAGGGCAAACACCACTAGCAAGTGTTTTCTTCAGCAAGAAGATGGAGTTCTTGCCCAATCCTCTTAAAATTCAGTGAAGTAGCCCCTTGGAGAAGGGATTTTTTATTCCTTTCCTGTGAGAAACTGCAAACATACAAGTTCACCACACCCCAAAGCAAACTTAGGGCCTGTGTTACTTGGCTGGAGCCATTTTTAGCTACACAAGAGAAAACATGATTTCATAATTCCCTCACTTATTCACTCTCTCCTAGCAGCCCCAGCTCATGCAGCAATTTAGGTCACCCAGATAACTGCACTCAATCTCTTTACCAGCAAAGCTGGTGTTTAACAATAACTCACCATTAATCATGCTATATTCAGGTATGCGCATGTTCCAGTGCAGTCAGTGCAGTGCACAAACACGTACATACCAGCCATGCCTAATTAATAGGAGGCATGTAAAATAATTAAGCAACAAAATACAAGGCATTCCAAGGAGATCAGTGATTTTGGGGGGAGCTTTGCAAAGTCTGGGAGCAACAACAGAGAGCCTTGAACAACACGCGGAGTGCAAAACTATTCACAAATTGCGCTGTTAATCATCTTTCATGGCTTAGATAAAGATGGATAGAAAAAATGTAAAAATTATTACCGTGGTTATACACCTGTACTGATCTCTCAGCTTAGCTCCCACGGACAGCACCGGAGTGCCCCACACCAGCACCCCATACTGCCAGGCCACCAGGTTAGGTGCATGTTGCAGTAGGTCCCCATGCAGGAAAACCACACCTGCCCCAAAGATATCTCTATGAGTCTGCAAGAAGCACATGTCACCCAGCTCAGCAAGGAATAAAAGATTTTTCCTCCACACAATTCAGCGCCTGAGGACTGGAAGGACCATCTTCCTTTACGTCCCCAGTGACACGTCAGTCTGCAGAAAGCGTGTCACCTTGTTGTTGATGGCACACGGAGCCAAAGATGACTTCAGCCAGGGCACAGAGGACATCCCCCCGAGGGTGAGTGATTCAGCAGGGCGTGCGGGTCTGTGTCTGAGTGCCTCTGTGAGAACTCTGAAAAACTAACGAGAACTAGTGCCCCTGTGAAGCCCTCATTTCAGCAGGATTGCTTTACCAGGCCTCGGGTGCTGACGTACAGCTCTGGAACCTAGGTTAGGCAAGCTGTACGCAATCAGAAACTAATTTCCACATAGGCAGGTGTTTTCAATGGGAAGTAGTGTCAAGCAAAGACTGAGAAGTATGTCCACTGTGCTGTGTGCTGTTACGGCATTAGATGAAGAAATCAAACATAAAGAGAGGAGAGAAAAGAAGAGAACTGTTGGGCAAAGTGGCTTGGAAGAAGTGGGGAAAGAAAGGAGTCTCAAGCCCAGGCAGAAGTACTGGTGTTAACAGGTTTTAACATGCTATCTTCTATCTTGGAGTACGAGGGAAGTCACTTCTGTGATATATATCCAGAAAGTGTTGGTCGTAACGTGTAATGGACCATTCAATGTCCACCTCTTACAGCACTCAGTTTGGAAAGCCTCGCTGATGTCCTCAGAGAGTTTTTCTCAATTGCAGAGCATGATGCATATACCCTGGGCTGGGCAATGAACCAGATGCAGGTCTGCATCCTCTTCCTCAGGCGGTCCCAGCATCCAGCATGACTTTATTTGTGGAAAGTGGCCTTTTGCGTCTCACAGTTCGGCAGCCCTCCGCTTTTCCTCCAGCAGGTGCTCATCCAGAGCACACACAGATCTACAGAAAATGACTGAATTGATCCCACAAGTGAAAGCCTCCAGAATTTCAAATGTGCTCTCCGTGTATTGGTATCGGGCCCTGACATAAGCACTGTAAAGCTCCTGGGATATCAGATTTGTCTGTTCCCTTACCTAAAGCTCCTCAAGCCATCTGTGTTTTGTCTCACACTTTCCCAGCCTCACAAGTTCGTGTTACACAGGCCAGTTTGTGAAACAAGCACCTGGGGCACAGGGCCAGCGCCAGAACAGCCTTGCTGCCGGTGCCTTTTGGGAAACGGTTTCATGCCTCGGGTTGGCAGCACAAATTATGCAAGATCATTTTGCACAGCTGTGCTGGATCCTTGAACCACGAGCCCAGGCAGAGAATGAGGAATGTGGAGGAATCCACCTTGCCTCTGCCGTGCCTCCCTGTTTGTGACCAGTGCCTGTAAGGGTCACCTCATCATCCACTCCTGGGCTTTACCAGCAGAGACCTAGCTGCCTTCACCCACTGAGGATTATACAGTTCAGAAACAAGAGCCGATGAGGGGACGTGCTCTGATGGACTTCACGCTTACAAAAGAGGAAGAACTGCTCAGGAATGTGAAGGTCGGGGGGCAGCCTTGGCTGCACCACAAGATGGTGGAGTTCAGGATCCTGAGAGGAGGGAGCAAGGCAAAAAGCAAGATCACAACCGTACACTTCAGGAGAGCAGAGTTGGGCCTGTTCAGAGAGCTGCTTAGAAGAATTGTGTGGGATACAGTCCTGGAGGGAAGAGAGGTCCAGGAGAGCTGTTTATTTTTAAAGATCATCTTCTCTGAGCTCAAGAATGGTCCATCCTGATGAGCAGCTAAAAAAGCAAAGGTGGCAGGAGGAATTCCACTCCTTACTAAACTCATGCAGGGATGGGGTTAGGAAAGGCAAAGCCCAACTAGAGTTAAATCTGGTGGGGAACATGCAGGGCAACGAGAAGGTCTTCAAAAGGCATATCAGCAGCAAAAGGAAGACTGGGAAAAATGTGGGCCTGCTGCTGAATGGGGCAGAGAACATGTCTGGTGATAAAGGACAAAGGACAAGGTAGTCAATGGGCTGAGGTACTGAATGCCTTCTTCACTTTGGTCTTTACTGGTATTGGCCTTCAGCAATCCCAGGGCCCTGAGACCAGTGGGAAAGACTGGAACAAAAAAGAATGCCTTTCTGGAGGAGGATCATTGAGGGAATAAGTGAACACACTGGATGGACACAAGTCCATGAACCCTGATGGGATGTACCCATGAGTGCTGAAGGAGTTGGCCATTGTCACTGGAAGGCTACTTTCCATTATCTTTCAAAAGTCATGGCAAATGGGAAAGGTTCCTGAGGACTGGCAGAGAGCAAATGTCACTATCTTCAACAAGGGTGAGAAGGAGGATACGGGGAACCACAGCCCAGGCAGCCTCACCTCGATCACAGGGAAGGTGATGGATCAAATAATCCTGGAAAACCTTTCCAAACACACGAAGGGCAAGAAAGTGGCTGGGAGTAGTCAGCAAGGATTTGCAAAGGGGATATCGTGCTTGACCTGATAGCCTTCTACAATGAAATGAATGGCTCTGTGGGTGAGGGGGAGCTGTGGATGTTTATCTTGACTTTAGCAGGGCTTTTCACACTGCCTCCCATAACAACATTAATGACCTAGATATTGGGACAGAGTGAACGCTCAGCAAGACTGCAGACGATACAAAGTTGGGAGGAGTGATTGATAAACCAAGGGCTCGTGCTGCCTGAACAGGCTGGAGAAATGGGCTGACAGGAATCTCATGAAGTTCAATAAGGGGAAGTGCAAAGTCCTGCACCTGGGGAGGAAAAGCCCCCTGCACCGGTAGACACTGGGACCCAACGAACTGAAAAGCAGATCTGCAGAGAAGGAGAGTGGGGGTCCTGGTGGACAACCAGCTGACCATAAGCCAGCAATGCACAATTGTGGCAAAGAAGGTCAAGAACCTCCTGAACTGCATTAAGAGTGGTGTTGCTAGCAGGTCAAAGGAGATGATCCTGCCCTCTACTCAGCACTGGTGACACCACATCTGAGTACTATGTCCAGTTCTGGGCTCTCCAGTACAAGAGAGACATGGACATACTGGAGAGAGTCCAGCAAAGGGCCATGGGGAGGATGAATGGACTGAAGCATGTGTCCTACAAGGAGAGGCTGAGAGAGCTAGAACTGTTTAGCCTGGAGAAGGGAAAGTTCAGGGGGATCTTATCACTGTGTATAAATAACCAATGGATGTGTAAAGAAGTGGGGGGGGGTCAGCCTAGAGATCTCCGGAGGTCCCTTCCAACTATCTGTTCTGTGATTCTGGGAAGACAGCAAGAGTAAGGAAGCACACTTTTTAGTCTGTCCTCTCGGAGAAGAAAAAATTGGCGTTCCAGTTCATGTGGCAGCACCTAGCCAATTAGCTTATCCATTGATTTTAACATAAAGCTCAGAAGAACATGCTTGGCCCATAGTTCTCGGTGAAGCGATGACTATCACTAGTCACAGCTCTCTCGGGCCTTTCCACTGCTGTAATGGAAATGGCACCACTGAAGTGGATGTGACTATAAAATAACCGATGATGTACTGCTTTGCACGGAGAAAAAGGAAGCGGTATTTTCAGAAATGACATCACTGAAAAGCTGTGATGATAAGTTTGAAAATCCTTCTGTTAAGAAGCGTATTTTAAAAGAATGCCAAAAAGCATGGCTAAAAGTGCTTAATTAGATACATTTTGTGCTACTCTGTGGTATTTATTACCTTTGTCATCCAGTGTATGTGTTCTGAAGGTCAGACTTCAAAGTCTTGCTTTAGGTTCTTTCATTTGCTCAAAAGTGCCTGGTCTAGATGCCCTCTGCCAAATTCCTTCCTGCAGAGGTTTTATCAAGCATTTATGAAACTTATATTTGGCCTGTGATTTTTCTTTTCTAAAGCTGGGGGAGATATGAAACTCATCCAATTTTAATTAGTACTTTAAATGGGTCATTATCATATCTGAAATATCTGAGTGAGGTTCTTGGAGCTGGCACAGCTTCTCAGAGGGTGGCATGCTTTACGTAACAGGGTTACAATACAAGAGGGAGCTCTGTAATTTTCCCCGAAGTGGTGCAATGCAGAAGGATGCATCCTAGATGAGAACTCCCTGGGGAGATCCTACAGAGTAAGAAAGTGGCTATCATGTCCACACATGACAAGGACATTTTTGCTTCTTTGCTAAATATGCAGGGTGTCAGCAAAAGAGGCAGAGGCTTGGACTCGTGCCTCACACCAGAGGCTACGACGGATCTTCACTGCCCTCCTCTGCAGTCCCTGGGGAAGGAGGAGCAGAGTCTCCCCAGCCTGCCCGTGAGACACACCCCAGGTCGCAGCCACCTCATTGCCAAAGCGACTTCTCCTTGCCAGCCAACCACCGGCAGGAGTGAAGAAACCCTCAAGGAAACAGCCCTGACAGCCTTTTCATGTTCCTCCCGCATATTTACATGTGGTTTTCCTCCACTCCTTTTGGCCTTTTCATGGTGTTTGGTCTTTCTTCCCTTCCTGTTCTGGACAGAGAAGTAACGTTCAGTGCCAGCCCCTGCTGAGGATCGGACTCCTTTTCAAAATCCTTTTTAATAACACCGAGCAGTAAGCCAGCCGCATCGATGATTATGCCTTACCACCATACCCTGTGATGTCCTTTTGAGGGGCTGCATACTGGCAGTCCTATTTTTTTTCCCCATGTTGGATCCCCAGCTATGCTGCCAAGAAGGGTTAAAAATGAACGGAGCGACTCGGTATCAGTGCAGACAATCTTCTGCTACTTAGCTCCTGCCTGCTTGTTTGGGTAGATGAACAGTGTGTGATCCCCTAATGATCTTACTATATTCTGCAAAGGAGAAGTATTTTTTACCCACGACTACTTATCTCATGTTTAGCTACTGGGTGGCAACCTCCAATATAAAATGTTGCCCCTGATAATACAGGCCAGCAAGGCTGCATACAGAGGAGAGTAAATAGTCTGCTTAGCACAGTCGCCTGCAGCCCTCTGATAAAAGGAAACGTGAGCAGAGGTGCACCTTGACCGGCTGGAGGTTTGAAATGTGTTTGCAGGAGCTCAGGTTGCAGCCTGTGTAAAAGCTTTTCTTGTGTCGTGGTTAGATCAAGCATCAGTGGCTGCTGTTCACTGGTGCATGTGGAATTAAAGCCAGTGACAGGTAAAAAGAAAAGAAGAGAAAACACATGGGACGGAGCAAGGAACAAGAGCCAGCTGATGTTGTCACTCAGCTGCAAACAGCAGGGCAGGGGAGGGGAGGGAGGGAGGGCTGCTTGTCCCCGTTAATCCAGCCTGCTGCACATTCAAAGGGGCTCTGCTTTCCTTTCAACTCCAGTTCCCAGAACAGTGAAACAAGGAAGAAAAACAAGTGGAAGAGACTTGGAGGGGGGCAATGCAAATAAAATACGGTAATGGCAGAATGTCCTAAAGTGGACAAGGAGAGGAAACCATAAAACATGTTTTTACTCAAAACAGGTGGTTAGTTTTCCACCTTGAACAGCAATTACCTGTTTCTTCCAAAACAAGTTTAGTAGCATTCATGTTAGGGGTGGTATCACCTTCCATTTTCTCCACGTTTACCTGCGTTAGAATACACAAAACTGGGCAGCAATTAATATTTCAAACCTGAATCCAGCCAAGCACTTAAACACAGCCCTAAATTGAGGCACATCATTAGTCCCACCAAAGTCAACAAGCTATTGATTTGATTAAAATTTAACAGGTACTTGAATACTTTGCCAGACTGAGATCTCCCAGGCACTTTTATTTGCTAATTCCCCAGGGTGCCGAACAAATGATTGCACCCCATCCTCCTCCCAGGCAAAGTCTGCCTGCTGAGCCGCGCTGCGGGAGGCTCCGTGCACACACATCCATCCGTGCGCACCCATCCACCCATACACGCACACCCATCCGTACACACCGTTACGGCAGCACGTCCTCGCCTGGGGCTGCCCGTGCGGGTTTCTGCCCTCTCACCTCCTGCTCGTGAGAGATGCCTTCCGCCTGTCCCAGCTGAAATGAGCCAGGGTTGGCCTGAAGGGTTTAAATACAGACTGGGCCTTCCTAAGCCAGCTCGCTTTGACTGATGGAGGTCAAGGAGTCTTCACCGAGCCAACAGGTTTAGGAGGATGGTAAGTTCTGTCTTGGCAACGATGCTGGAGATGGCAGCCTCTCCATCCCGCACGCCTGAGGCCCAGGGAGGGGCACGTTAGCTGCCAGGCTGAAAACATCTTTGTAAAACCGTAATGTTTTTTAATTCCATAGTCAAGGGAGTAAAACACAGATTGTTCTTCTTCTTGGGTAGAGAATACATTCACTCATCTTTATGTTCACCCTGTGTCACAATTGTCAGTAATTCCTAAAACACAAAGAGTAGGTGGGGGCACAACTTCTGCAGGTGTAAACGCAGGGCAGAGTCTCTGTTGTCAGAAGTCTCCCCTTTGGAGTCAAGCCATGAGGTAGAGTCATTATTTCTGTTCCTCCGAGATATTTAATGCTCACATGCACTTGAAAAAAGGAACATTTCCCAACCACGGGAAAATTATTGTAGGCGTGGACCGAAGCTGTAAGTTCCATTAATTCACAAGGCTGCCTGCATAAAATGAAGAAGGTTGTACCGTACCCTTAAGCTATGGGTGTCCCAGGCTTCAAAGCACGTACAGGAAACACACCTACAAAAATACATGGATTTCTGAAGCCTTGGGTTAAAAATGTAATACATGGCTTATTGACTTGGCGTATTATGCTCAGTCTGGTAATTCTGTACCATGCTATTCAATTAAAAACATCAAGCTGACAGGGGAAATTTAAACTATCCTTCTCAAAGAAATACCCATACTGTGACTCAGAATTGGCTTTGGGCATAGATAAAGTAGGGAAAAAGATTGCTTGGGAAGGCAAATCCACCATAGGTTAGCATTGTATATACCACGGTCTTGAAAAATCCTTAAACATGGGCTGAATTTTAGATGCTTTAGTTAGGGCGAAAAAGTCCAGTCTTTCTTAGGGTAGGTGCCTGAATTACTTGTCTCCAGTGACTGCACATGGAGCTGGGGCCTGGCAGTCTGGGCAAACCTCTCCCCCCTCCACTGAACACGGGCACCATGAGTTGCACCACCTACGCACGTCTTGTAGTGGGTGCGAAAAAAAGGCTGTTGTGGGTGTGAGGGTGTGGGAAGCCATTTTTTGTAACTTTTTTCAAGTAAGCAATCAAATAGGAAAAAACCTTTCATGCATTGTGGCTTACTCTGAAACTGTCGAGAGAATCTGGATTGTTTCTGTCTTTGGCTATTAAACTTGATTAATATGGCCAAGCAGAAGCAAATACAGCAGTAAAGTGTTTAAAAAGTACTGTTCTCCTTCTCTCTGTTATTTTCCAAATGACTTTCTTCCTTTCTGACTGTCTTACTCATTAGATTGTATTTCAAAGACCACTAATCAGGCTAAGTGCCTGTGGCTTGCCGGGAGAGATGCGGTTTAGGAAGCGCGCAGTGCACAAACCCATTTAGCAGCGAGGTGAGGTGGGGCATCCCAGGTGTGAACACGTCCAGGACTCCTCCATGAAAAAATACATGCATTTCTTCAAACGCTGATTGCGCTGCACTCGCACAAGGCTTTCTGGCAGGCAAGAAAGGCGATCCTGGAGCTGCTACTCATCTTTCACAGCTGTTACTTCTCAAATCAGACACGAGGAGGATTAGAGATGGGATTGAAGAAAGCGCAATGGGCAGTACGGACCTACCTTTGCCCGTCAACGCCACGATCTGTAACGTCGCCGTAGCTGACTGCTGCTGTACCGTCATTCATTCGGTGCCTCCAGTTCTCCGTACCAGCAGGTGCCAGTCCAAGATCAAAAGAAATCACAGCAAGTATAGCTTGTCTGCATTTACTATAAACATGAGAGGTATCAGGGCTGTAATGAAATGTGAATAAAGAGAGCTTCTTAAGCTTTCTTCCTGCAAGTTATATCATGATCCAAGGCATTTTGGAGAAACACGTGCAGAAAGGAGGGTGACCTTCAGCCAGACACCACTCAGTCCTTTGCTTGCAGAAACAAATGCAATGAGGGGTTGCTGGATGTTAGTTGTTTGCTTATCCAGGCACTGTCAAGACCTATTTGGACTGCCCCGTCCTATTGAAGTAGCCGTGTGCTCTGCAGGGCAAAATAATATTAATCTTCAGCACTTCTAGAGTGCTTAACATTTTACCAGAGCTTCACAAATATGAACTGAACTGCAGTCATAACATTGATATGTGAAGTAGTGAGCTGACAGCGAGGTAAGATAGTGAACACTGTCTTCCCTCTTCTACAGATTGATAACACAGCCTCACTCAGAAACCACAGTGTCAAAACAAGTTTCCATGATCATAAATCTGGACAGTGGTCTGAATGTAGTGTAATGATGCTCTTTTTTTGGTAAAAATCCCTTGGGAAAAACAGCAGAAACATCACTTCCCATGGGTAAAATGACCTTGAAAAACAGAAGCCCGGCGGTGCAGAGGAATATACCTCCCAAAGAGCTTGCAGGAACAAATCAGCCACGAATGAAACAGAATTGCAAGGCAGGGAGGATGATAAGGGTAGAGTTACACTGAAAGGTTTGGTCCTGCAAAGATACACGGACATGGTGACTTCTGCACGCTGGGGCTGGGGCTCTGCAAAGCTCCTCAGTGACTACGTCTGGCATCACCCGTCTCCTCCAGGGCATTACCTGACAGCCCGGCGGCTCGGCTGCGGTTGGCGTAGGGCAGGGGCAGCCCTGAAGACTATGATGGGGATAAGGAAACTGTACCCATGTATTACAAAGACTGAATCATCTGATGAGGGTAAATACCCTTCTGGAGGGTGTTATTTGGGGCAAACAACATAAGATAGGTTCTTCAGTCCTCTCTCAGTCGATTCACGTCTGTAGAATAAGCAGGGTGCTGGGGTTCACACTGATAACATTTGTTAGTAAGTGCATTAGAAAAAATGTCTCAGTATTAAGCTACATAGTTAAATCTGTAAAGTTGAAAACTGGTGGCTGTCTCAGGTGAGATGTTTCTGTTTTCATGACCTGATCCATAGTAGCAATGCCCACGAATAACCTGTCAGAAGATGTAAAAGGAGAGACAACTAGCTTAAATTCTGTGGCCTGTTACATAGCTATTTGTCTTAAAATGGAATGTTTATTAAAGGCTTCTTCTTAATGTTAAGGGTCTCCAATTTTTAAAGCTTTGACTAAGGTATCTCCAGTAGCTCTGAGGAAAACACTTAGGATGCAGAACAAGGTGGATGTTAACATTACTGGAGTGCAGAGTTAAAATCATTCTCCCCGTATCTACAATATTGAATTCTGCCGCAAGAACAGCGTAGCTTTTTGTTGCTAAGCATAAGAAAAGACATGCTGTTCAGTAGAACAGGCTGCCTATCCATCACACAAACCAAAAGTGGAACATCTGCATTTTGCTAGGATGGAGGTTTAATCTGACTCCACTAAGAAAGTCTAACTAAGCCTTTTTTAACTTGTTTGCACTGCAAATGGAATATTCCTGTGTCGACTCAGTTAAGCCTCCTGTAAGTAAACACAGGATTCATCAAGTAGTCATCAGGCTCTGGTAGACATTAAGTCCTGTGCCAGGCTCCTCGTGAAATTAATCCCCAGTTCCTGAGGAGTTTCCAGACAGGAGTTTGCTTCTGTTTTCTCTCATAGCAGGGCTGGACTGATAGGAAGTGAACAAGCAACAGCCCTTTATCTAAATCGCCGAGCTGCTCCACCAGCATGCAAGGCAATGGTCCTTGCTCAAATCAAACAAGCAGGCCAATTAAATCGGTAGATTTTCCTGTCTGGGAAAAGCTGATACCATACCTCTTTCTCTAAGTCACAAGGCTGTCCTCTCAATGAGATAAGACCATCTAGTCTGTGGGTTTGCCTTTCCTGTTGAGATATCGATATGTTGCTGCTGTGAAACTAAGGGAAACCACGTCATTTTTTAGGTAATTTTTCTCTTCGCTAGTTAAGACCCTCTCATGTAAGGCCACTTCACTTGACTTGCTGGAGCATGCAATAGCTCTCTGGTAAGTTTTGTGAAGGAAATAGTGTTATCTGATAACATGAGCTGTATCATAACATTTAATGCCGTGCTTAAAAACCCGATCCTCAAGTTAAGTGATTATGTGGAAATCTCAGCTCATTAAAATAATAAATATTAGCTTTGTCAGCCCTCACTGCTGTGGAGGAAGGCTTGAAAATGAGTATCCACAAACTCACAAACCATGGAATAAAAATAATTCAGACTAGTTTGTGCTTTTTCAAAAAATATAAAACATGAGATCCACATTTCCATAATAAAAACGTGTGCCCTATTTTTATTTGTATTTTCTTTCATTTTCAAATAAACCTCTTGAAATGCATTGGTACCTGTCCCTAAAAATGTTAAACACTGTTTTCTTTGATTACAAACTAGTAAGAGTTTGCTTTCTTACACTGGTATTGCTACTGTTTATAAAGGGGTGAGGTGTTACACTTTGGAAAAACAAATATCCACCAACATGTTTAATGTTTAATGTTTTATTTTCTTTTTCATTCTCACACTTCAAAAATCAGTTTCATTTCTGGATTTATTTAGACTTTGTTCTCAAAACATTCATGGGCACTTTAATCTCTGCCAAAATCCCTTTTTCATCCTGCAAAGGCCTTTTGCAATTAAAGACTATTTCCACATTTGAAAAACATTTATTCTTGCTCTGCGTGGATCCTTCATTTCGGTGGAGACAGGAATGTCCTTCCAGCTCTGTGTCTTCTTACAGAGACGCCTGGATGAGGGGAGAGCGACCGTAACAAGAGGCAGTAGGGACACATCTGGGCTGAGTGCAGCTTTTTCGGCAGCTGTTCTCTCCTGCGTCCTTTTGCCGATTTAGCCGGTAGAGATTCTGCCGTCAGTTTCAAATCTTTTCTCCACATAGGGAAGTATGACTGCAGAAATTACCTACCTCTTATCAGAATTTATTGCACACCTTTTCCTCTGCGCTACATTTTTCTCCAGTCCTTACCTGACTTGACGCTGCAAATTTTAACATGTTTTCCCTTTGTTTCCCCCAGCCCTCTCCTGCAGCACTTTTCACACATTTAACATCACCCAGCAGTAGCTGTCATCACAGTTCAACGGGCCCATTATGAGGCTTAATTTACTGTGGCCAAACTGGCTTCTCTGTGACTCACGTTATAGCCTTAGGAGCTCTCCTTTTCTGGTGCCTGGGATACATGGAAAAGGAGGCGGAAATCTTTCACTCGGTGTTGAACTGCTGGTTAGTAACTTAGCAGGTTATTTGTGTTTAACAAGTCTGAGATATGTATTGACAGCTGTCTTCCGTAACTGGTACCTTGAGAAAAATGCCCCTCGGGGCTGCTTTGAGACCTACCTATATTTAGAACAACTCTGAAAGTAAGAGCAATTATTGAATTGGTTCTACACGGGCATCATACTGAGGAGTTTTGTTTTCTTGCAACCATGCCAGCTCCAACAGTAGGTGACAACAGAAGATTGTCAGGGAACGAAAGCCATATCATGTGGCTCAAAATAAGACTAATGAAAAATGGCACATGGTTGTCTGGGGAGGACCTTTCACACTCTCCTAAAGTCCTGCAAAATTTGAACATAAATAACGTGAAGTCAACATCGCTGAGCTTCTGAGACAGAAAGCCGCACTAGTGATGCCAATCTGTTGTAAGGATTTCCTGTTCTTTTCACCCCTTTCCCTTTGGTCTTACATAAGGACATTTATTCTAGGCAGGTCTCAATTACCTTTCATGGGTGTCTTAGGTGATGCTAGGGGCAACCTTGTAAAAAGTACTTAGAGAATTTAACAGAGAAGTCAGCTTTAATAATGAACTGTAGTATATTTGCAGATCAGTGAAATATTTGTGCTGAAAACCTGCTGTGGTTTGTAGTGGAAATTCAAGCAGAAATCCTGTTATCTCCTGCTCAGTTGTGCATATGCTGTCCCTGCAGAAGGCCAACATGTCTACTGAGCTCTTTGGAGAAAACATGGGACTTCTACCTGGATTTGCCATCCCTGAAAAAGGCAGACTGTGTCCAGGTAAATTTGTCCAAGCAGTTATCAGGACCAGCTTGAAATAACATGAAAAAAAGGGCCTCTTCCACAGAATTTCTTCCTCTTAAGTTCTACAGTCAGGCTCTCGTGTCATCCCTTTGGTCCCACCTCTTGCCTCTCTCCCACAGTGGTTCTTTCCAAGAGGGTCTCTTTTGCCATGCTCACTTCTCCAACCTGGAAGTGTCACCTGGGCAGAATGTGAGGATCCTCTGCTTTTGTCCATGACTTCTGGCTTGCCCAGCATCCAGAAACCACTGAGATGCTCGTGGGGGAGGAAGGTTGCTCTTCAGCACACATTCAGAAGTCTGATTCTTTGGGAGTGGGGGGACTTGATTTTAGTGCATGGACTTCATAGCTGATCTGTGTTCCTGCTGTATGTTTGACATGCTCAGGATGTCTCACTTACTATGAAGAATTAATGCATGCGCAGTAGGTTTGGTACTTCCCCGGTGTATTAAGCCCATTAGGTACATACTGCACTGAAGCCTGCAAAAATATTTCTGTCAGGAAAATCCATCTATCACACCAGGTGCTGAAATGAACTTCCCAAGAGTGCGTGTCTAAAAACGAATGAAATTTTTACTACCTTTCTAAGAGGCTGTTTGAAGCCAGAAGCCCAAACCCTGAACAGAACTCAAAATCAGTCCCAAACGAGTCATCACCGTGTGGTTATTTGTTTATAGCAAGTAACTGGGGGAGCACGAAGTGTGGTCTCTTACCTGTCATACACCCACCTCTGCCATACAGTGATCAAGTTGCCATGCCAGAAGAAAAGCAGGGTGGGGGTGTGTGTTTGCTTTTCCAAGAACAGTCCTCCAGGATATAAAATAGTATTTCTTGCCTGTATTATCAGAAATGACACAGTTCACAAAAGTCAGCAACCGCATTTTTGCCAGCAGGTTGCCAATTGTTTCTAATTTGCAAAGCATCCAAAAATGTTTCAACTACTGGACCTATTTCAATTTTTTACGCCCAAACCCTGTCACTTTTATAGATTTTAGGGGCAAGGAAAATATCTGGCAGGCTCAGGGCTGAACACTGACTTTGCCACATCCCAGTTTATTCATATTGTGCCCTCACAAAGGGTGTCAAGGATTAGAATATCAAGAGTTGTCTAGTTTTATTCCCTTCAACTCTCAACAGTCCTGTCAAACCCCATAAACTGAGAGGCTCACGCAGTTCTTTCCCCCCTCATAATCTCACAGAGGCAAGGCTAAAGCTCCCCCGTCACTGTGGCACCTCTCCTGCTCTGCAGTCCCACGTGCTCGACGGAGGTGGCCGGCCCGGCCAGGACGCTAGTGGGAGAGGAGCATCACAGGGATGCACTGGCGCCGGGTGGGTACCACAGTTGAGCTATCCCTGCCAGAAGGCATATTCCCAGCCTGGCCCCACAGTCCCTCCCCGGCATCCAGCACCTTCTCACAGGTCAGAGGCAAAGTCACCCAAGAGAGCTGCCTCCGCAGGGAGAGGTTCACCAGGCTTCATCACCAACACTCATCACAACAGGTAAAACGAGCACACTGTGGGGAGGTGAGCAGGAGCCCTCCAGAGACCAGACCATGTCCTCCCGGTCCTGTCTGCCGAATGTGGGCAGTCAGGCAAAGAGAAAACAGGCTTTATGCAGATACTGCCCCGCGTAGCTTCATGAGGTGGGCTGCAACGTCACCTTCAGCTGGTAAAACAAACCTGGTTAACCCCAGTGAGGTCTCTGTAAAAAGAAAAAGCAGACAAACACCTTGGATTCTGGAGAGGCGATTAAATCACATGCCCTGAAAGCTCTTATTATTATAATCACTTCTGATACGCACTGTGAAACATTCACCTGGCTTTCATCCCTACCTCTGTCTGCTGTTTGTGGTTGAAGAACAAGTGACGTTTATTCTAGGCTAAAAGACAGCTTTGTTTCAGACCAGATGTCTCATTCACTGCACATATGTTAGCCCTGCAGGTGCTATCACAGACTCAAGAAACAGCAAGTTTTGGAGCAATTTTCAAATAACAATGCAATGTCAAGATATTACTTAGACAAAATAATAAAACACTTTCTGTTCCTCAGTCATAGCAAGTTTTGAGGTTTTTTTTTCCCCAGACAGTGAGTTATATTGTGCTTTCTCTTCCATCACCGTAACTGAGAATAACTCCACTGACTTCAGAGGAAGGTTTCACATCTATGCTACTAAGAGTGAAATTTTAAACCAGCACATGGATATGCTGCATATTTGAGGGACTTGGCTAGTTTAACACTTTAATTCTTCAGGGACTGGCTTTAGATTTTCCTGTCTCTGATGCAGTGAAAGCAAATCCAAGCTTTCAATGAGTAATTTATGAATCTCAGCTTTGGGGGGACAAATTTTACTCCAGGGTTTCACATGAACATTATATCACCTAGATGTAAACAGCAGAAAGTGTCCTTCCATATTTAATCCAGCTGTAACATCACATAACATACCAACTGACTCCTCCCTTTCACCCATCACAAAAGAACTGTAACATCTTCCTTCTTGCTTTTTGAAAACCTATTTTGGACATCTGTTGATTTTTTTTTACATTCACAGCTTGCTGTCATTGCAAACATGGATCCTCCTCAAATGTAAATTGCAAGTGATCCATTTGCGTCTCTTTACAAGTGGGTTAAATTTAGAGTTTAAGATATAAAGAAGAGATTGCCTCAGTGGCTCCTAATCAAATACTTGTAGGTAAAACTTTGCTTCATCTTAAGCTATATGACTGTCATAAATAGGTAAACGACTATGGCCCAGATCTACAAAAGTGCCTGAAGAAGAACCTACATAGAACCAGGCTTTTAAACACCAGAGAGCCATACTCCCACAAGGACTAGGAAAATTTTTGGTGTGGCATTAAGTTATACTTTCATATATACAAAGTGCTGCATCTGTCTTGGAAGGACATCGCTGCTCCTCATCCATGGGTGGCCAAATCCCGCTTCCCGCTGAGAGATGGGAGCTCTGCACACTGCGCCGCTACCACATCTAATACACTTTGCTGGCAGGTACTCGGGGACGTCTTGGGCCAATTTCTGCCACAGGTCCAGAGACAACCACACCAACTCTACACAAGCCAACACTGGAGCTAGACCCATCAATGAGCGAGGAGAAAGGCATACGGTCTGCCACGCTGCACTGTAAAAACCTTCGGTTGTGGCCCTGAGGCATAGTATAAACCACAGTGCCCTTTTATAGCTGTGTTGCTGGCCCTGTGTTAGATGGAAATTAAGATCTCTTTTTAAAAAGTTGAATCTTCAGAAGAACCATAACAGAACAAAAAAGTCAAGAAGAAATCCCCAAACCCTGCCACTCACCCCCCAAAACTGTAAAAGGTCAGAATTTATTATTATCCTCTCTAAAGGGTCCTCCTCTAGACACAGAAGAGCAAACTGTTAATAATGGGTAATAATTCCCAGTCACAAAGAGCTTTTAGGGCTTTTGCTTTGTTTTGCAATCTGTTTCCACAATACGTAAGTGGAAGAAGCAGATAAAATACTTTTTTTTTAAGAAAACACAAATATAAGTCATTTGTGTACTTTCTTTAAGCCTTTAAGAAACCAGCCTGCCTCTCCTTTTGCTTCTGTGCGCGCTTATGTTTTAATTGTTTTGATGTCTCTTCACTTTATCTTTGCTTACCAGTTTCAGGGAGCACATGGTGTTTGAAATGTTAAGCCAAGAGAAACTCACTATGCGATGTCCAGCACACAAATCACAAGCCAAAAACATGTCCACAGCCCAAGCTTAGGAAAAGTTTATTTTTTCTTTCACACAAAATGTTTAAGGAGTATTTTACTTCACATATTTAAAATTAGCAGAAATGTTGAAGTATAAACATGCAATTTACAAGTAGTTCAATTTTCTGAAATATGTGTATGGAGCAAATTCTGCTGCCTCTGTCTCTCTTCCGTGGAAAATGAGGATGTGCTCAGCCAAGCAATTATGTCCATAAACTTTAAGTTTTGACTTAAACCACATGAAAGAGAGGCTGTATAGCACAGTGAAGGGTAGACATAATTGTGCTGCCCTTAAGCTACAGAACAGGGAATGACAGTAATACAGCCATCAGAGGAATTAAGGATGAAAATATGCCCTGTTTGAAGTCTATAGATGGCTTGCATTCTGCTTGCTAGCCCATATCACCTTTTTACAGGTATCCTCTCTTCTGCTAGTAAGATAAACTTCAGTGCAGATTAATTTTAATCCAGACCGCCACCTTCATTTTGCTATGTAGTAACCATATGAGATTAAGGCACGTGCTGAAGTCCTTGCTGAATTAATGCACCTGCGTAAGTAACTTGCTGTGAACCCACTGGATTATCTAATTGAGTGTCTACTTTTGCTCTATGTTGAGATTTTTGTTTGAAAATCCTGTCTTTGAAATCATTGGGAAATTTGCTGCAAACAGCCACAATTTCAGAAATTCATGACTACTGTCTAGAGAAACAGCAAAAGATTTGAGTTACCTTTAAGTACTGTAAAGGAGACTTTTTATTCTCCACTGTGGATTAACATATTACATAATCAAGAAAAAAATACATATAGTTCCAGGGCTTCTAGTCATTCCCCATAATGCAAATAGTCTGCACAGTCTGTCAATCAAGCTATTTCTTATTTCCAGGATTCCTTTTACAGTGCTATATGCTCAAGAATTGATAAAAGATTATTTATAAAGGATAACGGCCTTACAGTTTGGAGACAGAATGTTTTCTTGCCATTTTCTTCCCATTTTTAGGTGTTTTATTTTCCTATTCTTACAGCTGAAAATGCCAAGATGTAGGGTGGATGGATAAGAATTCAACTTGATGCAGAAATGTGAGGAGTGTTTCATAGAAAACACAACTCCCTATCAACAACCCAGAATACTCACCTCTTCCAAAAAACCTCTTTTGTTCTTTTTTTAATTAATGATCCTAAAATCAGCATTGAACACCCTAAATCAGCACATAGTAAGATGAACACTTTGTAGAATTACTTCAAATTCAAGCTGCAGGTCACATTTATCCTTTATACCTTAATATACATCTATAGTCAGAGGGAGGTCAAGGGGATCTGTACAGATTAGAACTTGGTAGAGCACAGCCTCAGGTATTATACTACTTGTACAACAGTTATATGACTTGCCATATGTAATTAACTGTAGGGTTAGTGCTTCAAAATTAGAGCTGTAGTCACATACCCTTCGTAAACTCACAAAGCTGTATGTGTAAATGACTAATGGGTACGGTGGCCGTGACACCAGCAGGCAGTTCTCTCTCTCAACCTGGTACAATCCTGGTCTTCAGGGACTGGTAATTAGCCAAACAAGCCTCCCAGCTGAAAGCTGAAATCCTAGCTGTGCTGCAGCAAATGCCAACACTGACGTCAGGATGGCCAGGATTTTATGTGGAAAATTGGATTTACATTCTTAAAAGAGAACATATTGAATTTCCTTTTCTTAAAAGATCATTTGCAGCACAAAAGTTGTGTAACACGCACTACCCCATCCACAGGAACCTTCCTGCGGTTACTTCTTCCAGTAAATATTTTTGAGACAAAGGCAAAAGTGGAAAACAAACCTTTATTTGTCATGACTGTGCAACTGGAACAAGAATCAACAGAACACAGGGAATTCAGGGTAGGGAGCTGCTGGAAGGAAACCAGACAAATATTCAGGTACCTGGCTGTTCAGATACAGTCTGTGCCACTGAAAGCCAGGCTAGTTTTTTTTACTAAATCACTCAGGTAGAAGATACTGTCTCTCCCTGTGAACCTTGACATGCCCATATCCTTAGAGCATCAAGGCTACTACTAAAGAAAGACTGATAATACAAATACATTGGCCTATTACCCAAAGGTTGGCTCAGGGAAGAGAAGAGAAGTAAAATCAAAGAAAGAAAACACAAAACTTGTTACATAATACCTATAGGCTTCATCACATATATCTTGCAGGAGTCCATTCACCAAGTGATTACATTGTTTGGGACATTAGTGTTAAACTACAGATTGCCAAACTCTCTTGAATTTTCAGTAAATACACAGCATGGTGTTTGTAGATAGGCACTTTGAGTTACAGACTATAGACTATATGTTTTTAACTGTTACATGCTAGCCCCCCCCCAAATCATCAATTTGTCAGAAAATATTTTTTCTTACTACAAGACACATACCTAATTATGTCTATTGTTTAATGTTGATGGTGTTTAAAGGGACCTATAAATAAAATTAATATGAAATGTGAGATTTTCCTCCTGATTTTAAGCATTTGGTATATTTATTTTGGATATTCTTATCAGTTGGATAAACGATTAAAATATAAAATGCCAATAATCTGTAAGCTGCATAAATCAAAGTTAGCCTTATTGTCTTAGGAACAAAAGATAGGTAAGAATGGCATCATCCATCAGTTAGTACCAAAAAATGCAAGAGTCCAATTCCTCTCCTTGTCAGCTTCGGAAGAAGAAACAGGTACCACTAAATGGAAATAGTGATTCTTTTTTCTCTTACATTAGAGGTGCAGCTTCTTACTACTTTGTCTGTCTAAGGCTCATTGACTGCTGAAAAGCATTTATCTTTTCAGGTAAGCTCAGTAAAGGGCACACATTTCTTTTCACTCGGTCTCTAGGTAACCGTGAAAAAAGCTGTATACTTGACACTGGACCCGAGTTGTTCCAACTGCAAGGCAAGACATTTTGTGCCATCTAAAACCTGTAGTATATCACATTATGGGGACAAAGGTGATTTCAGATTTGGAGGCCAAAAGCGTGGAACAGTTTTCTGTAACAAGCCTCTACAGAAATTAACTCGGGGCCCACTACTGAAGAAGGCTGAACTTCAGTGCCCGTTACTGCAATTAGGATCGGGCTTTCCATGCCTCCGCAAGCAAACCAAAACCTTCCGCTTGACTCCCAGAGTTCAGATCCAGCATTGATTAAATAGCTGAGTGGCAGAAGAAAACATCCTGGCAATGCCTAAAGCAAACAAGAGGTCACGGTTTGCTCTAGGAGGCACACAACAGTAACGTTTTACTCAAGGGAGAAGCCTTATGTAGGCAAGTATACAATCATACGTGCTCTTTCCCATGCTTCTTTCTAAAGGAACTGAGCATTAGATACATTTTCTAAGTTGACAGAAAGTGGCCTTTTTTCAAATTCAGTACTTAAATGAAAAATTGCCTTAAGTGTTTTTGGCGACATAAGAAAATGAAACATTTGTGGTTTTATTTCTCTTCCCTGCTCCCTCACTTTTATCCAAAGTCACTGTATTTTGACAAATCCAAGCATTAGTGGGACTTCATTTAGCTGGGAGATAAAGCAGGTACTGGAGCACACCGATGAAAGCTGCTGCACAGCACTCAAATAACTTGGAACCGCATTTATCAGGTTTATATCTACAAGGTATCACCAACCCAGGCGAGTATTTTTAAAATATGTGGACCAGCCATGGGAACACGTCAGCACCGCACGTGGAATGGCTTCCACTTTGCGCGGTTAGACACCCCCATCCCCTCTGCCCGAGTCTGCTGCTCTCCTCTGCACTCCATGTCTTCTGGACCAGAAATCGGCAAATCAGGGACAAAAATGAACTCAGGTTTCTTCACAGATCACAAAAGCATTTGGGGGGGTCATTTAACCTTTATCAGAATTTGTTTTACATTATTTAAGTAATTTCTGTGAGGACTGCTTTCATCAGCTATGTTAATAATAATCATATAGAGTTCTGAGATGCAAAAAATCTACTTTAATTTCTCATTCAGGGAGAAGACACATTGGACTTTATTTTATTTTGATTTGCTTTTGTCTCCTTTGGATTTTTTCCAAAGCTGCAACCTTGGATGATTTGAAAATATATAAAGGGTAAAGGCTTCTAACATGATATTTCTGACAAAAAAATAAGTGCATCCACCCTAAGTTACAAACACTAACTTGTTATTAGTCAGCCATTCTCAATGAAGTAAAACAATATTAACATTTCATTCCAAAACCTGGCAGCAATACAATGCTGGTCAGGCAGCGATTAAACTACAGCCTAAAGTTACCATCAGAGAGAAGAGTAGAGAGATGAAGAGAAAAGGTAAGAATGTAAGGGAAACTGCTTGCTCTTGAGAGATTAAGCTGGAAAAACAGGTGCAGGGAAGCTTTAAAAGTATTTCAAATGCTGGAGAACTTTAATAATGCCAATATTTCTAAAACTTTTGTGTAGCATGGTACCCTTTTGTTTGGATGTAGCATACATGGTTAGAAGTGCTTATATTCTTGGAAGGGAAATAAGATGTACTGTACTCTGTACATCGATACAATTCCACCAATGCTTAAGTAGGATTTATCTCATCTGATGTTAGTTACCTAATCAGTCATCTGCCGTCGCCACATGAGGGTCCTCTTTGTATTGGGTCTGGCTGGGACAGAGTTAATTTTCCCCAGAGCAGCCCTCCTGGTGCTGTGCTGTGCATTGGTAGCTAGAAAGGTGTTGATAACACCCCAGTGCTTTGGCTACTGCTGAGCAGTGTCGCACAGTGTCAGGGCTGTCTCTCCAACGTTCCCCCTCACCAGTGGGCTGCGGGTGGGCAAGATCTTGGGAGGGGACATAGCCAGGACAGCTGACCCAAACTGACCAAAGGGATATTCCGTACCATATGACGTCTGCTCAGCAATGAAAGCTAACAGAAAGGAGGAGGAAGTGAGGGCATTTGTTATTTACGACATTTGTCTTCTGAAGCAACTGCTACGTGTACTGAAGCCCTGCTTCCCGGGAAGTGGCTGGACATCGCCTGCTGATGGGAAGTAGAGAATAAATCTTTTGTTTTCCTTTGCTTCTGCACATGGCTTTCGCTTTATTAAACTGCCTTTATCTTGATCCATGAGGGTTTTTTCCCATCTTATTTTCTCCCCCCCTGCCCTGCTGAGGAGCGGAGTGACAGAGCAGCTTGGTGGGCACCTGGCGTCCAGCCAGGGTCAACTCACCACACTCTTCGAGTCACCAGAGAGATCTTTCTGTAGTGGGAGGTGATAAACACTCATCCTCTGCCTACATTAGACAAGATGAGATCATCGTTTTCTGGAGGTCCTTATTCCTCCTTGCTGACTTTAAGGGATGCCTGCTTTTCCAGAGTGTATATTTCTCTCCATTGACAGTAAAGGGAGCTTAAACAACAAGCTGAGATGGGGATGGCTGCATCACGTGAAGTTTCATCTTTCCATGTGAGCCCTGTCCCCTGCGCCTCACACCGGAGCTGTGCGACTGACCAGCAACAGCTACCCGAGAATGATCTGATGATATCCTTCCTCTAATGCACAAGCCATTCACTGAAAAAGCGTTACAAGACCATAGGGAAGTTTACGGATATTTGCCCGAATGGTTCTTTTTGCTGTAATTTTCAGTGCTGATTCCCAGATAGCCTTTCTGCTGTAATATCTAGCTACGAAAACAAGTTCTAGGAAAAAAAATTCCTGTAGCTTTCTCATCGGTACCACATCCAAGCTTGCAGCCATTTTAAGGCAGCTACCCTGCTCTCGCTAAAATTGCTCAAGGAGACAGTCTTCTTGTTAGCGAGAGACTGAAAAATTTCAGAGAGGTGATCAAACAGTTTACAGCCAAATATTGGAGTGTGCTTAAGTGCTGAAACTTACAATAATCGGTCTTACAATTATCTTCTGCTTTTCCAGATCCAAACTATTTTATAAATACATCCTTTTCAGAGGGCTTTCACGAGGTCATAGAAAACAGTTTCACACTCTGTATGCTCAACTTTGAGCAGGGAACATCTGTTCTTTTGTTTAGTAGTCATCAAACCTGGCTTTTTATCTTTAAGAGAAGGACAGATTGACTATATCATAAAATAGAAAAGCAGTATTATCATGATCACAAATTTCATTACTTCAATCTGTGCATGTATGGTTGCATTTACAGTTAAATTTCTCTGACAAACAATTCATTACCATATAACCTACCACAAAAATCAAGCCATCTCTGTAAAACAGTATCTGCACTATTGCAGTTACATTGTGCAGCAGCTGGGAATGAAGGCAATTTAGGTTGCTTAACAAATGGACAAATTTAATCAGGACAATAGCAGTGGAGCGATCTCTCTCTCAAAAAAAAAGCAACAACAAAGCAGTTGTAACTCTTTCTGTAAAGAAGACGCATTGAAGACAATCTGCTCAGGAGTTTTGCTCCCCTTTGAGTAGAACCCTTTTATAGCCTGTTCGTTGCAAGTAGGTATTGCCAGCTTATAAGGCTCAGCTTTGTGAAGTGCTGCCCATCCCCAGTTTTCAATGAAATCAGGATGGGGCTCATGGAGCAGCGTGGCTTCAAGTTCCCATTAACTGCAAACAAATACAGGTGCTCGGTCTGCTGAGGAGAAGAGCCAAAACATATTTCATTCTCCAGTAACCAGGAAGAATGGAAGAATATCTGCTGGGTTGTGCATTCGCAGTCAAGGGGAGAAGCCGCAGCAGGACAAATTGCAAACATTTCAGTTCAAAGACAGGACATGGCAACGGCAACATGTGGTAATGTAGCTGAAATCCAGCCGGGCTGATGTATAAAGCAGCGGCATCACAAATCAGCACCATTCAAATCGCACTGACAGAAGTGAGAGGATGAGAGGCAAAGGGAAGTGTAAATGTAACCGTATTTTACCCTTTTACTTAAAAGATCAAATGTAAGAGTCAGTTCCCTAATTTGTACACAGCGTAAAGTCAAGCTGTAGGCTTTTGTCTTTTCAACCCTGTTCTTCTGCTGATGTTCTTCATTATTGAAGGGATTCATGAACAGGCTTTAGTTAAGTTTAGACTCCTTGAAAGCGGTTCATTAGCTGTGCTCATCCCTCACTGTGAATTCCCAAAGCACGAAGAAAATCACTCTGCTAAATTTCAAAGGCGTTAAAGATAATCCAGCCAGCCTAAGAGGCGTTTTTCTTTCCAAAGAATAAAACAATGCCTTATCGCTTTTGTTGCTATGTAATTTATGGCAAAGCTGCAGACTGACTGATTGCAAGGAGGGCTCTCAGGAGGTGCACGTTTGCCAGCTGTTATTGCTTTACCCGGGATATACTGTACCTGCGGTACACAAGGCATGGCATGTAGTTCTTTTAAAAGGTGCAGACTTTCTACAGAGTCTCTGGAGGAAAAAGCATCATCCAGTTCCAGCATGAAACTGTACGTAGCCTAAGCATTTATTACAAAAGAAATCTCTAAAATCTCAGGCTACGAAAACTCCTGGGCAGCTCTGTCATTAGCGTACCAAGGTTAAGGTATCCTACAGATGCTCTTGCTTCTCAGGCTGTCTGAGAAAAAGGGATCAGATGTTTGGCACCTCCAGCATTGTCTATATCAGCGAGTAAAACAGGCCAGGGACCATGGGCCCTGAGGCTAGCTGGCAGAGCACACCTTGCATCCGTACGGCCTCCTCCCTCCCTCGCGCTGATTTTTTAGGAACAATCCCTGACAGATGCTGTCATCCAGGCTGTGCCTGGGCATTCCTTGCGGGAGAGGTAGTTGGTGCATGCCAAAACCCGTACCAGGGATTATGCTAACAGCCAGTTTGGACAGTCGTGTGCCAGTGCTGGAGCCTGTGCCCTAGCCCTGTTTTATTTACTGTTATCGCCTTAGCCTCTGTTTGTCACTGCCAGTGCAATGACTGTGGATGCTGTTCTCTCCTCTAAATGGAATGAACCCATTAGCAGATGGAAGACAGAGATCACAGAGTACCATGCCAGTGCTGTGACTAAATTAAACGAATATCAGATCATAAGGCAATGCCAGGGAGGAGCAGGCATGATCTCCAAAAGCAGAAGGAGGCATCTGTGGCCTGGGCTGTAACACAGCCACCGAAGTGCAGAGCTGAGTCGTCTGGTTCCAAGTCCTCTCATCAGACAGGGGCAACCATGAATTTCTGGAAGTAATTTCAAAGTACCTTCCCCTTCAGATGTTCATTTTCTGCAAACACGTAGGCAGAGTAGTGACAGTGAAGGAGTCAATACAGTGGGACTATCCGGGGCTTGTAGCTGTTATAGCAATGCTAACATAAAGCAACTATTCTCCTACCACTGAACCGTCACTATCTAAAATCAAACCTTTCAGAGGAAAAAAAAAACCAACAAAACTTTCACTGATTTCACTAAAAGCAGAATCTCACCCCTCAAGCCAGGCACAAGCCCTTGTTTGGATTAATAAGCAATCTGTTTATTGTCCAAATCAAAACATGGCTTGGCTGGTATTTCTTAAGCACCCAAGACTGTGAGCTGGAGCAAGTTAGAACAACTAACTAATTAAGGTTTAATTATTTCAGACTGCAATTACTTAAATGGGGGGCATCACACTTCTTCCTCATAGTAGCTTGTCACAGCAATTAGTTTAGAACTGCAAAGAGACCAGCACTGTTCCTCCTTACACCCTGGGGAGTTCACACCAGTTAGCAGCGTCCGCAGTTAGTACAGTGCAACTGCTCGATGGAAGGTAACTTGTACCACCAGCCAGAGACGAGCCTGAAGGCAGCAGAGCAGATGGGTCCCATTTGCAGAATCCCGAGCACAGCAGCCGCCTTCTGTTCATGCGACCTGGCTAGAGCTCACTGGGAAGGCTACGTGCCACACAGCAAAGATTCAATAGGTTTTATTTTCCTGGCTGCAAACACAGCCACGGTCCCCAGCACATGCCAGCCTGTGCCCATATGATCTTGTCCCATTCACTGAAAAAGAAGATAATTCAGAGATCTTCAGAGCTCTGCGGGAGGCTGACCGAATATCTGTAAATGCTGCAGACCGTCTCACTGGCTGCTCAACACAAGACCGAGCCCATGGGCAGCAACTGCGCCAACTTTAGAGGCAGAGCTTTTAAATATTCATCCCTGGGCAAGTGGCCCAGTGGCAGAGCCAGCAGCCCGTGGCACAGAGGACATCGATTTCACTTGCCATGCAGCCAAGTTGACACAGGGCTGCAAGCTTTGAAAGCAGTAGCTTGAGAGAACCACTTTTGAAAGGCAAAGGATCCCAGCTCCCTCGAGCATATTATCCTTGAGTTGAAAAGATACACCCTCTGTCATTTAAAGGTTGCCAACGACTGGCTCAGCACACGCTTTCTGTTGCCTGACCCCTCCTCTCAGCCATATACCCTCATCACCATCGACCTGCCCAAGCCAGCTCCCCACACTTCTCCTTCAGGGCTGTGGGGCGGCCACACGAACTTACCAAATCTAGAGTTCATCTTCTTACCTGAAAATTATCCACTGCGTCAGCTGAACCCCTGAGCTTCTAAGTATCCACCTGCCTGCACAGATACTGCTGCATCAGCCCCATCCCGTGCCGGAGCCATTTCAAAAAGGTCATTCTGTCCATTTGGCTAGTGAGTATTGCCGTCGTATCTTTGCTGGCACAAAACAAACGTTCGGAGCATGCTCTAATAACCAAGCAGCAATCAGTCTTTAGAAAATCCCACTGCTAACATTTCTGTATGTCTAATTTAAGTTGCTGCATCCATATATAGCCAGTAAAATGAAATGGCCTGATTTTCAGAGATGCTCAGCTCCTTCACGTAAGTGCCTTTGCAAGACAGATGATTTACAAGCCTGTGCTGTTAAGCTTGTTAGCTGCTGGCTCTAAAGTTTAGAAGGCTAATCTAAACTGACAGAAATAGGAGTTTTGCAGAGGGACCATCTCAGAGGAGAATTTTTTTATACAAATACACACTGAATCTATATATAGAGAGATTGTTACCTGTCCTGGACTATCAGCCGAGGTTTGCAGTCCTACAGGTTGTTTCCACCAGAGAGAGAAATTGATAAAGAAGTCAGATATTTCTTATATGTCATCCCACTTATTCACAACAGTAACAACAAAAATGCAAGCAGTTGTGTTCCCTTCATGACATTGATTTAGCAGGGAAACTAGTAGACCTGCAGTCCTCTTTCCAGTAGCCCACCCAGGAAAACTTCACCTCCCTACGACTGGAGAGGAGGAACTGCTCCTTCCCCTCCATCAAGACTACATCTGCATTGGAGCCCCATATGTGGAATCAAACAGTGCAATAAAGTTCCTTTCTCCTTGGCACCAAGCCCCTTTTCCGCCTGCCCATAAACCACAAATCTCTCTTTTTCTTAGTATCATGCAACATACACCTTTTTTTTTTGCCTTTTCTATTTTTTTGCTGATTGTCCTGCCTCTTTCTCACACAATCAAATGTGCCTCAGCATGTACCTTTTTTCTGCAGGCTGATTGTTTCCACTATTATCTCCACTCAAAGTATAGTTACTTGTTATCTGAAAGGAGCAGTGGCTGTTCTGTCGCCGCTTGTGTGCCCACAGAAATCACAAGAAAGGATCTCACAGGCTACGCTGTGCCCTGGATGAAGACCTCTCACCAGATTCTTCCTTGATGTGAGATGCCCTCTTCCCACAGATTTCACAGACAAAATTCTAAATATTCACTGACAGCTGCAAAACTGATTCAGGACCCAAAGTCAGTGAAAAAAAAAAAAAATGTGATGACGCAAGAAATGGAAAAAAATATAAAAATCATTCCAAAATCCCAGTTTGGACCTACTCTCTAAATCAGAGGGAAAGGTAGCAAAAATTATGGCTTGAGTGGGGCATTTATGTCTTCTTAATGACTAGGTGCAGAGACTGATGTTGACTTTGTGATAAAGAAATTTCAGCAAAATAGCAAACTGATGAATAACTATTCAATACTGTACTTGCATGCTCTTCAAAATTTTAATTATTCCAGTGAGTAGACAGAACATAATTTATTCTTCCCATGAGACAGAAAATGAGCAAAAGAGCAAAAGACAGACAGCAAGCTCTGTTCTTTTAATTCATTAATCTAGTAATCTATATTCCACATTTTTGCAAATCAAATTTATCCTGCATAGTAAATGTAGCCTGGCAAGACTTCACTTGAGTATATGTGATTTTACTAATCTCCTTTCAGAAACCCTTGACCACTCCACTTTTTTGCAGACATCAAAGCAGAGATCATGGCAGCTGTCTTTTTTCTTTTGCTGGCCTGGAACTGAAATATCCCATGAGTACATGCTGTGAAATAAAGATGCTGATTTGACAGATTTTAAGATCCTGTAGTCACTGGAAATCTGAGAGCTCACACAGAATCTGTACTGCAGATCTCTCCCACACCTCGGGTTTGGGTGTATAATAATTGCAAATATTCCATACACATCCTTTATTAATTTGGTCTTTTTTTATGTTTTTTGCCTCCTTCAAGCCCCCTCTACAAACTACGTTGTCAGTCACTTTTACTTAGGTCACCAAACTTGCTACACTTCTAAATTTTCTAATAATGCAAAAGTAAATGTACACGCATCCATTAACGGTTCTTCCTTTCTCTCTCCTCATCCTGTTTGTGCTACAGATTTGGAAAACAACACAGAGCCATCTTGAGGAAAAAGTGCAGTTTCCTGCAGTGCTGGTTATAGGAAACTCTGCAGTAATTGCTTATGAACCCAAAAGTCTTTTCATTTCAGTATCTGCACACATTTATTAGCATCAGAGGGATTGCATTTGCCTATATTCAGCGTTGTTAATCTCCTTGTTCAGAAGCACAAGCTGGCAAAAGAGCGTTCCATCAGCTCAAAGAATGACACAGAGCACGTCAGGGTTAGGACAGTAAGTCTGACCTGTAGCTTATACTGTAGAGATTCTGTGACTACTGAGGTCACCGTAACTTAAATCATCTTAAACACAGCTTAAAGTCATGCCAAAGACCCATTCACGGTCCAAACAAAATTGAGCCTTATAAGGCCACATAGGATCATTTCTTTTCCAATTGAAGACTCTACTTGTCTGGATATGCATTGAAAGCACTATGTATTTTCATACACTGTCATCTAGGGAAGATCTTCATGTAGCTAGATAATTACAATTATAGTTAATTACAATTAGCCAGTTATTTCTGCTGTGTTCTTTAATCTTACTATTTTACTTATGTTTAGTTTAGCAGCAAACATACAGACTTAAGAATAATAAACTTATTTTGTTAGCCAAAATGAGTTCTCACTCAAGTAAGAAACTTCAGACAGCACACACATACAGTCAGAGGAACTTGTTCACAAAGTCAAAAACTGAAATCTGCCTGAGATGTAACATTTGTCTAGAGACAATAATTGGTTCAAGCTTCTTTACAACTTAGCACATTTTCCCTACACTTTAACTATTAGGTTAATAGGACCACAGCATATGCAAAACGAGTCTCAAAGCAGCATGAGCTTCCAGGCCTGGTATTTTGTACATATCAACTAGATTTTCATACAACTTCTTTAGGCAGCTTTCATTTTGTAAAAACAAAATTATTTTTGAAAGCCCCAAAATTATTGCAAAGTTATTAAAATAGATTGATTCAATTAGCTTCCATGCTGAGAGAGTCTAGGAAATTATGATTTCTGGGCCTACTTTCAGAACCAGGCAAAGACAAGAATTTTGTATTTCAACCAGGGTTTAAATCCCATGTTCTTCTCATTTCAGAGCCCTCCATACGTGAACTGAATTTGGATTCTTGTATTCATGAAGGATGTGAGTAGTTACATGCTTAGCACATCTCACATATTGTGGAAATTGTTTACAAGCTATATGGTCAAGCTATAGTAATACAATAAGCAAAAGAAAAAATTTGCAAAATTCAAGATCCATGTGTTGACCCATAGCTAAAGGTATCTTGTGGCATAACAACTTTATACTAGGAAATTTATTGATCTTCCTATTTGATCCTATCCATCTTTCCTATATGAAACTTCTAGATTACTTTTCTTTGTCATCAGATACATGCAGAAGTGTTAATGTTATTTGTACATTTTAGCTCCTGGTCCACATTCAGCTTCTTGCTATATGTCCTAATCATATGCATGTAAGTTAAAAGGCTCATATGGACTGACATTTCTGCAGACAGTACAGTTGATGGGCCAAGGCAACAAATGGATGTAAGTATATAAAGAATAATTTATAGCGTAGCATACCTTAGTTATTCTGCTTTAAATAATTCATCAGCATTCAGCCATGGTAGGACAATGGACTTCTTGCCCATTAAAAAGACATGATGTTTACCCTATGCCACATTGGGGCTCCACAGCAGCAGACTCTCCCTGTAGGTAGAACTGGATAAAAAATAGGACTAGATTAGATTTTAAAAGTTAAACAAGGATGAGAAGAAAGAGAAAAAAGATTAAACAACAAAAAAGAAGACCATAGTAACTAGAGGACAGGTACCCGAGGTGACGGTCAAAATAAGTCTCAGATGATATATTCTTCCAAATAATGATTTCAAGTGGCCAGAACATTTCAAAACTTAACGAGAAGATGGACCTCTTAAAGGTCCTCCTATCTTTCCTGTCATTTTGTCTGTTACTGCCCTCTTTTCATTGACATTCTTTTTCTCTTTCTCTTTCTTTCCCCATCATATTCAGCTTGAAGCATAGGTCCCATTTCAACTTCTGCTCATCAGATACAGAAAATGTGCAAATATGCATTTTATTAGTCCTAATTTGCATGAGGATAGCTGCCTGATTTAGGAGTGTGAATTCTTCATGGAAACAACTATACCAGTGTAAATCCATGTAAGGAAGAATCAGCATTAGCAATGTTGGTATAAGCAGTTTTAAATAAGCGTGCCAGTCTTTATGTGGACAAAATTACTGTAGGGAAACAAAACTAATGTGAGGAAAACTATTGATTTCAATGGTATTGCTTACGTGAATAAGCTGCTAGGTTGAGCAATCTGTTGTGCAAAATGGATCTGCTTCCTCTTGACAAAAAAGAGAACGCTGACTGTGAGTTGCAGAGTCATCGTATTCATGAGCTGCCCTGATTTTTAAGATCTCACTGGACTGTCCTTACAAATGATGCAGTTTTTAAAAGAAAATCCACCAGTGCTCCTTTGCAAAATACAACAGGACAAACATCTGATTATGTTTTCCTGCTGCTCTCTTCTCACTTCCAATTCTAAATTAATAGAGTTGCATCCTGCACAACAGCTACACGTTCTCGTGTTCCTAGCAGAAGCCAGCACAGTTCACTTAGAAACTATATGTGATTAAAGTGAGTAAAAATAGTTACTTTGGAAAAGAAAAAAAAATTCCACATTTATCTGGACTTCAGTTGTTGTAAGAAATATTTGTATTTCCAGAAGTGTTAGAAGTGGTAGCTTATGATAATAAAAATTTCCTGGTACCCAATACCATGCACAATGTCCCTGCATGTGAAATAAACCAGAACGGAGGTACTGGCAAATTCCATGCCACTAAGGAAAATATCTCTAGTATATCTCAGGGTATTTCTGTTAAATTTGGATGCAAGAAATAGATTTCATGAATACAAAACACTAATGTTACACAGAAGTAGAGACAGACGTGTACACCAAGTTTCAGAATGTAAAGCATGTTATATATGTACCATGGGCATTTAACTTACAGGGTTTCCATCCTGTTTAGATTAGGTATCTGGTGTTTGATTTGTCAGAGATCGTTCTAACAAGGATGTAAAAGCTTCCTACCATTTGTTCACATAACATTTGTGCTTCTCATTTGCAAACCCTGGGATCATTATTTATAGATAAGGGAGCTCTGGATTATCACGCAAGAATGAGAGAGTTCTTCATCTGTTCATAATTTATTCTAGTCCCACTGCTGGTTTTGGCAGTTCAACCATTAGACACAGTCAGACAATAAAAGCTCACAGCATGGTGCCTATCTGTAGAGTTTTGCTCTGGTTTTGCAATCTAGGCAGCGATATTCTTTTGTTAAGTAGGGGCAAAATTCTGTGTACCATGCAAACATGTTTTTAGGTCAGCTATGTGCATTATCTGCTGTTGAAACAAATATAAGCCATATATAACCAATGACAGAATCTGGCACTTTATCTCCAAATAGTTTATGCTCACTCAGCTTCAGAACCATGTTTGGATATGAGATAATAAGCAAAACAAAATCCACTTTTAAAAGATTAAATATATTATAACCCTTACATATTTTATCATTTTATCTTTGTAATCTTAGTTACGCTCACAGGTCCAAATGAAAATTAACTATGTTAACCGACATGCTGACTAGAAGCTGACAGAAGTTATCAGTTATCAGTCGGTCGTCATATCTGCACAGAGGTTAACATTGCACTCTTGTCCTGTTGATCAGTCTGCTTTTCCAGTTCCTTTTCTAGGAAAGAATTTACAGGGAAATTTTGGCAGGCAGTTTGACCAACTCTACTAACAGCAGGTAATTCCCATTTTTCATCTCTGAAAAAGAACATCCCATGGTTCTGGTCTTGGTCCCTGGACAATTTTTGAAGGGCAGCTGTGTATGTGTAGGCAGCTTTCCCAGTTCCCTTGCTGACAACTGTGATCTAACCCCCCTTGTTTCCCCTTTCGCAAAAGTTAAATGACTCGTGGTACCACCCAGCCTGACAGGTACAAGAAGACACTGGAATGTCTGATTCATCCCAGTGAGCTGAGAGATGGCGATGCACAACCTGATTACAAGCACCGGGAACATAAGACCTTGCATTGGGATACTCAAAAGATACAAAGCCCTTTCAACAATAAATGCAGAAATGCAACTTCTCTTGACTTTTTACACATACTTTAAAGTGCTTTAGAAATCCAGAAGACACAAGCAGGCTTGTAAAATGCATTAAACTTTCACATGCAACTTTTCCCAGGGAGAAATAGCTATCATTTTTGTTGGGACTTCTACTGAGGAAGGCTAACCCCACTGTGATGAACTTAAATGTCAGTGAGAAAGATTCAGGTTAGGCATTAGGGCAAATTTTTTAATGTCAGAGATAGTGAAGCACTGGATGAATTACCCAAGGACATTGTTGAATATCTGTCCCTGGAAATCTTTGAAAAAGAGAAAAGCTATAATTATAGCTGATCCTGCCTTGGGGCAGCCAGTTGAACTAGATGAACACTTGAGGTCACCTCCAGATTTATTTTCCTACGATCCTCTGTTCCGTATCTTACTATGAGGAATAGCAGCACAACAGCCTCCCTCAGCCTGGTTGAAGCCCATCCATTGCACCTGACAACGTGCTGTGGGCAGCGGCATGAAATGCACTGCAGCAGTGGTGGAGACGACCCGCAGGCACCTCAGTGGCACGCAATGCACTGCAGCAGTGGTGGAGACGACCCGCAGGCACCTCAGTGGCACAAAATGCACTGCAGCAGTGGTGGAGACGACCCGCAGGCACCTCAGCGGCACAAAATGCACTGCAGCAGTGGTGGAGACGACCCGCAGGCACCTCAGCGGCACAAAATGCACTGCAGCAGTGGTGGAGACGACCTGCAGGCACCTCAGCAGCACGAAATGCACTGCAGCAGTGGTGGAGACGACCCGCAGGCACCTCAGCGGCACAAAATGCACTGCAGCAGTGGTGGAGACGACCCGCAGGCACCTCAAGCAGCCAGGCAGGAGTTTGAAGCCACAGCAGCCAGGGTGAATCGCCCCTACCGGCGAATCTTCACCCTGATAAGCGTGAGGCACAAGCCACAGGGACTGACTAAATTAGAGTTAAAAGTAGAATAATTATGTGAGACTCTTGCCTTTCTCAATATCAAAAGGGGAAAAAGGGTTGCCTGTAGACTTTGTGAGAAAGCCCCTGACATATTGTTAGCAAACACGCTCTCATTCTGCACTTTCTGCACAGCTAGAGTGCAAGACAGCTCTAGACTTTGGCTTTTTTCATCAGTTTCTTGCAGGCTTCATTCCAACATGGATTATAGAATGGAAGAGGAACAGCAGGGTGGGCGACATCTATTAGGACTGAAGAGCAGTGATGACATTTTTCAGAGGAAGCGTGAGAAATGCTTCATAGGATGCCAGTAACGAGCAGGAAGCCTGCACCATCCTGTAAGTTCTTCAAAACAGTGTCTAGAAAGTGCTTATTGCACGACGTTTCTATTACAATTAAACATAATCATGATGACGGCAAGGGAGTCTTTAATTTTAGCACCATTAGATAAAATGCAGGTGGCAAGTGGTCACTATCGTGTTGAGAATATTTAGTCTTCTTTATGAATTGAAAAGCTGTGCATAATCCCTACTGATTATGTGTTTATATCCTGAACAGATAGATTTCCTTATCGCCCTGACTGGTAGTCTCAGCAAGGAGGCCAAGATTTGAAAGAACCTTGAAGAATTAAATACTAGGACAAATGAGTATCACCAGGGGGTTTTGTAATTTCTGATCAAAATATTATGTAATTTTTTTAAAAAAATCATGCTGTAGTATATTTCATATGGGCTGAAAAAGAGAGTTTGATTTAGATTATGGCAGGCACGGATGGGAATTTTCTGTTTCTTTTCCAAGACAGGATTTCTGACCTGTCCAATGAGTGATCCCAAGATAAAGGACTGGATAGTCAAAGGAGGATTAGAGCTACATTTCATGAAAACTGAAGGAATTTCTCAACACTAGCAGAATGCACCTTCAATGACCAAGACAGCAGTACAGCTCTGCCATGAAAGACTCATTAATCCACAAATAGCCACAGAATGTGGCTTCTTCTCTGGCTCCTTGCTCTGATCTCTTTACTATTTGTACCAGTAATTAAACTTAAAAAACGCATTTTAGTAAAATAGCAGAAAACAAACATCTTTCAGTGTCCTCTATCCACTTTGTGAGGGCTGTAACCTTCCTGTCGCCAAGGTCAGCAGCCTCATTAGCTTTGCAGTGGCTGAGCTGTAGTGAATAAGGCAAGTTCACGAAGCCCTCTGCAAATGCAGCTGGTTGCAGTACTTCAACACTTTTTAAAAAGAACGAAAAAAAAGAGGTTGATCAATAATTACTACTCCTACAGTGAGACACCCATGAATTATTTTAAACATCTATTTTTGCTGCCTTCCTTTTGAAGCATCTAGAAGTTGTGCTGTTGAACAGAGTGGATTTCTCTATTTTAGACTAAAAAAAGGCCAAGGAAGCATAATATATGATTTCTCATAGACTAACTGCCTAAATTCCAAATAAGTAATAAAGCTATGTACTTTTGCTTTTAGGATTACAATATTCTGTATGAACACGTGTGTGTGTACATTTGTGACTGTGATATCAATATATTCAGCTATATATGGGCAATGAATAGAGATATATAACCTTCATTAGAAATTGTGTAAATCTGAATAAGTGAGTATAACCTAGTGTCAGCTAATGTCATCAAAGTGCAGAGTTGCAAGTAAAAAAGTAATTTAAAAGATGGAAGGAGATAGATGTAGAAATCTGGCCTGATGGAGTAAAGGCTACTTTACATCTTGGGCACTTTTTCTGCTATAATTTTGTTCTTGTAATCCATATGGGTGCAAACTGCTACAATTTACATCTATCTATTCTTACTGGAATACTCTATTTTTTCCAGGTAGAGTTTACATCACAGTTTTCTGCTATCTTTTTTCCAAAAAGTTCAGTATTTATAACCATAAATATTCCAACCTTACTCTCCAAAAAATTGTCCACATTGGATCAAATTTTTATGCTGTTATGTTTATGTTAAGTCTGCCTCAAAGCTCTCCCTCTGGCTTGGGGCTGAACCTCTACCCCAAGCCTATGGCGGAGGGAGGCAGGGGAGGCGATGCCTTTCTCTGCAGAAACTCTGCACTTGCCATTCTGCTGACTCAGCAGAGATTTCTGCATGGCGAGGCTGCAGGTCCTAAAATTCAGTATTATGCCACAGAATATATCACTTCACAGCAACATTTTAATAAGAGTTTTAGAAACAGGCTAATAAACCAAGGTTCTAATAAAAAGAAGAGAGAGACAAGAGGACAAAACTATAATATATAGAAGTTATCTTTAAATTTACTATTTCATCATATGCTCAGCCATTCATTAATCTGCTGCAATAATATAGTGAACCTTTCTTGTTATTAATTCATGTACTTTATCAATGACAGGGGTTATTGGCTATCATTATACACGTGCATACAAATGAATAGAGAGGTGGGAACTTTCTCTTTTTTCAGTTTGACTTCTTAAGACTTGTAGAGCTCTCAATTTTCCAAAGACTGAGCTTTCAACACTTTCAGCAGTAAGCATTCCTATCAGAAAAGGCTCAGAAAATGAGAGACTGAGTTATCTTTTAATGTCAGACCAACTTCTGTGGGCAAAACAGGTTAGGCTAGGGCACAAGAAAGAATTATTGTGTAAAACTCACAAAGAAGAAGTATGCAGGTGCTCCAGCTCAGACTGCTAAATGCATTTTCTTCATCAAGAAGAGGAAAAGGAATGATGTCCTAGAAGATGAGGAACAATTGTACAGGAGTCATCAGAGCGTGCTTCACTAGAAGAGAGCTGCGTGTTGTCCGGCCATACCTATGTGTCAGCCAGGAAGAAATTTAATATCCTGCATGATTTCAAAAGATCATTTGCTGAACTCGGTATTGGATAAATTTCAGTCCCATTTTAATTCCTGTGAGAGAAAACACAATTATGTCCCTGAAACACAGGAATGGGAGTACAGACATCAGAAGTTCCTCCTGGCTGAGCCCCAGAGGTTCTGTGAAAAGGACAACCATGTACATCATAGATGGAGCAAGAGCAGTTGTTCTTAAGGCATCAGATTCATATGAGCTTCTGCTATGACAAGTTTTGCGTCTTTCCATCCTTCATGCTCAGCATATTAGCTCACAGGCTGCATGGCACAGAATCCTGATAAAATCACGTTATTGATTTGTTATGTATTAAGGTTTGCCAAACACTAACCCACAAACTTGGGATAGAATTAATTTCTTCTGCCAAAGCACTTAATCTAAATGCTGCAACAATTTAATGAGGAAAATGTTGATTTGAAGGTTGCCCAGAAAAAGGATACACGTAAATATTTATTCCATGAATCTAAGAGATAACAATATGACAAAGTTATTCCAATAAAAATCTTGCCAATTATGCAACCATTTTTCCTCCCAGTGTGGTGTCATGGAATCAGTAGAAAAAATCCTCCCTGCCCAGCATGGAACATCAAGTAAGAAAATATGAAATCTTTAATTAAAAAATTCCTGCTTCAGCATTTTTCTGAAATTATTAAGGGATTTCTGTGAACTGCAGTTGTTTTCTTTGGCATGCAAGCTGAATCTGGAGGTTTTATACTCTCTGATAGAAGTGGCTGTTGAAAACAGGGCAGAAATAATGAGGACTAAAGCACACGAGTTGTGGCAGGCCTTTTATTATTTCACTGAAAACTGCATTTCCTGAGTAATGTGTTTCTCACGTTTTGGAGTAAAAGAAATAATAGAAATATGGTGGGAAATGCCACGGAAGATCACATCAGAACTGTGAAAGCCACATAGCGCTCCATTTTGGGACACAAAGGAAAAAGATTAGTTGGAAAGAAATAAAACTCTGCAAAATTCGGCTCCAATGTCCCAGTGTCCAGGAGCACAATCCAGAATGTCTGCTTTTTAGTACTGCCTGGTTGCTAATACCAGCGGGGCTGAGAGAGGCACACAACTCCCCCGAGGTACGTACACCAAGACGGCGGCAGACAATGGTCCATGCACGTGTGCAGAAGCTGGGAACCAAATGCAGCTCTGCCCCTGCAAGGTCTCTGTATCTGCCCAAATCACAAGGCTTCAGATTGTTGCTTTATCTTTGCCGGTCTGATCGTGCTCCTGCCTATGTACCACCTTCATCAAACGGATGAAGGCGACTCTTCCTTGATCTCCTCTCCCACCTGGCTCCACCTCCCAGCATCATCTCCTGTGAATACTCCTAGGCTGGGAGTTAGGGCACTGTCTTGGGAAGAGGAAGCTCAGAAACGCCTCAGAAGCACATTTCTCAGTCCCTGGCTACAGTGCAAAACCCACCACCTCTTGCTGCGGCTACTTTTCAACAAGAGGGAGCCTCAGCCCTGTAGGCACGTACCTCCCCCAAGAGGCCTTCAGCGTCTGCTCCTGCCCCGGCAGCAGCCCCACGGGCATCCAGCACCCAGACTCTCTGCAAGTGCAGGGTAATGAGTGAGTGCAGCAATGGCGTGGGGTTGTGATTCTCTCTCTCTTGGACTCAATTACTGCCCTGTAAGTTCTTTTGAGATGCCAGCTGCCAAATTCATTTAATGTTAAATATTGATCATTAGTAATATCATGGTTATTAAATAATACATAAATATTTGATGAAGTATTAAACTATTATATTTAACTGATCATTTCTAAAATACGCGTCGATTCAAGAGTCAAACAAAAGTAAGAGATCCATTCTGGAACACATTTTTCAGCTCCAGATACTGAATTCACTTGTCCCTTTTCAAAGATAAGGATGCCAAAACATGGATGCACCTCAGTTCCCTATCTATGTTGCATGTAGGCATTTATGGTTCGTGGATTATGGTCTGAAGACCATGAGAGGCCTATGAGGCCATAGAAAGGGATCTATAGTTGGTTTGTGGCTCCATAGTGCATGATAAAGGTGCTTGGTGGTTTGTGAAAAATACATGGTAGCCAAACAGAAATGTTGACGTTAGACATATCCATTGATTCAAATAGTTCAGAGATCACAGTCTGATTCCCCTACCCAGGAATACTTGGAGGATCCCACTGAGTCACCTTCCCTGCCGTCCATTTCATCTCATGCAGGCACTGGGAGGTGGCTTTTGGTGGCTGCCAAACACTAGTTACATGCTGATCATCTTAGAGTTCAGGTCTACTTTTGGGTGAAGTCTGTTTGCTGTTATAAGAAAGTCCTTTCTAGTGGTTTCTTTAGCTTTCGCCCATGATGAGTGGCATTCTTGACTGCTACATCATTCAGGGTTTCTAAACCACCTACACTGCCCTCACCTCCCAACATTTTTGCCACCTTTAACTGAAATTTAATGGAAAATGCATTAAGGTAATGCTGTTCTGAGGATTATCTATGGGCTTTCAACTCCAGCCTTGCAGATTTCTTGAGGATGATAGCTTGGGAAGTCTTTTTTATTTTCTTGTGTTTTTTAAAAGGAAAAAAATGTGTTTTCATTATTTCCATGCATTGCAAAGAGAAGCATGACTGGAAAGCCTGTAGTGTGATCACTGAGAATTGAAATCAAACGTATCAGAGAATGAGAAGAGGGATGCAGAAATCACAGCCCTGGTAGGTGGGCAGGGAGTCAGCTCCTGAATAATGATTGCTCTGAGGTCAGCCTCTTTCTTGCGGTCAAAAGCCCATTGATGCAAGCTAGCAGCTCTGCTGCCTGTGAACCGTGGCTTTTGTCTGCAGAAAATGTCTTTGCTAGAAGATGGGCCAGCTCAGCGACATCGAGCAGACCGGCAGAGAGCAGCAGCAGCCCTTTCAGGAGCGTGTGGCAGAAATAGCAGAAGACAGCATTTCAGCGGCTTGGCTCTGTGAGCCCTATCTCCATGGAGAGGAAACCAGTCACTTTCTAAGATTAGATCCACCTCTGCTTAGTATTCCCTGCACACCCTTTGGTGAATACACACACACGATGGCAAAATCCACATGCTGCGTTCACTTGCCCCTTTTCAGAAATGAGGATACCATGAATTGGGTGCACATGCTGATAGTGCTCGTGGAGAGCAGAGATATCACCCAGAGACTACTGGGACGTTCAGCCACGCACCAAACCATGGCCAGAGGAGCGCCTGCCCGGGCAAGGGAGAGCTTGGTGGTCTACACCTCCTGGGACGCTTCTCTTCCTAGGTTTGGGATGAGCACATGTGGAAAGGTTAGAGGTGCAGAGCAAAGCACCTGCAGGTCCTGGTACTCTGTGAGGACACCTCGTGATTTCAGCCCTCATTCTGCCCCTGCGCTGGCTGGCACCAGAATCACCGGGAAAGGCAGTGCTAGCGGTCTCCATCAAGACTAAGTACAACAGCAGGAGACCGTGCTGCTCTGTGAACTTTCCAGCTGTTAGCCAAACCAGCACAAAGCAGTGCTGTTAACACGTAATTAAGTGTGTACTGCTTCTGCCCAGCCTCAAATGTCAGCTTACCCCATAACTGCCATTTCTATGAAGCCTGCGGCTTTAAGAGTCAGGTGCTATCCACTGTGCAAAGGAGAGGTCAAATCTCACCCAAAACGATTTTTTTACCACTTTGACTAAACCACCACTCTCCTGTTTCCCTTTACTGACTGCCCTTTTATTGATGAGAAAGAAAACTCATTTTTAGAGTGACAAGAGAATTATTTTTCTCCCATTTATTGTAGCATCAACCTGGAGAAAGTATTGACATCAATAATGCTGAACAACATGAGAGAGGAAAATCAGGCCCCAGTGGTTCACAGAGGATTTAAAGGGATCACTAGTTCAGAAAAGGTATAATGCAATTTTCTGCGTCACCGACAATTGTACCTTTCCACCAGCAAGGCAAGCTTCTCTTTCAAGGATGTTTTTCAAAATGTCTTTAAAAGGTGAGTATGCTCAGCCATCTCCTGGTGAGTGCTAGTTAATAGATACTTTAGATAAAGCAAATGAGATAGGAGGAATCGTTTTGTCTTCTGATCTCCAACGTTAAGAAAGGCTACTTAATCAAAGTCCGACTTGTGAGGTGCTGAGCCATCTGTGGACCACCAAACACGTGATTCTGAAGTCTGCTTATTTGTACAAAATCCTGCTGATGGATTTCATATGCTTAAGCAAAACCAGTTCACTGGAACATTGTTTAAACTACTGCTCATACACAAGTATTCCATGAGAAAAAAAGTGATTTTTCTGGTTCACAGAGTGCGTTTGAACTCTGTCCTGAACTGCAGAGTCTACAATACATACTGCCCAGAAACACCAAAACAATCCAAAAGATTCCAGCATGAGTGACATGCTGAAATAAACCCAGAGCTTCAAGAGCTGACATTAGTTATGTGTATTGTGAACAGCTGTCACATAAATCATTCCAAATATTTGGTCTTTAGTCCCACATTTTGTTCGTTTCTAGTTATTATTTTTGCCCATTGTTCAAATTCCCCATAATAAAATCAAACAAACACGACGTTTTTCTTATCAAAGCCAATAAATTTCTTGGCCTCTTGCTTCACATCTCAGCTACCATCTCACCACTTCATTTAACTTCACTCAGCTAATCCTGTATCATGTAAGAAATCCATGACTGTTAATGTTGTCTTAAATTATTTATTGCAAGTGATACATTAATTATACCTACAGATAATGATACTATATAGTATTATATTATATAATTATATCATATGTTCATAATTAATCATATAATTATATGATTGTTAATCTCATTGATTTTTAACAATCTGATCATAAACTCATTTCAATTTCAAAAAATGTTTCTTGTGCACAAGCATTTGCCTTAAAAAAAAAAAAAGAACTTCCAATCTATTGGCCATTCACTAGCAAGGCAGTTTGGTTATTTATTAAATATTATTCATATTAAAAGATCATTTCCACAACTCATATTATAATATAACCTGGCTCCCTGACTGGCTAATTGGAATTCTTTTAAGAATACTGACCCTGCAGCTCAGGGTATTGATACTAAAACTTTCATCTGCATCCCATCTCTACAGATAAACAGGCCAAATGTATCTACAGCATGGGGACTATGCTCTGGATCTTCCCTGGAGTTTAGAATATAGTTTCCTGGCATATGTTTTTGGGAATATTTTTAAGCTTGGTCATAATCAATGATCTGTTTACAGCATAGAGCTGCAAACCAAAGTGGAAATCCGCCGATGTCGCTAGCAAGCCAATTAGTGAGAGGCATTATGTGAAAGGGGATATTCCAGTAGAATTTCTGCTTTATTTATGGTGCCAAGCTCTAGTCAAAGAAATCAGGTCCCTTTGGTTTCTGCTTATTTAACAACAGAATTTAGCTACTCATGCACAGAGAAAAAAATCAAAATGTTAACGAGACATCTTTTATCTTTTAGGACAGTATTTGTCCTGAAGTGTACAAAAACACTTGGAGTACTAGATCATTACACCAAAACTATTCCAGTGGTTTTAGCTCCACAAAAAACACTGATCTAATTACATTTTTTTTTTCCATCCTGTGGAGGTTTTCATTAGTCAGTGTGCCAGGACAAAATGTATCTACATCTATCCACATATAAACCTGCTTGATCCTGCCAAAGGGAGCATAAATATCCCATCACTTAAGAACAAGAACAAGGGGTAAAAATAATAAAAAGAAAAGCCTGCTCTAGCAACAGAAGGGAATGGACCCAACATATTGTCATGAAACACTTTGAACTTTATAATACCTCCCTGAAAAGGGAACCTCCCCTTCTGAACCTGTTATTTCATAACGCCTCACCAAAGGGAAGTATACACCCGGTATTTCCCAGGCAAGCACCCACTGCAGCAGTTCTCACATCCTTCCATCGCTCACCCGCACCTCAGGATACGGTACGTGTCCCCACCACCCCCTGTGAGAGCCTTGGGTTTAGCCACCCCGCTCCATACATGCCTACACACATCCTCCCTCCTGCTTGGGTTGCAGGTAGGCAGAACTCAACAGTGGCACTAGATATTTACGCTTCGGCAACCGAATTCTCCTTGAACTGGCTCGAGGTTAGACAAGCCATCCTTTGGCTCTGCATTAACTAGATCTCCATTGACTGTAGTGGAAATTTTAGATATTCAGTGAGCTTGTACACACCTACAAGTAGACACCTATATGTAAGTGTCTTAACTTCTGAACTGAATCCCAGTGTGTATACTTAGGTGTAAAGCTTTGAGATAAAGTAGTCTCATCATTAACTCAGTTTATACCACTGAGATCACTGACAAAAGCAGAATCTAGCTTTAATTACTCGTTTTTTGTAAGGTGTTTTGAAATATTTCAAAGGTGTCTAGAGAAATGCAGAATATTTCCTGTTCTTACTGTTGAGAAAAAAGCTAGAAAACTAAGAAAAGAAATTAACATCCAGGCCAAAAGTAAAGGATTCACCCTACCTTTGTAAGGCAGTCATGCTAGGAAAATAAACCGCAGTGTGTTTTGTGGTAAAGAAGAGCTAGCAGAAAATGGCCAGATTTCCCGTCCTCCCTGGTACAAGCCGTAGGAGGTCGGCTGTGAACGCCCGAGCTCCTCCCCTGACGGGTGCTACTGTTCCTTGCCCTTGCTGCAGCTGACCACGGCACCTTCAGGAAGCTAAACATGAATGATCTGTAACCTCTGCTGGCTCTCCCTTCCAAATGCCGCCTGGGATAGCGCCGGCAAGTCAGACTGCATCTTACGTACTCTCTGCCTTTTAGTTCTTTCCTGATGAAGCCAATTTAAAGACCGAGTCCCAGCTTGTCGGTGAAACCCAAAATAAAAGGTTTGACTCTATTTGGGCAGGACCTGCAGGTGCTGTGGGTTGGCCAGGAGGGCTAGCCTTTAGCCCTGGTGCCATTTATGTTTATGTATGGCGTCTAGAGGGTGACGCCAGTGGAGCCAGTCCTTGCCTACCACACACGCCGAGGGAGGCAGAGCCCAGACTATGTGTTCAGATCTGACCAGTCTGGCAGAAAGCTTCCCATGGCAGGACCATTCCCTTCTGGGAATTTGCATCTCCTTTCCTTATGTAAGTTGATCAAAGGAGCCCGTGATTCACTTAAGATTTGTTCCACTGTAAATAAAACCAAAGCCTTAACCACAAAACACTTTACATGTGCTACTTAGCAGTGTGTAAGCTATATCCCCAGTCCCTTCTGGCTTTTTGCAGCTAGTCCAAGATTCATTTATTACCATTCCATGTGTCTAACACTATCCTGCTGATCTATAGAAAAAAAATACATAGTAAGCAACAATTGAATATTATAAAAGTCTCCCACTCTTGCTACTTAATGCATTATCTGACTCATATATCTTTGTATTACCACAAGGTTTCTGGAAATTAAAGTGTTGGAACGTGACTTGCATGTTACACAAGGTTTTCTGGTAGGCTCACAAAGTATCAAAGGATCAGCTCAAATTTGTGTAAGATGTAGTTCTAATAAGTGGGAAAATGGGTACGTGGCTGTATAACGGTTGACAGCTGGTGCAGGCATGCTCTCTTTTCACGTACAAGCACTTGATGTACTACTGTCCCACGTAAGTAAACATTTCTCCTTTTGAATCTTGAGGGATAGTTTTAAAGCTGAGTATACAAACAAACAAGATAGAAAGAAAACATTTAGCACTTCAGTGTTCTGTAAACGGGACTGAATTGTAAGCAGACCTTGAATTTCAGTCACAGAAGCCAAGGTGTGTAGCAGAAAACTGCCAGGGCAAGAGGCTTCAGCTCCGCAGCCTGCAGCCACGCACCCACTGCTGCCACCTCCGCACATCGCACAGGAGCAGCACGAGTCCGATGTAAGTCCTACAAAACCCCTGTGGCTGAACTCGTAAACTATGTTCCAGTAAGGTACACTCGATTTTGGAAGCAACTGTCAACCTAAAGAGAACACTGAGGTCAAAGGTAAAAGATGCATTGCACTGCAATTTAAAATGTTTGGGGAATAAGCTCAATAGAGGCATTGAGTAACACCGTTTCCATCCTCCTTTTTTCTTTAGATTTTGTCATTAATAATTAATTAGAAATAAGCAACAACAGAATTAGTCAATATACTAATTCATTAAAAAGACACAATTAAGTAAAGCATTTAGCCTACCAACAGGAACACCAGGGACATACCACATTGTGTTTTAAGCCAATACAGGATAGAGTAAAACTTTCAAAAGTGTGCGAGTCTGACAGACATGTACAGGAGATTTTATAGGGTCAGTTAGCAAATGTAACTGGAGTTCCTAAAATTATAAATGGCAGTTTCCCATCCCCCAAAGGAATTTCACAGAACATCAAGTAACTTTGGTAAAGACCTCCTTGTAACAAATAAAAAGAATATAGAGATCGGAATTTGGCACATTGGGGGGACCACTCTGACAAGTAATATAACTCATTGCTTCACTGCAGAAAATTATGACCAAAGTTGATGTAAAAAGAATGTTTTAAAAGAAAATCTTGAGTTATTTCAAAGATAGCCTTAATGGAAGGATTTGGGAAGAAGCAGGATGGCGTATGCATGAGCAACTGAAGAACTTTCTCGCCTTTTAGTTACTAGCGGTACCTATGAGGGACAAACATTAAAATCAGCAAACTTCATAACTCCTACCTAAAAATCTGGAAGATTTGTCTAAAGAAGTCTTAATCTTTCTGATGTTGTTTTTTTTAATAACTCTTAGAACTCTGGAGACATTCCAGACAGCTGGATGTCAACAGGAGTCAGGTATGAAAAAGGACTGATGAAGAAAGATATGTAGACTACTGCTTCAGAGTAACATAGATAATTGGCATGGTGGTTTTTTAATCAACACTTTAAAGTACATAGTTGAAGCTTTTTCAGGTGAATTTGAACACTTCTAGAATTTGTGGATCCCCTTTTCCCATTCTGTCTAGTATATCATCATCTTCAGATCTGAAATGTTTTTTTTTTTTTAAATGTTACTAGAACAAACCTTATAAACACAAATTTGTTCTCGACAATGATGATGACTACAGGCCAGTTTAAGCAGTTACCTGTGGCAGTAGTTAATCAAGTCACGCTGACAAGGGGGAAAAAAATGATGTGTCTGAATCTCACCACACTTATGTAAGGTTGCCACGGCGTCTCCACTCCCTGAAAGCCAAATCTGGGGGAGGGCTCTCATCCCAAACATACCATCAGTCCAAACCTGCTCGATTGTCATCACTTCCAGACTCTGTCAATAACTAGTAATAAGGTGCTTTCATAACTCTCCTTTCCATGTTTATATAAAACATATTTCTGATATATATGATATAAAGACTTGTGCACTAAGGTTTATACCACTCTTTAACAGTCTGCAAAGAACACTTAATTCTCAACAGGTAAATGATCTGTTTGTTATCAAGTAGCAAAGTACTCATTAGATGTTGCCTCTAATGTTTTGTTTACTGTCTGGCCAAGTGCTAGCTCTATCTGATATGCCCTTGGGATATCAGCATTTCTACATCACCTTGAAATCCACAGCTCTTTGGAATATGGCTTAAAACTGTTGATTTGCTTATTAGAAGACAATCAGGCAAATACTTTTGGTTTTGAATGGAGTCCCCAGAGAAAGGGGCCAAAAAATAAAGGCATGATCTCAGACAACATTCTGATCCAGCAAATGCAATCGTGATGGTGGATGTTTTAAAACATCTGGGTCCTAGCTGGCAGAGATGCATGACTGTCAGTAGCTCTTTGGCCAATGGACTAGCGAACACCTTGAAGTTATTAAGTAAAGCTAGTAACATCTGGGGTTTTCTTCTGTATACTTGCTGCAAATATACTACTTGTCAAGTCTTACATTTTAGCATGACAATCGGTTCATTTTGCTTTTACTTACGGTCTCCCCATTCTTCAAAGCAGTATCCAAGCACCTGACAGGCCACAGAGATTGTATTCGCACGGGGGTGGCAGCCCCAGACAGGGTGACCGGTTCACCTCTGCGGTGTGCGGGGTGCCAGGGACAAGCTCAGGGTACTCTGGGCAAGGCAGAGACCCTTAGGAGCTAACAACAGAGACTGTCAGGTGGGAATGACCCTTCCCATGGGATATTTGGTGACCAGTGCACCCTTCGCATTGGTAAGAATTTTAGGAAAAACCCTATAGATCTCCTTTAAATTTTAACAGGTATTAAATCCTGATTTAGGCTGATTATGCCCAGCTACTCAAAGTCATAAGAAGTATGATAAAGTACTTGGGTGAGTAGCTTAAAATCATGGTATTTTCAAAATAGTACTTTGGTTCTTGGCTTTTTTATATTTGCTATCTGAATTTTGAGACTTGGGACATATAGTTGAAACTTTGCCCCTGAAAGAGCTTTCTTTAATGTCATGTAATCATGTGGATGTAAGTTTTGAGTTGGTGCATTTAAGGATATGCCATTAAAATAGAAGTAGCGAGGGGAGTTTTTTTCTTTGTTTTGAAAGCTTTTAGCAGATTCTGAGTGATAAATCTTCTCCCTGTTCCAAATCCTGTCCCTGAATGAATGCCTACCTAAAATTAGCGTTGTTCAATGCTGCCATGAAACATTGTGAGAGTCCTGTGGACTCCTAACCCTTCCTTTTGATGGCAGTTCTTACATACAGTTTAAACATGAGGAATACTAAACACATCTGTTTCCACCTCCAAATTGCTGTTTTTTCTTTATGCCAATTTTTGCTTTCTGGAATATGTAATAAAAGATACATTGTTCCTGTATTCTCTCACAGAATTTTTATTTTCTCTTCTTTCTTGTCACTTTCCTTAATTGAAATTAAAGAATCTATAGCCTGCAAGGGCATGATTTGTTCCTTGTGCATGAAAACATAATGCCCTTCTAGGTTATCTCAGTGGGGTGCACTATGACTGCAATGCACCAAAAACTCTATGAAATTAAAAGCAAATAAACAAACTGTGTTTATGATAAACAAAACAATGGAAAATTCCTATTAATATACCAGGGCGAGCTTGCAGAAAAGATATGTTCCTTGCTCTTTGCCAAACTCCCCAGTTTCTTTTCTGCTCAGCAAGAAAAGCAGCACTGTGCTGCGTTTTCCTGATCAGTGACCACGTTATCATAATGATTCTTTCTTTCCTACCATTAAAAAATGTTACAAACAAGTAACTTAGAAAATTGGTAATATTACAGCTGCTCCTCGCCGTTGCCCTCACATCAGGATATATCACTATTAGCCACATAACTCGGCCTCAGTGTTATAGTGGAAATAGCACTAGCCTGAAATTATTACAAAAGTTTTCAGGGTAAAAGGGACATTTTGAGTGTGATCACTGACTGTGACCAGTAAAATAAACATTTCAACTTCAGCTGTAAGCCTTTGGTAACAGTAACAGGCACATATATCTATTTGCCTTTAAAGTGCTGGCACAGAGATCACAGTCATAAATCAGGGCCCTTTTTGTACAAATACAGAACCGAAATTATGATCTTTGCTTCTACATTCCCTGTTCTAAGTATAGGTATTACTTAGTGATGATAAATGTCAGCTTGGCTTCCTATGTGCTTTGCATGACACTCTCTAAAATATGTAACTACGCACCAGTGAGAGCAAACCACACCTACCTGTGTGGCTAAGGTAGGAAATTAAACACCTCCAGATTTTCTTTGAATCTCTACCAGCCCACCTGTGATTATTTCTGCAAGGTGAAAAAGAATGAAGACAAAACATACCACTTCCATTTTGTTACATCAGGAAAATTACCCCAGAATAAGTTTAGATGACCAGAGGGGTTCAGAACTTACATGCCATTCCATTAGGGGCTTGCTGGGTAAGCAAAACTCTCTTTTTTTTTAACAGTGAAAGTGTGTTGCCTTTATGGAATTTCTCTACCTTTATAGAATGGTCCAATGGCTTGAAAAAGTCCCCAGAAGCCTCAGATTTGGAACATATTTTGCAGTCTAGGCCAGGTCAAATCCTGTTGCATCTTTGAAGGAATTGCGATGGTAATGGTACAGGTAAGGGAATTCAGCATGACGGCAGAAATATTGCATGCAACTGCTCACATCACCATCTAGAGTATTATTCTAGCTAACTGTTCTTGTGCAGCTAATCCAGTGCCTCAGAAAGCTTTAGTGCACGTGGATGTATAAAGGGAAGGTTTCTCAAGTCTCTAGTTTGCAATTAGCTCTCTCTTTCCTAAAGTCTCCTGCCTTAGTAAGTTTATACCCTCATAAAAAATGAGTTAAAAATAGAGTAAGATACAGAAATGCTTGCTGAAATGCCAGGCGTTAATCTGTGCTCACAATATTTCTCATGAGAGGTTATCTCTGATCCTCCCTCTGACACCTGGCTGCGGCTGTGGCTAATACTTGAGCTACAGTGCAACATGCAAAAGGAATGCAGGACCCAACACTCCCAAGGTGCCGTAACAACAAAAATGCAGTCCACAAACACTTGCTTACATTTTTGTGTAAAAGTTCCTTATCAACATGAATACTGTGTGTGGAAGGCGCTTTGTCTACAGGTAAGGACTGCAGAGAACAAGTCCCCGAAGCTGAGCACCAGGGAAATGATAGCCAAGTCCTTCTGCAAATCTTACTGTGACGATATGAATTTCTGTTAGCAGTTACATTACCTCTAGGCGATGCTTTAATACAGTGCTTGTCTTACCAGAATCATTTCCATTTCTACATACAGAGAAGTCAATTTTAATTAATCCTGGACTTACAGATAAACCTGCTCAAAATGAAGTCATTCCCCAGGTTTGGCCATCTGCTTCCCTGAAGAGTGATTGAACTGCTCGGTGAGAGGCAGAAGCCTGCCTGTATATTGGGGAAGTGTACCAAATGTTGCACTACGATAATTAAACAGGTTTAATGAGCCCAGTATTCTAATTGGACCTAAAGTTCAATGACAGTTTCAGTTGCAAGGTAGCTAAGAGCTTATGTTAGATACTTAAACATGAATTAGCATGCCTGAAACAAAACAAGATACCTGTGTAAACAAAATGAGTCTGGAGACAAAATCATACAGCAAGCCTCACGCTCACACGGAGAACTTCTCTTCCAGCCCAAAACAGGGTGTTAGCTGCTGGGATGTGATGGGATGGCCTGTGATGTTCCCCGAACTACACCCAAATGGTGTTTGGGAAAGCGTTAGATGACCCAGGCCAAAACCACACCAGAGACATACTGACAGTCAAACAGTATGTGTCACCGTGGGACTGTGCCCAGTCCTTGCAGAGTTTGCTAACATAGACGTAGTTTCTGTATCTAACTTCAGGAAGCCATATTTTTAATTGAATCCATCTGTTGATAGTGTTTCTCCAGAGCCACAGTGCATGTTCAGGGCTTTGCTATCTCAAGGTGTTTTATGCTGAGAAGCGAGTGTCCGATATTACCAAACTCTCTTACGCTGCAAAACGCAACATCCCCATACAAATTTCTCGTTTGGAATGACCTGTGCTAACTCTGAAATTGTGCCCAGAATTGCCAAGTGCTACTTGGCCTGTGCCAAATCTTGCCAAAAAACATTTCAAGAATTTAACAATAGAGAGTCATACTCTGGTATGGCTTAATTTATGAATATAGATGTAGCTGGAGAGGCTGCTTTTATCTGTATGTATATGCCAGTACTAGCTACAGGCAGTCAAACGCTACATAAGGCAGGCCTTCCTTCAGTGACCTTGGTGCCTATGTTCAATTTCTACAGAACAACTCCGTTCAAGAATTAATTGTATTTAAAAAAACCCAAAGAACATCATCTTTTTGTACACATAGACTTTTTCTACCCAGGACTTTGTATTAGCAACAACAAAATGACATAATTTGTCTTGTTTAAAGCTAAATATTTGCTTGGACATAAAAAAAAAATGGATGATGTACACGACATCTATCGCAATAAAATATTTTGAATACACTACCATATAAAAAGAACATCTTTAAGAATTGGAGGCTGCAAATCAAAGTGTAATGAAATCTGTGGGAAGATTGCTACATACTTCAGTAAATTTAGGTGCTAGCTCGCAGTTCCAGCAATTTTAAATTTCCAGTAACTCTATTAGCTAAGTGGGAATTCCTCCAGATATGCAGAAATGTGTCTGAGAGCCAAATTCAGCCCAAAGTATTTTTTAAAATATTTTTATAACCATGTCAAAATACCTGGCATGAAAAGAATCAAGATACAGGAATTTCCTACCATGATTATTGACATTGGTTTAAAATATTATATACCCTGAGTATAAGAGCAATATACATTGTCCCTGGTTTTGGCATATCCAATTTTTTCTTGAGTTTCTTAATAACTTTAATACTAAAAATACACAGTTTTTAGGCCAAGCCTTTTATACACACTATATCATATCAGTCAAGAGGACAAAAATAAAGATATATATTACAGATTCTGACTGGCACATTTAGAAATTTTCTGTAATAAACATTGTGGACTGAGAAAGGGTCCTGAAAGAGTAATTGGATCAGCTGACCCAGTAGAGTAAAACAGGTGAGAATTTACAAAATTAAGAGATGAAATTGTATTGTATAATTGCAGCATTGTAAAGGTCACTCCTATAATCTACCATAAACCAGATTATAATATACTACAGACTATTATTTCAAACACTGTGTAACCACAAAGGGGGTAGTAATCAGTAGTCCACTTTCAAAATAAGAGGATATATTGAGTAAAACTTTGAAGCAGTCTTTCCTGGCTCTAGCTCTCTTCAAGGGACGGAACATGCTTCCTAGATGTGCAGGCTTCATAGAGCTGAAGGATTTTATTGCAGTACAGAGCTATAATCCAAAACGAATTTGACAAATTGGAGAAGTGGTCTCAAAACATAGGTACAAGTGCAGAATATTACTTTTCAGGAGTAATAATCATTTGCAAAAATACAGGCATGGGGATAACTCTGAGTACACACTCTTTCAAAAAAGGGTTTAGCGCTGAAGCCAATACTAAGATAAAAAATCAGAAGTGCCACACTAGTGAAGGAAAGCCATAGTGGCACATGTAAACAGAAATATGCCTCTAAAGACATAAGGAAGTAGTATCTATGGCCTGCTCTGCTTTGGTAAGACTTCAGTTGGACAACTGTACCTAATTCGGGTGCCAGTATTATGGTAAAAGCATAACAAAAGCACACAGTATAAAAGCTACCCACCACAGTTGCTCCACTGGGATGCCTTTTTGAGTGTGATATTTAACTATTCTTATGACCTTAATGTCAGAGATGTTTGCGTGGAAGCTGAAGAGGATGTGAAGAGCACCCACTGCGTCAGTAATATCTTCTTCTGGCTGCTGCTTTTTACTAGTGAGATAAATTGTATAAACATATAAACACTGCTCCCTGTCTTAAGTACTTCCCGAGACTTGAACTGAGTAGCCAATGTACTGCCTTCAACAGGATAAGGCTAGAGCTAAAAATGAAGCAGACCCCAAAATTGCTTTCATTAGCCCAGAAAACCCAAATTCTCAAAAAACTTCTGTTAGGAAAGTCAGTATTAACTAGGTTACAAGCTCTTCTCCTCAGCTGAACTCACTGTTCACCTTAAGTTTTTTTCCATTGGTATTTATATTAAAAATAGCAATAAATAAAGAAATAACGCAGTTCCTTTGAATCCTATTTCTGACATGAGAAATTCTGCTTGCAAAATGAGCAGGTTCCTGATGTTTTTCTCTTTGTTCAGGGCTCTGAAGCACCCTTGATCCCTGGGGCAGCGACAAGAGACTCCCCATTCTTACTTTTTGTTGTGTAGACCTTTGGCAGCTCGCAGAGAGAGGCAGGCACAACGAAAAGCACGCGTCAGCGCACTGAGCGTCTCTCTACGTTGTACCGTCTTGAGCGAGCCATTTCAGTTCTCCACACGGCAGCGTACTGATTTGTACAAAGGACAGAACCATACTGGGCTGTTATACAGGCACAAATATTTGTGGCTTTCAACCTGCAGTAATGTCATAAATTTCACTCAACGAGAGCCAAGTACTTCAATAAAGGCCAGCTTAAGTACTGAAAAGGAAACGCACATTCACTGTGTGTTTGAGATGTAAATACAGAGAAGTGTTAAGTTCTCTTCAGGTGAAGAGGAAGATTATTTCCCTCGGCTGCTGTCTCTCTCTTGGGAGTTTATAGCTGCTTAGCATTTTTCAGGTTTTTGTTCAGTAGTAGCATGAAAAGTGTAAATACAGTTCGGTATCACGCACACATCTTCTCTGCTTTGTGGCTGAATATTACATACAATGGGACTAGTGACCTCTGTAATGGCAGATTGTAACAGAATGAAATATGATTTCATGTATATTCATTTTCCCTTTCTCTCTGCCTCCGTATTTAAATCAACATCCTAAACAGACAGATTCTCCCTGCACTACAGTACTTCTGCTAATACATTAGCAGCTATAAACTCACAATAGTAATTATTTTCTCTCCATACCTCTTTTACAGGTAACCATCTCCAGCCAAACGTGTTCAAAACAAAACCAAATTCTGCCCTAAAATTCTCCAAAACCATTCTGCTCCTATGTGCCTTTTCAAAAAGACGGGCTTGGCAGTATGCCAAGTATGGAGGATAAAACTCTGGGATACTTTGGACTAAATAGCTTTTCTCCTCACAAGATGCTAACATATCTGGCAGTGCAATGACCTGAACGTTCCCGTTGATATTGGCCAGACCCTCACCACTGTCTTATGTAAACTGCTCCCACTGGAGTCAGAGGAAATTGTTACTAAACACTTGTTATTAAAAGCCCTAGCAAAGTGTAGGGCTTTTCACAGCAAGTTGATAATCCATTGAGCTTGCAAGTGCATGGAATGGCCATCATTTGCACCTTCTGCAGAATGACGAATGCAAAGGGCAGACTTTCAAAGTAATAAGCAGAGAGGCTCTCTTATATACACCCTATTTCTTAAACAAACAAAAAAAAAGAATTGGCAGATGGATGGATATGATGGCAAGTTGCACCCTCATCCTTACCCCTGTTCAGTGCAGTCCCCAGATTCAGTCAGAAAGAGGAAATACTGAGATGCTTTGCTGTGCCCTGAGCTTAATTGTGCCACACAGCCTTCTGTTGCATATATAAATCAAATACAGCCACATACTGGACTGTATTAGCAAAAGTATAGTCAGAAGGTCAAGGGAAGTGGTTATTCTCCTGTACTCAGCACTTGTGCAGATGCATCCGGAATACTGTGGTTTCACTCTTGGCCCCCAGCACAACAGTGACAAAGACAAATCAGAGCAAGCCCAGCAGCAGGCTACTGCGATGGTTAAAGATCTGGAGCACCTGATGTACAAAGAGACAGAAGGAACAGCATTTGTTTAGCTTGGAGAAGAGAAGACCGCAGAGGGGACCTAGTAAGTCTTCCATCTCTAAACGGGAGTTTATAAAGACGATGGAGCTAGACTCTTCTCAGAGTTGCACAGTGAAAGGACAAGAGAGGACACAAGCTGCAATAAGGGAAATTCCTATCATAGACGAGCACAAAAAATCCACAGTGAGGGTAACCTGAACCGGCTGACCAGACAAATTGTGGAATCTCCATCCTTGGAGATACTCAAACTCAGCTAGACACAGCCCTGAACAAACCCCATCTACCTTCAAAGGTAGCTCTGCTTTGCGCAGGAGTCTGAACTAGGTAACCTGCCAACGTCCCTTCCAAACTGTGGTTTTCCATGAGTCTCTGATTCTAAGTATTTACCATGAAAATAGGCACACCTGTCTAACAGTCATTTGTCTATTTACTTGCAAAGCAACTGCTATGGTAGAGTACGCATGTCAATGCACAGAGAGCAGAACTTTAGAGGCAAGATCCTGCATGCGGCTCAGGAAGAAAGTGTTAGGCCTTGACAGATACTAAAACTCTGTGAGTCAGTCATAGTTATAACCTAATGTTAACTGAGCTACTATGCAAAATGTCTGAAGTAACAGCAGAAGTCCTTAAAATTAACTAGGATAGGACTGAAGACAAAAAAAAAAGCTTTGTAGAACACTCAGGTTTTACAGGCAGAGAAATTTACAGGCAGGGAGCAGAGATGGGGCCATTCCCTAAGGGAAGGTGAGCTGCGAGCTGAGGGTGACTGTCGGTCCAGCAGTGCCCTCACTGACCAGGGCACAGCCCCACAGCCTCTGTGCTGGTAACAGGGTGCAAGGACAGTCCCAGACATAGTGAGGACATGAATCAGGTCCATGGTCCACCCAGGGACCATCAGGAGATTAAGGGCAAAGACAGTACTGGAGACAAGGCTGTAGCAAAGATCCAAAATCCGTCCAGGAGGCAGGACCAGAGACATGGCTGGGCACAGGCCCATCCACAGCACAGCTGGGGCCAGGACTGGATGCCCAGACCTGAGCTGAAATGGAGCCCGCAGGCACTGGTGGGGCTGGAGGCTCCAGGTAAGGGCCATTAAAGCTTATTAGTGCTCTCAGAGGCCTGACAAATTCATGCTTTAAAGGTACATATTGTCTAAAGCTATGTGGCCCCAGTCTGTAATTATCAAACCATGTTATGAAAAAAAAAAAATGCTTGGTGACTCTGAAGACCATTTTCCACAACGCAGCGCAAGGTGAAATATATTTCTTATGAACAGAAAAATAACAACAGTGTGTGATTCAATTAAACAAACTTTCCTACTGCTTAGTAATAAATCAAGCTATTACATCTAATTTTGACAAGATTCCTAAATTCCTTAGCATTATGCCTTCTGCGTTTATAGTGGTATCTCACAGGTCAGACTTATTCACTATAATATTAGAAACTGATTGACATCTTGACTTCTTTTCTCCATTCCAGCTTGTGCATTGTGGTCACACTTCAAGAGAAATTGAAAACGCTATCTGGGCCAGATTCATTTCAGTGAAGTACACATATGATAAATTTGACCAGCTGTCACAGATTTGTCAACTTATTTTAGAATAACTTCGACGATATTAAATAAGCTTCCCCAGAGATTGGAAACACTCCATCAATTGCTATACTTAATACCAATAGATTAAATGCTGAGCACCAGCGCTGGCACTGGTGGAAATGTGACTCTTACTGTATCCCCTACACATGTCAAAAGAACATTTCACATATCTTAGCAGCATCATTCCTAGCCGTAGGAAGTTCCTCCTGCCCTCCGTACTATATAGAGATTTTCATAATCATCTGGTATCTGAATCTGGTCTTCCAACATGCAAAGCACCTTCACTTTTTATTGACATCCCTGAAATTTGTGTGTGCTATGAATTTCCATGAAACAGCCCCAAACCCCTGTCTTTAGGGATGGCTCCTAGATGTTACAAAATCAGTGATAGCGTCCTCCCAACACATCCTGAAAAACGAAAATTTGTTAGTTTGAGTCTATGCAGAACTCTTGCCATGAAAATAAAGCAATGCTTCCCACCATGAGATAAAGTTATCACCAGTAAGGGTGAGCATATGGGTAATGAGCTAAGAACTGCTTGAAGCCTCTGCTGGCATTTTAGCAACAGCTTTTGTATCATTTTCTTTTAGCAAAGCTCACAAACTGAACCAAGTCTTCCATGTTTTAGCAAATAGGAAAACTAGTTTGTCACTTCCTAGCTACTTAGAGCTCCACTATACTGATTACTGTTACTGTTGTTACCACCCCATGGAGCTGTATGGCACACCACTATTTTTCATCTAGAAGGCAGATATGCTACTGATCTGGGGAGGGGAGAAGCCTGCGTTCACAGTGAGTGCCAGTGCTCCTGCTGAGTTTCTTCAGGTACCAGAGAGCACACTGTTTCCACAGTCCTCGCCTGTCCCAACTGCACAAGACCGTTCATCAGCTGTCTGAAGTATCTTGCCTCTGTGTCAGGCAGGAGCGTGTTGATAACAAGCCAGCGTGGCAGGGTTTCCAGCCCCACTATGGATTTCAGCAGTCAGCTGAAACTGCACCAGAAGCCCTCCCGCCACTGGGACCATCGGTGCTGCTGCTGCTGCTGCTTTTCCTTCTGGGCTTCCGATACATAAACATGACATTCATTAACTAAAAGGAAGTTTGCAGCAGTGCAAATAAAAGTTAGCTTTTAACTGTTAAGTTTCTTGTCAACTGAATTCAACATCTTTTGTACAAAATAATTTTTCACTCATGCTTCCTTCAGGCAAAGTTTTTTCTCGCTGCTAGCACATTATCATTCTGTGGTACTGGTATGCTGGAATCCTGATATCTACACTTATTTGCAAGAGCGCTTGCAGTTTCCTAAGATCAGAACCCAAAGTAAATGGCCAGTACCCTCCACTCTAACCTACTTTCAACAAGGTCCTTTTCAAAGGGGAGCCAACTCTTTGACTTCCTTCCCTGCAAAAGAAACAGTTATCTCAATGCCCATGTCACTCAGCCTTCTGAGTTTCTCTCCTGGTTCCTTAGCAATTACTCCACCAAATTTAAGTTTTTGCCAGTACTGTAAAAATCTCTGCATATCCCTTGGAGAATTCAGGGCCTGTCTGGAAAGCACAAGTGAAGTCTACAAAAATGAAGTAAATGCATTATTATTCCTGCTAGTCTCATAGAATCACAGCAACTACAAGAGACCTTAAGTTCCTCTATTCCACCATCGTACACCAAAGCAGGATCACCTGTACCTGGATTATTCCTGGCAGACATCTCTCTAACCTGTTCTTAAAGTTCTTCAAAGACAGAGATGCCATGACCTTCCCCAGGCAGCTTTTCCATCCTTTTACTATTCGTACTGTTAGAAAACTTCCATGGTGTCTAACCTGAATTTTCTGATGCAATTTAAGCCCGTACATCTCATTGCATACATATATCATAGACATAGAGAACAAATTATTTCTTTGATCTTTGCTGAAGACCTTTACTTATTTGAAGTTTGACACTCCTTTCCCTGTCTTTTCCCCCAGATAATCCTTTCTTCTTTCATCTAAATAACCCCTGTTTGTTCAGTCTTTCCTTGTAGGTCATGTTTTCCAGACCTCTGGTTCTTTTTTGTTGATCTCCTCCTGAATTTCTCCTTTTCTTCTTCCACAGACTGGAAGCCTCTGCTTCTGCAGAAACCTCACTAATGCTGTGTAAAGACTAAGGATTACTTTGTATGTTTTGCAAGCTGTATTTCTCTTCATCCGGGCATCTTCATCTAAATGGAGTGTATTAAGTATCTAGGTGTCATCTGTGTGTGCAAGGAAGTAGCAGAAAAACAAGTCACTTCCATTGGTTTTCTTTCATTAGCTCTTTCTCGGCCTCAGGTTTGTCTAGCATTCCATCATTTGAATTATGAAAGAAAAACACAGTGAAGCCCTGGACAAATTCCAGTAAAGATGAGACAAATTGTAGCACTCAATATTAATACAATTGTCAGTGGCTATTCTAAAGCCAGTACTGAGGAGACAGAAAGAGGTCTGAGTTACAAAGACACATCCATAACTGGAATTTTTGGTTAAAAAACATGCAACTTGAGTTTTAAAGGTGCCTATTCTCTGCTCACTATGTGAGAACTATAGGTAGGCAGTTCTGCTGGGAAAGTACTAAATCATAGAGTCACTGAATGGTTTGGGTTGGAACGGACCTTCCAAGATCATCTAGTTCCAACCCCCCTGCCATGGGCAGAGACATCTTCCACTAGACCAGGCTGCTCAAAGCCCCATCCAACCTGGCCTTCAACACTTCCAGGGATGGGGCAGCCACAACTTCTCTGGGCAACCTGTGCCAGTGCCTCACCACCCTCATCATAAAAAATTTCTTCCTTATGTCCAATCTAAATCTACCTTCTTTCAGTTTAAAACCATTGATCTTTCTCCTGTCACTACAGCCCCCTTTAAGTATTGAAAGGCCACAATAAGGTCACCCCAAAGCCTTCTCTTCTCCAGGCTGAACAAGCCCAATTCTCTCAGCCTGTCTTCACAGGAGAGGTGCTCCAGCCCTCTGATCATTTTTGTGGCCCTCCTCTGGACCCGCTCTAACAGGTCCATGTCTTTCTCATACTGGAGACCCCAGAGCTGGATGCAGTACTCCAGGTGGGGGGGTCTCACCAGAGTGGAGTAGAGGGGCAGAATCACCTCCCTTGACCTGCTGGCCACAACCACTAGAGCTCCAAACAAAATTTAGTGGAATCCATACCTGGCTTAGGCCCTTTATTCCAGTTCATAAGAAAGGGAGTTACCTGAACACATCATTCCCATGTGACTAGAAAAATAAGCCCTTAGGATCTGGTAGACCAAAAGAAATATTGCTAATGGGACTAAATAACCAACAGTAATGATAGAAATTTTGGCAGCAGTTGAATACAATTTGCAAAATGAATGCTACAAAAAGACATGTCCTCTATTATTTTTGCCAACTTTTTAATTAAAAAAGTGAGTCATAGTTCATGTAAATTTGCTTCCTAATTTTACTGACTCACTGGATTTAGTGAGCAGGAAAAGAAACCCGTTATCTGAAAAGTTCATGGACTTTCACACACTGGTTTAAGGCCCATGGGCTAGACCTGTTAAAGGAGACTGGAACCTAAACATTTGATAGCAGGTTCTGGAAATGGGAACTCACATTTTAAATTTACAATCTCTATGCAGTGAGCTAAATGTTTATAAAGGGTATTAAAAATTAAATACAATTGCCTATAGCTCATCAGTAGGACTCCATGAGGGTAGATCTTTATGAAAGTCTCCCTTTTTCTGGAGTTGGATCCTTGATTAGGGGCCACAGGGATGTAGTACCAGGGATCCACAACTCAGTGCCATCTCTTAAGCACAAACATAATTAATTTTCAAATACTAGGCAGGAGTCACTCTTTTCTTTCAAAACAAGGCCAAAGTAGGAAGGGTCCAGAAAGCAGGAAACCTGAATTCAGTTCCTTCCTGGCGGAGTGCTGTAGGAAGGAGGCTGCTCTGCCTACTGTTCCCTGTTGAAGTTGTGCCATTATTCAACAAAGAGGACACTGATGAAATCACAGAATAAAAAACCAAGACAGCAGGAACATAGCTCATGCATATTTATATACATGAGCAGGCAGAAATGTAAGCAGGAAGATATACAATGCATATGATACATAATGTAATATTTCTAGCAAGGTATGCAGCCCAGTGATTAAAGTACTTAGATCTAAAAACCTCCTCGGCGTCCAACTTCCAAGAGAGCAAGCAGAGTTCACCCAGTGATATTCCTCCATGCCGTGGAGAACTGCCGCCAGCAGGAAGGACTTAAACCCAGGACTCACATTCCCTTATTCCAAGTGCCTTACTCACTGACTAAAGAACATGTCCATGATTATGTGGCTAAGAAAGCCATTTCCGATTCTGGGGAGCAAGCTACTCTCCATGGACAAAAATTTTAAAAATACATATTTTTAGTTAGTTTCACCCAGAAGCATTAATTTAATGTAGCTCGAGCCTATGTTTCTCAACACAAATCATCCCAAAAGTTAATTCAAGAGATCTCCATGTCATATTGACTCTTCATCAAAGGTGTCTTCTTGTATGCTGGAATCAATGGAGAGTTATCGTGATGTATATAGCTACACGGTATCTTTCTACTCTTCTGCGGACCTTGCAGCTAATTGTCATCCACAAATGTTACTCCATCCCTCAAGTTATTCATGAAAACATTCAAAATACCAAACCTAAAACGTGGAATTCGTGGAACTTTGATTTAGACTTAAAGCTGGGCATTGGGGAAAGTTCTATATTCTGCTACGCAGGAAGAAGGAACTGCTTTTACTCACAGAGCACTGAGTGAAAGGCGGCTTTGAAAGAAACCATTGCATGCCCTTCACAGAGAGACCTCTTTCACTGATCCACTAATGTGGGTTTTTTTCCTGGGATATTGAAGTTTGATGATCATTTGATGATATTGTATCATCTGTCTCTCAGCGTGAAATATCAGTACTGGATATACTTTTTTTAGAATGATGAGAAGATAGTCAGTTTCTCTTCGACTGTTATATTCATAACTGGAATGCAAAATATGTTCTGATATACACCTCTCTGCCCCCGCATATTTTCAAGAAAAAACTTATGTCAGGGAAAAATAACAGCATATCCATTACAATGTTATTGTTCATTTTAATTTTGATTTCCTGTTATAAAATTATTTTCTTTTTTAAAATTGTCTGATTGAAAAATAAATTATAAGCTAATGTGCAATCACCAGAAATATCAGTTACAACTTAAGTAACTGGCTAAAATACTGAAATTGTGAGAGAAGAGTACAGGTTAGAGGAATAAAAATTGGTTACAGGAAAGGATATTTATTGTGAAGGAACTGGATTGAGACTCAAGAATTAAGAATTTTGAATTTGTTTCTGTTACTATCTTGATGTAGCTTTCAGCAAGTCACTTTATCGTTTCTAATTACATATCATTGGTGAAACAGGTATAATATATTTCCTCACTTTATAGGATTATTAATAAGGATAGGTATGTTGGTGAAAAAGGCCATTATGGTACTGAATGATATGGAAAATTCTTCAAGTAATTATAAGAGAATTTGCATTTATTTTCTTCCTTTCAACTAATGTTTAATAGCTCAGTTGTCAGCAACAGAATATTTGTCAACAAGTGAGTTAATGACCTAGCAACCAGAGACTTAGAGAAACAGTTTAAATTCCACATTCTGTCTCTGCATTTGCATACTCAATACTTTATAGTAGCTCAGCCAACAAAAAGTGACTCATATGAACAAAGGAAAAGTTGTTTTAGCGAAGTTCTTTTCTGCTTCTAAGGAAAGCATTACCTCTTCTGAACACTGAATTTGCAGGAAGCGCAGACCTGACATGGAATTTAGTTGCCTGAGTTAACCTGACAAGTGGCAGGCAGCTAAGGTCCCTTTCGCTACCTACAGTGCCCGTGCTGCTGTGTGTGCAGCAAGTGTGACCGAGCTCTGCGTGTCAAAGGCTGTAACAGAACAAGTTGCAGCGCAGTGTCGTGGTTTAACCCCAGCTGGTAACCGAATCCCACGCAGCCGCTCGCTCACTCCCCCGCCTCGGGGTGGGGAGGAGAATCGGAGAGAAAGGAAAACTCGTGGGTTGAGATAAAAACAGTTCACCAGGACAGCAAAGGAAAAATATAAAAATATATTAATAATGATAATATATAAAATGAACAATGCACAATTTCTCACCACCCAATGACCGATACAGCCCGTCCCGAGCAGCACTCAGGGAGCAGGGGTATTCACCCCCCCCAGCTATCCCAGAACAGCAAGTTCCAGAGAGAGCGAGCGAGGGAATGAACAGCCGAACAAATGAACAAGAAGGCCCGAATGAACAAAAAAAGGAAAAAGAACGGAACAAAAAGGGAAACAAGCAGGGAACAGGAAGGGAATTGGCCCACTGGCAGACCCTCACTTATACCGGGCATGACGTCTATGGTATGGAATACTCTCTTTGGCCAGTTTGGATCAACTATTCTGGCTCTACCCCTCCCAAGTTTTTGCACCTGCACATTAGCAAAACCTGGGAAACTGCAAAATGTCCTTGATCGTTTAGCAGCAACCAACAACATCAGTGTGCTGTCACCATTCTTCACACACTAAATCCAAAACACGGTAGCTGCTGGAGACAAAACTAGCTCCATCCTGGCCTAAACCAGGACATGGAGGAAGCAGACATATAAAGCCACCAACAAGAAGCCGAAAAACTTAACCCCATAACCCCATTGCTAAGGGACACTCCTCAGCTGGAACTCAGTGACACCCTTTGGGAAGACAAAATACAGAAAAGTGAAGGTAAAGATGAAAGATGGTGGGAAGATGCCTCTACCCTTAGCTAGGTCTGAACCGCTCTGTAATGGATGCAGTTCTTAACATCCATCAGAGCATCCAAAAGATGCTGAAACTAATGATTTCCTTATTTCGCAGCCTTCAGTAGACAAGATACCATGTAGCTGTATATATTGCAAGAACACATCTTTTATTCCAGAAATGCCCTCTTCCCCTCCCCTCTGTCCTAACCAGACTGCCAGCATTTGTAGAAAGTTCTGCATTGAATATTACTTGCTTTTGTCTTTTTTTTTTTTTTTAAACTTCTGAAAAAAAGGTAGAAGGTATTGACCAGAAATGGGGTTTCGCAGTTCCTCAATTTTTATAGAGGCACATTCAGATGGGATCCTTCTCTTGGACTTACGATTTCAGAAACTAAATGGGTGATGTTTAATGGCTTAACGGGTAATGGTGAAAAGTATGGTTGATAATCTGCTTCACAACTATATAAAATCTCCACATGGTGTGAATTTACCTTTTATTTTCATCTACCACTGTCCCATAAAAACAAAACAAAACAGCAAAATATGAAAATTATTACTAATAATGCAGGACTTGCACTATCCTGTGTTCAGATGTCTCAGAACTAAGTAAAAAAAAATGCAGGTATCAACTCCCTCACAGATATGCTAACAGAAGCAAAATTTTTTGTTAATTTGAAATTTCATTCAAAAGTCAAAAGAAAAACCCAGAGTTTATAAAAAGAAATGGAATCAAGACTATGACAGTAGACATTGTAAAATTTAAGATTGGTAATTGATATATTCCACAGTCAGTATTATTTCTGTTATTCTATCTTTTTCTACACTTTTCTCTAAGGTACAAGCTGACAGATTTTCACTGTGACTTCTACAAATCAAACTCACCAGAGACTTGGCTCCTGAACCACCTCTTATTCTAAGAAATACTGCTTGGTTTTTGCTTTCCTTATTCTTAATGGTAGGAAGCCTTTAGCAAACAGGTGGGTCTTGCAATCTGCTCCAAAGTAAATCTCACCATGGTTGTGTCTAATCTCTTTTGGCTTCTCTGTTTGAATCAAATCACAAGGAGATTTAGAAAAATGCTCTGAAAATACTCTACTACATGCTGACAGTAACAGTAAGCAACAGTTCAGCAGTGCAAACAGCATGAAGAAAACAACATGTCCCCATGTTTTTGTGACACGTCTGAGGCTGTGAGAGCAAGGAAGGGAGTAAAGCTTCTTTTAAAGGAGATTTAAGATTTTTCCTTAATGGAACAGCTTGGATGCACTAAGATGAAACCATAGATTGAGCATCGGAGCAATGCTGTTTATCAGAGTGTATGATAAAAATCCTGCAATAATCAAGTTACGTTAGTGCTGGGGCTCTCATGGAAAAGAGTGCTAGTCGTAGCAAATGTTGCCTAGAGTAAGAAAAACAGTACCAACAGAGTGACATATCTGTTTCCACATCGTGTGGATAACGTTATTGAGCTCCCTTGTATGTCTGCTTTAGTACAATGTTTAATTACGTACCGCATACAGGTCTTCCCAAGCTGTGCTGAGGATCACATCAAGGCAGAATACTGAAGAAGGCTCTTATCTGTGGCAGTCTCATTTCCTGAGGGAGTAAGAAGGTGTCTAGTGAATGAGGCAGGGTACTTCTGGAACAAAAAAGCTGATCTCAAGCTTAAGGCAACTGAATCTTTTGCGTATCCTTTTTGCTTCCAGCCCCCCAGCAATTGTTTTCTGTCTTTGTTTCTTCCACAGAGTTCCTGTGTGATGCCAGGCTCCCTCTTAGCGAAGTATTTTACAGATTATCACCATGTTCTTGTTTTCTGTCTTTCTTAAGAGCTGGAGGCTTGACAAAAGTGCTAAATGCTCCTTTGTCCCATCCCAAGCCAACCAATTTGGGAGATCTGCCTCAAAGGCATGAGAACTTTATACCTTTTCAGAAAAAAAGGCTGGTTTTTTACAGTATGTTCTACCTTGAGAAGACAACAGTATTTCTCTTTTACTTCATTCTTAGTAAAAAATTCCTTTGTTTTCCTTGAAAATTTCCAAACAAAAATCAGGAGGAGGCTGACACTCGACACTTAGGCTATGACTATATTAGTAAATCAAACACTCCAGAAACAGTTCTCTAGCACCGAATAGCCAACTATCACAATATGGTTTGCAGACATACCACTAAATTTTCTTACATCCCAAAACAGAATGGCCACAGCCTGACTGTCTCCCTGGCTTGTGCTGGCCGAACTATGCCCAGGCATCAGCTGGGACACTGCTGGTTTGCATGGGAAAAAATTTTGCCAGGATCCAGGCTAACAATTAACAGTATAGGCAGTCAAGTGCCCTGGCTGTACTTAACCTTATGGTGTAAACATAGTCTCCAAGTTTCAGCTTGCATGGGTACAAGTAGTAACACTACGAACAACTGAGGATAGCATCTGATCATGGAAGTATGAGACATCCGTAATAACAGGCAGTGATGCAAGTACTGATCATCCTGCCCTAAGTTACTTCTTCTTTGGGGGCCTTTTTCAAATGGCATTTTCATACTCTCTTCATGAAGTTGCCATATGAGTTTTATAACTTTTAATTGAAGCGCTCTAGGATCAGGTCATTCATTATTTCTATTTCATTCAGTTGTTTTAAGAAAGAAAACATACATGAATTTATGTAAGTAAAATAATTTGAAGTCTGCCTTCCTATGACAATGTCATCTGAAGTGCTGTCAATGATTTACATTGATTCTGCATTTATAGTTCAATACCAGTATAATTAGAAAGATTTATTCCATGAAATGACAGTATATATTTGTATTAAGTACTTGATTAAATATCTTTCTGAAACATTTGGTGTTTAGACATGGTAATAACAGTTTAGCAGATTTAACGTTGTTTAAGCATTGTAATTCACGTGTTGGTGTTCTTAATACATAAACTGTACCGACCTACCATAATAAAAATACCACACACCTAAACAGTGCTTTTCTCTGTGAAGGATACCTAAACATTTTACAAACTATCCATCATTCTTCACTAGATATAAAGGCTTTCTGGAATCACCTCGGGCATTTGATGAATGGTAACAGCTCAAGCCAGTCTGAGTCAGGAAATCATATCGTGCTACTCAAAATGCGCAACAGTTTACCTATCGAGGATAAAGTTACCTGAATTAGACTCCAAGGCAGTCTCTTGGACTAGTATTTCAGCACTTTCAGAAAAGGGCATGGATTATTTCACAAGTAAAATTATTTAGGACCACACTTTTTATCAGCCATTCCTCTTCACTAGCACAATAGCCTTCCTCTCATTTCGGGGGTCTCCTTCATTGCTAACTCCTGGGCTACATTGTCACTTCTGGGTTGGGTAGTATTCATACCTAAAATCTGAATAAATGGCTACTGGAGCTGCACTGTTGTCTGATTCATCTGAACGACAGCAGGATCAGACTTGCACAATCATCAGCACTACCTACAAGATTCCGGTTTCTTCTCAATGTGCTGGATGGATGTAAACAACTTGGTTGCTGGGAGTTGTTAATAACACACTCTGAAGTGACTTGTAGCAGCTACAAAACAAAGTTACTGAAAAAGATACCTAATATTACTTTAGAGAAATGTTTTGGCTTTTTTTTTAAATTAGAATTTAAAACTTTTAATGACAATTCCTAAAGGGTATAACACGCTTGACACTTACATTCCCTTATGCTAACATGTTTATGGGCAGATGCTATAATGCATATGGGAAGTGACATTACTAAGAAAGCACATATGAAAGTTATTCCACAGAAAAGTTTTAAAGTCTATGCTAGATCAAGCCATGCGATGGTGGCCCATGGAAGTTTAACTTAACCAAGGACAATCAGTGAAATAAGAGCTAAATGAAGAAGAAAACAAGACATTGTATATATGATAAATGTGAACTGTGATAGCTTCAAAGAGGCTAGTTACACAGGTGGCTAAATACAAAGAATTGATTAAGGAAAAACTGCATTACGTATCTCTCTGTTGCAAAAGTTGACCTGGGATGCAGCATTTAATTTTAATGAAAAATCTAGGACTACATTTATGATTTTTAAAAAATCACAATTAATTAAGTTATTTTCTGAGGACATCAAGCTAATGAGCTACAGTATTTGTACATAAACAAGCCTGTGCGGATTTTCTTGCAAAGTATCTGCATGAGCTCATGTCTGCAAGTCAAGTGAAAACCTACTAACAACGCAGAAAACTCATTTTTGTTTTCAGAAGAGAGAACATGGTGGGACATTTGTCTGAGACATCAGACACCACAACAATTAACAGCACCATTTTAACATCTGTTAAAACTGTTTAACATCTTTGTCGGCAACACGGACAGTGGGATTGAGTGCACCCTCAGCAAGTTTGCCAACCACACCAAGCTGTGTGGTGCGGTCGACACGCTGGAGGGAAGAGATGCCATCCAGAGGGACCTTGACAGACTTGAGAGGTGGCCCCGTGTGAACCTCCTGAAGTTCAACAAGGCCAAGTGCAAGGTCCTGCACATGGGTCGGGGCAATCCCAAGCACAAATACAGGCTAGGCAGAAAATGGATTTAGCAGCCCTGAGGAGAAGGACTTGGGGGTGTTGGTTGATGAGAAACTCAACATGACCTGGCAATGCGTGCTTGCAGCCCAGAAAGCCAACCGTGTCCTGGGCTGCATTAAAAGTGTGACTAGCAGGTCAAGGGAGGTGATTCTTTCTCTCTACTCCGCTCTCATGAGACCCCACCTGGAATACTGCATCCAGCTCTGAGGCCCCCAACACAAGAAGGACATGGACCTGTTGAAGCGAGTCCAGAGGAGGGCCACGAAGATGATTAGAGGGCTGGAGCAGCTCTCCTATGAAGACAGGCTGAGAGAGTTGGGCTTGTTCAGCCTGGAGAAGAGAAGGCTCCAGGGAGACCTTCTAGCAGCCTTCCAGTACCTAAAGGGGGCCTACCAGAAAGCTGGAGAGGGATTTTTTACAAGGGCATGTAGTGATAGGACAAGGCGTAATGGCTTTAAACTGAAAGATGGTAGATTTAGATTAGATATAAGGAAGAAATTCTTCACTCCGACAGTGGTGAGGCACTGGAACAGGTTGCCCAGAGAAGTTGTGGCTGCCCCATCCCTGGAAGTGTTGAAGGCCAGGTTGGATGGGGCTTTGAGCAACCTGGTCTAGTGGAAGGTGTCCCTGTCCATGGCAAGGGGGTTGGAACTAGGTGATCTTTAAGGTCCCTTCCAACCCAAACCATTCTATGATTCTATGATTTCAGAGCTCACTGAATCTGGATGACGTCTTACTAGATCTCTTTCATGTTTAATGCTTACTTGTGAGTGAGGCTGTGTGCAGCATATTATATTGTTTCTCTCTTCAAGTTACTTTAGTTCATTTCACACTCAAGTATGCAAATGTCCTCCATAACCTATAAAACTTCAGGCGTGATTCTTCAAGGCCTTACACCTTTATAGCAATAATTCACTTCATGGCTGAGAGAAAATAACAGGTGACACCACAGTCTTGGAGCCCTTTCTATGCTATATGTCAAACATTGATACCTCTCCAAGCCTCTCTGCTATCTGATCTTGACTTCTGGGGACTACTGATTATTTGGGGATTACCAGACTGCAAAGGGCTCCCCTCACATCCCATACACATTGGAAATTTGCCTTCTAATCTAGAATTCCCAAGAAGCTTATCATGCTCAGAGGGAGACAGAAGACCAAGTTATTCAGCAGAATAAGTGACATTATTTTCTGAAACTCAGTGAAAATTATCACCTCAGCCAGGTGAGTTTGCTTGCCAAGAGAACCTCCCCCATAGTATTTTTGGCCTGCTTCCTCCTCACACACCACTGTGGCACCATTACGTGCAGTTACTCCTAACTTACTGCAGTGGTAACCTAGAGAAGTGTGCCTTTTCACTCCAAATTCACATTTTAGGAACTATCAACCAAGGTGATTCAGTTGATCTTAACCGATGACAACGTAACTGAAGCAAAAGGAGTTTCACAGGCAGTCCAGCTGAGAATTACTTTATAGCTGATCCTCAGAAGCAATTAGAGTGCTAGTACAGAGTGTAAGTGAAATTGTTCAGTTTCAAATATACATTGGAAGCAGATACTGTTCAGCACTTTTCATCCTGCAAGGGGCAATAGTGGTACAGCTCGAGAGCAAATGTTCCATTTTGTCCCCTCTGCACAGACCTGCCCTCTCAATGGCAAACCCTCTATTCTGAACCAGTTGACTCTGACCATAGAAACAGCCCTTTGAGGAACACCAGCAAAACTTCCACTATGCAAATGCTTTTTATCTCCTACCTCCTCAGTTTGGAGTTTAATCTCCAGGATTGGTTCTTTGATGCACTGCAGTATATTTGGTTCCACGATATATCTAATTAGACAATTTGACATTCAGATAGTGTCTTAATCTTCTTGTGCCTAAACATACTTCAACAGTTCAAGTATGAGGTCTTTGGTTTTACCTCTATTTTACTTTCAAATCATCATATTGTAAGCTTTAGTCAGATGTGTAAAAAAATACCTGTGATACTGCCAAAATACTTTCCTTGTTTCACCATAAATATTATAGTCCAAGTCCTTAGGTTCCAACACGTAGCCTTGGGAAGCCAGTTATATCCTGTAAGGTTTGGAAACTGGAATATTCTCTGCAAGTTGTAGAGCAACAATAAAATGCCTCATACTGCTATGCAACTAAAGGCTTCAAATAAGGCAGGTACATCAGTTAGTATGTGCTGAAATCCCACTGACTTCTGAGGGATTTGCATGTGTTTTATGTCAAGCACGTTTTTTGTTGAATCATTGTCCTTTGAGATGTACTAGCCTGAGTTAATGTACCGCCTACACCAAAGAAGAGGGTAGCTCATGTAGACGTGTATTCAACAGGTCTGCTCTTGTTCAACCCGCAAATCTCCTTCTGTAGAAACACAGAGTTTCTGGAACGTAGCTTTGCAGTGCCCAGGAGAGTCTTCCTGCTATTCCCAGACATCCTAGATTCTCTTCCGTCCTTTAGTAAAAGGATCACTTGAGCTGAGTCTTCTGTTCTTGCTGGCTGTGTCAGGAAAGGCGAGTGCACAGAATCTGCCTCATATACAGACACATTATTCACCAGACAGGGACAATAAAATTGCTCATACCTGAAAGAGGATAGAAAACAAGCAGGTATTGTCACTGAGAATCAAATGGAGATATGTCCTGAAATAAAAAGGCTCACATTAGGATTTTTTTTCTCTCTCTGTGCACTGTTGCCACCAAGAAGCTTACAATATCTTATAAATACCTCCTAAGGCTGTAAAAGTAACAGTGTCAGGAAGCAGACATGACTGCAAAGTCATTTTTACAGGCTTTGAAAACTACATTTTGAAAAACAATAATAATAATAATAGGATTTTTTTAGATAAAAGCAAATCCAAGGACAGTCCTGGGAAGGCAGGGTTGACACACCACGTGTTTTGCTGGATTTAGATTGTGAATGCTTCGAATATTAGTAAATGCTTATAAGAGTTAAGAATTATTATTGCTGCACATTCATAAAGAAGTCCCTTCTCAACAGTACTAATAGCATCTGCAGTGCTGAGACTCACAAAGCATTACTGTTGGCTTTTAGGATGATTCATAGGCCTATTTTAACAGAGAGAGGTATCTTAGCATAGCATTGGGAGTCAGCAGTTCCTCCCTTCTGATCTGGGCTCTGATACAAAATTTTCTTTATAGCCTTGAGCAGTTCACTTAATCTTTCTGCCTCATACTCCACATGTGTGAAATATGAAGTTACCATATTCCTCTAACAGTAAAGAAAGGTCATTGTTTCTCTCCTCCAAAAATATTTCCCTTAGGACATACCTCACCTCAAAGTCACATGAGAACTGAAAGTTATCCTGTGGATTTTGAACCTTTGAGACTGGGTTAAAAGTTTGCCTGTGCTTGATGCTACAGAATTTCTCTCCACAGAAATACCTACCAGCAAGCTCAGAACCTGAATCCCGGATACACACACTATCTGACCATAGCACAGCCTGAATATAGATAATGTGGATGCTTAGTGAGATTTTGCTTGAAGGTGGAAGGAAGGGTCCACTTAAAAGACAATATAGATGCAGCTGGGAAGATGGCCTTAGTGCCTATGTTCCAAATCTCTACTCTACTGTACAATTTTACACCAAAAAAGCAGGTAATTCTCACCCTCCCCCCCCAAAAAGATCTCTTTATATGCTTTTATTGTCAAGCTATGAGCACTGCTGTGGTTTTAGTCCTCTGTAGCATGCTAATTCAGCCAATGCCCGCTTTGTTTTACAGGAAACTCATCCATAGCCCAGAAGAATATTCTACAAAAGAACTAGGATATTTTTTTCTTTCAAAATGGTAGCAATATTAAAAGGATGTATTTGTAAATAGTCTAGAAATTCTACTCCACATTTTGTTAAGTCTTAAACAGTCCATTCTTCTATTCTTTAAAGGTCCAATGTTCCCATTTACTGTAGGAATCCTATTATGGTATCACAGAACTAATGACTCATCAGCACTCATGGGATGTTGACAGTTGTGGGATGCTCCATGAACGACACCATTGGGAACCTGGCAATTTCAAATGAGAGTGTACCGGGCCTGGCTGGGATGGAGATATTTATCCTAAAAATCACCACAGTGAGAAAGATATATTCAGAAAAATTATCCTAAACCAATAAGCAGTGAGGATTAGGGAAGTTTCCCTGAGCAGCTGCGAAGTCCTATACAGACATATCCATGCTACTGTGCCAACATGGTATCTCAGGGGCATCAGGAAAGGAGAAGGAACTGCCAGCATCAAAAATTCACATCCTTCTGTTCCTCTGCACGGGCTAATGGCACTGACCAAACCAAAAGGTTTAGACCATTGTGAAAAGAGAAGTGCAGCTGTGATCTCTCCTCCCAAACTAACACCACAATGTCACCTCTCTGCAGTCTTTCAGTCTTTTTTTTTTTTTTTTTAATTAAATGAGTCATACAGCATAGTGTCTACTACTCTCTGTTGCAGAGATGGAAACGAAAATTTGATTCATAAATTCTACAAATGCATTTGATCATAAACCAAAACTGCTCTCAAGCTCTATGCATATACCGATTTGTTTAGGCAGTTCAGGAGCAAAAGAGTGGAGCCTTTGCCCTTCAGACCCTCTGTAATCACCCAGTCAGTAAAAGCTACATTTAGCCTTTGTTTAGACTGATGAACCTCTAATATATATTCTTTCATGGGAGGGCAGATTCTAACTCAAGAGTAGTTATAAGCTTTTCTATTAGATTTAGATCAGTTTCTCTAGCTTCTGTATCTTGATAGCAGAAACATATGGTACTCTAAACATGCTTTATTTTTTTCTAATTTCATGCAAAATCTATTCTAAAAAATAATTTCTGTGATTCTCCTTCATTCAATCCCTTGAGTAATGTTTATTTTTACTGGTTGAGAATCCACTATTTCTAATGTATACTGTTGCCATCTAGTGTCAAAAAAATAGTGGTGTATTTAAAGTTCTATTTTGCATTTTTATGAGGTTAAGCATATATTTATATGTCTCCACTAATCTTTAAATTAGCTTGATTCTTTTCTGTATCCGTTTTTTTCATCTTAGTGACCATTTGTGGTAAAGGCCACCCAGCTTCTACCATGTCTACTGCATAACTTCTCCAAGGTCAGCTAGTGGGAATCAGTGCTCTGGTTTCAATTCTGTTGGGCCACCTAGTCATGGTGCAACAGTTGGGAACTATGGTGGAAACTGAAATAGTTCCCCAGGAGCTGGGAGGAATATGGGATGTCCTGCAGGAAAATGAAGGGTGATGACAGAGGGAGTGAATCTCACCTAACTAGACATACTTACAGGGTAGACGTTTACTTTTTAGGCTCCCTCTCCAGTCATTGGAAAGACACAGGCACTCTCAGGGAATATTTCATCTCATATTAAAGCAGAAGTGTAAAACAGGTCAAATTACTGATATGCCTTAAAAATTGCCTATTCCCCCCATCCCACCCCACCCCGAGTATACAGATACCATCAGGTAGCAAGCTCAGGTGGAGATATCTAAACTAGAGGTGGCTAAAGTCAGATGAGATTAATCCTACCTTAACTCATGAGGTCTGGAAAGAATTTACTAACTGTCCAAATTTGGACTTGAGCCTGTCATTTAAATAGGCCTGTTCTGAATATTCCTCTGAGTGGTAATGAGATTTTCGAGTTATGTGCTCACTGAAGGCATCTAGTATCCTCTAAATCTTTTCTAGTAATTTCAGGAGAGGTCTACAGAACACTGGAGGAGGAAGGACAATTTGATTACATAATTGATTAAAGTGAAGATACAGCAAAGCTGCCAAGGCAATCCCTTCAGACCTGGAACCCCAAAGCACAATACAACCCAATAATTCATCATAATGGCAAGTAACTGGAGAAGAGGGATCCAGTTGTGGCATTTTCCTGTAATATTTAGAAAGACAGCAGAAAGGTTTTTGGTTTTGTTCTTTGTTTTTTAAGCCAACATTTTTCATAGAACTGAATCTACATTAAAAGAGAAATTTTGGCTCACTATAGTCCACTGGAGTCTTGCCACTGATTTCAGTGAGATCAGGCCTGCATTCTCAGTGTTACTGCTGCGTACTCTATCAAGTAGCTAAAACTTACGGAGCACAGTGATACATGAAGGAGCATATGAGGTGAAAGCTTAAACTAAAAGAGAGTGTCTTGGAAAGAGTAAGATTCAAGAAACGCGCAACTTCTTCCTCTCTTTTCTGTCAAGTGTTCCTGTCTGACTATTAAATGTACCCTCCCAGGTCTCATAATTCCTGTGACTCTCCCCACATGTGCTTAAATTTCTATGAACACAGTAAGCTCTGCTTCCATATGGCACAGCAGTGGCACTTAGTTGCTGTGATTAACTCGAAGCATTGGCTGAGAAGGTAAATGAAAAGGCATGCTTTCTGCTGAAGCAATTTGTCAGTGAAGGACTGCAAGCCATATGTTTCTCGATCTTCTTCCAAATATTTGTGCTGATGTTGCGAGAAGGTGATTTCATCCCAGGAAAAGGAGATGCATGATAGATGGTGCTGTGATAGATTAGTGAAAGTATATAGCACTTGCCTAATGCATTTTCATCCTCTGAACTCAGTGCTCTGCAGCCACTGAACTGCTGCTGCCACTAGAACTCATCAGGCTATTCCTCCCACCACCAGGACTGCCAGTTTGTAGGGCCCATTATATTCCTGCAGCGTTGGAAGCTGTGAAGTTTGTGCTAACATCTACCTCTTGATGTATTTTATGCTGAAAGTCTGTACCTACTACATAAAATTGTTTAAAAAAAATCAGATCAGTGGCTGGTACCGTATTAAATTGAGACAGCCTCAAGTAAGGGTAAATAATTTCAGATTGCTTTTAATTCAGTAACTTTTCTGACATGAAAACAAAATAAATTCTCCAGACTGGCACAGATTGTTTGAAAAATCCTGTCTTTATCTCTTTATGTCTACAATTAACTTCCTGCTTCTCTTTCTACCTCATTTATATCAGCTAGGATACAATAAAAGGTGAGGATAAGGATGTGCTGGTCTTCGGTAAGGAGGATTAAAAACCATACAGAGCGCTCTGTCACCTGTCTTATTCCTCCTGCTTCACCTACAGGAAGATTCTACCAACTTCTGGATTCGTGTTACGAGCAAATGTGCAGGTGGTTCAACTCCCTTAGCACTGAAGAAGGCTGCAACGCTAGAACATGCCAAGTACAAGGCTCTGAACCAGGTCCCATGAAAATCATGCCACATTGCTAGCCATGTTGACTTATCAGTTAGGGCAAAATTAGGGGTGGAAACTGCCTTCAGCATCCTCATGGAAAAGGCACTGGACTTAAGACGGCATTGTCAGTGCCAATCTACTTTCTGTGACCACACGAAAAGTACTAAGAGCTGGATGTTCTAGAAATGCAGCTGCTGCAAGAGCCATGGGATGTGATTGAGGCTGCGTTGAGAAATAGTTGGGAGCTTTTTTAAAAGTACATATAGCCTAAATCTTGTATCCACAAGCATTGGGCTCCAATACCTGAGGGTTCTACTGATTCTGGGTGCAGACATTTTGGCAAATAGCTTTTCCAGTGTGACAGAACCATAACATTATGTAATAACATAGCCTGTATTCAAGAGATGACACAGCTCCTACTTAACTTACACAACAGCATCTTGGGGCCAGTCTTCACCCTGCCAAATTCTGACTGTACTGAGCTCAACTCATCTCACAGATGTAATCTCTGCAGCACCACTTTATTCCAGTTACTGTCATGGGATTAACACTCCCTAACACAGGTAATATCATATAACAAGCATGCAAGTGACTACCAAAGGAATAAGCATCCAAACTGGTAGTTGTATCCAGATGAAACTTCATCTGTCCCTATAGAAACTCAACCTAGTACAGCTTTAAGGGTTGAAAAAACACTTTTCCCCTGACCCTCTTACCTCTACTGTGCCAAATACAGTTTGTACAGATCCCAAGTCCGGAGCTGAAAGATCGAGTATCTAAGTTATAAATGACTTCTTCGTTCATATTTTTTATTTAATTAAATGAATAAAATATAACTGTGCTATAAAATAGAGACAGAAAAATAGTACATGGTATGCATTTACATTTTAGAACTGTCAGCAAATTTAATCAGGAAATGATCTCCTTAATGAATACAGGAAAGCGATTAACTGTTTTTAATTTAGCAACAACAAATTGTAATATTTTCAGACAGGTAAATCAGAATGATATGCTAACTCTAATGATCAGTAGGTAACTGCTGCATCCTCCCAAAGTTTAAGAATTGATATAAGGGTAGAGGTCAGCAGCAACAACTAATTATTAGTACAATCATAAATATGTTCTTTTAAGCATATTGATTTAAATGTGATGAAGATCCCACAGAACAGAATTTTACAGGGTGCAATCCTGCTGCCATTACCTAGGCAAAATTCCTGTCAGTTTCAGTAGTTTTCACAACTGGTGGCATCACAGAATGAGATTTTTATAACAAGCATAGAATATAAAGGATCTGACCGGGCCACCTTTAACCAGGTTATCTATATCTTTAAACAAATTGGCTACATCTTTACTGCACTTTATGGAGTGCTCCAAATTCCAGTTCATCCCAAAGACCGACTGTTAGTGATTAGGAGTGACTGCTAACCTCCCCCATTACACAGAATCATAGAATCATAGACTAGTTTGGGTTGGAAGGGACCTTTTAAAGGTCATCTAGTCCTTCAGCTTTGGGAAGGTGAAACAATTACATATAGACAGACCATTAGAGATAGCACATCTTTCTGATTTACATACTGCCCTCACAGGCAGCCTGCATTCTGGTTGCTTTCTATGAAGGATCCTTAGGAGTTCTCCTTTAAATTGGCTTTTTGCAAGAGCAGCTGGAACATCCAGAGCCTGCAGAGCACAAGACCCACACAGCAGGTGATGCGCTCTGCGGGATGTTTTAAGCCCAAAGTTTCCTTTGGGGGATACTAGTGGCATACATCAGAGAGATCTGAGATGCCTGTTACAGAATCACAGAATGGTAGGGGTTGGAAGGGACCTCTGGAGATCATCTAGTCCAACCCCCCTGCCAGAGCAGGGTCACCCAGAGCAGGCTGCACAGGACTGCGTCCAGGCGGGTTTTGAGTATCTCCACAGAAGGAGACTCCACAACCTCCCTGGGCAGAGAGGTTATGTTATGTCAGATGTAAAAGAATGCCATTTTGCCCTAAAATTCATTTTCCAGATGTTTAATATGACAGTCACTGGGTACCATTTTGTTTTCTCAAAGGGTCCACAGGATGATCTAGATGCTAAACACCGTATCTTCAAAAGATCATGAATGACCACAGTCTGGGGAGACAATACTGGTCCAGGGCAGCCTTCTTCTCAGGTCAGAACTGAGAAGAACAAGGACCTCCACAGAACCCAGAAGCCAACTGAAAGGAGATAGGCCACCAGCCCGCAGCTGCCTACTGTGTGTGTGCAAGTCCTTTATTTTTTACTGAGGAGCAGTGTGGGATGTACACTGCCTGAAACCTAGAAAGTGAAGGTAGGAAAAAAGAAGCAGAAGAAAGGGAAGAAAAAAAATGAGAATCAAGGAAATGTGGTTCCTGTTCCATTCTCAGAGTTTTAAAGACATTTATTTATCTTTTGGATACAGATAGGTGATCATTGCTGCACTAAATGTTATGTTCATTTAACTAGGGTGCTTGCAGGAGAAAAATATGTGATTCTTGCCTCTAGATGGTGGGATAACTGTACACCTAGCTATGCAATGTCAGTCTAAACAGCATTCCCAATGCTATCAGCAAGACTATTCACATTGTTTATTGGTATTTGCTAGCATAAATTTCCAACTTGAAAGGCACATTGCTCACTTCCTGCTGTTTCTCTAGTCTAATATCTGTGTTAATGAGTCAGTTTTATCTTAATAGGTTTTTAAAATGATTTAATTCTTTGCATATTGCTTGTGTTCAAATAATGAATGAATGAAATCTACGTGTCTTCCAGCCCTATGTGCTTCTGAAAATGCCTATGTTTAGTTTAATTATAATCCTCCTTTTTCTGTCAAAATGCGGCAGGAAAAAGAATTTTTCTACACACAAGGCCTTTAACCGTATCCTAAAAATTCCTATCCATTTCCATATATTTTATATTTAAGATATCTATAAAATCATAATCAAAGTTTCCAATAAACATGAAGAAATGTACACTCAGAATTAATAGTTCTAAACCTTGCTGAGAACTGGATAAATGGACTGCCAAGGAGTCCTGCTCTGTGCAGCAGAATAGTCCCAAGAACTATGCAGAAATCTCTTTGTGACTCTGAATAAAATGCTGCTTTTGTTTCTTCCTTCTTACAAGGCAAAACAACAATAAAAAAAAAAAACCACCAAGAAAACAAACTTGAAATTTGCCCAGATCTTTCAGGACTGTTTTTAGTACTAGACTGGCACTTAATTTAACTATAAAGTTTAGAACTGTAGTTGCATATATGCAGTTGGTTTTCTTCTGTATAAACAAGCCTGATTGATTCATTTCCTGTGAAATAAAGGTCAAAATCCTCCTTGACTCCACTGGGGCTTGGATGGCACTTAAGGAAGGCTGTCATACAAAGTGGTGTTCATGTTAACACGGTAAGCAAAGAACAAATAACCAAATGCAGGAAGTTCAACCCACAAAACTTTATTGGACAGACTCACAGTAACAATAAAAAGGTAGCATTTCAGATTCTTCAGTAGGAAATGTGAATTTAGGAATTACAATTACACAATGAGCAAGACTATGAATAAGGATCATAAAAGTACATTGTGCTCCTATTTCACAAAAATATATTACTTTTTAAGACTTCCTGTTTTGTGTTTCCAAAGAGAACTCTCTACAACCACAGATCACATGGGATTACTAATCATGAGGACTACTAATGATGAGGTATAGAATTACTGATCATGTACCAGTCTCCAATAGACTCCTGAGTAGTTAAATTAGCTGTAAATATACAATATATAGAGTATGTATTATAGAGCAACCTCTAGAATAGTCAGCCTTCAGGTTTTGGTTTCACTCATCAGAATCACTAATCCTCACATCTTTCCAAGAAAGGATAAAATTATTCTGAACCCCATTGCTCTGATACCTTACCAACTAAAGACTTGGTCAGCTTGCTTGCTGTTTCATCTCTGGGTCAGATCGATAATCCATTGCTGCCACTTTCCTTCACCAGCACTGCAAATTACTGTTAAAACCAAACAACATTATGTTACTTATAACCACAATTTATTTCTCAAAAAAAAAAGCCTAATAGGCAGGCTTACATGTGCACAAGGACTAGATAAAAACACCTAATTTCCAGCTGCTGTGCGAAGGTGGTGCATTTTAAATATGACAGCGACTCCCTCTGGCCAAAGCCATGAACAGCCTGAGCTCAAGAATGAACAGTGGCTTTGAAGAGAAAGCCATCATAACTCAGAACCTCTTGAGAAAGAAGAGAGTGAAAATCCGAGGTTTCAAAGTCATTACAGGACACCTGAAAGGGATGAAAGCATAAACTGTATCTATCCATCTATCTGTCACTATTAATGGCAGCCATAACACATCTTAAAGAAAGTAGCCATTAAAAACCAATCTGATACACAAATGTCTATGATGGCTCAATGCCCCAAAGCCGCTAAGACATCACTTCTTGTCAAAAAGTCACACCATTTTGCTCGTTTTAAATCTTAGAATGAGGTAATAAACATAACCCATGGTACTAACTACATTTGTAATAAAAAATGAGCACCAGGGCAAAGCCTGCATCCCACAGAAGCAGACACACACGCCAGCAGAATTTACAATGCTCCAGTGTTCATCATGTGATTATCCCAAACCCCTAATTATGCCACCTACCTCTACGTAAAGAATTGTTTTTATTTCAGCATCTCCCCTTCTTCCTTGTGCCCCTACCTCATTCTAGCCTCCTCCCCTCCTTTGCATTGTCAAAATTGCAAGAACATAAGACGTGGAAACTGAAAACTACCAAAACCTCAAGAAATTAAGCCATTCTGTTCAACATGCAAAAATCTACCAAAGAAAAATTTCCAGTAAGAGTGGAAGACTTTCCAGTTCTCAAAAATAACATAGGTAAAGTATCAAAGTAGTTAAACTAAGAAATTGGTTAGCTTGTTTTAGAAATCACTCTGAAGCCTGCTATGTCAGTGGAAAGACACTGACTTTAAGGGTCTTCAATCAGATTTTTTATTGTACAAGACCTTTTCTCTTTCCTTACTATGCACCTGCAGCTCACTTCAGAAAGCAAACCTGAAACAGGACATTTAGGAAGCTAGAACCACATTTCTTTGACACCAGTGAGCTAAAGTGCAATAACTGAGTGTATGTGTAAACCAAGAACACATTTATTTTTACCTTAAATTACAGTAAGTTAGGATTCTGCATCTCCTCTAGATGAAACACTTAGATTAAAATGTGTTTGTTAGCTTCCATTAAAATTTTTGCAAAATCAGAGAGCGTGATTCTGTTCTTACACTACCATAAACAAGACAACATAAGTTGACTAACACAACTATTATTTGAGGGTGCTTCACTTGTATAAGCAAAAGCTAAGTAAAGTTCAGTACTTTTTTGTCTTCAAAATGCTTTCTTTTTTATTTCCTGAATGCTCAGGTTTATCCAAATAATGTTACTGTTATATCAGTTACAGCTTCTGCTGTTGAGATAAAGACAGTTACTGATAGCACTAGTAATTTAGTTTGGTTTTATGCAATTCCATTAACCAGTGGTTATATCAGAGGCATAGCTAGATGGGATAGAAGCATACTATAGACAGATGTTTTAATTATGAGTAGATATATAAAAGAAGGTCTGTAGGGAATTTCATTCTGTTTTTCAGACCACTTCTCCAAGGCCATTTTTAATTCTCAGCTTATCTTTCCGCATTCTTAGAGATCCTGCCAGTTTCCTACCACCTACCAATTTACCATGCATACACTCTATTCCGTATTCCAGCTCACTAAATAGATCATGTTAATTCCAGATTTTTCCACCAGAAGTTAAATTTACAAATTAGAATTTCTTGTTTCTAATTTTTCTTTTTTTTTACATAGACATTGCATTTGCCCTTTTGCAGTTTTGTTGTACTTCTCCAGTCCTCCATATGTTTTCTACATAACTGCTAGCATGTTTAAGATTGCTTACTGTCCAGGTAATCCAATTTATCAGGTCCAGCCAAACTGATGAGCATCTCATTTCTCTAAATACTCTCTAGCTATCTTTCTCTTTCTCTGGAAACCCCCATTTTTCTCTGTCTCTGACTTCCTCTGGAAACCTACCCTTTGCAGCTAGCAGTTCTGTTAGCCATCTCCTTTAGTTGAGCATTTTAGTACACACCAATGCATAGCACTTTTAGAACAGTAGACTAATAGTTTAATACTTTCCTTAGTCTTCCCAGTACCTCTAGAAGTTTTCATTCAGTTCCCTGCAGTCAGATTCAACTACATCATATAGCCCCCTTCATATACTGATTAAGCTTCTCTTTAAAATTAATTAGATTTCTTTGCTCCAATTCTTCCTACGGGAAAGCTGAAAGAAAGAGAGAGGAAAAGGAGAGAGAATCTCTCTCCTGTAACAGTTAGATATCTCCTCATTTATAGATTAATTTTATAACTATTTTAATAATTACAACATTGTCTTCAGTGTCAATCCATTTTCTCCTCGAGCTGTATGCCCCCAGCTTTTGCTGCAGCAATCACTTTCTCTTATGAACATATTTGAAACCACTGATCCAAACCAATTTATTGGTTGTATGAATGCATACAAATATGGTGAAAACAGTTGGTAACTTACCAGTATGGGAAGTCTGCTTCTAAAAATTGTTTTTTTCTAATTAAAGGTTTCAAGTAGAAGTTTAGAAAATCTCTCGCCATTCTTCATTAGCTTAAAAGCAACGAACCTCACTTTTATAAATAATTTATTACCAATTTCTATAGCTTGAACTGCCATGAAATTCCACCCCATACAGCAACTTCCTAAACTAATTAATTTCCTTTCTTAGTTATATCTCTTTTATACAGGCAAAGCTCATATTTTTTTGAAAAATGAAAATTTCTTTTCCAAAACTTTGTTTTGAGCTTACATTTCCCCACTGCGAATGAGTTTGTTGCAACTATCCAACCTGTCATTGATCAAACAGTGTAATTTCTGTTGGTGTCCCAGTGCTTTCAATTAAAGATTTGTCTCAAGATACGGTATATGCTGTTTTTCAGATTGTTTCTCTGGAGTTTCACTAAAATCACATTTTTCACTGCAACACTGAAACTTCTTTTATTTCTCCCTTAACATTATTTCCCAGCAAACTGTTACCATTTTTTTCCTAGAACAATTACCAGTTTTCAGAATTCTTTGCCCTACACTATACACTGTTTCTTTCAACCAAAATAAATGTTGTTACATTCAACAGCAAACTATTATGTAATAAAACATCTTGCATATTAAAACTCTACATCCAACATTGATTTGTGAATCTTTGCTGAAAATCATTACATCTTTGAATGTAATTGTTAATAACCTACTGTGTATCTGTGAATTCATTTTTTCACAAAGCTCATAGAAGATGCTTCTTTTCATAAAGGCTTTCCATTCCCCATGGTCTTCGGAGAGTAATTTGTCTAATTCTGTTACATCCCTGTGGAGTGGGGGGCCGGGAGCCGAGCGGGATCCCAGGGCCGGCAAGGCAGGGGCATCGCCAGCCAGGGCCCCTCTGCACGAGGCAAACAGATGAGGGCAAGCTCGCAGGTGGTGGCCAGGTCCAACCAAGAGCCCAGATCATCAGGCAAGGGGTGAGGCAGGTCCAAGGCCAAGGGAAGTCAGTCTGCAGGTCTCGGTCAGGGCCCAGCTCAGCAGGGTACAGGGCCAGCCAGGCTGGCTCCCCACAGCGCTGTCGGGAGGGAAGGGGGCTGCCCCGGGCTGCACCACCTCTGAGCTGGCCCCGAGCCCCAGCAGACAAGCCTCCAGCAAGGGGGATGCTCTCTTATGCATCTATAGTTATCCCAACAGACTTAAATATCTTCTCATAATTTAGGGAGAGTAATAAACATAATGAAAAGCAGCAGCATTACCTCTTGTTTTGGCAGTACTGGAGATAAAGATTTAGAAAAAAATTATGCCAACCACAAAAGAAACTTCTGAAGAACTGTGTAATGCACTGGAAATCACACATTAAGTAATATTTAGGACAACGAGGCTTTTGTCCAAGCTTTGCTTTTTTTTTACAGGTTGGAAGCTTTCCTGAAAAATGAAACTAAAAGCAATGGACTCCTTGGAAAAATGACAACTGCTTGGATTATGTGTTCCTTTCCAGTTTTGTTTTACCTATAAAATACTATGACTTCTGTCCTCATTATTGTCACGAGCTCCTTTCTGCTGTCTAATGATTTTATTGCTGCGGCCTCACTTTCCTGTTTCTTTTTGTTAGCATTACACGTTGCTAAGTAACTGAATCAGGCTGTGGTATTATTTGGCGTAACTATTCTATTCTTTGAAATATGTATAGAGATTACTCAGCAAAATGAAAATGACTCTCCCAAGGGAAAGAAGGCCATTTGCATCTACCACAACCCTCATTTTCACATGATTTCTAAGAAAAAGTGAAAGGGAATCCTATAAACGTGATGCATATTTCCGAACCATTCAGGAAATATGAATGTTGATGAAAAATTGCTTCACCTTCTCCATGACATTATCCTAAGCCACCCTAAATAAAACCATTTATTTTGCTTTTAATTGTGTGTCTCAGCTCTTACAAGCAAAGTAACTTAAAAGCAAAATAGCTTGGCTTTCCATCAGTGAAAGCTCATTTAGAGAATTCACCTTTGCCATGGCTTATTAAATAGAAAACATAATTTAAGTAATCTAATAGCAAAGAAATGGGAAAGATGGAATTTGCCATTTTATTTAGGTCTCCTAATTTCATGTTAACATGGCAATGATCTAGTGTCTCATCTGTATTACTTGCATGGACCTGCTATCAACAATAAGGGTAACCATCCAAATTGCAAACCAGGAGACAACCTGGGTTTAATGCAATCTTCACTTTACATCCCTCTGAAATAATCAAAAGCAGTAACAGTCACACTGCAGACCAGTTTGTTCAATTTCCACTGTGAATGTTTAAACTGCTTTAGTATTAAATAAAACATAATAGAGAAGGGTCCAGATGAGGATTGTGACACCAGAATAGAAAAAATCACATAGAATTTTATGAAGAATTACTCAAGAATTGTTTGAGATGCTCAGTGTTGATTAGAATAGTCTTAAAAGTTTCCACATTTCATTATGTTAATGTTTCAAATCCCCTCAAAATGAACAACATATTTTCTTTTATACATTTTTAACATAGACATGCACTACATATAAAAATATTTTAAAATAAATTTCTCAGTCTTAGAACCTAAATCCCCTAGATGAATTTTTTATAGGCAGGAGCTTGCACTCTCAAGATAGCAACTATTCTTTCCATGGGAAATACCTCTAAATTTGCTCATTTGAAAATATATCTGTTTTTGTTAAAAAAAAATAAAGGCAGATGGACAGGTATCATGAATACTAAATAGCAAAAAGACTTCTGTTAGGGAGTACAGAGAACTAAAATTACGCTTGCAATAGAAAGGATGGCTCAACACTAACTATGGGCAATAATCACTTTACATCTGCTTGTTGAATTAGCACAAGATTTTTAGACATTTGGAATGAAACCACATACACACAAAGTCTTACAACAAGTGGCTCTGTACTAAAAAAAAAAATCCACATTGTTGCAGCTCCCTCTAATGTATAATTAATATAAATACGCTGAAACCAGCAGGTAAAATATTGTAATAGCTGGATATGAGTAGCAGTGAATATTCAGGAAAGAGAGTTATCATGGAAAACCCAATTACTTATGTACCTCAGCTATTAATGACTTTATTAAATTTGCAGCACAAGTCAAAAAGTGCAACTGGGAAGGTACACTTGTCCTTGCCCTTCTAGAACCTATACCATAAAAGAGAAAAAAGGTACAAGAAACCCATCACTTCCTCTGCTTCCTCCTTCCACGTTGTATCCTTCCTAAGGTGTGAAGTATTCACCCAGGGAACCATCCACCAGATGGGCTTGATAATTAAGGGAGCATGGTGGGTTGACCTTGGCTGGTTGCCAGGTGCCCACCCAGCTCCTCTGTCACTCCGCCTCCTCAGCAGGACAAGGGGAGAAAATAAGATGAAAAAGCTCTTGGGTCCAGATAAGGACAGGGAGATTACTCACTGGTTACCATCACAGGTAAAACAGACTCAACTTGGGGAAGATTAATTTAATTTATTGTGAATTAAAAATAGCGTATTGTTAAAATAGCATAGTAAGAAACAAAACCAAAACTAAAACCACCTTCTTCTTCCCAGACTCAACTCCATGCTTTCGTTCCTGACTCTTCTGCCGCCTCCCTCCCCTCCATGAGTGCTGCAGGGGGATGGGGAACAGGGGTTGGGGTCAGTTCATAATGCTTTGTCTCTGGCACTCATTCCTCCTCACGCTGTTCCCCTGCTCCCGCGTGGAGTCCATCTCACAGGATACAGTCCTTCACAGACTGCTCCAATGTGGGTCCTTCCCACAAGGCTGCACTTGTTCAATAAGTAAGCTCCAGCTCACTCTCTTTCAGTGTTTTAGTGCTGCCTAGTCCTCAGGTAAACACAAGGGTACTACATCACATTTTCTGAACTGCATCACTTTTGGATTAGACGTTTAGCTTGTGATGCTCTACTAGTCAAATCCCATCAGCCCTAAAAGATCAGCTCCACCTGAGCTGTGAGGTAACTGTGTACTCGTTGTATGTCCACACGCCACATGATACCTCAAGAGGCGGAGAGAAAATATAGAAGGAATCTAGAGACAAAAGGATTTTTGCCACATTATGAAAGAATTTTTTAGATCTAGATCCAAAAGAGCAAAAAAGACCATTTCACAGAATGGCTTTCTTTTTTCTTTTTTTTCTTTTTCTTTTTTCATGAGCTGGGCAAGGAGCATTACAAATTCCTGGCAGAGTAGTGTGGTTGAGATACACATTTATGACAGAATCACTCAGGCCAGTGAATGTGAGGATAACTGCAGGTAGACTCAAATGTCTTGCTAGCTGTGTTTGGTTGAAGGCTGCCCACAGCAGCCAGTGATGTCAGGAAGAATCTAGACGAGTTGAGGAAATAAGAGAGGGCGGCTAGCAAGGCTAAAACCATTACGAGAAAGCGCGCTGCCCCACAAAAAGTTCCACACCAGCACAAACCATCAATATTGACTCACATCCTTTTCCAATGTGAGGCTGGGAAACCCTTTTCAATCACCGTATCCTCCAATGTGACAATCAGGCTGGCAGCCAGCGTGGCCTACGGCCTTTTATTATGCAAAGGCAGCACCTTTGCCTTGGCTGTGTTTGTGTCAGGACTACTGGGTCTTGAACCAGACTATAGTCTTTTTTTCTCTCTTCATGAAAAGAGATGAATCTTACCTCTAAGACAGTAATTTAATTACTAAAAGTGACATACCGAGAACATATTCAATCAATCCCAGGTCAAAAAGAGCTATTCATCTAACTTTTTCAAGCCCAAAGATGGAGAAGAAGCCCTTCTAAGAAATCTGAGCCTACACTGAATTCTGTGTTCTTATAGCACTTAAGTTATTTTGTAAGATCAAAACCTCCAGTTTCATATGGGAAAGAGCTGCAAAAGCATTAGGGAATGCTTCCAGGTAGGGTCAAGTTGCAGTAACTGCAGTATTGTCAATCCCAAGCATTGAAATAATTAAAGGTCAACCTCTTGTTCTCCAGCACACAATATTTAAGACCAACTAAAATGTTTTAAAACATGATTTTCTCTTTAGCTCCTTGCCTTTCTCGTTTTCTCTTTTTCTCCACATTCATACAGGGGCAAATGACTGATTTTTAAGTGAAAGCTGAAATGTTCATACAATTGTCTATTCATGACTTAAAGCTTTAAGAAACAAGTTGCTCCATGAGCTTGGTTTCCTACGGACTCGCTTCCCATCTCCCCCAAAGCCTTCTTTTACAAAAATAAGCCTAGTGCAGCTCCACGCCTCACGGAACACCTCTGCACCACCGACAGAAAACGCACCGTCTTGGGTGATGCACCCGACGACCGCAGCCGACCGCGGCGTTGACTGACCCGCCCTCACCAGCCGCTCCCGGGCGCCCCAATTCCTCCTGCTCTCCCCAAGGCCGCCCTGCATCGGTGTCTTCCACAGCCACCCGTTTTCACACGCCCTGTGGGAACCCGCGTACCTCTGAGACAACCTCCTCTGCTTCGAACCCGGCTGCAACCAGCCGACGGGATTAAGAACCGAAGGGAAGGACGGGCAGACAGCACAATCTGCTCTTCCCTGAGGGCCCTACCGAGGCTGAACGCTCCCTGGCCGGCCGCACCACGACACGGGCACACAGCGCACGGGTTTCTGCGCTTACGTTAAAAAAAACCCGTCAGCGCCAGGCCCGCGGCACCGGCACCGGCCCCGGCCCGGAGCGCAGCGACATGCCCCGCCCAGCCCCGCGCGCGCCACACGCCCCGCCCCCAGCGCCCCCTCCTCCCCCTCCGCCGCCGACCAAAACATTGACACGTGCGCCTCGCTCCCCCCTCACGTGACGCGCCTGGCCCGCGCCTGCCGGTGACGCCACCGCCCCCTTCCGCCAATGGGGAAGGGCGCTGCCGGGTAGCAACAAGCGCCGCGGCCGGTGGCCAATCAGCGGGGCGGGGGGAGCGCAGCCCCATGTTACTTCCGTCAATAGCCCCGCGGCCCGGGCCGAGCGCGCGAGGGGGTGTCGGGCCGGTCGCGCGCTGCGGGGAGCGGCGCTGCTGTGAGGTGAAGTGAGGAGGGGGCGGGGGCTGCTGGGGCGGTACATGGGAGGCCCACGGGCCCGGGGGTTTGGGGCAGAGTGTGGGCAGGGTGGGCAGGCGTGGCTTGAGGGCTTTGGGACTTGGTCTTAGGGGCGAGTGGAGGTGGGGTAGTTTGGGACAAGGCGTTAGGGTCAGGATGAGCCGATGGGTCTGGGGAAGGGTCTGCGGGTAGGAATGGGGGGCAACATGGAGGGGGCTGGAGGGGAGGTGTCTGGAGCCTGCCTGGAGGAGTGGGGTGTTGGGGTGTCAATGGGCCGCGTGAGGATGGGAGAATTGGGAGAAGCAAGGGCTGGGACAGCGTCAGGCTGGAGGGAAGAAGCCTAGGGTGGGAAGCTCAGTTGCAGAGGAGGAGCGTTTGTGCCTGTTGGGAGCTGAGAAATGCGTGGCCTGGATGCACTAAAATTGTTTTACGGGGAAATAACAATCAGAATAGGGGTAGGCAAGAGAAGAGCTGAGGAGCTGATGAATCATGGTCTTGCGGAAGTTTGTGACTAGATTTGAGACAGTCATTTGATATGAAAAAACATGAAGCAGGATGAAGTCTGTGAGCAGACTCTCACCTCTGAGTCGCAGAGGTTGACTGGGCTAGCTCCTAGGAGAAGGTAGCCTAGAAGTCATCTGGCTGTGGTGAGAGTGTAAAGCAGCAGTTTCTATTGAAAATTGAGCTGCTGAAAAGATTTTGTTAGCATGCTAAAGGAAGAGATGAGTGTGCTGCAGGATTATTAGGAAGCAGGAGAACCTTGCCGGTTCCCATAGTGTTGGCAACAGTCTTGCTACTGAATAACAAGAATGGTTTGGGTCATAATGACACATTCTTAAGTATAGGAATATATAGACAGAAGAGATCTCCAGTACAGTGGCAGAGTAATAGGATGACTTGCTGCAATTCTGAATGGCTTTGCAGTGTTGTTTGCTCATGCGGTGAGTTATCTACCTCACGGAAAGCAGAACTCCCTTACAAGTGCATGGATAGCTAGAGCAGTTGCTGGAATCTCAAACTGTACTAAGCTGGCATACACAGCCCTCCTCTTTTGTGCTTCTTTCTGGTGGTTCTTGTTTCCTCAATCCTTTTTCCCCCTCTCCTGAGGAAAAGGTGTATGATGCACAGTGAAGAACTCTTGTTCTTATTTCTTTTTAGGAAAAAGTTAAATGCAATCAATGTCTTGTCTTAAACTGTTGTTGTTAGCTAATGACCACATGCATTTCCCAGTCCTTTTTTGCTTTAAAGAACCCAGTCCCGCTGCATTTTCCCCAAAATCCAAGTCTAGGCAGCTCATCTCTTGTTGTGGTGAAAGTTTTAACAAGTGAACAGCTGCTTGCTCCTACTGAAGGTATACTACATGAAGTGTGCTGGAACTGTTGAAAGCAAGCTCTGGTCTGGAAGCCACGGGGATGCTTTAGTGCAATGCTGTACTGGGAAGCAAAGTCTGAGTGGAGGCAGAGAGAAAGCATGAATCTTCTTACCAGTCCAGGCAGTCATACTCTATGATCACCTCTCATATGAGAGAGATGCATAGGAGAGATGTTTATGATACACTGCAGCTTCTTAAAATTTGGTCACTTACTTCTGAACAACAATCAAATCTACACTTCAATCCTATGGGAATTGAGAAGCAATGGGATTTTTTTTTTCCCCCTAGTTGCACATGCGCTATTACTAAAAGAGTACTTCTACATTTCTCACTCCATGAGCTACAACTTTTGTGCAGGAGTACAGGTCATTTTGTGGAATTGCTACTGACAGATGCACTCTTAGCTGGTGCAATAGTGAAACTGTCTTGGACTAAGAATATCTGTGTTTTTGGAAAAAAAATTAGGTCAACATATACCAACTTACAGAATTACTGGCTTTTTGGAATCTTCCACAATTTTAAAGAAGTTAATTTATGATTTTTCTAATAGCTTTTTATTTTTTTCTCTTAGAAAGACAATGTGCTGAATATATCATACATATACAGATATCATTCATGTCTCTGATAAGCTTTTTGTCTTAAGTATGGTTTTCCAGGATTTCTGGCGCAGACATCAGTGGTCTTTGATGTGTGTGCGCACTTCCTGATACCGTTGTTATTATTTTGAAAACACTTAATGTAATTTTTTTTGAGGAGGGATGACAGAACATTTATTCTGTGTTGAAACCTTGTAATGAAAGACCATCACTTTTCAAGTTGTAAAGATCTGGAAAGCAGTCTGGTGTAGAGCATGTAACTATTGAAGCATGTCATTTCAAATGCCAGTGCAGCTCCCTAGGTGGAAGTTATACATAGCACTTACACAGGTGGCCTGATACCTTGAAACCACAAGTTGTTTTTTTTCCCAAAGTTTAAGAATTTATAAAGCATACTAAGCGTCCTATTCTGTAAATTATTATTAGCTTTGGACTTCAGCTACTTCCATCCACTTGAACAAAATACTCCATGTTTTCTTGTATTGTCTTCAGGAAGTTTGTTTGTTGTGGGTTTTTTTGTTTATTTGTTTGGGGTTTTTTATCCTCATTTTTTTGTAATTTATGCTGTTAACTTCTAACAATACACATTCCCACCTTGCTGCAAGTATGTGGTCTTAGTTTTTTCACTTCCTTTTCCCAACAATTCTTTATCAATGTAAGTAGCCTTGAAATATTTAAAATCTTTTTTCAAGTTATTCCATTCAGCCTGTCATGATCTCTGTGGTTCTGATTTCTCTCTAGATTTTAATTTTTGAGTAATGACATGCACCTACAACAGTATTTTATTTTTATATTGGAGCTGCTGACCAGGAATAGACTATGAGCTCTGTATCTCTAGATAGGGTTCAAAAACTTTTGTTTTATGTTTGGTCTAAGATGATGTTTTTGACTTGCTGTCTGCTGTTTCTGAGTCTCGGTGATTGAACAAATTTTCAGGTAGATTCTGCTTACCTTGGAAGGAGTAAAAATACTTCAACCTGTGTTATTCTGAAATGTGCTCACGAGCACCAACTATTTAAACAATTGTATCATAAAGTTGTCTTAAGACAACAATTAAGCCTCTTAAGAGGCCTTAATTTCAGTCAAAATGAGGAGTTCTAAACAACTTGGAAAAAAGTATGTTATGGCTCATATTACTCCTCGGAAGCAGTAAGAAGATTGGAAAAACAGATAGGCTTGTGGTGGCTGGAGGAAAGGATGTGGTAAATTTTGGAAAAGATTCCTGTTAGATGCAGAGGAAGGTTGAGTTATGAGTAGAAGGGGGACTTCAGTCAATGCTGAGGGCTAGACAATGCACTTCGTTTCATGTGGTGTGCAATTTTTTTAATTAAAAAAAAAAATACTGTCTCCCTCAACTTGTATTTCTGCAGGCTTTTTATGTGTCTGTGCCTTCTCCTGTTCTAACTAGTATATTGGGCAGATGCTGGTCAAGAGTGCAAATGGAGAAATAAATTCACAGTGATGTTTGACGTGGCCTAATATTTTTTTCAAGTTGAAAAAAATATTAGAAAAGGCATACTTGTTGGGAACAAAGGTGTTGGTGTTATATATTAACAGATGTTTCAAATATGATAATGCTATTTTCCCTGTATAGCTTACATGTGAAATCTCTAGTTAAAATAAGGAGCAACGCATATGCCTGATGAATGGGAGGAAGAGGGCAAAAGCTAGCAAGGTCAGAGTCTTCAAAGTGTAGAAAACGGCTTTGTTCAAATTCTTACTTAATGTGTCAGAAGTGAATCTCCCTTTTGAAAAAGGGTGGCAGAACACTGTTTGAATGATATACCTGTGATGACTTGCATCTGTTTGTAGGAATTTCAGGAGACATTTCACAATGGACTTCATGTTGCAGTCTCCATTTGCCCTGGTATCCAGTTAATAGCCTAGTGTGGGAGGCGACCCTCAACAACAACTGAAAAAATATTTGGGAAAATGAAAATTCCTTTACTGAAACGTCACTATACAGTATAGCACAAACTCGGTATTTGTAAATCTTAGGAAAAAAAAATAAAAGGAGCAACATTGATTTTGTGGGCTGTCAGACTCTTTAACAAGCATTTATTAGTCAGATCCCAAAATCAGTAATTTGTTTGATCGTGGCGGAGCAGATTATACAGGATACAATTTTGCTTGTGTTGGTATCATCCCTTTCCTGGACTACCATGATTCTTTTCCTTGTTCACTAAAGAACTAGAAAACCTACCTTGATCTACTAAACACTGAGAGACAAGAAAGATGAGGGTACAGAATCAAAAAGGTACTCAAGAAACCACCAAATCTGTTTCTTAAAAGGATACAGAGAACGTTCTTTCCTCAAGATAATGGCTATATTTCTTTTTAAGGTTAAAGGGAAAACTGAAATAATGTCCAGAAGTTTTGCAACTTTTCTTAATAATTAAATAATACACAAACAATCTTCTTGCTGCTTATACAGAAACCATGCCATTTTTGGGCCAAGACTGGAGATCCCCTGGATGGAGATGGGTTAAAACAGAAGATGGATGGAAACGATGTGAACCCTTCAGTCCTGCACTTGAGGATGGGAATAATCAGCTGAATGATATCAGTCACACTGTGTAAGTTAAAAATAAAAAAAATTCTGCATGAGTTAATAGCAGGTGGGAAGGCAAACATTGACTTAATTTCCATTCAGACTGCAAGTGTTTGTGATAGATGATATCATCTGCATATGCTAGAAGTATACAAATGCAACCATGTGTTTTGTTCAGTTAGGCTGACAGGAGACCCCTATGGAGACGATCTGTCTTTTGTCACTGCTTTGAGAGTTGCATATTTTAGGCAGACAGATCCCATCTTATGTTGTATGTCTTTAAAAATAATAATAAAAAAAACTTAAAAAAACCTCACCAAACAAAAAACCTGTCAAGTACTATTTAAAGATAAAAGTGATACTTACAAACTGGAAGTTCAACAGGCATATTGAAATGTCACCTGGAAGTGAATGAAGACTTTCTGCTGACTGGGTGTTGGATTAGGACTGTTTATGGCAGTCATATAATGCCTTTGCTCCAAATACACAATTAATGGTAGTTTTATGGTGATTCTTTAACGCAATATATAACTGTATGTGTTCCTGCAGAACAGATGAGAAAGATATTAGTTAAATAGAGTAATACTTGTGGCAGATGCCCACAGACTGGTGTGATATAAATAACTTTGGCCAAACAAATTTCTACTTGGTTTCTCCACCAAGAAGTAATTCTCAGGGATAGCATTCTTGGTCATAAATTCCAGCATAATGTGTTCATAATGAGAAAAGGGAACATTCAGTGTTTTGTTGTTAGTTCAGTAAATGATACAGTAACTGATCTGATTTGGAGGGAATTTACTGGCAAGCTAGGACTTGCTGTACTCATACACCGGTGTTTTCTAAATTTGTGAAATAAACCTCAAGAGAGTTATCAAGCAGTGAAAATTATTATTCAGCTTATCTTGACCTACTGTTTTCTTCATGCCTTTTTTCTTTTTGTGTTCATCTGTCACTGATATTATTTGAGCTGCTTTTTCCACACAGTCTGACTGCTGTGGATACAAAAGACTATGCTTGTCTGGAGGAGTGTTCAGTAAGCCTCCAACATAAAAGTTGTCTTAAATACCTTTTGAAAAAAATATTTTCTTCCCTCTTTCATATATCTTTAATAATATAGTTGGCAAATGAAAGGAAATCTAATTTAATTTTGGTAGCTATTTGCACAGTTACTAAATAATTATATTTTGTAGGTTGCTTTAATGAATATTGTTTGTCAAGTATGACATAAATGATCATCGTTTTTGTTAATATCATTAAGACTTTTGCTCTTCTGATCCTAATCATACATTGAGATATATTTATCTTTCCTCCAGAGAGCAAGGTGAGGTATTTTTATTGCTTCTTCAATCAAAAATGCCAGATTTTTTTTTTTTCCTTACTCTTGAAAGAACTTAGTATTGAACTCCTCTGGAGTTGTCTTGCTAGAAACAGATTTAAATCATCTGTTTTTGAAAAGATAGAAGACTATTAAAGTTCAGGACTAAAATAGGTACATTAGTTTGAAAGGACTGGCCAGGAAATGCTCGAGGAAAAACAAGTTTTCCTTAAATCTGAGGTGTTTTGTAACTGGGTTTCTTAGGCTAGCTTGCCAATTTGTCAGAATTCCAAAGCAGCAGGTGCCCTCATCTGTAGGGATTCCCCAGTTCCCCATCTTCATCTTGCACATCTACGTAGCGAAGCCAAACCTCACCATATTCTGTAGCCCTATTTTTTTTTTTAATTCTGCTTCTGTCTATTCAGTTAAACATGTATATTGTCCAAACTTAGACTACAGAATTCTTGGCAAAGTAGCACTACTTGGGAGTAATTTCACTACAATTTGAACTTTAGATCTATGACCACAATTTGAACTTTGGATCTATGAGTTAACCTTTGCTGCTAAGCAGCAATTAATGTCTATTTGTACAATATTATAGAACAATTTAGGGTAGAAAGTACCTCTGGGGGTCATCTGGTCCGAATACATACTCAAAGCAGGGCCAACTGAGGTCGGGTTTCACAGGGCCTTGCCCAGTTGAGTTTTGTGCGTTTCCAAGAATGGAGATTCCTCTCTGATCTCCTGTTCCAAGTTCCCTGTTGTGGTTTAACCCCAGCTGGCAACCAAGCACCACACAGCCGCTCGCTTACCCCCCTGTCCCAGTGGGATGGGGGAGAGAATCGGAAAAAAAAACCCTCATGGGTTGAGATAAAGACAGTTTAATAGGATAGCAAAGGAAGAGAGAATAATAATAATAAGAGAATATACAAATCAAGTGATGCACAATGCAGTTGCTCACCAGCCGCTGACTGATGCCCAGCCTCTCCCCGAGCAGCGATACCCCCCTGGCCAACTTCCCCCAGTTTATATACTGAGCATGGCATCATATAGTATGGAATATCCCTTTGGCCAGTCTGGGTCAGGTGTACTGGCTGTGCCCCCTCCCAGCTCCTTGTGCACCTCCTCGCTGGCAGGGGGAGCTGAAAAGTCCTTGACTTAGTATAAGCACTACTTAACACACTGATGGCTTTAGTTGTTGCTATCAACATTATTCTCATCCTAGATCCAAACCACAGCACTATACCAGCTCCTAGGTAGAAAATTAACTCTATCCCAGCAAAACTAGAACATCTCATTACCCTTGCTGTGGTTTCCCCCCCTCCTTCCCCCCAATCTAATAAGAATTTCTGTTATCACAGATTGTGTCCATTACCACTTAATTTATTACTGCCCTGTGAATAGGGGTGATGGTGTATGCCACTCTGGCTGTCCTAACAGGGTTTTATTCATTTGCACCTATTAAAGAAATAATATTTTTCACCAAAATATTCTGTAGAAATCTATGCTAAAGGTAGTACTTGAGTATTGTATTCCAGGGAGCAGTTATGGCAGTTTTCCTTTAAAAGAAATAAATTCAAGCTATGTAGTTGAAACCCTGTTTACTATTACTTGTATTCTCTTCTGTGAGAGAAAGTATGGATAGAGTTACTTGCCAAACTGTCTTTTATCAATTACAAATACATTCCCTTCAGAAATTAGAAAGATCTAGTCACAAGCAGATTCAGAGATAAACCTTCAAGACATGGAAATAACTTACATAAATTGAAAAATATGTTTTTATTAAAATAGAACTCTCTACCTTATTCAATTAGTCATCCAGTGCCTTGGTGAATCCAGTTGATGAATTAGTCAAAAAGAGAGGACCTAATGATAACCATGCTTGAACAAACATAATCGCTTGTGCAGGAACAATTTAAATTATTTGGAATAATTTTTGAATAGTTCCACTTTAAATTATTTCCATTTATGGAAACTGAGATGGAAAAAATGAGGCCCTCAGTTCTGTAGCTCTTACTTGGATAATAATATTAATTATTCAAATAAGTGAAGAGTGCCTTGTATTCAAGGTATACAGTAGCTGGAAACGTGGTTGAGGCAGTGCTCATTCAAGCTCTGTAGGCTGAATGCTGGCCATGACTACCTACAATCTGTACCTGTAAATGCTAGCACAGATATATATTTCCAGTGCCATGGCACTGTGTCCTTGAAGCTTGGCGGGGGAGAGAGAGAACAGCACTGCCTTAGAGTTGTGTGTAAATACCTCTCAATAGCCTGCAACTTAGGAGTAAGGCTGTTTTTTATGCTTTCCTTTTCAGGTAAAAGAGAGAGAGAGAATCAGACTAATCTAATAAGATTTTCATGATGGTGATAGTCCTTTTTTTGTGTGTTAGGCTCATATGAACTACTTAGGCTGCCAGGGTAGTCATTTGAGTCTGATGTCTCTTGTCTAATTCCGTAAGTGAGATATGGTGTTCACAGAAGTGTTTTTGGCACTGGATAGAAGTCCTTGGATTTGAATCTGGTCTTAGATAATTTTGGCATTTGACAAATATATTGTAACATTATTTGGTGCAGGCACTTACCTCAGGATTTTCCATGGATGGTCAAGCTGTAAATGGCTTCGAGTCTCTTCTAAAACACTTAGTGTATCTCTGTAGGTAATTGCATGACTTGAGGGCATTCCTTCCTCCATGAGAAAAGCAGCAAGGGGATGAGGAAGAATAGTTGGAGTTTGGATAGCCCTGTCAAGTTTTCCAGCATTTTAAGCGTCATACCCAAGAGGTTATTTAAATAGTGTTATGCAATTACTTTTACAAAAAAAAGCTGAAGTTCTTGCATGCGTTATGTAGGGTATTGTAGTTCTAAGGACACCAGGTACTTTGCTTTTAGAAGCCTTAGAATAATTTTTTATGAAGTGCATCATCAAGACAAAAAGTAAGAGTAGCTGTAAATTGGCAGTATTATGTATGTATTTAAATCCTTCCAGGTGCACTCAGATGTCATGTGCAGTATTATGGTAAAAACATTAAAGTAAGGGTTCTGTTACACCATATGGCACATGCAGCACTTGATTCAGTTCCTTGTATCTAAGCTTGGTGTTTAGGGAGGGGGGCAGGGGTTGCTTTTGGAAATGGTGGAGCGGCTTTGTTACTCATCAGCCAGCTTTCTAGATTTCTGGAAGGAAGGTTAACAGTCACTGGGGAAGTGCCTGTATTTCTGTCCCATTCTTCTGATGTCTGTGGGACGCTTGCTTTCATTCTCAGTAAGAGGCTTAGTTTGTCAAAAAGAATGGTGATGGTTACAGATAAGTAGGGAAAGACTCTCCACATGAAGTGGACAGAACATGAGGAAATAAAGCCTCATACCAGATGATCCTCAGAGATATTGGTCAAATTCGTCTTTTCTCTAAAATGACATGAAGAATTCCAGGAACATCACAGGCGAATTTGAATGCCAGACAAAGGTGTTTGAAATAGCCCTCTTCATCTTTGCAATTCCTTGTATTAATTGACTGTCCTTAAGCTGCCTTGCTTGTTTATCTGATGCTTTGGGAAGTGTATATTGCAGGGGTGGGCTTTAAATCACTGCAGGTATGTCACTGGCCTAAATTGCTTTCTAGGGACACTTCCTCTCCAGGAACAAAAGAAGGAATCCTGCCAGATTAACCTTCCTCTTCTAAAGCAGACCTTCAGGAATGACGCCTCCCCCCTTCTCCCCATTGCACTGGGTCAATGGGAATGGACGTGTTTCTGTTCTGCCTGAATTATATTGCAGAGTATCAGGCCATAGTCTTGTCTCTGTTGTTAGGATGATAAAGCTAGGTCTGGGAGCTTTGGGCTCTATTTCTGATTCTGTAGCAACTTCCCTGATTCTGCAGTAACTTCTCACATGTTGTGGTGATGCAGTCAATATGCTAAAACATAATTAACTTAATGATTTTAGTGAGCTTAAAAAGAGATTTCCTTTATGATAGCTTTGGAAAAAAACCTGATGGATTGGAATATTACATAATCAAAGTAACTTGCCAGTGTTGATGTTCTGCTTTTGTCAGTTGCTAGTTCCTTTTCTCCAAACTCTTTTGCTGTTTGACCAGATATGATATCTGGCAATGTTGCATAGAATATTGAAGTTGCTGAGTCTTTATCCTCTACTTTAAAAATGGTAAAATGTGAACTAAGGCCCTCACCTTGGATTGAGCTCTATCTGAATGCAGATATGTTAGCTTTTTTCAGGATTTAAACCTAAGATGAAAACAACTTTCTATTTCTGAGTCTTTTCAACTTGTGTATCTTTAAGCTGAGCTAGCATTTACTGATTAGAGCAATTTAAAAACCAAAGTTTTTTTACAGTGTTGTTTAGTCATCCTCCTTAACAGATGTTTCAAGCCTGAAAATTCGAACTGTATAAACTAGTAGCAATAAACTAATAAAATTTGATTTTTGCGACTTAATGCCCAAGTACAGGTTATTTTTTAATAAACTAGTATCCTTCAGTTTTACAATGTTCAGCTGTTGCTGGTGCAGTTTGAAGTTCAAACTGGCATTGACAGATTCATCTGGCAAACTTGGATTAAAAAATAGTAATGAATTGAAACAGTTTTGTTTAAAACTTTGTCAAAGAACAATAATAATAGGGAAATAAAATAGTCCTATAGTTAAGCTTCACTACCACGTATCCTTAGTTATTCTGCTTATCTGTGCAAGACTGTGGCCTTCATATGAAGTATCTTCCTTCTCTGCGCTAGAAAATGAACACCCATTCTTATCTGTGGTGCTGTTCCTTATAATTATCTGCAAAAATGGAAAGTAAAACTTTATGAAACTGTATAGACTTTATGTAGCACAGGCAATTTAGAAATGTATATGAATTTTAGAAAGGTTAGTTCATCCAACAAAACTTTTAAAATAGTTTCTTTATATATTTTTTTATATATATATATACATTCACACTATCTATATATATAGTTATTCAGTATAGTCCTCAGTGTTAGGTTACCTAATTAACTGTCAGAAGTGACACAGGTATAGTTGATCCTTTCTAGGAGAGAGGAGGGTAGACCACGTGGTTCTTGATGCCATACAAATCATCGGTAAAACATTATTGTGACACCTAAATTATGTAGAGTGTTGTGATTCAGGCACAAGACTTTCTTTGCCCCAAAGTTGACAGTGGTAAGAGAGATGTCTTTGCTGGCTTTCTGCCTATGCAAGGATGTGCAGTAATTCTGTACTGACTTTCACCTGTGTGCACAGTTTTTTCAAGGCTTGGTCCATTTCAAATAATGAATTTTTGTACACTAGAGCTTTGCAGACAGCCAGCTGTCCAGTTACTACTGTGTTCTCAGTAGTCCTTCCTAAATGTCAGTAATGACTTAGAAGATACCTATTAGGAAGATACTTTTGTGTATTTAATCACTTTGACACAAAATTCAACCCCACTGGGAAGAAAAAAGCAAGACAGCTTCACTTCTAAGGTATGTGTTGCTATAGACCATCAGGTAGAGGAACATCATTAAAAACACAATTATTTTTTTCCATCTGGCAGAGTTCGCAGAGAATTATAAGCTGTATGCATCTTAAATATTTAATCACTGCTGTTGTAATTAGATGTGTTTATTTCAGCATCTTAACTGGTGATGATGAAGATGAAGAAATATACAGTTCTGAAGATTGTGAGTTTGCAGCCAAGAAAAGGAAAAAAGATCATTTTAGGAATAACACAGATTCGCAATGTAAGGCTGGGTTGTTTTTTTTATTTATTTTAGAAGACACTTCTAGGTTCAGCAAAATTTTATAATAGCCATTCATTTCTATTCATCTATAGAGTAGCCTTCTGAGTTATGTTTACTTTTGTATTGGCAAGAAATTCTGGTGTCAGAAGTGATACATCTTAATTGAACTGTGGCATTGATCATCTGTTGTGTGATTTTTTCAAAGATCCAAAGGTAATTCACTTAAGAATAGTAATTCCTAAAGAATAAATGCCTTCTGATAGTAACCTTTGTTTTGTGAACTAGTTTTGGATTAAATTCTTCTGGATGCTTATGGAAGCTTCTGGTTACCAAAGCAGCTGTTTGATTTTTGCTTAATTCAAATTCTGATTAGTGTTACAGCTCTAGAATCAGTTCATAAATAAATATGTTTTGTCATAATACCTATAGCTCTTGGTAAAGACTTCATCAGAATTTAATTTCTTGAAAATAGTCCTTTTTTTTTTTCTAAATTAAAATATCTAAGCCATTTTTGTCAGTTGTCATTTTTAAAAGATGACCTGTACTTTAGACTGCAAATATGTGTATGAGAATGGATGGAGAGCAGCCCTGAGGAGAAGTACTTAGGGGGTGCTGGTTGATGGGAAGCTCAACATGAGCTGGCAATGTGCGCTTGCAGCCCGGAAAGCCAATCGTATCCTGGGCTGCACCAAAAGAAGCGTGGCCAGCAGGTCGAGGGAGGTGATTCTGCCCCTCTGCTCAACTCTGGTGAGACCCCACCTGGAATACTGCATCCAGCTCTGGAGTCCTCAGCACAAGAAGGACAGGGACCTGCTGGAGTGGGTCCAGAGGAGGGCCACAAAAATGATCAGAGGACTGGAGCACCTCTCCTGTGAAGACAGGCTGAGAGAGTTGGGCTTGTTCAGCCTGGAGAAGAGAAGGCTTTGGGGAGATCTTATTGCATCCTTCCAGTCCCTAAATGGGGCCTACAAGAAAGTTGGTGAGGGACTTTTGACAAGGGCATGTAGTGATAGGACAAGGGGTAATGGCTTTCAACTGAGAGAGTGTAGATTTAGATTAGATCTAAGGAAGAAATTGTTCCCTCTGAGGGTGGTGAGGCGCTGGAACAGGTTGCCCAGAGAAGTTGTGGATGCTGATCTTGAAATGATCTCCAGATCTTGATCAAGATCTTGATCAAGATGTTGATCTTGAAATGATCTCCATTATTTGTATATTCCCAAAATTGTAACAAAAAGCTGTGAGCTTCCCCAAGCTTGTCTGGGCGTAAAAGATTTCAAAAGATTCAAGTGGCTATGCGTAAGAGCATGCTTTCATTTGACAATATACCAGATTTCTGAAAGCCGAAGATCTGCCTAGTTGCCTTTAGTCTTCTATAGTTGAGTTCCCTGCAGCATTCTGCAACTAGTTGAACCAAGTGGATGCAGAGCAGACACCTTTACAGAAGAAAATAGGTTAGAGGGGTGGAGTGTTCGGGAACAAAAAGGTTGCTTATTTCTGTACTTTCCTGTTTTAGGTGCTAAGGAGCCTGTTGGATTAAAAAAGATCAGGGGTTTTGTAGGAGAAATTGACTGTTGTTGGTACACAATTGACAAAAGTTGTGCTACATCTGCCAGTTGTGTGCCAACTCTTTTGTTTGATTTATAAAATTATTTAACTGTTCCTTTATTTTTATGAAGTACATAACTCTGAAAATTTGTAGTCATCCTTTTCAGCCTTTATAAACTTCCTTCATTAAAACTGTTCTGCCATCTCTCCTATCTTATGAAGCATTTTTTTGAGGATGGTCTGTTTTGTTCCATTTCTTTCTAGAAGGCATTACCTAAAGTGGAAGCCTAAAAATGCTTATATTTTGATTTTGTTTTAGGTTTTTATCGTGAAAAGTGGATATATGTTCATAAAGAAAGCACCAGGGAAGTAAGTCTTGCATGCTGTGGGTCAATTTCTACAATCTTTGTGCTCCTTAATTGACAAATAGTATATTAAAAAAAAAAGCGTTTGTGCTGTGTTGTCTTAGAGGTTATATTCAGCTCTTTCTTCATTGTACACCTGCACGTGGTGAGGCAAAGGCAGCTAGCAAAGTGACTTTTACATGGGTCATTGTGGCAGAGATGTAGGAACTTGCAAGGATGGACATTATAGTTCTCCACTAGAGATAAACTGTCTTGAAGTTTGAGTTTCATTCCTGTGTTGATTCCTACGGTTATCTGGGATGGTGGAACTTCAAAGGATGTCTTTCATCCACAGTAATGCCAGCTAAGAGAGGGAAGGTGGTGAGCGTGATGACCTCTAGCCATGCAGGCAAAAGTTGGCTTTGCATTTTGGAGTTGAGAGAGACCACAAAGAGCACTGTACTCGGAAAGAGCATGGTGTTGTGAAGAGAGCTTACACAGAGGAGACACTGGAAGACTTCACCTTGCAAGCCAATGACCCAGAGGCTGCCCTTCTACGTCTGAAGGGTATTACAAAGCCTTTCACCGGATTCATAGCCCTCTTTCCCAGTTTTTTCTTCAGCTGTGATAGATGTAGTTACTTACATTAGTCTGCAAAAGTCTCAAGCATCCTCTTTCCCTTTTTGTCATCTCAAATTTAGCATAAGAAAGGAGACGACTGTCACCAGTCATTATGGTGTTTTGAATGCTAAGGTTGTTAAGTAGTGTTTTCAAATTACATTCAGGCCAAAACACAAATTGCTATCTTTCATAACTTGTATGTTGAGATATTTTTCCCTCTACTTATGCAGAAGTTGGTGTATTGGTGATGTGTGACTATTTGTTTGAGTCTCTTGTCCATTCAGAGAGCAAACAAAATATTTTGGTGTATTAGTTAGCTTATGCTTATCACCACTGTTGTCTTTTAATAATTGACCATTCACCTTTCCTGCTTTTTTTAAAAAAGCAAACAAACAACAAAACAAGGATGGTTAGAATGAATGGCTAATCTTTTTCAAGTAACTCCTTGTATAAATTCAAAAGCTTAAAGTAAAAAGTTCAAAGTTAACTAGCAGAATGAAAAAGTAGCAAGGAATAAACATACTTGAAACAAAAATTCAGAGAAACAATTTAAGCTAATCTGAAACATAATTTACAGAGGCTCTAGTTTTCCTTACAAGTTGTAATCTTACTTGATCTTGAAATGGTTAAGTCTCGCAACTAGGAAACTTTTTTTCAAACTGGATACTGAATTTTAAGGAAAAATGACAAGAGTAGGAAGGTCTTAATAAGCATGTGAAGTATGTGCTATGGGAGAGCACTGAAAATAAATAAAACCAAAACAAGTGCAGGTATATAGCTGAAATTAAGTAGATGCTTTTTGAGTAATTTTGTCATGATTAGTACATTGGGAAAGATAGAGCTGAAGCTTCATAGAAATGTGCTTCCAGCTGTTCAAGGGATTACTCATGTTAAGGTATTTAAGCATGGCCTTGTGATAACTGTTTAGCCAGAGAACAGCCATAAATACTAAAATTTCAGCAAAAGTTTTGTTGTCTGCAAGTGTTAATTCACTGCTATTAGCCAACCAAGTTGTGCATATTGTGAAGTGTGCAGCGTGCTTGGATCTCAGGTATATTAACTGGATGAGGAAGCAGCATGATTGTGAATTTAGTCATTAGCCAATAGGCAGTAATTACCACCACCCTGCAGTGAATAGTTAACTGTCTCCTGTCCCACTGTGGTACATCCAGGGTAAGCTTTCATTGGGTTGCAAAAAGGAATGTTAACTTGTACTGCTGTCTTTCCACCATCAAATAATTCACCAAGGAAGTCTGTCTAGTAATGAACTTCAAATAATTATTTGTCCTCCCCTTCCCTGGGCTGATAAGCCATACTAGCACACTGCTCTGCAAGTATCTCTTTCGCCTGTTGTAGGGTTTTTTCTAGCCTCATTGTATTTGCTCCAAGGCTCCTGTGTTGCTTTATGGCTCCAAATTTACTCAGCTTGTGTGATCCCATGTCATTTCAGGCTGCCACTACCACACTAAGTAGTTCCATGACAGCCTTTGAAACTTCCATATTCACCTTAAGACACCTGTGCAGAAGCACCAAAAGAAAATGCAAGTTCTCTTGCTCTTGGTACCTAAGAAAAATTGTGCCTAAACTTCTAACACCCAGAAAATAAATTCTAGATTTTGAGACCATTTGTTCTTCCAATTGTAAGAGCAAGTAGCTGTGTTCTTCCCCTCAAATGTGAATGTAAATTCAGTCAGTTAATGCTTATGGTTGTAAGCTCAGACTGCTGTACAGACAAGCTCTACCTTGTGCTGAGGCAAATGGGGAGTGTGACAGCCACGAGAGAGAACCAGCATTGTGGCTGTGCGATAGTGGAGTAGATTCCCAGGACACTCAGATACCAGTGATTACAGATTGCATCATTAGTATGAATTTAAAGGCCTTGCTGTCGAGTAATATTGGGTAGGTACCTGTTAGTTCCAAATAGCATATCTGGTTTCATTTGTTCTACAAGTAGAAATAAATCTTCAGTCCAGATATGTTATATTTCCAGGGAGCGTGGTATACATAAGCATCAGTTGCATGGCAGACTGCTTTTCTGAATATTTTCCTCAGTTTTATCTTTGTTTCTTTCCATTTAAAGTGTGTTTATTCTTATTCTCAGAGACATGGCTATTGCACTTTGGGAGAAGCTTTTAACCGCTTAGACTTTTCAAGTGCAATTCAGGACATCAGAAGGTTCAATTACGTGGTCAAAGTAAGCTCTTTATTTTATATGCATGTTTTAAAAATGCATTTGTTGATGTGCCTATGTGTACAAAAGAAATAATTTTGCACTGAACAGCTGATGATTTGCGACTGTGTACATATCCTGTTCATATGTAATTTATAGTGCATGAAGCAACTTTAAACTGAGTAATTTTTCTTTGGTGAAAACTCATTATATTGCTCTATAGCTTGAGAAGGATGGTGATGGCCAGTATGCTATGTATTTACAGGGAAACATTGATGGTAGTTTCAGTTGCTGTTCATCAGTCTGGGTAGTGAACTCTCTTTAAAGGCAAAATAATTCCTATACAACCAAAAATAGCAAAGTGTAGTACATCTTAAATATACTTTACTACATCTTAAATATGTTTAAAATAGCAATTTCCAGAAGAATATTTGATGTGTAAATATTCTGCAGTTTCTGGTTCTTCTGCAGCTTCTTAACAGTCCTGTGATTCATAGCACTTTTTTTTTTTAATTTTTATCTAGGATGAGATATATATGCATTTACCTTTGTTAACATCCCTTAAAACTTGAGACTCCAGCTTTTTCAGTCTTCCTTTTTTTTTTGTCTTCCAGAAGTGAGTTTTATTGCAAGTTGTCTTTTACAAATAACGTAGTGACATAAAGTTTATAGAAACAATTATGATATACTAATCTCATGATTCCTTGGAAAGTCCCTTTCTCACTATGTTAGCTTCTCTGGGTCAGGTCTAGTCTTAAATTGAGAATTAAGTGCATGGAACCTGTAAGTTCTGGACAACAGCGCTATCTGCCTGTTTTCCAAAACTATGTAACTTGTACTTTAGGGAGCCATGTAATGTCATGCCTTAATTTCCTCAATGCCTAACCAGCTGCTCACTTGGAAATACCTGTTCTGGCAGATATTCATCTTTCTCTAGCCCCAAGTTTTTTTTTATCATTTAACTTGAGGTAGTAAAGTGCTTGTCCCAACTCTTAGAGAAGCTCAAAATGTGAGACATATCAGGACTAGAGTTCAGCTCAGTGGTGAGGCTGTTCACAAATTAATGTAGTGGTTGGAATGTGTCCAGAGCTTGAAAAGACACGAATCAAAATTAAATAAACATACTAGGAGAACACCCTTACCACTAGGCCATGGAGTATTTGGAGAGAAAACACATTCTACCCATCCTTGTGAAGCTGAGACAGTGTATTATACTTCCAGAAAAACAAGAGATGTGGGACCAAAGGAAAGAAAGCAAAAAGGATTTGCTTCCAGGCTAGTGGTTAGGGTACTTGCCTGTTTTATTCCCCTTGCAGATTTTTTGGTATATGTATGCATTGTGGTTTAGAACATTGCTTTTTAATGCTGTTTTGGGAGCAGAAACAAGAACCTTCATCTTTCCCAAGACATTCCAGCCTCAAACAGTAGGAAGAAAAAAAAGCACCTAAAAAAAGGTGAATTGTGTTGTAAATGGGGTCACCTTGAGTGCCTCACTTGAATGGTAAACAGGTAGAATGAATACAGAACTAGAATTTTACGTGTTTTTTAGATGCTGCAGTGTCTAATCTGGGTTGCTTCAAAACAGTCGATGGGAACAAAGTGCAAAGTCTAACATAAGCACATTGACCAGTTTCTCTTCTGGTTGCCAAAGAATATAAAATGGTTGGTTTAGTTAGCCAGGCTTAAGATTGTTGAGAAAGGAGCAATACTTTAAAATTCAGAAATTTGTTTTTGTGATCCAGTTACTACAGTAATGTTAGACCATCAGAAATTATGGTGGATTTAGAATAGCAGGCAGACTTCAAAAATATTTTTAACATTTCTAAAATTTTAAAAATTTCAAATAAATTCTAAATTGTTTTACAGTTACAAAAATTTAATTAAATCTTTGCATCAGTTCCTCTGAGGTGATGGAGGCAAACTGACTTTTATCAACAGGTACAGAAACTGTACATGTAAGACCTTAAAAGTTACTGAGCTGCTAATGAATGTGATGAATATGAATGACAGCTGCTGCTCATTCTGTAGCTGTAGAACTTGTTGACTTGAGAAACATTTGTGGTGTTGTATCTAATAAATTAAAACATCTGTTATGGATGTCAGTAATATGTGAAGCTGCAACAGGTTTTTAAGAAGGATATTTAATCTGCTCCATCAGGTTTTAAACCAGTCTGCAACTGAGACCTAATCGAAGAGGCAGGCCATCCCATACCTATCTGCTTTACACAGGTTCTCATTCACTTCCCTGAAGTTTCTAATGTTGGAGGTGTCTTGTGTAGATCTCATTTAATGCAGTGCAGCAGTTCCTATTTCTTCTCCTCTAAGAATTACTCCTAGTATGAACACAATGATAATTACTTTTGTTTGTTCTGCTTGTTGCATTTAAGATAGCAAGACATAAATCAAGACGACTTTTTTAAATACCAAGCCCTACTGGATAGCTATTCTTTGATCCCACATCACCAAGATGATCCATTTTGATTCTCCAACTAACTAAAAACCTCCCAATCGTTACTAGAAGTTAATATAGATGCCTGCCCAAGACCCTTGTAGGGTGGGTAGTTGGAGGGAGGAGGTATGTTCAGCTCTTTTCCTGCGCTTGTTTGTGCTGTAGTATAATAATCACTTCTTAGCTGTTAAATGTCTGATACATTGAGTTTGATATGGATGGTCTTTTTTTCAGAATGTTTCCATTTGAATAAACAGTTGATCCATTCAAAGTTATAATTTCGAGTAGACAATGTAGGCCATGGCTAGGCACGTATCAGTAAGACTGAACTTGTGTCAGAGCCTTGTACTCATGCACCTGCTAAGATTGTTTTAATCCTTGCATATTAACCTTCTCTGAAATTGGAATCTTCATTAAATCAGCCAGGTGGAATTTGTTTCTTTGATTTGATCTTTAGTCTGAGTGACATAATGTAATTTTTTTAAATTAATCAAGAGAAATGTACATACTTGCTTGAATTGGCAAATTGCCAGAGACCTCTAGGTGCGCACTAAATTATTAATCAAACTAAAAGGCTTTAAAAATGCCAAGAAAGAGATCCTGCTATCTAGTCTCACAAACTGCATAAATAGATTGCTTGTATTTAAATACATCAGGAGAATTATTTCCTCCTTTCATAGCACATAATGTTTTGTCAGGGATCATGCAGAGAAGCCAGAAGGAACATTGTTAAATCAGGGAGAGAACAGGTGTATTCTCTCTTCCTCCAAAGAAAAATTAATGTTGAGTGTAGTGTCAAATCAGTGTTTTAGAAATGAAGATACAAAGTAATTTTTGGCAGGCTTAGTCTTTGTTCACCCTCTGTGCCGATAGTTGATGCTGTCCTACAAAGCACGGCTCTGCAGGTTAGTGTTTAGAGCACTCTGTAGGCAATGCTGGTTTTTAATCCCTGCTTTCTCTTTCTGATGTATGGAGAACACTTGTTCTGAACTTAGCATTATGAATTGCAATTGTGAAGCTCAGTGCCACACTTCTAAACATTGTAATACTGTCATAACATCAGTCTCTTCTGTTTCATAGTAAGAGACCATATTTTTATTGAAGAGGCAATGGTCTTTATCAGCTATGAAACTGAATCTAAAATGTAAAAGCAAAGGTGTAAGAATGGAGCAAGGGCTGCCGCTAGTAGCTAAAGCTTGACGTTCATGCGCAGCAGGAACTTAAGCTATTCTGGTTACTTTCCCCTAGAACATTCCCACTGTTCTCACCACTCTTCTGTTTCCAGTGGTTCCAGAGAGAAATGTGTGGACAGTTAGGAGATCTGTTAAGGGAAAGTTACTAATACAGTATGTATACTGCTCATTATTAGATTACTGTGGTTTCTTCTAGCAGGGACCTGAATGTGGGAGTAATACAGAATTTTTTTCCCCAGTTTAGGTAAAATACGGCATTTCCCCTCCATGAGCAAAAAGTAGTGCACTAAGTCCATCGCATCTTGGTTTGACCAGTCTCATACTTTCACTCAGAAATTGGAAGTCTGGTAGTTGGTATCAGTTCAGAGTGATGTTCCTGGCCACCAAATCTGTCAGCAGGTTCAGAACCCAGCCACATCAAAGACCACATTTCTATGTGTGAGCTGCCCAAACAGACTCCCTCCATTGTTTTATTACAGCTTACAAAGACCGTATGTCATGTGCTCTATCACAGAGATAAACATTAGTATTTGTATAGTACTTTAAAAATGTACATCTCTTCACGAGTTGTTCATGGGATGCCAGTGGGAATGCATAAAGCTTTCCGCGTTTGTCTTGCTTCATTTTCTGAACTCTGTAGTTAGTGTTTTCATGAAATATGATTGCTGTGCTCTAGGCTGTTGTAGGTGAATGTATGTCCTGAAAGCGTGTATCTGAAACTATCCTTTACTTCTGTCATTCTTCTAAGTTTTAATTCTTCGTCCTAGCTTTTGCAGTTAATTGCAAAATCCCAGTTAACTTCACTGAGTGGTGCAGCACAGAAGAACTACTTTAACATTTTGGACAAAATTGTGCGGAAGGGTAAGACCTAAGGTTTTGTAATCTGCTTGTTCAGATTTAATCGCTGTGACTAAGTTATCAGCTGATTTTTTTTTTGTTGGTTTTATTACTGTTTTTATATTGTAAGACAAAGCAATAGCATATTTAATTAGTGAAAGGTTTCATACTTCCCATCCCACAGTTTAAATAAGTTGTTTCCTCTTGATTATTGAATCATGCCTGTTGAAACAGATTGATGAAGTTAAATGACAATTAGATTCTATTTAGAAACTATTGGTTACTATTAAATTATACTCTTTAAGAAATGTGAAAGCTTTTAGATTAGTAACATGCTTATTTTTCAATTGGCATGACGTACTGAGATTTAAAGTATGTAACTGCTTTTCTTTATTGCTTATTTTATAAAAAGCTATTGCATAATATAGGAAAATTTTTTTTCTGGTAACCACATTAAATGGAGATGTAATACTATCAGATTTGAATGGAAGAAATTGGATTTATAACTAGTTGTTCAGCATTAAGTTTATTAAATGCATAGCATGAAATGTTACATCAAATTTGCCTGTGAAATTGTTAATTATTCATCTTGCACTTACAGAACAGCATTAATGAATGTCATGGTGGGAATTAGGGCAGCTATTTGCACACAAAGGGTTGACTTGTAATTAGTTTATCTAAAAAAACTGTTGATTAGCTTGAGCTAACTGTATTAGCTTGGTTAACTCAGTTAACCAAAATTGTATTTCGTTTGTTTTGTTTTCCAGTCATGGAAGACCAATATAACCCACGATTAATCAAAGATCTTCTACAGGATCTGAGTTCTACTCTCTGTATACTGATTAGGGGAGTAGGAAAATCTGTGTTGGTAGGGAACATCAATATTTGGATTTGCCGATTAGAAACTATCCTTCTGTGGCAACAACAACTAAAAAACCTTCAGATGAACAAGGTATATTATTAAATCATGGTAAAAAAAGTAATTGGGGGAGAGGAAGTATATTGAACATGGGTTTATGATTTGTAAGTGAACAAAGTTTCAAATACATCTTAAACAGTTTTACTTGTTTTCTTTTGTTTTTAGAGAAGTAATACGAAATTAATGAAATGGAATCAACTTAATTTTCTAATGTTTTAATAGCTCTTTTCTAATGAGGGCTGCTACAGTACCTGTACTACTGGTTTCTGGTAGAGATGTACTCATGTAATTGTTTTTCTCACTCAAATAAATTTCAAAATGTTTGTCTCTAGATTGTCAGAGATAATTAAAAATTGGTATTTTTTTCTCCAAAGTAAATGTTCTAGTATTAAAGAAATACCAACCTAAAAGGAATTTTAGAGGGGGATCAAGAAAACAGAAATAAAATATTCAGGTAGCAATTTTACAGCTTTATTCATTAGCACAGTTACTTTTTGTAAAAAAAAAAAGGATAATGACTTCAGCATCTGGACTCTGATCATACGGCTTTGTTCAAAGCATGTGGTATGCACTGCTCCAGGTTTTTATAGTGGAAACTTCTGATGATAAGCAGGCAATTTTTTTAACCTGTCTGGGTTACTCCTGGAGGAAGAAATGCTGCAAGATGTTGCTCACAGTAAAGTCATACAACTGTTTCATCTGTTTGCTTTCAGCTATGAAATTTTGAAATTGTCCTTGCTGTGTGTGCTGGGCATCTGAATAGAACAGCTAATTTTGGAATAGAAAGGAGAAATGGGGAACCCAATCTCAGCAGTTTTCATATGCCAAGCAACCACAGCATAGACAGTTTTGAGACGTTGCAGTTGCTGCGTTTGTTTCTTTCCAGTGGCCCGCTTCAACCTACATGAAACAGCTCAGATGGAAATAACTGATGAGAAATCTTGCATCTGTAATGCTCCCGTATTCCTGAACAGAGCAATAGTCCCAGAGATGTTTATAACAGATGACACTATGGAAAGTCTAGTCTATAAGTGAGATGAATAGTTGTGAAATAAACTGACATAAGTGAGAGCCTGCTCGAGTACAGCTGCTGTGCTGCCAGTGCCTTGCGACAGGGCAGCTCTGCTTGGTGGGGCTGGCAGCTGCCCGCACTCCATTCATCGCCAGCTGGGACACTGCCTCTAGCCCTCTCGGGCTTTGTGCCACCTGGCAGCAGAGGCTCCACATCTGGTCATGTAGGAGTTGTGCTGTAGGTTACCCCGTTAAAGAGAGAGTTCAGCAGAGGTGTATACTCTCAATGAAAACTTCCTCAGTGCTCTGATCTGTCACAGCATGCAGAATTCCTCATTTACATATGAGGGGAACTGTCTCCAGACTTCAGAAACAAACTTACTCTCTTCTGCCTATGACTTTCATAAATTTTTCATTCTGTATTTCTGCTTGTCAGGCCTATATTCTGTACTCTAGTTGTCTTAAGGCAAATTGACATGTGCACTGTTTCTTAACTACAGTTTCTCAATTTTTATTATCCTACAAATTATAAGTAATTTGTTCATACCTTTATTATAGTTAGGATTTTACCCCACTTTTCTCAAAGGTGGAATTGAATATATCATCGTTTTCAAGACTGTATACTCTTGAATTATTTTCTGAGAATGGAAGTGTTTTAAGATTATTTGAAATTTAGATAAAGAATTTAGGATATGTTTATTTTAACAGTAGGAAAGCTATAAGCTATAAAGCTACAGTCTGTAGCTCCTTCTGTATCTGTAGTCACTTAAGTTTTCAACAACAGCAGTTAGAGAATAATAGTAGCCAAGTAATCAAAGTATCACAGAACTAACCATACATATTACTCAATGGTTTTGTACAAACTAAACTAAGACCTGAGATACCTCTAAAGTAAGAATATTATTTGTACCTTACACTGTCAAGTTTTTGTAGTTAAAAGTCTTCAACTCTTATTTTCAGCAAGTCAACAATGGTCTTACGCTTAGTGATCTCCCTCTGCATATGCTGAATAACATCTTATACAGGTTTTCTGATGGCTGGGACATTATTACTCTGGGTCAAGTGACCCCAACTTTGTACATGCTCAGTGAAGACAGGCAGTTGTGGAAAAAACTCTGCCAGTACCATTTTGCGGAAAAGCAGGTAATAAACTCTATCATTTGCATAAATGCAGCCCTTGTCTTTGTAATATGACATACTAATAATGAAGTGTGAATTCCCACTTTTTGAGATAAAAATGTGACAGCATGCAGTAATAGTGAAAATGTTCTCTTTTGGGGGAACTTGGTTCATACTAAAAATTGTATTCAGCATGTCTGTGAGTTTAGGATAACTATCAGGCTGTTTCCTTGCATTACTTTAAAAAAATGTCTACCGTAAGATGGTGGGTTTTTTTTTACACTACACAATCCTCAACAAGTGTGGTAGAGAATACCTCTAAGGTGTGTCTACTTTTAGTACCTAAAGTAGAATTTGTTTTACTATTCAAGGTAGGCAGACAGATTGCTCAAACTTTTAGGCTACATGAACAGTCTGGTGAAGCCAAAATTGGATTTTTGCAGAAACAGAAAAAAACAAATGCTTGAGACTTTTTGAAATTAAGAATAAAAAGAAAAATGGTACTTTTCTGTCACTTCCTCTTAAAAAGCATTAAGGTAACCTAGGAATGCCTCCAGAACCGTCTTTGTTTTCTGACAGTAATATATGCTGGGACAAAATCAGACTAGGTGAAAACAAAGATATGAAAATGGAAGTTACCACATCAGAGCTGGAGGAAGAACTTTAAAATCCTAGTACATTACAGACTAGTTGAAGCGGTACCATTTGGTCAGTGACTACCAGATTAATTATTATTATAACAGGAAAGGTAGAAGTGAAGATAATTAACTCATGTGCAGTTGACCCAAATAAGAATTTTGATAAGATGAAAGGCTTTAGAATGAACTTCATGGAGAATGTAGACAGACCCAGGCAAACTGAAAAACCCTCCTTCAGAGGCAGCTTGGAAGAATGCAAGGTGAAGTTATAAGGATAAGAAGCTAAAGCTTCATGTAGCAGTTGAATGCATTTTGAGGGTAGATGCGGTAAGCTCTACTGAACAGTGACAAAACTGGTTGGAGTGGAAGCTGTTACGCTAAGGTAAAGCTTGGAAAAAGATCACTTAAGCATTTTAGTATAATTAGCTAGCCCTCTGCCTTATAAAAGATATTGCTACACAGTGTTTCCAATGCATTCCTAAATGTTAACCTCGTAAGAAATTGAATGTGATTAATGATACAAATCTAATGATTTTATTTATTTTCCAATATCAAATTCTGCTTTTTCTGTTTAAGTGTATTACCTTAATAAGCTATGGAGTCATGTAAGGTTGTTTTTCCTGTCCTCTGCAGTATATTTGTTGAACCATTGAAACAACCACAAAAACATACTTGATATTTGAAGAGCACTTGTGGAAAAAGTGAGAACTCTACACAGGGAAGCTATTACGAAATGAAGTGTAGCTGAAATCACAAAGGCAGTGCTGTTCTCCCCATCTAGGAATCATCTTCTGAATGAAGAAAGCCCTTAATGTATTAGCATTAATCCACACTGAGTGGAATAAGAAGCCTTTTACAAATATATACTTAATAAACCTTGGCTGTGTATTAAGCTGGGGAGAAATAGCCACTGTGCATCAGCTAATCTTTATGTGCAGATTACGTCCTCAAGAAACACATCCATCACTGATTATTGCTATCCTTCTAGAAAGATCATAAGTAAATGTGAAAAATAATCATGTATATCCTTCTAAAATGCAAGAAAAAAGCATTTTTTATCTCCATAGTTACTGCCTTAACAGAAAACCACTAATTGTAATGCGCAATCATTTTTTTATCTCATTCCTGAGTGGTTTTATAAAAAGTGTAAAATTAATCACGGCTCTAAATACTGTTTTTGTTATATAGTTACTGACTATAATTAGAATCATTTCAAGACGGTGGAGTTATGTCAGCTGTGTATGGCCTACTTTTTCTTGGCAAATATGCACTCTCCTATTTTTAGTGTTTTACCTTCCTTTTTTTTTGCACCTGGATCTCTCTCACTGCTTTTCAGAGCTGTATGATGTCAGATTATTGACTTCAAAGAATTCCAGTTACAAAATTCAGTTTAACTACCCCCCCCATGTCCTTTACCTGATTTGACTAGTTCTTTAACAGTTTTAAAGGAAGATACTAATTTTATGTCCAGTTTTGTAGGCATTTGATTCCATCAGAGAAAGGTCACATTGACTGGAAGCTGATGTACTTTGCACTTCAGAAATATTACCCAATAAAGGAACAGTACGGGGACACCTTGCATTTCTGTCGACACTGTAGTATTCTGTTTTGGAAGGTAAGAGCTTTGAAATATATAATCAGAAATAAGTTCAAACAGCTATTGGCGATAAGATCATTTTGTCAGCTTTCTCATGTGAAATGTGATTGGACAACTAATATCTAACTTTTAAGTAATATATAAAACTTCCATATAAAATCAGTATTAAACTCCAAACTTGTTCTTTATCTAACATTTTTATCACTTGATATCTGGTAACCTCAATACTTAAAATTGCAAGGAAAAGTGCCATGTGGAAAGAGTTGCACTCTCGTCTGCTTGTATCTCTTTAATCTTATGCAAAGTTGTTAGGAACTTGTACAAAGTCATTTTATGACATCCCTTTTCTAACGATGGCATGGCAATCAATCAGTCTTTAATAAGAACTTATTACTATAGTATTCCTACCATGTTGGTGTAAAACTCTGTATTTTTATAGTCTTGATTCTGTTCCATATGAAGCTTGGAGTGTTTGAAACTTCAAAATCAACATAAAATGCATTTTGAATGATGTTTACCATGAAGCATATTCTGTCTTACTGGATGATTTTAATTTCTGTAGGGCATTTTCATGTTTAACTCATGTGTGAACACATAGTCCTGCTTTTACTTTGTGTTGCACCATAATCTAGCCTTCTAGTTAGTGAGACTTCTTTAATTTTGCAGCTCAAAGACCAGATATGGGTAGTGCTAAGTGGACAGCAAAGACCAAGAAATGTTTGAGAAACCTTGGAAAATACTCATATTCTAATTTACAGAAATTAGTTGCTCTAGTGTCATCTTTCTGTGATTTTAAGAGGAGTTGCATGTCAGTGTCAGGCTTTTTTATTTTCCATAGAAAAAACAAAGCTGTTTATCAGGATGAGCTAGGTTTCATAGAAGTAGCATGATGTAGATTCAGTAGATTACTGAATGATGTTATCTTAAAGTTGAGTCTCCTTGATATCACAGGAGCCCTTCCAGGTACTACTATGTCTTGCTAAATTAATAGTAGGAAAGCAGGTAGTCAGAATTGGCTTCTGTTGTGAAAAGCCTGGGCATTTGCTGCAAAGCCTGTGTCAAGAATGACTAAGTACTGTTCATTACAGTGGAATAAGTCTTTATCATGTTGCCTAATATGTAGGGTAAAGTTTTCTCTTTGAAAGCAGAAATTGTAAAGGTAAGCGCACAGCATACGTGCAGGTGGGCGTTTTTGGTATCAGATTTGTTTGCATTGTCTGGCTTTGCTGTGTAAAGGGTTAATGCTTTCTACAGTAAATTTTCTCTCATTCTGATCTTGGTATAATTGAAAGTATAGCACTCTAATATTAGGAATGACTAAAATGTGTTTGGAATTAAATTTTAACTTCGGAGATCATGTGTGACAGTAAGAGGTGGTGAACCTGTGCAGGCAGATGTCTTGTTACCTTGACTACTCCAATCTACTACTGGAAAAATAGCACTCATTTTGTGGTTTCACATTTTTAGTGAAACACAACACAGTAAAAAGGTACTTTCTTTGGACTGATGAGCAGTAGCTACTAGGTCACCATTCCAGTGCTGACTGCCTCATCCTGGAGACTTGGGCAGGTCTTAAAGTGACACTGTGGTTATAGATTAATTGCATGCTTCTGCACTAAAATTCTGTAGCAGGAGTTTGGGATTGGCTGTTTTAACAGGAGCACAACCAGCAGGTTGAGGAAAGTGATTATCCCTTTTCCCTTGGCACTCATTAGACTGCATCTGGGATGCTGCATCCAGCTGGGGGTCCCCAATACAGAAAAGATACTGATAACCTGGATGGAGTTCAGGTGAGGGCCAAATAATCAGGGAGGCTTGAGGACTTGCCCTGTGAGGAGAGGCTGGAGAAGACCGCTTCAGAGGAACCTAAGAGCCTGCCATGAGGACAGCCAAGCAAGGGTTTGACCATAAGAGGTTGTGCAGTTTCCATCCTTGGATGTTTTCAAGACCTGACTGGATAAAGCTCAGAGCCACCTGGTCTGATCTCATAGCTTACCCTGCTTTGAGCAGAAGGCTGGACTAGAGACCTCCTGAGGGGCCTCCCAACCTGATGATTCTGCAAGCCAGCACTGCAGTTTTTCCTTCTCTAGGTCTTGGAATCCAAGCCTTGTCCCTGTCTTAAATGTTTGGTCAGGCTGAAATAGATCGTTAAAAGAATTGATTTCTGCACAACTGGCATCCTTATTGGGAGGGACACTAAGAGGTTAATTGTTGGTCTGAAAAACAGTTCCTCTGTTCAAAGGGCAATGTGAGTAAAGGAGTGCTAGTCGTGCTGAGTTACATGGGGGGAAAAGTAGTTCTGGTTTTTCAGGCACTTGTATCTATATCCTCTCCCAAGCTCTCTAAACAAAGATGAGAAACAAAGGTCGGGGAGGAATTTTATTAATTCTGGAAAAACTGTGTGCTAGGTGAAAATATTTCTTAATCAGAAAGAACTTCTGTCAGGCTTTGATAGTTCATTCAAGCTTCAGTATCATACTTGTTTAGACAGATTATTAAATGGAAGAATATGAGTGGTTGACATATAATTGTATCTATAATGTATAGACTTTTTGTTCTCAACTGAAGCTTTTACTCTTCATAATTCCATTGAGCGTATAGAAAAAAACCCCAAAAACAAACCACTAAAATCAAACTTTAAAAGAAAAATCACAGTTACTTTACAGAGGAAAAATAGCAAGTGTTTGAACCTTGAAACAAATGGAAGCACTGGATTCTTCAGATAGTTTATAATATGTAAAAATTTAGTTTCTTCTTTTAATGGTACACTTGAAAAATCAGGCTGCTTTTGCTTTCAAGGGAATTCAGAAGACCTTCAGGCAATGAGCTGAACACTTCTTGTTATTGCACTTGTGGTTTTTCTTGGTGTGGGTTTTTTTGGGTTTTTTTTTTTTTCCCCTCTCCCCTTATTCAAGAGCAAGGCAAAACATTGGAATAGTTGCAGAGAAAAAAGTACTTAAGTGATCAGGGCATGAAGACGACTAGTAGAGGTTAATTTCTTTTAACTTAGCTGTGTTATAGCTAGTAAGGAATGTGACTGCCCTCCATAAATTCTTCTCAGAGACAGAGAAGGGATGAACAAATGTGAGACTACTTAGGGAAATTATTTAAACTAAGGGACAGCCTTGATGCAAGTAAATTGTAGAAACTAGTTGTGAGTAAATTTAGGCTGAGAGTTGAGTTTAAGAACAAAATCAGTGAGGTTCTGAAAGAGCCACAAAGCACAGGTCTAGCTAGTGATGAGAAGAATTTTCATCAGTTTATGAAATTGGTAATATAATGTAATTGCTGGCAGCATGAGGGCTACACTTGATGACTCAGGAAATTCTTTCAGTCGTGCATTTTGTGTCCTTTTAAAGAAGGCCTTGCAAAAGAAGGGACTGATGGCTACTGAATTGACGTAGCAAACCGTTCAAGCAGGGAAATGACTTCTCACTTTTCAGTATGCCATAATAATCTTAGTGTTACTTTTAACAAGTTTTTAAGAGCTTTTCAGGAAGTGGCATTTGTATTCCTGTGCTTGTTTAAAACCTATGACCATAGTAATGTTAAATACAATAAGGACACTCCTAAATTCATTGTAGGAAGTACAGTGATAAAATAGAGCATCTTGTACTCTTCTGTGTTAAAGGAGGGAATGATTATAACAAACTCTTCATATCAATGACTATCTTTCAGAAGTGACTTCTTAGTAAAGGATTTGTCCATGATGAAAGTGAGAAAAATATGTAATTTCAATAGTGTAAAAGTAACGGCAAACTAAGTATTGACTGATGCCTCTGTGAATGCTTTTTATGTATACCATTTCTTCTGTTCTACTAGGCAACATGGCAGTTGTGGGCAGTTCCTTTATTTTCTTAGCTAACCTGGTAGCACGTTTCAGTTACCCCAGAGACGGCCATAGAAGTTGAAATGCTTTTTCTTCTTTCAATATCCAGGGCTTTATGTAAATTAGTGTCATTGTCTTGCATAAGCGGTATGTTTCACACTTGGGTTTAGTCGTCTTGGGGCTTGTGCTGGTTTTGGTTCTCCAGCTGCTTGTGATTTGCCAGAAGAATAAAAGACTATGTTTCAAAATGGCACATGAACCTTAGCTTCAATAAACCTCAACTCTGCTTCTTTTACTTTACGGCTCTCCTTCCTGCTCCCTTCTTCACGACCTCAAAGGACTACCACCTTGCTTTGTTACTCAAGGTATTTCCTGTGTGTCTCATCTGTTTTCATTGCTGACTGTTCTGTAATGTCAAAGTGAATAACGTGTTCATTTCTAATTGTTTGATATTCTTTGTTTTGATTTTGTTTCCCCACATCAATTTAGCAGCAGGAATACTTTGTTTCTTGTTTCCCTATTAGACAAGGTAGTGATGACTTTCCATGTCAGTTTTTCATCGGATTTGCTTTTTATTATTGATATTTTCCCTGTTAATGCCATTTAAACCAGGGACCATAATTCAATGTATAAGCAACATACATGCATGGCGTCAGTGAGATCAGCAAGATTCGCTAAGAAATAGGTTTCTCTGCACTCAGTGTTAAAAACAGTTTCTGTACTCCCTGATGTATGTAATTCAGTACTTACATCTGAAAACAGTAACATGAACCTCAGATAACTTTCTTTAATGCAAAGGTACTAAAACTGATTTTACTCCACTTGGAATGCCATAGTCATGCATACTTTTATGAAAGAGTCTCTCTGAAAAGGAATTACCAAAACAGGCTGCATATGACTTGGGAGAGTGGAGGGGGACAATTATAATGTTGTTTTCTGAATGTAGCAATGGTGGAAATAATTATACAGAAAAGGACTGCAGCTCCATAGTTATTATGGGACCTTCTTAATTTCCAGTTATGATAAAATTTGAGGAAAACAATTAAATTTGCTGGTAAACACTCCTCCTGGTGAATTCTCTTGTTAATTTAAAAGAACTCTGTTTTAGCTTTAAGTAGATACATTGAAAAACAATGATTTCAACACTATTTATTAAATATAATTTCAAGGGAAATACACTTTTCTTGACGAATACTCATAATTACAGGAAAGTTATGATTCTTCTTTTCAGTCCTCATAACTTCTTTTTCACTGTAAAATTGCTGTTTCTGTTGTTCTTAATAACTAAAAACCCCAAGAACTGCTCTTACTGAGATTTTTTTTTTAGACCTGTAATTCCTGACTAAGGAGAGCTTTCAAAAGTGTTTTTATGATGATGTGCAGAACAAAGCAGATAGCATGTTACAAATTCTGTCTAAAATATTTAGGAGTATAAATAAGCACTAAAAGGGGATAAACCCTAGCTTCTTTCCCAGAATCCTAATTCTGATGGTGGTTTTCTTCGTGGAAACCAGGAAAGTAATCGCATGACATTGACATGGCAATGGGTAGAAAAGATGATGGTTCATTAGCAACTACCTTTGAGAGTGTTTTCTGCTGTGGTGTCTCTCTTCCCTGCAAATGTCCTCTCAAGATGAAGGTGTTAGGTTCACCACTTCTGGTCTTAGTCTTCTGTTTTGTCATCTGCAGCTTCCCCAAATAGGCAGTTCCACCTGGGGTCTAATCTGTTTGTCTGTTCTTTTTTTGTTTTTCCCCCTGTGTGTCATGAAGGTAACAACTGGTTCTCAGGTGATGTTAAAGCAATTGTTAAAAAAAGTGGGAGAATGAGGAGGTGATACCACATGATCTTTTCATGTAGTCATCTATAGACTTAATGGAAAACCACAGATAATATATCTACAGAGTAACAATTTTCATTGGGAAAGCTGAGTAGTATTTAGAATATGTATTTCGCTTAGTGCACATTGGTGTTGCAAAGACTTTGGAAGGGAACGTGGCATCTTTGGACAGCACTTTCCTTATGTAAATTTCCAAGTGAGAGAAAAAAATTTCACTTACAGGTTCTTTCCTTCTATTAACTGGATTGCATGTAACTTCATTTCCTATGGAAACGAAAGAAATGAAGACTGCAGTGGTCTGTGATCTACTTACCGTGTATTTACTCTAGTTTTCTTGCCCCACATGGTGAATTTGTCAACACTGGTGGAAGAGGGAGTGAAACCCCTTAAAACCTGGCGAGCACAGTTTCTGAGCTTTACAACATTATTGATCAAGGTGTTTAACCTCTCCATTGAACTGTCTGGGACCTTCTTCTCATTACACCTCTAGCATTTCCTTCCTTTCGAGGGTTCTAATAAGGTGCAAAACTGAAGTTTTCATTTGAAGAGGAATTTGAATCTTAAATAATCGAACAATTGTGCTGAGTTTAAGTTTCTGTAATATTAAAGAAAGCACTGCGGGCTTAGTGAATTTGTAATGACAAAGCCTTTCTACCCTGTCCATCTTCTGTATTCCTATCGTGTCTGAGTGCTAACTTCTGTTTTAAGGCAGTGCTTTCATCAGGTAGGGAAAAGGTAGGAGTGAAAGAGGAGAAGAGATGTTGGCGGGGAGGGGGGGGGGGGGGGGGTCGGGGGGAACCAAGCAAGACAAAAACTTTTATGACTGGGACTTCAAACATTCTGTTCAGTTTTGGGTGGCTTTTTTTTTTTTTAGGAAGTGTCTGCTGCCCTTCAGTTTGAAAGCAAGGAGCTCATTTTCCCCCCTGAAGTAGTAGCTGATTTCAGATTTTCATTAAAACAGATAATTTAGTTTTAACAAAGCAGTTGCTTTTTTAATTACACTTATCAAAAAATAACATATAAGGAATATGAAACTTTTTTCAAGAGCTCTGACTCAGGTTCTGGTTTTGGGAGGATGAGAGGTTTGTTGGGGGGGGGAGGGGGTGTTGTGTGTTTTGTTTGTATTTTTTTTTCTGAAATCTGAAGCTATCCTGCACTACCACAGTCAAACTGGAAAGGCCTGTTTTCTTAACAACTTAGTCTAAAACAGTTAAAGAAAAAAAAGGTGAATTTTTAAAAAGAGCAAGTTCCTATCAGTTTGTTTACAGTGGAAGTAGTTGCATGTGCCTATATGTGAATTTTTGCCCTTTTTTTTAATTGGGAGTGGAGGGAGATTGCTTTCCATATGCACAAACTTACTTTTTTTTCTCCTTCATTTTGCAGGATACAGGACACCCCTGCACAGCCAGTGATCCAGACACCTGTCTCATGCCAGTATCTCCTCAGCATTTCATTGATCTCTTCAAATTTTGAGATGTTCAGTAGCTGTTCTCCTGTGTCTGTGGCCATTTTTGTGAAGAGTCAGGCAGGATACGTTATGCTTTTTGTGCAATATATTTAAGTGTAATGTTTTGTTGTAGTTTTAAAAAAGATATGGGGGAGATTATCAGGTTTTTTTGGCATATTGTTTTTGTGCAGAAAAGAGCTGAGGAGAAGGAGGCACATTAAGAAAATTTCTTTGTCAGGAAATCTGCAGTGGACTTCTTTTCAAGTCCAAGAAAGACCATTTTAATCTCAACTTTAAATCCATTCTTTTGACGCCTTAATAGTTGGTTAAAATTATGTGGGGGAGTTTTGAAAATTTCATGGAAGAGTTAAACTACTCTTACAGGGACCAAAGGAGGGTTTTTTGTTAATCCTTCTTTCTTTAAGCCACTGTTTTCAAAACACCTCCGTATAATTTGCACTATTATAAAGAATAGACCAATATTCTCTTGGACTCCTTAATACATCAGTTACCAAGGTGGCATTAATCATTGTGAGGTAGTGAATAAAATACAGCTGTGGTTATATCTGTCGTTGAACCTATGAATGAAGGAAATCAACCAATCTTTGTACATACGTTATGCAAAAATATTTATTTTTCTTAAGGACTTATTAAACATATAACCTATCTCAGCACATCCCGCATAACTGAAGAGACAGATCTGGGGCTACTGGAAAGTGATTTTTTTGATGGTAGCTACAGCCTTCATTTATACTGTTTGGTATGTCTACAAATGCAACTGCATTAATTCATCTTCTAAGAAGAAGACATTATTGAAATTTAATGAGAATGGAGTTGCTTGTTTCTAGACTGGTACAGTGGCAGGACATGATACTACCAACTGAGGTTCTAACCTGACAAGTCTTTACAAGCTATGGGAAACGCTGCAAGTCAGTCTGAGCTGAAGCACCTTTGCCAAGCTAATCAGATGATAAATTCTCCAGGAAGCTATTTTCTTCTGTCCTGTAGAACAAAATTAATTGCTTGGCTTAGGCAGGTAAAGGAAAAATTAGGGAAGTTTGGGGTTTGTCAATGAAATGTAACAAATAACATGTAATGTACAGAAAAAATAAATTATGTACTATATTCTGCCCTTGCTTGTTCTGAATCTAGTTTTGTACAGTGTAATAAATCATGTTTTTATCTGTTATTCCTAGAAGTATCTTGTGCATAGAGATGAATCCATTTGAATTTTACAAGATCTTTCTATAACCTGTTCTTTGTAGTAACTGGTAATAGAATGAGAAGCACACAAGCAGTCCAAGTGAGATTGCTTTTCAGTAATTGGTTGTATTAGCATTTTTTTTTTAAATAGAATAGCCAGACTGTTAATAGACTGCACAAGAAGAGAAGAATATTTATTTCCTCAGGAGATAGTTTTATTCGCTTTAACTTAAATTTCAGTGATATACCAACCTTATCCATTGAATTTGCTGATAGGTGGATTTTTCAATACAGGGTTTTGTGGGTTTTTTTCTTTCTTTCACTTCAGGTGTCTGCTGTGGCTATGGTAGTGATCAGGTGTGGAGCCAGTGACATCCATTTGTATTCCTGTTCACTCAGAACATTGCTGGCAAGCCTCACTTTCCTAGCGCAAGCACTGCTGCAGCCACTGGATTTGTTAAGGAACCAGCAGCTCTTCTGTAACAATGATTTCCACCCCATTTATTTAATGTAATGGTTGCAGACTTGCTTTCCTGTCTATGTGACCTAGGTAACCTTGACAGTGGTTGGTGATGGCTGGTGTCCATTAATCACTCCTTTAACATGGTTACAGGTTTGCTACCCTTCATGAAACTTCCTGTAAATGTCTACATGGATGCTACCTGCTTTCTTTGAGAGCTTTAAAGAAAGGCTCTGAAGTCAGCATTTGGTTTAACATGGTGCTGAGCTCTTCACCCATCATGCTGATGGAAGGTCTCTGAGGGACCACAAGGAACCATCCCTCCTGCAGACAGAATGCAAGCTCTTCAGGGACACACGGTTAGCTGAGAAGCTGCTCATTACTGAAGATGCAAATAATGTGAGAATCAGGGAAAAGGAGTAAGAGAGCTGAGAGGGACCTGCCTTAGCCTCTAAATTGAGGAGGGAAAGAGGTGACTTAAAATGGCTTGTAAGAAGTTAAAAAAAAGGTCTGGAAAAATTAGTATCTGCAATAAGCAATTTTCAGTTCTCTCACAGATGTCAGGTGATGGGAGTCAGGCTTAATCTTCCTTTCTCTTTCACCACTTGCTGTCTTGCTCTTTCCTCTGTAGCAAAAAGTCTTTACAGGCCGAAGGATAGGTGGCAGTAGCGAAGATGACAAGACACAGGGCTCTATAGCTTTTAGTTCTCTACTCTAAGGGCTAGTGATTCTACAATCACTTTCTACAGGACCGTGTCCAGGTGGCTTCTGAATATCTCCAAGGATGGAGACACTCTACTCTCTAGGCAACCTGTGCTGGTGCTTGGTCACCCTCACAGTAACAAAAAGTGTTTCCTGATGTTCACATGGCACCTCCTGTGTTTGAGTTTGTGCCTATGGCCTCTGGTCCTTTCAGTGGTGCCCAGTGACAAGAGCCTGGCTCCATCCTCTTTCCACCCTCCCTTCAGGTATTTATATATGTTGATGAGCTCACCCCTGAGCCTGGTCTTCTCCTGGCTGAACAGTCCCGGCTCTCTCAGCCTTTCCTCCCAGGAGAGATGCTCCAGTCCCTTCATCATCATCCCCATGGCCCTTCACTGGACTCCTTCCAGTATGTCCATGTCTCTCTTGTACCGAGGAGCCCAGCACTGGACACAGCACTCCAGGTGAGGCCTCACCAGTAGAGGGGAAGGACCACCTCCCTCTGTCTGCTGGCAACGCTCACCCTGATGCAGCCCAGGATACCATTAACCTTTTTTGTGGCAAGGGCATGTTGCTTGGCTCGTGTTACCAGGACCCCCAGGTCCAAAAGCCAGTAAGGTGGCTTTGTAAACCTTCTTCCAGGTTAAAAAAACTAAAGGGAGAAGAAACGTGCACACATATCTGGAGAAGCATTTCAGGGTAGGGCTATTACAATTTTTTTTTTTAAATCTTTAAAGACTTTGAGTGCAGAATCACACTGTCAAGCAGTTACAAACTTTTAACACTCTGCAAAACTCAGCTTTGGGAGTAGTTCCACATTTCAATATTTAGCTCAATATTTAGTGAATGTATTTCTTAGGCTAGGCAAATAACAGAGCTTGATTAAAAATGACTATATGGGGCGTGAAGTCATCAGATGCATAGGTTTTAATTGTGTCACCTAAGCAAAAAGCTAAGGCAGTGATTTTGATCAATAGGGTTTGTGGTGTTTGTTTTTTTTAAATCTCTTCATCAGATGGAAAGGGGAGAGGATTTTACCTTCAGGATAATGATCTTGTTAATACCTCACTGTAGTAAAGAACATATTTTGACAACCTGAACTAATCTCCTTGTTGCGTCCCATGTCCCATTCACCTTCCTCTCCCCTGTGCCACAGCAGGCATTGATGCAGTTGCAGAGTCAGCCAGTCAGTTCAAGTTGCTGATCCAACTCAAAGGAGAAGTTATTATTTCTAGGGATAATTTTCATGGAACTATTCTTCCTCAGTCTTTTCAGCTGAACCTACTCCACTCCCACAAAATAATTAATTTTCTCTAGCTCTCTGTCGATAATCATGGCGCTAGATGTTCGGGTACTCACCTCAGAAAAAGAAAGGGTCAAAGCATCACGGCCAAACGCAGGCAGCAGCTGCCCAGCCGCGTGGCGTCGCATGACCAAGCGCTGGTACCCAGCACGTGGCGCTGGGAGGGGGGGCTACAGCCCGCCCTCCTGTCTTCCCAGGGAGCAGGCCTCATGAAGAGAAATCTGTGCCTTCCCTATGTTGAGAGTAAGGCTCGACAATAAGGCAAGCAGTATCAAGCGTCTGGAAATAGTTGTTAAGTTACAGTTCAGCATATTGAAGTGTTAGCTAATTATGCTATTCACGTGCACTTAAGTGATTAAGAGCTGAGAATTGAAACAAGAGCAGGAAAATCTGGCCTGTGCCTTTCTTGAGGGATTACAAAGTTTAGGTCATACCTGAGAGGAAAATGAGAACCAGAAGAATAAATGGAAAGCCTGTTCACATGATCAGTACATGGGTATGAGGGGAATGTAAGGACAGAAAAATGTCTCAGAATGAAGAAAGCAGGATTCAAGCAGCACCCTGAAACCAGGGATCTCGGGGAGGAGAAGGAAGGATGGACAAAGGTCTTAATCTTAGAGATCTCGGAGAATCTGGTAAGAGAGCAGAAAAGGGGAGGAGGCCAACGGTACAGTATTTGAAGAAGCCCGATACTGGGTGGAGCTGTTTAGTTCAACTAAAGCTTCAGTAGTTTCAACCCACCACCACTTAACTTCTTGCTGCAAGCTGACCATATGGCTTCTTCTGAGTCTACATTTAAAGGTTCCACTACCTGCACTTACCATCTACATTTTTGATCAATTAAGTCTAATTTGTAGGCAGAGTAGTCTGGAATAGAGCTGGAGAAGTGCTTGCTGAGAGTTACGTAACACCAGTCTTGGAGGCATCCAAAACCTACATTTTGTACCTGTGCACAGGGGATATTCTTTCCAATTGCTCATCACTGCCAAAAATCCCATTCTTGAACGGGATAACCGTGAAAAAACCTCTAGGAAAAAGACCAGCTGTGTCTTAGTTCTGATTCTCTAACACTAAACCCCTGGCTTAATAATAAATATTAATACTACCCCCCCCAGGAACATTCTCAGATGCTCTGGACTTCACTTCTCCTTACACTGTGCTTCATTCCTCGATGCCAGAACATCTGCTCCTTCACTCGTCTCGAAAGCCTTTCCCCCATCGCCAGCGCGGCCAGCTCCCTCCGCACAGGGCAGGAGCTCGGCTCCTCCACTGGCGCTTCAGGTGCCGGCCGGCCGTCCACCTCGGCCGCAACGGCTTGCTTCAACACGCACGTGCTCGCCTGCAGGCAGCTGCGCCACAGCCACGCTACGCGGACAGGTTAGCGCGCTGCAGCAGACGTGCGAGTTTAGAAATTGAAAAATTGGAAAAAAGAGCACGTATGTATTTCATTAAGTCTCTAATTTTCAAAATAACCCTACGCGCAGCATTACTGTATCTGTAGTATGACTTCTGGGAATCTTGTGCTCCATCCTATCAAACAATAGTTTACTTCCTAATGGGAAATGATGCTTGACTTGTTTTCCTTTGTTTGTCCTGTCAAATGTTGGTTGCCAAGTTTCTGTCCAAATGTTCAAAAGATAAACTCCTTACAGGCGTTAAACTGAGGCAAGTCTGCCTAAAATTGGGTGTCCGTCGTGAGAGAAACAGCAAAGATTAGGCCTTTATGTAATCAGAGAGGACGTCTTTGCATATGTGACCCAAAAAAAGCTAATAGGGGACGAGTACAAAAATAAAACAAAGCAAAGAATAATTAATATTCATTACCTTGCACATAAGCAAGCTTTAGCAGCAAAAAAATAATAATATACCAAGTACAGTACTTGGGACTCTGGATACATGAGTCTCCCTTCCTTTCTCCAGCACAAGCACACGCACCGCGGTATTTTCTCTGCCTCTCCAACACCAGAAGCATTTAGCAGTGTGATCGTGTGGAGAATCGCAAGACTCCTGGACAAACAAGATGTTCAAGACAACAGCATTTGGGGTTTTCAAGGAACGAGGTACAAGATAAGAAAGGTCAGAAGACGTTGCTAACTTAAAGGAATGGTTCTGTATCAAACCTGAGCTATTGTACTATACAACCTCAAATAATTAACCCAGCCAATTCTCTGAAAAATGATTTAAACTGTTTGGTTAGTCTTCTCAGTACAAGGGGTTAGAGCAACTAGAAAGCAAAATACCACAATTCTTTTCAGTAGTGGACAAACATCTTACAAAAGACAGCTGTGCGTTTTTCTCTGCAGAGAGTAATGCTTTTTCTTTTCCGGTAGCAAACTCACAGTTCAAAACGTGTTATTAAGCTCTCACTAGTGTTATTTGGGTCTCAAGAGCATAAAAATTTTAAGTGCCAGCCAAGCTTTTACCAGATCATTATGGACTTTAAAAGAATATAATAGCTTTCTTGCATCTTTTAGTATATACTAGACACAGGATAGGAAAATTTTCTTCCCAAATACAGAGCGGGTATTTCTGTATTCAGTATCGGTGATAAGAGTTGGTAAATATCATATGAAAAACCATCTTCTCCTTACACTTTGTTTACCATTATGTATTTCATATCATTTTCTATTATTTATATCGCTATTTTCTGATTGCTTCCATACTCTTCATTAGTTTGTAACTATAGAAGCAGCATTTTTTTCTGCTATTATGCTGGTTGTACTTAGAATAAATGCGTCTCTCTCCTTTCAATTTCTAAAGTGGATTCTTCGCCCATCTGTCTGATTCTCTGACTTGTATGGTACAAAGCAGTCGCACTACAAGACATTTCGGAGAGACAGAGAGCCATCTAATGAAACAGACCTTTGCAAACTATCACCAGTGACTAAGCCTTTTAGGAAATCACTTTTCTTCTTCGTGGTGCCGGTTTCATTTCCCAGATACATGCACATCAGAAATGAACTAGCAGCAGGCCCTCAGGAAAAAAACCCTGTTCAGTAAGAACAGTTTAGATATGCAAGAAACAGCTAAATAACATGTGCATTCCTGTTCTTTTCAGACTGTTCAGAGCTAGGACATACAGTTTTGTCATCTGACATTCATATACATTAACAAGCATTTCAAAAAGTTTTGGAAACTGAGATAGATGCCAGGCCAAATTCACCTGGGCTGTGGGAACCGCTATGCTCAAAATTTGGCAGGGTCCTTGTCTACCCAGGGTCTGGAAATGCAGGTCCCTCCGCTCCCTTTCACCCGCCCAGATGTGCGCCTGGCCCACCTGGGTACAGCCAGAGGCATCTCGATTTGGGGTTTTTCCCTAAGAATGTAACTTGCATGAATTAAAATTTTCTGTTTCAGCTAGTTCACACACTCTGATAAGAAACATTTTGCCTAAATGTTCCCCGCTAAGTCTATTTAGATGACAACAAAGCCAGCAGACTAGAGCGGAAGAATGAGAAGCTGACAATACGCTTCTTTCTCTATCCGATCCACTGGTAACGGCGGCTGCATCTCGCTTTTGTCACGGTCCAGGACGTGCAGGTCTCACCTCGTTATGGGGCCAGGGTATGCAAAAGCATTCCAGGTCCTCCAGTTCACATGTAGCTGGTGAAATCTTTAGGGAAAGAATGCTGCTCTGCCCAAGCTTTCATAACAGCCAATAAATTAAAAAAAAAAAAGTTTAAACCAATAAATACCAGTAAAACAAAATATTTGCAGTTTGTCAAAACCAATGAATTCCTCCCACTGTGAAAGCAATGGGCGATGCTTTGAATCTAGGATGCTGCAGCTTCTGAGACGGCGTGATTCACTGAGTTTGGACAAACACAGCTATTACGTCCTTGGCCGGATTCTACAATGATGCAAGTAACATCCACGCAGATGGAATCAAATTCACATGACAAATAAAATGGGACAAAAAAAAATAATCAAAGAATAAGGCATTTCAGTTCAAACTAAATCTTTATTCATATGGAAAATACTATTTTTCTTTTTGCAAATGATGCTAATAAATAAAAATACTCAGAAAGAACTTTGCTTAGAGTTAAGTGACTAGTTACAGCCACGTGAAGCTTTTAATTCCCGTTAAAACCACGCCAACAATCATGCAGATTGGCTACGAGAAAGCAATATAAACTATATTTTATTTTGTGCAATCTTATCATACAATCGTAATGCTACCTTCTTCTAAACCATTTCACATAGATTGAAATGCAATTTTAAAACAAATATTAAGGGACATATTCTACACTTATTCCACATATGGAGCTGTGTATAGCTTAAGCCCATAAATGTATAATGTAGTTAAGCATCTAAAGAAGGTAAAAGAAAAGAGGACCCCATTCTGAAAATTCAGACAAGTTTATAAACATAAGAGAAGAAAAGCTCACACCAGTGAGTTCTCAAAAGACAAATACATTATTAAAGAATAACAATAAATTATATTAAATTTAATAATGTTCATTCTTAGAACGGTTCTTTCTGAGGAACTATCACTTAAAAAGCACACCAAAACTTTCATCACTAGGAGTTAAACCTTAAGTTTACGTATCTCAATTTCCCATTTGCAATTCTGTTTTGTACTTGGCTTCAGCTTTGTGAGCATATTCTTTATCATACATTTTAAAAGAAATTGAAAAATGTTGCAGTTAAGCTGTGTATCAAACACATCATCAAGGTGAGAAACAGGCACTTGACAGTATAATGTGCAAGGCAAAACCTTTACTGGTCACAGTATAAATCGTTTCTTCAGGAGGGAAATTAAAAGTTCTCAGCCCATCTTTGAGAGCAAAATAGAGGGCTGCTAGCAGATCTTTTTCCATTCTTTTAGGTCAGCACCAACAACCAAACTAAATACTAGCTCATGCCTTAGAGGGTATTCCATAAACTATAAAATGCAGCATACTTTACCCAAGAACACTAATTCCTTCCTATAATTAACCTCAGCATACATACTTGCCAAAGGCAAATACAGAGTTTACTCACAGACTAAATGATGCGATATAAATGCTAACCCTTTCTCCTCTATTAGTATGTTTTTTAATATACAACGCCAATTTTACAAATATGTTTGCCAGTTACAAGATCCTGTTTTGTAGCACAAAACACTGATCTTCTTTATATAAACTTAAAAACAATGTCTTTTAACATCCTATTAATACCGGAAAAAAAACCAAAACCAAAACCATTTTGCTCCTGTTTCCCCTCCAGGCACATCTCAACAGGAATCTCCAAAAAATAGCCACGCAGGAACTGTAAGCCAGAAAACTCTACATGAGTCAGAAGAGAGAGGAGAAAGAGAGAGCTAAGAAATGAGTAATGCGGCAGTAACAGAAACAAGGTGCAAGCTTAGAAGAAAATTGCATGCATCCCTTTTCATCAGCATAAGCTTCTTGCAAAAATATGTTTACAAGATACCCATTATATAAAGGTATATGCTTTCTTGTAAAAACGCTGATTTCCTCTGAAATGCTAACTTGATCTTCCGAGTGTACTGGCCATATTGCTAGGCAGTCAACAAGTTTTCAGTTCTGTTATACCAGTTTAACGATCAGGAGAGAAAAGGCCTACTGTTCATTTTTTATGAAACTTCTGGGTTGATTTTTTTTTCCATGAATGCTAAAGTAGTATTTATAGAGGTCATATAAACAAAATGGAAACCAACTTTGGATCTGACATCAGCCGCGCTGCTAATGAGAGACAACATGCTAGAAAGAGGCACTTTTAGTATTCCTATATACATTTCAAATCTCAAGTTTAACACTTCACCTTCTTTTACCAAAATTAAAATATCAGTAGCTAATAAGACAGAGCTTTATAACAAAAATGCTTCAGAAGTTGTGTGCATGCACATACTTGCAATGGCTCAGTTACTCAGGTATCCTGAAAACGCCAGAGGATAATTCAATCACTGCTTATGGGGCAGGGGGGGAAGGAACAACACCGTACAAACCAAAAAAGTTGTTTGTAGAACAAGGATCAGCTCTTGTAAAAATGAAAACATATGCCCTTCCGTAAGAAGCAACTTATCCCTAGATTCAGGACTACGGATACTGAATATCGAGATGATCTTATACTCTACTCATTGCTGCTTTCCAAATTTTCAATCATTTTTATTTTTGGCATAACATGCATCTTAAAAACTGAGCAGCTTAGCTTTGTCAAACAACGTTCAATATAAAAAATCTCTGGAAGACCCATTTGACCTGACTATTGGTGAAGATTCTGTGACGGAAGGAATTACATTACAATAGTATGTTCCCGTTTCACACACAGTATAGCACGTTGTGACAGTTGAGCATCTTGTGTGCACAAGCTGAAGCATATGCTGAGGCTGAAGATTTGGAAAACAGTCTACTAAGTATAAGCATTCTCCCTGCAAGCAACAGATCAGTATTCTTAGTTAAAAAGGGACAGCATCAAAACTAAAATTTTGAGTGGCCCTCAAATACCAGAAAAAAAAACAGGACCTCAAGCTAGTGGAAGTTCCTACATAAGGCAGTCAAATTTACAACCAGTGTATACATTCACTAAGGAATTACTTTTTTTTTGGTAAAACCAACAATCCAACATACTGCAGAGTCTGAATGTGAAATATAGGCACAAAATAGATTCTCTACTTTTTTTCAGTGTGGAAAACATAGCTATTTAACAATGTAATAAGAAAATTTACTATCAGGTGAGCAAAAATTTGTAACAATCTGAATAAAACAAAGTACTGTATAAAGGTGCAATATTGAGCAGATTTGATTTTGGTTTAAACATACGAGTAAATCATGGAACCTTTCTCTTCTTAGCTGTAAAGTATTTCACATTACCAGTATCATTCTAGTTCTTCCCAGTTGTCAGTAAGGTTACCTTTGCTTTGACGTCTAATACTAACCAGCTTTCCAGCTGATTTGATACTCCACCTGGAACTGTTTCCTGAGCTGGCCAGGTTTGTGTATTTTGTGGAGCCTTTGGTTTCATCTTCCCAGCCTGACCAGGCTGTATAGTCACTTAAAGCAGTCGCTGCATCACTGGTAGAGTCAGCAGCGGTAATCTGCGGTGGTTCCCATCCCTCAATCTCATCTGGTTTCCTGGATTGAACATTCTGCTTTATCACCAAACTGTCCCAAAAACCTGGCTTCTTCTCAGACTTCAGCTCTTCCTTTAACTTTAGGTTTGTTCTAGAAAATAACAATGATGAGGTGATTAATTTCTTCATTTAACAATGCATGTAATAGTTATTAATAAACATTCAATTAATTTATTATGTTTTATAGTAAGGAATGCTAAACAGTTGTCAGCCTATGACAGCACATCCATCACTGTCAACTTCAGGAAAAACACCCTTATATACATGTAAGCCGAAACACAGTAGAATCCTGCAGTGATAAATCAGCAGTGGCCTGAGTGCGGCCATTTCCTATTATAAAAGAACTTACACCCCCCCATACCCCGGTGAATTACGCAGAACTGCCTTTGGAAATGTATCCAGTATTTTAGCATGCATTAGCACAATTTAGGACTTTCACCAAAAAATCCTCAAAGCAACAAACCCAGAGCTAGGATAGTAGAAGGAATATGAAAATGTTTTGTCTACCACCAGCTTTAACAATCACTCACTATGTTTCTCAGTTTCATATACCTGTTATCACCTTGCCAGTTAAACCTTTTACCCTACAATAGTTGATGTACACAGTATTAGGACTTTAAAGATACCAGCATTTTTTTTCATAAAGACCTCCACAATATTTTGAGAACAGTTGTTTTGTATTTCTGGTAAGAACTCCCAAAATACCCCTCTCAACACCAAGAAAAACCCACCTTTGTTGTATTTTCTCTCTCAAAGAGACATTTGAAAGGCTACTCATATTATTACATTTCTTTTCCCATTAAGAACCTTCAATCTGAATTATTTCATATTTGCAGTGTGGAGTATTTAAAATACAGAATGTCAAATGTTATGCATAAGTTTATATGCAGGGTTATGTATGTAATCAAATAATGGACCACAAGGAAAGGCTGAATACCAGTGGTGAAGCACACAACCTTCAGGGTTCAATGAGCTAAATAGCAAATTGAAAACATTATCTGCTAGTAGAATACAAATTCCTTAGTCACAAATAAAACCACCATTGAAATTTTTTTAGTATTATTTCTATTAAAAGAGCTTTTCTCCATTAATGAAAGCTTGACACCATCATATTTTAATAGAAGCAACTGAACCAATACCTTTAAAATGACTTTTCCTTTACTGAATTTTGAATTTATTATTACATTTTTCAGAATTTTCATCTCGCTAAAGCCAGTCACAGACTCCGAACACTGTTCTCATATTTCATGAGTAGCGCACTTGAAAAGTTGCATTTTTCTTTAAAGGTAAAGTAAAGTAAAAATCATGGTACACAGTTATAGGAACATACCCCCAAACTTAAAATACAGGCAGTTTTCATAGTAATGCTAAAATAGCTTTCCACATTTGTGGTAACTTGGTTTTCATTCTTCCGCTCTCTTCACTGGGTTACTTGATTCATATATTCAGCATCAATTGCAAAGGATCCTTGAAGCAACCTAGGATCTTTATAACACCCATAAAATTGTACAGGGACAGCAGCTGGGAACTTTGGGGAAGTTTTACTGAACAGGCTCAAATGGAAATATATGTATTTATATTCTAAATTCTTTATACATATATATACACACACACACACAGACAAACACACACCCCTACATGCACATATATACACTTGCACACTGAAATGTATACATATTTCAAAGTAAACTGGAAAGAAAACATACTACAGCAAGTCTTATCAAAGCTAATACTTGGCTGGAACAGCTATACTGATAGGTGGCACATGATGAAAGAGGGAGGGTGGGAATGACCCTTTTATTCAGAAACCTTTACTCCTTTTCTACAGTAAAAAATTACTATGCAGCTAAATTCCCTATTCTTCCTGACAGACCTAAAAAGGTTATCAACAGTATCCATCCTTTCCTAATACAGCATGCCTTATTCATTGTAAGTTTAACATATACATACTTTGGAAATGCACATAAACCTTTCTCAGTGATTTAACTTCCAGGAGTTGAACACTACTGCTTCTTAGTGTCGACCTTCATCACTTTGCACAGCTATTTTCTGTTCCAGTTTGTGTATTTTAATAGCAGATAGACCAATTGGTTTTACTCACCCTTTGGATTTTGGAGACTTGCATCCTGCTAGCAATTGCTGTTCATCATCTTTATTGAACATTGACGTCACTTCCTTCCAACCCCGGAAACTTGCACCTTGAACCTATACAGACAAGTAAACATCCTCATAAATGTGAGTTACAGACTTAAAAGCACAGAATATGGCTGCCAGAGCTGACTCTGGGCGGCTGATAGGCAGCACCAGTCCTCCCTCTCGTGGGCCATGCAGCTGGGAGCGCAGGGGCCCTACGCAGCCTGGCAGAGGACGGCCAGGTTTTGAAAAAGAGCAGGCTGGGTTACTGCAGCAAGAGCTCTTCCCTGCTGAGCAAAGAGTACAAAACCTTGCCAGTTTGCGGAGGCTGGCAAGGGATGTCAGTGAGTACAGCTGGGCTCCTGGATGCTCTTCTGCAGGCAGGAGCTGCTGGCTCCAGCTTAGTGTATCACAGTCAGAAGGGAATCTGGGCAGCTTGGGAAACAGTCTAAGGGGCTTCAGTAGACAGAAATGAAACGAACAGTCATTGCTAGAACGGGCCATAACAGACAGGACAGCCAGCTGAATTATGAAACTCTTAAGATTTAACCTGCTTTGCACTCATTGTTCTTATTTTTAACTCACCAGAAGTACTTCTTGTCGCCCTGCAAGCAAAAAGGGTGAGAGCATTGGCTCTCCAGTGAAATGAAACACGTGCACTGGTGCATTACAGCGTGCTGTCTACATTTACGGTGACCATTAAACATGTAGCATATATTATTTTTTCAACACTATTAAAGGCTTGATTCCCTCTCCCACAAAGAGAAAAAAAAATAGGTATTGGTTATTTTTATTTTGATAGCATGCTTAGGGACTCTAACAGAAACGCATACATGGGTGCCGAGCACAGACCGTGAAAGTTGCGGTTCTTTCTCGCAAGGTCTAGTAAGAATGGCAGAGTGACAGTCTATCAGTGTTACTTGATTGCATTAAAAAATACAACAATACATTATGAAGTATAATAAACAATCAAAACAAAATTGTAATTGTCAACACGAGTGAAGGCTAATTCATCACCTATTATTATGCGTCATCCTTTTTGCAGAACCCATCGGTGCAAATTAGTATCAATTTGATGTTCAGGTTTTAACTGATTACAGTTTATAACTGGTACATCCATGTAGGCCTTAAAACACATATGTGAAACAATCACCTACAAATTGAGCACAAACACCAGACAGGAAAATACCGGTACTGCCACCTCCTCACCCTTCAGAAACCCACAACCTCTACCACTTACAGGAGTAAAACAGCACCTGTGTTATCACACGCTAGTCACGGAGTATTTCCATCTCTTGTTCTCCCGTTCCACAGTGTCCTACACCTTCACTTCTCACCCAGCTTCCCTACTCACATCTGAACCGCCTCAGCTACTCCGACTCAGGAGACGTAGCAAGTTCATTTTAGGATGAGGAGGAAGGTCTAACCTGGGCTTTCCTAGCACTCAGTTTCACTTTCGTTAAAAACACGGATCCAGCACTGGGCAAAGCTCTGGAGAACTCTGACGCGGGAAGGCTGAGCAAGCCCAGAGCAATTTCCAGCTCTCGTTCATGGGATGCGGACAGACTAGGTACAGGAGAGACAGGTTCACCACAACCTAGGCCTCCGCAACTGCTCTGCTCACCTCTTCCTAAACCCACGCCCAATCTTATCGTAAACCACAGCATTCTTCATGGCTTCACAAGAAAAGCAACAGCTTCTACATATGTGTATTTTTCCACTATGAGAATAAAGTGAGTACAGATTATAATAAGCAAGCTCTCATATTTCATTTAAACACACGCTTTCTATTTTTAATTATGTTAAAAATATGTAGACAGCTAATTTCAACTTTGCATCCCTGTGGCGGACTCACCATACCCATCCCATAGAAGACTGGCACCGTCAATAGTATAAGACAAAACCACACAAGCTGCAGATGATACCTTGCTATACAAAATCCTTGTGTTTAAACTATCGGCCTCTCCAAGCAGTACGTGTGGTGTAAATAATGGTCCAAAACCTCAGTTTTAGTCTATAAAAGCCTAATCCTGATATCTGTTGCTGTTGTTCAGTTAAATTCTGTAACAAGTTTAACATGAAGATTTGTTACTCTGATTTGGCTTCCTCTCACTGCAAAGTACTTCATCCACAACAAACTTCCAAAATAAGGAATACTCTCCAAGGAGTTAGCTGCTGAAGGAAGCAGTCTGTTTAAAGAAGAAGAAAAAAAAAAAGAAAGGAGGGGGAAGAGAGAAACTCTAGAAAGCACTTAGCTTTTCATATGTTAAAAAAAATCCTTCATCTTCTGTTATCTTACTCAAACACTACTGTTTCAGGCCTTTTGGGGAAGGAACCTTTGCTACCCTAGGCAAACCCGCAATTAAAAGCGGCACATAACAACCCTTACTGCCTTAATCCTTTAGGCCTTTAAACTGGAAAAAGACCCAAATATACTTCAGTGATCTAATTTATATATAAGCTTGTCTTTCTTCACTAGTGATGTTTCATCAAGCCATTGCCGCATAATAAATCTGCAGATTAAAAAAAAAAGTAACACAAAACAAACAAAAACAAAACCAAAAACCCACCTTGTTACTGGTTTTCAGATAGCAATTTAATACAGAGACAGAGAACTAGCTTAACTTTAATTATATGTGCCTTTAACAAACAGCATTGATGAAAGACTATTTGGAGATAAGCATCTATACAGACAGGTTCAATGTAAAATAGGATATACCTACACATACACCTTCTTTTAATGCAGAACATCACACATACTTCACCGATACAACTCCAGCCAAAAAAAAAAAAAAAAGGAAAAGAAAAAAAGAACCAAAACCATTTCATAATAAAACCTTGTTAATATCTAGCCACAAGCTTTCCATGTTTTTAACTTTGGATATTTTAAAATTTAATTTCATTAAGCCCAATTCTGTTCTACAGATATCTTTAAGAACAATTATTAGAAAAGTTCTATTCAATGTCAAGCAGATAGTGTGTGCAGGTCTCCAGATAAAAATTTACAAGCGCTCTACTTTCTACCTGTATGTAAATCAGTGCCTATGTACACATTGTACCATTCATTCAATGTTTTCATAAACGAGTACTCCCACAATGGATCCATGGCATTTGGTAGGCATGTACAAGGGTAATAACCGTGTAGCAGATTCTAACTGATTTATTCTTCTCTCAACTAGTCCTTAGGGGAAACGTACACTAAACCTTTAAGACATACTTCCACCACTTATTTGTTTGGGGTTTCCAAGGAAACACTGCCAGGATAATCTACATAAGAGCATCAATGTCCAAGAAGACCATTTTTGCTAATACGTGATAAAACTCATTGCATGAAGCCTACTGCATATTAAATGGACTAGGCTGAAAGAAACCCCATAGGTGCAAGAGTAAAACCAGAACCTCTGCCTACCACGCTTAAGCCTCTTCTTCTGCACCTGCCTGCACCAGCGCTGGTCTTCTGAAGCATCTTTTCACTCAACTGAAAAGGAACGAACAGCTCACTCTTGATAGTCTTCTCAGTGGCACCATACTTAAGAATATAAACCTTGGCAAAGGAGGAGGTCAAATACTTATTTCCCACTTCCAGAAGCTTTTTTCTAACTACTGAACTGTTTAAGACAACAATCTTTCTTTATGACTACAGCTGTCATGTAACTCTGTCACATACTAAAAAAAAAATCCCCCAAAATAGCCTGCTGCATTTCTGTATTTCTTTTCAATGTTTTTTAAAGATTTTTAACCTACAGACAAGTGCCACCTACATATGCAGTGCCACCACCAATGCAGCTGGAACAGTCACAAATGTATCTGCTGGTATGTCACCATTCTTTGAAACCATCAGTTTGACATGCAGCAGCTGCAAAGCCAAAAAATGCTGGGAACCATCACAAAAAGGATTAGACAAATTAGACAAATTCAGACAGCAGATGCATAAATGGATACCCTCCATTTAGAGGGATGCACCCTCTAATATCTCAAAACAATGATTCTGGATGTTAGGGGAAGAAGCCCTAGAAACTGGCCAAGCTATGCTCTCCCTGAACAGCATCTCCCATTGCCACAGTCGAAGACAGACTGCCAGACTAGATGGGCCAGTCTCTGAATCAGCTGGGAATTTCCTACATTCTTACACAGCCCGTGGAGAAAGACTCACATCCCAGAACAATTAGCTTCCTTGCAATGGATGTCGAAGGAAGGTCAGTAAGTAAAGAGATGACACTTTGGTAAGCTGACTCCCTGCCACACCAGAGACTTATTTTATGTAAAAAGATTAGAGTTATGCAAAGTATGAAAATACAGTATTGATATGGTCTTAAAGCATCAAGCCACTTACAGAAGTTCTGTATTTCATTATTATGATGTAACTGTCTACACAAAACTCAAAAGTACTCCTAAAATTTTCAAGAAAGTTTATATACATAACTGACTAGCTTGTATTCTCAAACCGTTAAAGTATTTTTCCATGTGTCAGTGGAAAAAGATAGAATTCAACATCCAAAGTTCACAGACTCGCACAGCCTTTACAGCTGGAAGGGACCTCTGGAGATCATCTAGTCCAACCACACTGCTCAAAGCAGGGTCAACTTGAGCAGATTGCCACGGATCATGTACAGCTGAGTTTTTAGTATCTCCACAGCTGGAGAATACACAACTTCTCTGGGCAACCTGTTCAAGGGCTTGACCACCCTCATGGTGATAACATTTTTTCTTATGTTTAAATAGTATTTCTTCTATTTCAATTTGTGCTCGTTGCCTCTTGCCCATTCACTGAGCACCACCAAGACGAGTCAGACTCCATCTTCTTTACACCCTCCCTGTTGCTGGTGTACATGCAGAAACTTCTCTTGTTGCTGTTCATTTTCCTCACCAGATTTAACTCCAGGTGGTCTTCATCTTTCCTAACCCTGTCCCTACATGCTCAAAGAGTGTCTCTATATTACCCCCAGGTCACTTGACCCTGCTTCCTCCTCCTGTGTGCTTCCTTTTTATGTTTGAGGTTTTTCAGGAACATCTTGTTCATGCAGACAGGCCTCCACCACCTTTGCTTCTTTCTCTGCTTGATGGGATGGGCTATTCTTGAGCTTGGAGGAGGTGATCTTTGAAAATCGAAGCTGATTGATACCACTAGAATAGAACTAGGTGTATAGCCAAAACTCCAGGTTGTTTTAAAAAAAAAAAAAAAAAAAATCAAGTGAAATGCCCATAAGGGATTGCTAAGAAAAGAGAGCACTATTAAGGACTAGAATTGTAACATCGGATGTTAGAAAGTCAGAACCTTTAGAGGACCAGGTTGGATGCTGCAGTCTACTATTTTTCAAAAATGCCAATGAGAAACAAAGCAGAAACTTCTCAAGATGCCATTTCAGTATTCTGTGAAGTAGGATTACAGACTGGTCTCATACCAGTTTGACTGTAAGAGCACAGAGTACGCCTATCAGAACAGCCATTAATAGTGTTTCTCCCATATATTCCATTTTAGATTCTGAAAATCTGTGCAGCACAATGCCCTGTGCAATCACCTAAAAGGATCAGTAGAAGTGAAATTACACACACATATTAATCCATCAACTGGCAGACTACTGAAAAACCATCATCATTATCTGTCCCAACAGGCATCTGAAGAGCTCAAGCCCAGAGCACAGGTTCTTCCCCTTCAGTAGAGGAAATTCCAGCTTATGAAGTACTCTTTCTCCACCATGAGAAAGCTGCCATTTAATTAGCGTATCTTCTGAAACTGGGAGTACAAGTAGTCACTTCTAGAACATCATGTAAAGGATGCAGTCTGTATCCCTAGTCAAACTGTCTGCTGTTTCTCCCCCTTGCTCTCTTCCCCTCTGCTTTGCCAATGCTTTGGTATCGGTGCCCATCTGTCAGATGGATTCCCAGAGGGAAGTCTCACAAGGTGGCAGATCTGGTGTATCAGACACTGCTGCTGAAAAGGGTCAACCCACTCAACTGCCTGCCCACGTTAATACTGCCTTCCTTACACTATGGTTTTGCACCTGTGTGATGCTCTGGAAAACCAGTTCAACTCACTAAGCCAGCAGAAATCTTACTCATCCATTTTTGGGTTCTGTTGGGTTAGTCAGGCATTGGAACAGGCTGCCCAGGGAGGTGGTGGAGACACCATCCCTGGAGGTATTCAAAAGACGTTTAGATGTGGCGCTAAGCAATATGATTTAGTGGTGGCCTTGGTAATGATAGGTTAACGGTTGGACTCGATGATCTTGGAGGTCTCTTCCAACCAGAACGATTCTATGATTCTATGAGTGGTAAGAATCAGCTCATTAAAAGATGTCAGAGTCAGACAATCACCAGAGAATGTGGAAGTTAGGGGCAACAGCACCTTTTTTGTAGCAGCAACTACTACATCAGCTCAAGCACCCTTCAAAAGTTGCAGTCGTCTATCCACTTTCTTCCATACATACAGCTTTGTACATACAGTATGGCTTCCCCAAACTCACCCCCTAAGTTTTACTCTGTGAACTCAACCTTTATAGTAAGAGTTTACTGCTTTGTTACCTGTATTGATTGAAGTGAATCAACTGTACATAAATTGTGTATGTTGACTACAATTTTTCTTTCTTTAGATAAAACAGGGAACAAATGTCTACTGACAGTTAACTTTATAAAGTGCCACAGAAAGGGACAGCTCCTCTTAAATTGGAAGTCTCCTACAAAATTGAGAGGTATTATTACCAAAAATGACTTTAGGTATGCCGTTTTTCACCTCACCAACAAATTCCGATGATTTACATGTCTCTCAGCTTCCCATATTAGGTAAACAGGCAACAAGTAATAAATGAACAATCAAAGAGTCTACTGGGAAACAGTAAAGCATCAACTATGAAGAATTTTCAGTTAATTTTACTGTCAAAGGTACATAGTTCATCATTAGAGCTCTACTAGAGGGCAAGAAGGTTCATGAAAAATTAGGCTAAAAGGCAATAAACCAGGAATACTAACAGCTGGGTATAAATGAAAGAAGTAGATCAGTCCTAAAAGCAAATTTTAAAAGTACATTGCAAAAAGAAAGTATGTAGATATAGATGAACATATACTAAAGAGGAAGACTATGTATAAATTTAACTGAAACCAGTTAAATCCATCCATGAGATAGATGTGATTAATGTATATGAACACCTTATCATGGGAGGGAAAAAAGCACAGAATTCCATCAAGTCAAAGAATAATAGCAAGGATTTGGGCCACTACGTTAGAGGTACACGACAAACAGCTTACATTTCAAAGCAAGAGATTAAAGTATGTTCAGATATTACTCTGACTCTAAAATGGTTCTGCTTTATGAGTGGCTACCAGTACTTTCAATATATTCCTGTTAGACTTTTCTACTTCCCAGTTGCCTGGCCAGCAGGGCTCTGGAGCACAGAAGTCACTCTCTGTGGGCTACAAGAAGCCACATATCCAAGAGTCTTAGCAACCAAAAAGAGCAATTACAAGGGATTCTTGCTGTATACCTGCAGTAAGAATCAGCGTGTTCAATGCCATTGTGTAGTTAAGCAGCTAACCCCTAAAAAGTCGCTGCTCAGCATGTATGAAATGAGATTTCCAGAAATTTATATCTTGGGCAAGTTTTAGCAGACCTTCATAAGTATTTTCACAGAGGACTGACAACTGGTGAATCAAAACCCTCCAGCAAAGCAGTGGCACTCCACAAAACACTTGCAGAAATTTTTTATAAACTTAAACAGAAAGAACGGATTTTCCTCTCAACCTTGACTGAGAAAAAACAATTGTTTGTTCTACAGCTTCCCTCCCCTCTCCCCCTGAAAAAAATGAGCCTAAAATAAAAAACTAGAGATCAAATTTTCCATAGAAGTACCTTACAGTTCAATAAATTTACAACTAAGTGTTTTATAATAAAAAAATGTCAATCCGCTTTAATTAAAGCAGCATTGTTCCCACATTATAGGAAAACTATACATAACATGCAAGAACTCAAATAACAGAAAGTGAAAAAATACCCCCCCTCCAAATTTGTCTTCCAGATAGCAAAGCATTTTGCGGGCAGAATTTCTCAACTCAACCAGCTGCTGGTATGCAGACCAACAGTCACTCTATTCTGTGGCACGTGTGAGCTGAAACTCCTGGACTGGCCCTACCAGAATGTCCCAACATCTCCAATTTCATTATTAAAATGATTTATTTTGTTTCTCAAAACTCTTTGTCTCTTTTCAAATGCTGGCCTAGTAACAACTGTAGATGAAGTCTCCGCTGTACTGTTAACCCAGAAGCTCAGCACGTAGGTGAGCCCCCAAGATTAGCTTTGCAGAGGCTGACGGGCCAGGCGCAGTGTGAACACGGGTTCCAGATTTCTGCATTTTGCAGAGCACCACTAGAGGGTTCACAGTTCCCCACTTTGAGATGTCAGGAGGCTTTTTAACCAGCTACTCCTGCCTTTCAGGGGAGCTGTGAAGAGGGAACTAGAAAAATTCAGCATTGCAGTTAGCCTGTCCTTCCTGCCAAGTGGGCAGCTTCCTGCATGAGCAGAAACTCAGACCATTTTCCAACCTACATCTCCAGCCATTAGGATTAGCTCCCACTTTGGCACCTCCACACCCAAGTCAAAGGCTTTCCTCTGCAAACGGGTATCAGGACCGACTTAAAACTCAGGCTTTAAGAGACCAGGAAGGCTGTGTCCCTAAAGGGCAGACATACCCTTCATCCACTGCCCTTTTCTTCAAGAACTTCGTTGTTCTTCACCATACTGCTTCAACATGGAGACTGTTTTATTCATGACATGTGCATACTGAAGAGGCCACACATATAATTCATCAGACTTTTATTAACATATTAAAGATTTTGGAACTTCTAGAATATCACTGTACTGACAGCTTCTAAGACGACAGAACAACCAAATAAAATACAGAAGTGCTTTCAGAAACAACAATAAAGAAAGAGAAGACGAGAAGGATAAGGTGCTTTTTTGTGAATACATTTTTAAGGCAAGAGGGTTTTACTTTAAAACACAAAAATACTGGAGCTCAGTGGGTTGCCTGGTGACTTTTTTTTTAAGTCAAAACACACACTTAGCAAGCCTTCCTGAATGACTAAGTAAGGGGTCAAAAAGTTTCAGTATAAAATAGATTAATTTTAAGATTCTTTTCCTAAACATTCATCATCTGGCATAAAATAAACAGTAATTTATGTTTTCATAAAAAAGAATACATTTCTTCTAAAAAGTAGAAAAAGGTATAGTACAATCTCACTTCTGTTTTCAGTGAAAATCATGCTGCATCTGAAGTAGAACAAAAAGAAGTAACAGAGACAGATGTTCAGTTTATACATATTAATGTAAAGTATCCTGTTACAATAATGAACCTATTTTTAAATGCTTTTCTCTATACCTATGGAATTTCAAAACAAGCTCTAGCATATCATAACAACTTCCAGTTCTTTCATCTTCTACTAATGTATTTTAAGAACATTAAAAAAGATTCTTGGACACATATCAAGGTAAAAAAATTTAACTTGTATGCCTACTTTTCTTTTCTGAAAGAGATGCGAGATAAAGTCCTCAACCTCTTGTGGTCAGAGAGCCAGTCGAGGTACATATAACGGAATAAATAACCCAAATCCTTTCTACTTTTCATGTCTTCATTGCTGGTTACAGCTAGAATTTAGTGCTTCCTTAGACTTGACTTCAGTTATTCCTGTAGCTTCTTATTTTCATTTTGTGTTTTAGTATCCATCATGTGGAAGAAAAAAAATTAAGATACCTTCCCTTCCCCATTAATGAAAGAAAATAAGGCAGCTTTCTAACTAATACTACACTGCTAATATTACTTCAATGAGAACCCCATGACCAAGAATCATAAGTAATTATAAAATCATCAATGAAGTACATAAATATCCTCCTTAATCAGGCTGTACATGAAAAACAGGTAACTTCCTAGCATACATTGGCTGAAATATATATGATATAAAACGTTACACTTCCAAAGAACAGGTATTTACCTTTGTTGCAAGTTGTGACACTGAAGATGAAACTTCATCATGAAGAAACTGGTCTTTATTCTCAAAAAAAGGATAAAGATAAAAAAGGCCCATAGTCAGTTTTGGTTTAACAATTAGCAGTGACACATTCTAGAGTATTCATAAATGCTTTTATTCTGTTCAGTCCATCATAAAAGAAAATTGACAAAATACAATCACAATGCAAAACTAAGCAAACACCACTACTAAAATAAGAAATGTGAACAAAACTACACTTAGAATGATGAAAAATGCTGCACCAGATGTAAAAAAAAATCAAACCCTTACAAAACCAAAACCCCCACACCCCAAAGAGAGATCAAGAAAACCCTTGCATCATAACAATTTTAGTACAATTAAAATTAAAATTTTAATTTGACTCTTAATAATTGTGTCTGTATTTTTTGGATCTACACTAATTTTCTGAATACCATACTAGATGATGGTCTATGCAATGTCTGTAGGCTGGGGGGAGAGGAATGTCCCAAGATTATTTCCTCCTTCACATTAAAAAGCATTAGATTTCCTTAACTCAAGGACAGACTCTTGCCCACATTCCTTTCCCCTCCATTTATAACTGTAGATTTCTGAAGAAAAGAAGAGTATTGAAGATGATACTGAAGGTAATTCAGTAGGGTAGGAATTTCTGTCCATCTCTGAATTAAGCTGGTGTATTAGCATGCTCAGGCCATCCTGTTACTATCAACGTACTCTTCAAGACAGGGCAAGTAAGATCAGTGTCAGGAGTACTTTAGAGGCCAGAGAAAGATATAGAAAGTGGGGCATAGTGTACAGGAATTACATGATTTTCACTTTCTTCAGTCTGTGTTTTAATGAGAAAAATATTACTTTTTTTTTGCTATACATATAACTCCAAATACAAACAGTCCCCAAGTACAAAACAAGAACAGCTACCTATAACTGAAAATATTTAACTCCAATTCCAAGAAAAAAAACCAGAATTACAACAGAATGGTTTATGGAAAGTGTCTTTGAAGCGGCGGTTTCACAGAATCCCGTGTTCGCTTTGGTCCATTTTTTGCTTACGTCAGCCACTTACTGTTTCAAAATAAAATTTATCAACTCCTTCCTTTTCAACTAAAGTAAATGCTAAGGAGTTGATACGCTCTTTCCTTCGTAAGCTTAATTTTTGTTTTAGGGTAACGCCACACGCACGTATCCCAAGACACCCAAACCACACAGTATCCTAGCTCTTACGTATTACCAAAGACCTCCTTCACTTTGCTAACAGCATCAGAAAGAGGTGAGAAAGTTGGCATGAGAAGCGTTAGGTATTTCTAGTCATGTGGGGGCCCAGATGTATCAGCTTCATTTTGAGAGAGCAGCTTCAAATCCCATGCATCTTTTTTTGATGTATTTATTTTTTATAAATATATTTTTTATCTCCTAATGTTTCCATTTACTTTATAGGCAATACTTTATATTATACAAGGGACAAGGATGGCGTTAGGAGCATTTCTAGAACGAGTATGAAGACCATCACACTCTAGTTCAGTAATAACTGTATGTTGAAATAGAGTGCTTTGTAGATAGATAGCTTTACTTGTTGGGGCAGAACACAAAGTCAGGAACTCCTATTATCATCCAAAATGAGAATATTGCTTCCTGTGGATCTTAACAAGTTATTTAACTTCCTGATTTCAGTTAGCTGTCTTTAACACAGGAGGATATTATTGTAGATGGGATGTCAAAAATGACAAAGTTCAGATTTGTGTAGTACTCTAAAATGAAATTCAATTACTTTTCCCTGCCGCTTCCCCCCCCACCACCTTTTTTTCCTTTTAAGAGAATCATTGGCAATGTTTTAAATGGAAACACCACACATACCATTTCAGAAGTTTCCTTGTTTCTCCTCAACACTCTCAGCTCTCAAACTTTCGGGTGAGGTTGCAAAGCCTTAGACTTAACATGATGGCACCTCTGCTTGGAGACAGGGTAGGAGCTAGAGAATACTTCATCTGATTTGTCCAAATTTTTCCCAAGAAGAAAAAAAAATAACAAGAACTAGAAAAGCCTCAAGGGGAAGTACGGTAAGAGGAGAAATCATCTCGGACATCCAGAGCTGGCAGAGCTACCAGTTTCAACAACTAACAATATTGTCTCCAGAACAAACAAGGCACTGTTATTACCTTCCAAAGAAGTAACACCTCTCATTTTAATTCTTCCAGCTCTCCAAGTATCTTAAGAAGGATAACAGAAATATGACCATGCATAAAGAGACTTCATGCTATACTACAGAGAAAAGATGGAAGTGGGAAGGCATACAGCCTCTAGCAAGCCAGAGCACAAGGAAACAAGAGCACAAAGCAACTGTCACAGTGAAAGCTTTTAGGGGAAAACCAAGGGATGCAATGAGCACCTCACGTGGCTAGGGAGTCAGCATAATAAAATGCGAATACCATTGCAGATAAAAGATGTAATTCACAATAAATAGTAGACAAAAAGGGGTATTTATTTGCTTCTTTAAAAGTGTGACAACTAGGGCCGTGTTTCTGTGTTAATACAGTGCTACTACTCACGGACATACAAGGTGCTACCTCCTAAGGAATGAGACAGGAGTTTGCAGTAACTATGCTCATGCAGCGGAGGCTGATGGTAAGAAGACAACACAAAGTTAAAAGATACAAAATACAAAGATTAAAAGATATGAAACCCTCAGGAAAGCAACTGGTGAGAATCTAATACCTAAAATACATTTTTTGGGGTGGAAGACCTATCAAGTATCCATAGTATCCTTTTAGGATACACTGCCTAAGAAAAGGAGACTTGGACAACTGTGGTGTGCTTGTGATGACGTTCATCCGTACATCCCGTGTGCTCACAGTAACTCTCGACTGAAACTGGCCAGTAGGTTTGAATTCAGCAGTCTCAAAAAGACGAGATTTCAAAACGTTTTGTGGAAAATCCATCGCTAGGGAAAGCGGAGAGAAGCAGACTAACGCCCCACGGCAAGAAGAGAGCACGGGAGGAGCACGTGTGGGGGTTCACAGCCAGCCATGGCCCACGTCGCAGGGAGGGACCCGCATGTTTGCAGTAGGGATGGGTTATGTATTTTAAAAAAAAAATGATAGCGGGAAAGAGGAGAGGGAGGGAGGGGACCAGTGCCACTACTGGGAAGAGGCGAGGAGAAAAGACGAGAAGTCATATACAACCTGTCTTCACTTGTCACCCACAGAATAATTTGCATTTTTCAGTGATACAGATTAGTACACCCTCTTCTGATACATATTCTCTACTTTTGTCACCGTTCAGAGATCAGAGAGCCTATGATGTGGTTTTTCAAGTTTTCTTTAGGGGACAATCTACTGTATAGCTACATGTAAAGAGTGAAGATGAGCTTTTGTTTATCATGCTGCATAACACATGCTGACACTGAACACTTACAAATTATTTCAGTGTATTTTAATTTGAGTGGTTTACAGTTATGACAATCATTTTTTACTTCAATTTAAAAGAAAAATGTGGACCACATTAAAGTATTTAGTAACTAATAGGTGAGTAAATGCTAACGCTAGTGGGAAGTGCTGATCAGCAACTTGAATAGCCTTCCAGTTCTGGCAGGGGAAGGTTGGAATGCACAGTGTGTTTTCATAAGGAAACAAGTGCCCTTTTGTTGGACACACTGCAAACCATAAGGTACTCAAGGGATTAATTCAACTAGCACACAAACCTTTTTGTACAGAGATCAAAATTGTAATCTACTTCCCTCAGCTTCCTTTGTGGTAAAGTAATTAATTAGTCTCTTTAGATCATTCACTTTCATAATTCAGGCCAAGATGAGGAACGCTGGACATCAAAGAGTTAAGGCAAATAATAGCATCATCTCACCCCACATGCCCTTCTTTTGCTCTAGTACATAAAATGGTGTATTATTGATTTTCTCTACCCAGTTGTGGAACCTTCCTATCGTACACACACTAGCTGTCAAAGCCGAGTACACGTAAGAGTAAACAAGCTATTATTAAAAGAGTAGGTCCTTCTGGTGCAAATTCCTGCCCTTCTACTGACCTATTACATCCCCTCTGCCTATCATCACATCTCATCAAGGACCGAGTGTAATTTAAAGTCTAGGTTATCATGCCTGTAAGTGCAAATTAGATTATGAACCACAAAGGTGTAATTTAAGTGGAAGAAAAACCCAAAACAAACACCACCTCAAGAGATACACTTCAGGGTAGAATTTAACACAATTCCCAGTATTCCACAAACTCCACTAAATAATTTAGTGATAGGAGAGGGGAAGGTTAAGGAAAAAAAATATTTTAAAAAATCACTTAGGAAATCACAAACCTGAAAGTTAACCTCTGAAATTGGAAAGATTCCCAAAACAGTGATTACAAACCTAACAGTTGAACAAGTATATATAAACAGCCTGACCAGAGACAGCACAGATTCAGAAGAGGAGATCACACTGCCAGATCACCATCTCAAAGTACAGCTAACAAAAGAAACTGTTTCCTGGGTTTGAGTGGGATCTTGCTATAACATCAAATGGAACAAACAAGACTAAAGCAGATCATTAATGCAAAAGTCTCTCTGCTTGTCTAATTTTAGAACCGAATCAAAAACAATGCAAAATGCACTCAAACATGGGTAAGAAGAAAGTTATCAGCAGAAGATCAGTGCCATTGGGCCTCATTTTCTTTGCTGCATCTATAATATACACCTGGAAAAATTCAATGTGTGGATATATGCTTTCTGAGTCACGAAATTGAGGCAACAGTGATCAAATGTAAATGGGCACTGAAACAACTATACTATTTTCAACATATTCTTTTAACACAGCTGAAAAATAAAGCTGAACTGTACCTGAACACTCACACAAAACTGAACATGCCCTTTAAGGAAAAACAAGGCTTGCAATTTTAACAAATAAAGGATGCATTACTCAGTCATACACAGCTTTCCTCTGGGACATGAGGCTATATGTTCAGCAGGCATAACTCCCATGCTGAACTGTGAATTGCCTCTGCTTCTTTCTGGCAGAGGTAGCCTAGATTGAGATCAAGATCATTTCATTAGTCGTGTCCATATTTCATCTACTGCTAGATCTCAGTCTCCCACTTATATCTCCCTAAAGCAAGTGAGTGAACCAAACTAGCCATCTGGGCAGGTGGTGTAAATTGAAAATTTCCTATTAATATTACCAATGAAAAATATTAACCCAGGCATTTCTAAAGTCTGTTCATGCTCAAGAGTAATTTGGTATTTTAAACTCATTTTTCTCTTCTATAAAAAATACTTTTCCACTCCAGATTGCTTACTACACTTAGAAAAACATCTACATTATGACAATAAACCATTTTAAATGCCATTGCGACTAAATAGTGACAGTGACTCCTATCCTGCAAGTTTCCTCTGCCAGTCTTTGGCAAAACTGCAAAAACTTTGTCCATAAAGAAAAGGAAAACGTACAAATCTAAGTATGTTAACGAATTATTCTTTCATCTTGGAATATATTTAATTGACAACACTAATCTTGAAACATGTGTCTAGAGTATAATTCATCAGACCGTTTCTGGTCATTAAGAAGAACTTACTTCACTCCGCTGACTTTAAAAAGTCCAGGTGACTATTTCAGATACAGCAGACAACCCATCCAATGTATTTAAAAACGCTTCCATCTTCTAGGCCCCAGCCTTTCATAGCTACCTATTATTCACCAGACCAACTGGAAGATGAAAAGCAGTTTTCCAATGTTTTCGCCTTTCAAATTATTATTAATACTGAATATTAAAATTAAGATGATGCTCTTTCCTTCAGCATCCACAGCTGTCAAGAACTAGTTTAGCATTTTCACAAACTCTGTTTCATTCAGCCACTTCGGTTATTGCTTCACATTCCATTTTAAAATAGAATATCTAAATTATTTCCATATTTTTACTGTCAGTTGATATAAATGGCCAAATATACTGGAGAAGATTAATTTCAGAATGTAAGTATTTACATAAGAATACTTTTGTAGTTCTGCATTTTATTGGCATTACAAAGAGAAACATCAGAACACTAGATTCCTATGCTCTCTGTTTTTACATTCATACACAAGGTTATTCTATTAATTGTTCACATTATTGCGCATCTCCATAGTAAGTGGTTATAATATATCTTACTCAGACTTTGCTTCTCTGAAATATTTTTGGAAGAATGTTATTAAAGATTAAACACCTTAAAAATATTTTAAAAAGCTCAGTTCATTAAGAATTTAGTTTTGCCCAATTTATAATATTTCAAATATGTTTCAAGAAATGGGAACAGCTGTATTGAGATCAAAATACCATCAGTGTCAAAGCTGAAACAAAGAAAGAAGGTCAAATAATCAATTTGACTTCAACTGCTGCAACAATTCAAATATTCCAGTGAAGTTTTCAATTTTGATGAAATTTCTGACTGAAAATCTGTCAATTATTTTTAACAACTTATCCATACCAGAAGTTCATATTTGCTTTTTTCTGATCCAGAAAACAAACCAACGGATGCTAATTCAAAAGACAGTAGCTGACACACAATTTTTATTCAGTCATGGCATTTGCAATTAAATTATATATCTTTAAAAAAGCTCTTGCATGAGTAATGGCAATATTTTCATAGTATAGTTTCTGCAAAACAGGTTGAACATATTATTTTTGTTTATAGTGTTCAGTAGCACATGCACTGCTTCCTTTTGACACATGGCTTTTATCAGCACTTGCGGTGTTCATACAGGCCCATCCTGGAGCTCCTCACAAAAAAACAGCAGCGAAACTTGTTGGAAATGAACCTCTAATGATGACAGAACTGAGAGACAATCTACCTGGTGAAGTATTCAGTAACTTCTAATAACTCTACTTATGTTACGGATGCCCTCATGCCATCTGGCAAATAGTTTCTATAAAAGTGAGGAAAAAAATTATAAACCTATTTTACCAGTAAAGAATTAAATAGATTAAAACAATTAATTCTTTCTCAAAAAGCAATATATTTTAGTTTGTATGTTAATGGTAGCAAATCCAGCACTGCTAGGAGCGTATGGCTCCAGAAACCTCGCAAAACCCCATGAAGGGGTTTATACAACGAATACCTTAGGGAAAGTGGATCTCAAGCAGTGATGTGGAGGAGAAGACAGTGGTTTTGTGGATCAGTGAAAGAGGATAATTCTGTACGAGGCTGGAGGGGAGGAAGACAGACAAGGCTGCTGGCAAACCGAGGCGATGGATCCGGTAAAGCAGAACTGGCTCAAGAAAAGATACAACAAGTGATAAAAATGACAAATGGGGGAGAGGAAGGGGATGTACTAAGAAAAACCTTGAAAGCAAGGGCAGAGATTTAAATGTAAGTGTTCTGAAACAAAAGGGAGGCCAGCTGAAGAAACGGAAACCGAAGGATGAGGAGGACTTAAACTTTATGCCATAAGCAACAACATTAATATCAGCAATGGGATTTGCAGGGACTAGGGGATGGGGAAACGCAGCATAGGTATTAGAAGCTGCAGAGGAAGTAATCACCATCAGGATGGGAAGTGAGGGTCTGCACAAGAATTTCAGCTGTCTAGACAGAAAGAAAAATAATAATGATGATAATTAAAAAAAAAAAAAGCAGACCTGGACTTCGTAGAGGAAACAGCAGTAAAGCATTGGACACAAATTCTCTTTTGCACAACAGATAAAAACCACTGATGACCTTCAGCTTACAGGCTTGACTGAAAGAAAAAGATAGATACTGATGTTGTCTATAGTAGGAGACCAACAGGACAATACGTGCTTTGTAGGACTTGTAAGAGTCAGAATAAACCAACAGAGAGGGCGTAAGAGGTGAGAAGCAGATCTGAACCGGGTCAACTGTGTAAAGGTGACAGTATAAATCAGAAAGTGAAGCACCTCAGAAATGAAAAGGATTAAAAGAAAAAAAGCCTAAAGCCCCAAAAGACACCGTCAGCTCTGCAGAGCCCCAGGAAGACTGTGAGAAAGAAACAGGACCCACTCTAGAAGCTGCTGAAAGATGAATGTGACAAGAAGGAGGAAAAGCAAGAAAGGCAGGCCAAGGAAGGGCTCAGCAAAGTCTTCGCTGTCAGTCCCACAATCTGATGTTCAAGAATGATGGCAGAATACAGGTGATGGATTTTAGCCAGGAAAATGTCACTGAAATGTCACAAGAACCACTCTGAAGAAAGGAAAAAAAACAGGCTAGCAGAGAGGAGAAGGTATGAAGGAATTCTAAGAGTACTGCAGGCAAAGCCTGAGACACACTGAAATGGTTAGAAAGTGAAGGAAAGGCATTAGCTGGATTAACATTGACTGCTTTATTTTTTAATTAAAAAATACCCTTATTCAACGTATTAGTAGAACATAAGAAATGCTGCTCAGCTCCCACCCATTCCTGCAGGGCCTGTCTGAGTTCAACTCATTCCAAGATGAAAGCCAGTATTAAAATTGTACCATAGACTTAAAACATCTTCATTAAAATAGATAACTAAAATTCTGTATAGCCAACTTTAAAACATTCAGTGAGCAAGTCTAAACAAAATTCAGCATAAAACATGTTTTTGCACATATTCTCTTTGAACATAACAAAAAAATACAATCGGGGAGAACAGATCAAGGCTAAGGATCTGAAATATTTTTACATGAAAGATAAAGCTGCAGAAGATAATATAGGTCAGCCTGACACCCATCCACTACCCTAATATATAGATGTATTTTAAAGTTGAGCGCCATTTTATGTCAGTTACATGCGATATTGACACAGCATTGACATCTCTGAGGACTGATGAGACGATAGCAGGCTTGAATCAAGGAGAACTTAGCACGACCGCCGAAACATTGCCTTCCAGAAGTCAAAACCCAACATTTTCCCCTTTCCAAAAATATAACTACAGTTTGAAACATAATTACTATATTACAAACTGAATGCAAGTTTGGCATGCATCACTACATTTCTAGCCTATTTTGAGAGAGATACACAAAGAGCACATTAATTTCATTTTATACGTGTGTACTATTTACATATGTTAAGTTGCCTTCATGTGTTAATTGTAACTGTAGGCCAATAAAGCACCTTCATTGCATAAATTAAAAATATTTATGCTTCAAAGCATAAATTAAAATTAACTTCTAAGATTCAGTCTAAAACTGTCTGGTCTAAAAAAAAAAATATACAATAATCCACACATTTATTTACACAAGTAGTGTTTCAAAATCTACTTGTCTTTCTTATCTCAGGAAACACCTTACTATTTTAAATAAGTGTTAACAATTCAAAGTACTTGAATGTATGCAGAAACTTTTGCTAAAAAGTGGCCAGAGGCTGACAATTCCCTCCCATTGTAATTTTCATGTTCTAAAATTTGTTTTTCTTCTCCCCCGGAAAAAAAAAAACAACAAACCGTTCTGTATCCCACAAAACCACGACTGTCAAAACTTCTCTTTATAGATCAAACTAGTCTTGTCTATTTAAGAACTACGAACTTCTACAAATTCAAATGTCTGCTTGAGTAAACCGAGATCAGGCTTCCATATCTAAATAGAATGATTAAAATTTCTGTAGAGTAACAGAGGTTTGGTTTTGTTTTTCTTTTTTGTTTTTAACTTATAGTAGCCTAATTCTTTACTGCTGTCTGCTACTGCAATGTCCTAATTATTAGGTTGCAAAGTAAGAACTCCTTCACTCTTTCTCAGCTTTGAAGAAACAACACATAGCACCAAGATTTCATTACACTGGAACACTTTCAACCTGGTCTGTGTTAATGACGCAGATGTGACTACCAATTTCTTTTCTTTGAAGTAAAAAGGTTCAGCATTATTTATAGCATGAATAGTAGAAGCTTAAGAATTTTCTTCCCACTTGCCCATTAAAAATGAAAATAAAGACAAAAGATAGTTGTTGGGGAAAACAACATATCATAAATCAACGTTAAAATGTGATGACTATGGTTCATCTTCTCTTTTACCAAGTAACATATCAGAAAAGAACCTAGAGGAAATGAAATCTAAAAGTAAACTTCTCCATGAAATCTAATGCTGGGCTTTCTTAATTTTCTAAAAAGCACTCAAACAAATTATCTAGCTTTTGGCCCTCAAGACAGAAAATTAGGGAAGTCCTGTATTCTCTTCTTCTTGATGAGGTAATCCTTCATTCACAGCTTAAGCAGGCCATACCATGACAACTTAAACAGAGCAGAGGCTGAGGAAGACCGAGACTTTGTCACGCACAGCTAAGGTACCAAGAGAGCTGCCTCCGTAACTCCTCCAAGCTCTGGTGGTGCTGCTGTCCTCCAGAGTCAGGGGTTTGGGCAATGCAGGTCAGGACGCAGCAGTAGCGAAGTACAGATCATTACCAAATCCCCCTACACATTACTGGATTTCACTCCCTTGCGATCATATTATTGGGAGCAAAACCAGGTTCTGATGAAACATCCAAAATGACTAAGACTAAAAGCAAGGCTCTTGAACTAGATGAGCTATATAACAAGCTGAACAAGCACGTTCAGTTACCTCACGCTTTCTCCTTGACCCCTGTCTAAGCCATGTTTTAGACATACTGTACCTATGGCTGACCTAGAAGCTGCCTTTGATAGATCATGAGAATTACAATATTAATCAGGTGGTCATAGTTTTCCATATAGTCTATCCTTCCTTAAAGTGTACATGAACTCTAAAGTAACTACATTTAAATGTTAGGGGGGAGTTGGGTTTTTTTCCCCAGTTGTCAAATCTTGTTGATTTTAACAGGCAAAACAACTAATAGCTTATGGTCTTCACTCCAGTTTCTGTGCCAAGCTACTCTACAGCCTTGCTAACTTTTCTGAATCCTCTACCTTCAAGAATATTTCATTTAGTGCCTTAGAATAATTTATTTTTCCCCTGCCACCTCCAATACCAAAAAAGGATCTTTTATTCCAGTGCCATTGGTAATAGACACTGTGGGAATTGGAAAGGAATTTTCTTAAAATTGATGAAAATGGCAAACCATTTGCAACAGAAATCATTGTCATCACCATTATAACTTGACACTGCCAGTAATGGAACAGAAGCCCAGGACAGTAAAGACAATTCGACAGGACCAAAAAAACACCAAATAAACAAACAAACAAACAAACAAAATCCCAACCTCTGTTGCTAAAGTAGAGGATTGGGAGAATTGTCAGGACAGAAGTCTGAAGAAACATCTTCTGACTGGAGGCTAAGGTCAGGCGCCTCAGAAGGGGTTTGGAGCATTTGTCAGAGAAAATAGAGCAGTGAATAGTCAGTGGGATTTACTGGAAGCTTTTGGTGACCTTTGGTGTTCAAGGAGGGTTTCAGGAGGTAAGCAAGCCTAGGAAGGTTATGGATAGCCCAAGCCAGCATCTTAGCGAAAACAGTGGAAGTTTCCAAGCACCTGAGGATAGGAACTGTAGGAGGGAGAGGTTAGATCTTGTATGAGAGGTTGTGGGAGATATTTCAGGTCGCCTCCAACCCCACAATCCCTCTTCATCCCCTGAAGGGGGTCTCCAAAACGAGTATCTGTTCTTCCTCTCCCACAGGAGAAGATCCTATTCATCCATATGCATCTTCACAGCTGCTGTCAAACAAGCAGCAAGGGCTAGGGCTCTTCTATTCACTGTGCAGGGGAAAGGACAAGGCAAGGCTGAACTGGGGAGCAGACTGGTGATTTTGGCTACTGGAAGATGAAGGGAACAACTGCTGCGATTGAGAGAAGGTGCTCTTCAGCAGTAGCCACGCATGTTGACAACCCATAGCAGCTGTCAACCAGAAACTCAAGTGGAAGGCAGATTATTCAGATGCCTACCTTGCTGGAAGAGCTGGAGTGTAAGACAGCCATAGGGCGGGAAGTTGGGTGGGGTTTTGTACCTTCTTTTGAATACAAAGCTCACCAGTTTGCAGCCCTGGGCAACTGCTTGCTTTAGATATGCAGGTCTCCTGCAACCTCTCATACAACATCTAAAGATACTCTGTGGCAACAGAAGATCAGTTCAGCAACAAAGCAGTATCTGCCAGGGTAACAGGCTTCTGAGCTGGATTGATGCCTAATTGTTATCAAGTTTTTGAAAGCAAGTCAACAAAGATTCTTTTAGTTGTTTTGTCTGATACTCCCTGATACCCTTCCTTTCAGGTTGCATTTGTTAGGCGACCAGTACTTTGAGAAGGTCACTGCTGGTATTTAACTTATCATTTAACAATGAAAGCTTTCAAATAAGATTGCAGCTATTTAAAGATAACCAACTACCATTACTGAAACTATAGAAAAAGCAATCCTGCCAAAACGTCAGTGCTCTACGCAAACGCGCACACATCTGCAAATGAAGATTATACAAATCACTCCTTAATGTATTGTACTTAACAGATGGGTTGCAGTGCCCCTGCCCAGGGCTGGGAGAGAAAGTACCCTGCGGTACGAAGCCACTGGAATGAAGGACAGCAGGTCCCAGCAATGCCGGAGGCCGGCTGCTGGAAGAAAACAGGGCAGGATAGACCAGTCAGCACCCCAAAAAATCGGGTGACAGCTGCACGCCCCGCGCAAACACCCCCTTCTCCGACGACGGCCAGCCTGCCGGCACATCCAGGAGTGGGAAAAGTGATTACTCATGCCGCCGGAGCGGAAGGGAGCGGGAGCAGGGCGCGGGGCCGAGCCTCACGACCCCTCCCCGGGCCCCGCGGGGCTCCCCCGCCACCGCCCCCGCCCGCCGCCGGGCTCCGCGCTCCTACCTGGGGGGCCGCGAAGGCGGCGGCGGCGCAGGCGGCGGCCGGCGGCGGGCCGCGGGGACGCGTCTCCTCCTCCTCGGGCGAGTCGTCCAGCAGAACTTTGCTGCTCTTGTTGAGCTTCCACATGGCGGGCGCGGGGGTGGCGGCTCCCGCCTCTCTTCGTCCCGGCAACGAGAGGGCCGAGGAGGGAGCGGGCGCTGCCTCCGCAGCCCCGGCCGGGGCGGCTCGGCGCGGCTGGGCACGGCTCGGCTCGGCAGGGCTGTCACCCCGCCGGGGGCTCCCGGGGCGGGAGGGAGGAGCGCTGCCTGGCGGTGCCGGGAGCCCGCCCCCCGCGACCGCCTCGCCTCGCCTCACCCGCCGGCCTGCTGGCGGCCCCGGCCCCGCCGCCCCGCCTGGCGGCCGAGGGAGCCGGGTGTGAGGAAGGTCCCGCCCGCGGTGGCGGCAAGGCGGGCAGGGGGCGGGGGCGGGGGCGACACCTCCCCGCTGTGCCGCTCCTCACCTGCCACCTCTCCCCGCCGCCGCCCGCAGCCGCCGCGCCGCCGCTGCCATGTTTGCGCGGGCGGGGGCACGGGGGGGGGGGGGGGGGGGGGGGCTTTCCCCGTCACCACGGCAACCGGCGCGGCGCCGGCCGCGCTCTGACAGCGCCGGGCCCGCACGGCCGCCGCCCGCACGGCCCAGCCCTCGGGGCGGGGGTCAGCCCTCTCGCACGGCCGCCGGGCGCCTGGCAGCACCCCCGGCCTCGCCCCGGGGGGAAGAGCCCCCACAGCCTCCCGCTGGCACAGGAGGGGCCCTCAAGGACAAGGCCCCGCCGAGGGCCCACCCAGCTCTCCCAGAAGAGGGGCCGGCAGGTGGTGTGGAGGGTGCGGATGGCGCTGCCGAGGCAGCGGTGACCGCAGAATGTCCGTCTGGGCAACGCGGGGCGCTTTGAGGTGGAGTCGGGCCCCTCCGTGGTACTGGGGGTAACAGCACCCACACAGCGCCGTGGGCGGCCACGATGTCACCTCAAAGCGTCCCGCTGTACCCACCCGTGTACCCACCGGTGTACCCGCCGGCCCCTCTCCCCCGCGGGTCACCTGGGGTGCATCTCGGGAAGGGCAGGCTCCACGGCCATGCCCCGCAGCCTGGCCCAAGCCAGGCGCCACAGCCTCCCCCTTCCCGCCTCCCTCTCCCCGCCAAGCCCTGCAGCCAGGGCGGAAAAGCCTGACGCGTCCGGCTGGCGTCCAGTAAGTCCCAGTAGCTCCCAGTTTGATGGCTGAATGATCCAGATAAAACGCCCTATGTACCAGCTGGTATTTTCGACAGTTCTTGTTTTCAAAGAGACGTGCTGGCATACTTTTCCATTAAAATCCCCACCCAGGCACTCATTTATCCATTATTTTGAACTGTGAGTTAGGGTCAGATGTCCAAAGAATGGTGAAAGTAAAGTATTCTAAAAAGCCATTTTGGGTTGTTCTGCTTGCTTAATGTTACCGTGATTTCTCTAGTGAAAGGCCATAACCCTCCAGGATCCCTCATGAAAGACTTGCAAGTCTTGCTTTGACTGCCTGATCTCTTCGGGGGCCAAGCAGCAGCGATTACGCAGCAGCAATGCTTTGCTGAGCGATTTTTCAGCTGCAATGCGCTCCTACCTGCTTAGCCAGAAAAGGGCTCAGCCCAGGGCTGGAACGCCGGCTCCCGCGGGCCGGTTGCTCCGTGTGCTGCCCGTGCGTAAGGGGAGTTGCTTTAGCTCCCCATCAGCGGCGTATGAACACCCACAGAGTCAAGGTTTACAAATCAATGAAAAAGCACTACTTTTTCTGTCATAAAACATCCTTATCCGTAACAGATAACTTCAGAGGCATCATGGTTTTAACTATAATCTCACTTTTGTACTGATTAAGGATTTCTGTAATGACTTAGGAATGCCGTGTAGCTAACTGTAATTTATTACCTAACTGCACAAAAGACACATTCACTTCACTTGAACCTGAGATCACAGAATTTACACCAGTGGAGTTTTAGCCCTCTGTCTTGAAAATGAACTTCACAAAATGATATTGATGTGCATAAAGCAAGTGCATAAGTGTTTGAAGGACTGGAAAAGCCTTTACTTTTACAAGTTTCCAAACAAAATCTTCTTTATCTCATTTTCAATCCCATCTCTTGCAAGGCAAAAAACTACTAAAAAGTGAAACACAGAATTCCCTTTCACATCTTGCATTAATATTAACCAAATCTCAAGACAGCAGGAGACAAAACACATTCTTCGCTTTTAAAGACAGATCAGGTTTAGCATGGGTTTCCTCTAGAAGGCCGGGTCAATTTATAACTAGTTCTTTAGCCTCTCACTCCTTCTTCAAATTTATAAACAAAAATATTCAGTAGGCAGAGCTGAATGTTTCTAATTTACATTGACACATGTTTGAGTATCTTTAAGTAGTAAACAACCATTTCATTTGATTTGAGTTCTGTATTTAGACCCTTGAAAAGATCAAATAAGTTTTTAGTCACCATGTGACCATACTTTTTTAATCCAGTGCCTTCCTTATGCTATTTTTCTTACAGTTATCTGAAACACCAGCTCTACAATTAGGCTTAAATCCTGCAAATACTAATGATTCTGCTCAGTTTTGGTCTCGTGAAGAAATCCACACAGCATTCCCAATACACACAGATAAAATTAACTACATACCTTTGGTCTTTTTTAGTTTTATTGAGTTTTAAAATTTTTTTCCTTAGGTTTTCTCTTAAGATTTTGGACTTTGATGTGAAATCCTGGCTTTACTTCAGTTGCTGAAAATCAGTCCAGTTGACTTCAGAGAGGTGAGAATTTCAGTCCAGATTTTCTGTCTTCAAGACCCCAAGGCCTCGTTGAGCACTATCTCTTGTTCTTCTAAAAATAATATTATTTTCTGCTGATCTGTTCTACAGACTTTATGCTTAGAAATTTATTATTTCCTTTTAAAATTGATTATATGCATCTAATCAAAAGAATTTTCCCAAGTAAGAAGCTGACATCCACAGACTGGAACTGCCTAGGATGAAAAAGAATACAAACCACTTAAATACAAAGTTTCTTCCTCTAAGCAACTACATTGTCATGTTTCTCTAAATTGTGTGCAGGGGAAGGCTGTGAAATCCTGTTTGAGAAACGTCTTGGATGGTATTTAAAATGTTATGAACATCTTTATAAATATCATTATGAGGAAAACCTGATGATTTTGCTTCTGAACACTGATCCTGTCTCCCTTAAGGGACACTCACAAACAGAGCAGGGGAAAAAAAAAGTGAGAGAAGTAACAGAAAATGCAGCCTTTGTCTCTAACTCTCATGGAAGACTGAGCTGTTTTGAAAGCAAAGCCAGACAACATGGTTTTAGCAGCCACTTCATGACCTGGCAAAACATGACGCTACTGAAAAACTTGTTTCTCCTTTGCTCTTTTACTCCAGGCTCTCTCCCAGGGGAGAAAAGGCTGGAGTTCTTCTGGCGGACTAAACCGGGCTCTCAGGAGACAGAAAGCAAAAATGGGAAAGGTAGGAAAGAGCAGTAAAGAGATGATCCCCTGTGTTGTACCAAGTAACTGCATGACACTTAGTGGCTTTAGCGTACTTCAGTGACTCCAGGCTGCAGGCCCTTTGGATATTGCCATGCTCTCAGGCACACACACAATGGTCTCAGGTACCATACCTACCCCAGTAGCAATCAGGGTTTGCCTTTCAAATCCCTGTTACTATTCATGGCATCTCTCACTCATCTGTGCCACAATCAGTATCTTATGCGAGGGGTCTATCACCCTTCCCTTGGCAGATTAACCTTCCTGTGGCTGCCTGTTCTGAAAAGCTTGCAAGCTGTGCAGAAGTGAACACAGCTGCAGTGCTGCTGCTCTAAGCAAGAAGCAAAAAGCAGCCCAGGAACAGCCACGTTGCGCTGGAGACCACACATCCACCACTGCTGCCACCACCCGTAACCTTCTCAGCTGCACTTGGCACTCAGAGTGTTTAACCAAGCTGTTGGAGACTATTGCCAGCAAGATGAGGTTCACCGCTTCCCACCAGTGTTAGGCACGCACCACGAGCATTAGAGAGACATCCTTGTCCTCCGGCGGTGGCCCATTGTTAGCCATTTTATGGTGAAAACCGTCTTTATGGCCCTGTACCAGAACATAGCACAGGCACTGGAGAATCCATATATCCTCTCCTGGATTCCTACCCCTGTTTAGAAGCAATTGTTTTTCATGTTCTGGAAGCTGATAGTGCCAGAGTCCTAGGCTGGAATTCATCTCACGGAATTTTAAATGCCTAGATGTCTAATCTCAGTTCTTCTCCCTTTCTAATTGGTGGAGAGGAATACTGTGTGGTTTTGCCTTTTTCATTTTAGCTTTCTTAGGCGTTTACTGTAAGCATCTAGCTATAACCATACCAGAGTTCACAAAAATAAGCAATGCCAGGGTGACATGTTCCGAACTACAGAAGGGGAGGAAGGTTCAGCAACTAGCAATAACAGTCCAGGGATGGCAAGACTTTCTTCTTCGTGTCTTCCCCCGTACTTTCTAGAAGTTCCCTAGCAATACTTTAAGCTAAAACATATGTAATATGTATGAGAGAATACATATTGTGTCATACGATATGCAGTTTTTATGAATATGAATTCTGGATGACTACAGTACGTGAGTTCTGCAAGTCATCATAATGTCCAAGCTCATTCAAATAAAATACTTACTTATGTTTCACCCTTCTATACACATGCATAAGTCACATTTATTACAGAAAAGCTGTTCTAGAGCACTTTGAAGAAGGTTACATTTTACTTTTTTGGAACTGAAGTATAATTCGCTATTAAAGCAAATTGTAAAATATAGGAGTTTTAGGAGCCAGTCTAACCTTATTTTCTAAACTCTTACATGACTATTTTAAGCCTTACCAATAGCAAAGTGAGGTCCAACCCTGTAACGGGAAGGAAATTTTCTGTCTCTAGCCAAACTCCATTCTTATTGATAACAAACCCAATTTGATTTAAGATACTGACATGTATAGGAAAGCTGTTTGTGGCTTGGCGTATAACTTATTCAGTGTGGCACTTTGTCCAAAGAAAATGTGTGAGAGAGAAAAGCAAAATACTTCTGGAAAATACACTTTTTTAAAAAAATTGACAGCTGGTTCAATCAACTGGAAGTCAGTTCAAGAAATACCAAGAGTCTTAGAGGAAGCAGATTTAGTGCATGCAAGATGCATGCTAAATTAATTTATACTCTGTCATTACGATTTATTATAGAGATTTTATGTCCCCAGGGATGACATAGCAAAAATAGAAGAAGACCAGAACTGATGACAAAGACTGTTAGACATGGAAAAATACTCTTGCGAAGATAGATTAATACTATGCTTTAAACTAGAAATAAATAAGAGGAAATGGAATAAACGTACACAGAAAAAGACTGGAAAGGTAGATAAACCTAATAGAATTGCCTCTTCTCATCAGATATAAACAAGGAGGCATCCATTTAGTCAGAAGATAATGCATTTATAACTGATAAAAGGAAATAGATATTTTTCAACTGTGTAATTGCACACTATATGAACTCATTTCCAAAGAACATCATTGAAGCAGGATTCAAGAAACAGGAAGTTTATGAGGATAACAAGAACATCAGGTAACACAAGTAGAACCAAAAAAGCTAATATGATGTATAAGGCTCAGATTTCAGGGAATCTGCTAATTTTCACAATCTAGATGTTAATAACAAAGCTTTATGAGAATATATTCCATTATTTTCTACTGCAGGATTTCTTGCTGTGATGTAAATCAAATTGGCAGTGACCTCTACTGGAAACAGAATATTAGATAAAGCATACCACTACCTAACCTCTCTGGTCTTACATTCCTTTTCTTTTCCACAAATCTTTTTCAAAAATTTTTCCTAGGCACAGAAGAGTTAAAATATAATGACCTGAAGCAGTGCTGTTCTCTGCAATACATACATTGGATAGAAATGCACTCAGAAGATTGCAAGTACTAAAATTTTGTTGTTTGCAGGAAACAAATGTCATAATCTGAAGTGGGTGCAGTTCTCCATTTTTTGAGGCATGCTGTATTTTGTATTATGTTGATCGGAAACAGTTTTTCAAGAAATCTAGTGCATTTACAATTTTGAATTACCAAAAGCTAATGAAAATAAAAAATTGCAAGACTAACTTTTGAATATTGAAATCACAGGGTACAGTGCTCATGAGTGAGATTGCCCAGACTCACACAAGAATTGTAAATGTAATCAAACATCCCCTAGACTACCCAGTGATCAGCTTTGCTGGAGAAGTACTAAAGTTAAACCTAAAGAAGCCTCACCAGCATTTTATTTAAGTCAACAGTAAAACTTTGGTTGCGGATTCAGGCCTTCTCTGCCTGGTGAACTGGTGATCTCATCCTGAATATTTTCATGGATACACCAGCAGTCCAAACAGGCAAAGCACTTTCACTGCGCATAGGGCCTATTTTTTTGCAGTTCCACCATTATCTGAGCAAAACAAAGTGTATTGGGGGAAAAAAGGGGACTGATTTGCCTACACACAGCTATCTACCAGTGCAGCTGCTCTGGGCATGAATGCCATCTCTGCACTACGGGGTATGCCAGGCTATAGCAGAGTTTTCTTTGGAGAGCCAGTTCTGACCTACAGTTTTGCTCCAAATCTACAGCAGAAGGACTCTGAAGAGTGCAAAGCTCACCTCCATGTTCTCTCCTTGCTCAGAGCATTGCGAGTTCTCACAAAAAATCTCTGAAAAGACAGACAGAAGAAAGTGATTGGCAAAGAAAAATACTCCAGAAACATTCCAATTCAACACTTCTTCTGCTGGTTGACATCAGCAGTGGAAAGATAACACAGGAAACTACTCAGTGTGGAGGGAGAATCTCAAGGCACCAGCATATGACTCTCCTGGGGCCAATTATTCTGCAAGTATTTCTCAGTGATGCAGTAAGCACATAAGCTCTCAATAGACCATGCAGGAAGGAGCTAAAAAATTTTAATTAAGTTCTGGTCAAACCATGTTAGCTGTCATTCTCCCTTTTAGAGCCAGGTGCTAGCCCAACTGTAACCAAGCCTTCAAGCCCTCTGAGCAGAGAAAGGGCTAGAGGAAAAAACAAATACGAGGAGAACAAAAAGTGATTCCAGGGGACAAGAAAGGTTAAAGGGAAGGTGTGTGAGTGTCACACTCAAAAATAGATGGAAGGGCACTGGAGGAGGGCAGCCCCCAACACCATCAGTCTCTCCTTGTGCCCAGGGAAGCAATGGATGCTGCCTGCCAGTGCTCCCTTCATTGACATGAGAAGATGAGGGATTGGAAACAGATGATGCAGTTGGTAGGGTCCCCCCCATTGACTTTGCTTCTCCTGGTGGTATGAAAGGCCACTTTGGCCATGACCGGGAGGAGACTAATGAATAGGTCCTATGTTTACTTCCCGTTGTGTTACAAACATCTCAAGTGATCATTAATGAAAATGTATTTGAAAAATAAATATTTAATTGAGGCAAGACTGAAATACTGTTCTGCACTGAGAAAGCCTGCTTTTTTATATGTCATGTGTGATTCAAGACTGAATTTTGTTTATTTGTAACTTCTACTCTTTCCTGACATTTCAAATGTTCCTTATTTGGTATATTAATAATGGGCTTCGGATGTGAGAAAACAAATTACATACTTCCTTTATTGTGCAGCTTCAGTACAATGATCTGAAAGTACTCGCTTATATATTAGTGAATTAATCCTAACAATGTATTTCTCAAATAACATCTTCATAGCTGGAAACTGCATCTTATCTTTTTTGCCTCTTTTTCAAAGTTTGCTATTACTGGAATCAAATAACAAATCGCGATTAATAATAAAGTGCTATATATGCTGGAAGCCAAAATACACAGATTTTTCTAGCAAGCTTTGTCAAATCCGTTACTAAGCAAGCAGCAATTTCCTGACCTTGCATTCTTGCTGTTTATCCACTAGCCCACTTTCTTTTCCAGTACCACATCTACACTAGCACGTATTGTTGCAGAACTGTCAACAAGTAGTCATGGATTGTATATCTACAAATACATTTTTTTAAGAGATCAAAACCTCAAATTATTCTCATCTGAGCGATACAACCTACCCAAAGCCGCAGAAGCTTTTATCCAGCCTACAGCGTAACAGGAGCATAGATGTTGCCTCACTTATCAACAATCTCCCAGTTCCACAATGCCCTGTTCCCTCAAAGCAATTGTCCCATTGGGGTTTTGATTTCTATTGCTATAGGATCAATGTGATATGAAACCTTCATATTTGAGAAATACTTTTTATTTTCTGCACTGCTAGCCCAGATTGCAGGCAGGCAGAGACTGCAGGCATTGCCTCACATAAATTGAGAAGACACTTAAATACCATGCTTCTGTCTGGAGGGGAAGAAAGAGTATGAATCTCCTCACCCTGGAGAGAAGGGAATGTGTAAGGCTATTTATGGTGCAACTGTAGAAATAGCCACGTTTATGAGGAAAACAGAAGAGATGCAAACCCAAGAAAAGAGAAGCAATATTGCTAAAAGGCAGACATCCTTCTGGAACAGTAAAGGGACACTTGCTTTAGTATGGCTGAATCAGGCCAAAAGTCCGTTTGCCCCAGCATCCTGTCTCTGACAATGGTGTTTGAGAAAAGAAACAAGGCACAGAGCAAGTTCAGGGTGATACTTCCCCTGGCACATCCTGCCAGCATCAGCTTCCTATTCTAGAGGCCATATCAGCATCTTTGGTTTTAATAAAACCTGATGGACTTTTCATCCATGAGTTTTCACTATGGATTCAACTTCTTACAGTACTGCATAAAAAGTATTTCCTTTTCTTTTCTTTTTTTAATTTAATGAAAAAAAAACACACAGAGAACTTTGCTTTTAAGCAACAGAACAAAAGTTAGGAATGTTAATGGCATGATGGGAAAGATAATGTGGGACGAAGTTACCCCCAAAAATCTGGTCATAGTCCTATTGGTGGAACAATGCCATCTGCTGCGAAAAGTCCCCCTGTATATTGCCACAGGACAGCCCCGTGCCCGTCTGAACAGCCCTCTAGTTTCCACCCACCTCTGCACACAGCCAGGGTGCCCAGCACCCACGTATGTGTTTGCTCTAGCACTTTCAGAGAATGATGGAACTTATAATTAACTTCTGATTGCTCACACAGGATAAAGGTCTAGCCCAAACTACTAAGCATCTCAAGTTTTATTGTCATTATAAGATACAGACATATAATCTCTTGCCCTTTTAAATGTTCAGCAATCTATAATCTGTGAATATCAGAATGCCAGTGTAATATGGAGTCCAGAATCTGAGAAATATGCTTGGTTTCTAATTTACAGAAGTATAGAATTATACGTAGTATAGAGCATACTATGGAGGCATAGAATTTTAGTTAAATAAAAGAATGCAATCAAATGCACTGAGAAATTAAACGTTTGAAGGGAACTGGAAAAAGTAACAATATACTAGCTAAGCAACAAAACTGAGCCAATTGTGTGACAGATGGAGTTAGAGTTATGGCTCATGAAATTATACCAATATATTTTCCATAGAATTCTGTAGCATAAGACTTGTTATTCATGGAAGTTGAAAATTCAAAATAATTTTAAAGCAAGTTATTGTCACCTCAATAAAACTGCATGTGAATCTCTTATTCAGAATGAAGCATTTTGCAATTAAGAATTTTGCTTACTATAATTTGGAAGTCTTTAAAAAGTAAATTAAATTATATTTACTCCTCATATATAAAGTCTTAGTATTGAATTGACCTTGATTTCACTTTGTTTACTTTGCTTCTGAAGTAAAGTATACAAAATTAAATTAAAAGTGCTTTAATTCTGAACCAGTGTCCACACAAGATTAAGGGGAGTTTTATTAATACACTTCAAAGTCACAACTGTAGTTAATTCAGATCATTTTCCTGAATGCTCCTACATAGTCAAGGCTAGTATGACACACAAGTATGGGAAACTCTGTTGTAGCCTTGGATAATGACAGAGTAAGGAAGAGAGCTATAAATATTTCTACACAAGTCATTACTCAGTTTTGATTATTAATTAGTTTTCTAGTAAAGTATGCAGGAGTCAGTGGCATTTGCCTAAATTTGCCTAGAGTATTTGCCATTCCTATTAATTTTCTTTAGCATGAAAAAGTATGTTCCCATGCACAGGCTAATGATGTAAGACTGAGTTGCTTTTTATTTCTATGCTTAGACCAACTTGCTGAAAGCTTGGCCGCATTGACATGGTTGATAAAAGTTTTCACTGACTTTAGCAGAGGTGTATTTTAATTCAAAATAACTTCACAGAGAAGAGAGAGAAAAAAAAGGGCATACATACAGTGTAGGAATATCAATGCAATCTAAACAGGTGTTTTAGCAGATTAGCTCTTGGTAAGATTTTATGGATAGATCAAGATGTTTGTAATGTGAGGTTTCCTAATCTGTTAATAAAAATACTAATCGTCCGTCCAAGTAGTTTTATTCTCTCTTATGCCTTTGAGGTTATATCAAAAATGAGATTTTGTTACCCAGTTAAATTTCACAAGAGAAAGATTTGCTTCAATTGCTTCAAAAACAAGCTAAAGGAGTGATTTTTTTTTCCTCTCTGTTCCCTCTTGATCATAGCAGTAACACCAGATACATTACATGAAAGGAGACCTTGTGTTTGCCCCATTTCTTCTGGCAGAGACTTACCTAAAATGTTTCTGAATGAATGCTTGCAATAAGGGACGTAGATGTTGGACCAGGCTCTTAAATTCTATTTTGGTAAAATTCAGATTATTTGAATTTTTTTGAAATTATTTGACCTGAACAGTTCTAACAACTCTCCAACTGCAAAAAATTAAAAAGCCTGTCCAAACACTGAGGCACCTCTCACTTGACGACAAGCTGAGCTCCAAAACTGGAGCTCCAGCCCTCTGAAAATGCTGGTCCAGTCTTCTGGGGAGGTTTGAGTTTTCTGTATAGTGCTGTAGACATAAAAAGTAGTCAGGATTAGAGTTCGAAGCAGATGCATCTCCTAATCATGACATTTTTGTTAATGTTAGTCCTTGGAGACCAGCTCATACAAGCAATTCTACTGATTTATACGTACTTTATCCAATTGTCTAGGTAACCTAAATTTAGGAAACCTAGATATAGCAATTTATGTGGCTGAGTCTTTGCAGATTTGCTTGTCTCTAACTTCACCTTCATTGACAATAGTTTTCTCAGCATTTAATTTGTTTAATTATTCCGAAACCAGAACTCAAATAAAAAGTGCTTCCAAAATCATCAGGTTTTCAACACTCAGTTGCTGCTTGTCGCTGTTCTCAATACACTAGCATGTAAATCCAGTGTGGATCACCAAGGAAACTGACAGCTTGCTACCTTACAATTTTCTTAGCGTATCTCCAGTGAGACATAAATCTACAATAATCTAGATTTTCCACTTTTTTACAGCACTTAAAATTTTAGCTCGAAATAAATTTTTCCCCAGGTGTTCACTAGTAATACGCTCAGTCAGACTTGACAGAAAGGTCTACTGTAAAGCAAATACAGGTGAGAGAGTTACTTTCTAAAAGCTTATAGTGCTTTGTGTGTGTTATGCTTAATGTAGGTCAGGTAACAGAGACTACGTCCCTTATGTTTGGGAGTAAGGGAATATAAAGCTTGCTTCAGCCACAAGGGGTTTATTCCAATCTACGAATTCAGTTTAGGCTAAAGCTGGAGAGATTTATACCGGCTGAGAATTTGCTTACACTTTAAGAAGCTTACTTTGATTTAGGGAGTTCAGAGATTTTACCAAAGGCTTCAATTAGAAGAGTTTATCTTCTGTGGGTAAATTTGCATACCAGTGCTTATTTCTCATAAGAATTTTGTAACTTAAATTCACATAGTTTTTATTTAGATTTAAAATAATGTAATTTGTTTTTTTCATAGCTTTCCCTTCCTTTATTTCATCCACTATTGATGAGTTTACGTGTTCACATATTACAGTTATACTGTAAAATCACTAGCTTCTTTGAAATTCCACTGTATCTTCCTCCTGGCTTTTGTTGTCTCAATATGTGCTTTTGCTTTTAATATCATGATAATTTACTATCTAGTGTAGTTTTATTTTTGATCAGGAACTTACATCTATTGCTAGCAACAAAAAGCAGAAAACCTTACCAGTTACTTGGGACTGAGAAATTCATATGCTTCAGGAAGGGTGAAGATCGATATCAAAACTAGTAAGCTTGCATTTCCTATGAGGGCAAATGTTTAGATTTACAAATGCCATTGCAAATAATTCCCATTGTCTGTTGTGTTGTTGTATAGTGCTGCAATCTCATAATCCTGCTTCTACAAAACTGTTTTTAAATCTTCATGTTAGATTTGGCAGTTGGCCTGTTGATCTTGAAGGTAAGCAGCTGTTATGTGTGTGTGTGTGTGTGCGAAGTCAGTCATCCTGCACTTTGCTCTTAAGAAATACCTAGTAAGTAAGTTTCCTTTGAATTTCAAAGCAAATAACATCTGGTTTAGTCATCCAGTGCAAGGTTTCTGGATGAGTTCAGCAGCATAGGAGCCTGTAGTTGATCAGTTTGCCACTGCCTTTAAAGGCAAATATTGAACTGTTTCAGTAGGATAACTCAGCTATCAAGCCACCAAATCAATCCATTTATACATGATAGATTTTAACGCTCCTCTTTTGTTTTCTTTGCAAAGAAAGGCTTGGCATCTTAATACAGTATTACACCACATCTTTCTTGTGTAAACTGATGAAAACCCAGCAGTGAGGCCATTTCAGTGGGAAGGGAGCACATCCCATTATCCTAGAATGGGAGCTGGGTGCCTGTTGTCTAAATCCTAGTTTGCAAACCAGAAGGACGTTTTTCCAGTACTGTTTAAACTAAGCAGCAAACTCCCTAGGCACAGGGCCTGCAAGTTCCCTGTTCTGCGGCATCCCTGGGTTTAGCAGCACCTGTCTGAGGGGAGATGGGAGGCTGGAGCCTGCCTTGCCTCCTCTGCAGCCTGGTGTTAAGAAGAAAACCATCTTATTTCTACTAAGCTCCCTCAAATAGGTTTTGGTTGTCTGGCCTGCAGTAAGTCTTTTCCGTCTGCACGGATGCAGCCAGGGCAATGCCATCTGATGGGTGACTCAACATGGAGACCCAATGGTGGTACATGGATTCCCAGTTTGTTCAGTGACCAGTGTGCCCATCTTAACCCACTGCCAGTATTCCTTATGCTACGGAAGAGAGCCCACCAACAGGCGGGATGTGAGGCCACAAAAATGAGGAATTCCTCCCATGACTCTTCTATCAACCTCTGGCTGCTACCTAGCAGAGGTCATGCTGCCTCTGTCTTCACCACCACTGCAAGAAAGAATGAGAATTTTTTAGGGGGCATGTACTTGAATATATAAAATGGTACACATTTTTCTTTAATTACTTGAGCCTTGTGTTCTGCAGAGATCTGGAAGCATAATTTTATTGTGTGATTTTTGAAAACTTGGCCATTACATTATCTCTGACAACAAGTATAACAATAACTAGGCAAACAAAACAAAAGTTCTTAACCTAATTACATAAAAGTGCAAAGAAACTCTGCTAGTCAAACGTATATGCAGAGATTTTCTCCGTTAAACGAGCCCACAGGGAAAAGCCCGAGTAAACAAGTGAATTACACTAGCATATGAATCAATAGATCTAGTCAATAAAAATACCCATCCTAGTGCTGACCCCTTTCTATGAAAAAAGTTACTGGTGTTTCTCCTGAGGGTCTGTGGAAAAATTAATACAGCATTAATAAAGCCTAGCTTTTGCCTTTCAGTACAATCCCAAGCAGGGGTTATAATGCATGACATGAGTCAGGGAATAGCTCACAGAGGCCTCGTGCCCAAAAGATATTTGGGCTTTTTGTTTGTGTGGGATTTTTTTCTTGCTTTCTGAAGGCAGGAGAAGTTAATAATGTTGCACAGTCTTAGATGTGAAGCACCATGTCTAAATTGTGCAAACACAGCTGGAGAGTGACTTAGATGGTGAATACTCCTTACCCACCCATATTGGTGGGGTAGCTGCATTTCTAACAGCTTATTCCCAGATATACTTACTAGGGATGCAAATTATCTGATGAATTACACTCTAGAAATGCAATATAGTCTAAGTGAATATTGGCTTCTTGTAGTCCCACAGCCCACATGATGTCTGTATGGGGGAGTTCCTCATTACTCCAGTGGAATTACATCTCTCTGGGTACACTGGCCTTTCTCTGCAGGCAGACATTGCTCCTGAAGCAACATTAGTTAGATCAGCAGCAGAAAATATCTTGATTGTAGGGTAAATGTCCATTTTTACCAGTTTAACTAGTAAAAAACAGTGGCTTTGCCAGGAGATTTCCTTACATTGATAAAGTGATACGTGGCAGCTTAGTCAAGTGCATTGGCTAATAGGACAGAGTATGATCTGTAGCACCAATGTGTAGTACCAGGGTAAGACACTTCGGTTTCGCTTCCTACTCCAGTTCTGCAACTGCAGGATAATGAAGGAGAGCCGCTGTTGCAGCAATCTATAATTTCAACCTCAGGATGAACAAAAGAGTAGTGAAATAGTAAAAGAAAAGAAGTCACATTTTCTATTTAATGGAACATTTATTCATTTTTATGCATGTGTCAAAATGATTGTTAGTGTGGTATTGTGCTATAAATCTGTGTGCTGTTAAGTTTAAAATAATCTATAAGAAATCTGTCACGCTCATTACTATCTATCACCCTTTTTGTTACCTGCTATCTTGTAATTCCCATCTGTGAATGTTTAAGACATCCATGAGTAAGTAATTTTATAAAATGCACAAATATTCCAAGAAAATAGTTTTGTACAGTGTCTTACTGTAGTATTCATCTCCTAGAAAATGGAAGTGAGTGTTTTAACCTTGGCATGGAAGAATGATTTACAGTGCCTTAAAAAATGCAATTTCTAACAGAATGAAGATGGTCTTCATCACAGAGAGACGTTGGTATTCAAAACTTTCTTGCTGATATTTTTGATTTTTATGTGATCAGTAATGCTTCTTTGTTAGTTATAATGTAAGAAAAGAACACTTTAAGACAACACTGCACTTAGGTCTCAACCAAAAGCCTGAGAGCACAGTGCGTATGCTATGCCATCAGAAATAGCAGAGTCCCTCATGATTATTTCGTGCGAGCAGACAACAAACTCTTTTGTAGCATTTGCTCTTCAACTAATGAATATCTTGTGTGGCTGGAGGTGTTCCATGAAACATGACCCTACAGTAAAGTTATTTCTCTTGCCCATTACAATGATCAGTAGCTATTTCATAGAATCATAGAATCGTTTAGTTTGGAAAAGACCTTTAAGATCATCGAGTCCAACCCTTAACCTATCACTGCCAAGTCCACCACTAAACCATGTCCCTAAGCACCACATCCACACGTCTTTTAAATACCTCCAGGGATGGTGACTCACCACCTCCCTGGGCAGCCAGTTCCAGTGCCTGATAACCCTTTCAGTGAAGAAATTGTTCCTGATAGCCAATCTAAACCTCCCCTGGCGCAACTTGAGGCCATTTCCTCTTGCCCTATCAGCTGTTACTTGGGAGAACAGACCCCCCTCGCTACAAGCTCTTTTCAGGTAGCTGTAAAGAGCGATAAGGTCTCCCCAGAGCCTCCTTTTCTCCAGGCTAAACATCCCCAGTTCCCTCAGCTGCTCCTCATAGGACTTGTGCTCTAAACATTTCATTTTAAGCTATTGTACATAAATCTAAAGCTTATGACTTAGCACTGGCCGTGGATATGCTGAAGTTACCAGGCTGCTGCAACATAACATTTAAGTCCTTTAGGGAGGTTTGCAAGTTGCGGCTTGAAGCTATTACATTGTGGGTGAAAACTGCATTGAAGCTTAGTGAGCTCTTATCGAACTGGCATTGCTGAAAATATTTTGGATGATAATAATTCAACCTATGGTATAGTAACACAGAAAAAATATGTGCAAGTGTTATTGAGGTTATGACAGAAGCTGTAGAAAGCAAAAAAAATGAAAAGGTAGATTTTATATTCAGTCCACAATTGCTGTGTATGGTGTACAATGTGATGTACAAAGTGGCCAGCATTGCTCACAGAGCTAAAAATTTTGTTATATCCAAATACAGTGTAACAGAGCAAGGTAGAAATGTCAAGTTTGTAGATCCAAGAGCTTTGTGTAGCTCCATTTTTCCTTAAATGTTGATCTGGGAATGGCTTGGGGTTGTAGGGAAAAAAAAAATTAAAAACCCCACACAGATGAGCCATTCTTCTATGTATTTTTTTTCTACAGAAACACTCAATTAGTAAAATATATTTTTCTGGTGATAAAAGCTACTTCATTAGTCTGTTTTGTTTTCCTCCTTGCAAATACTAGAAGGATGGAGAATCTGTCTTTTCTAAAGGTCTGCTGGGGTAGGTCTGCAAAGCAGAGCTCCTGACCTCCCAGATTTTGTAGTGGACCCGAGCTGCTCATCCCAGAGCGTGCACCAGGCTTGCCTTCCCTGCGCTTCGGTTTCCGCAGAAAACATCCCCAGACCTGCAGGCTGGAAGGCGGTCACAGCACGCCCCAGGCAAGTTCCCTACGATATGCCCCTGAGCATGAGTGCACCTAGCAGCACATCCAGACACAGCCTTCCAGAGACAAAGCAGAAGCGCAAGACGAGTGAGAAGGGGAAAAAGAGGCTGAAAAAAAGAAAAAGGGCAATTGAAATCAAAGCTAGAGAAAACCAGCGCAATCAGATCCTCAGTATTATAAAGCACCTCATTCTGCTCCCTTACAAAGCTGGAGCAAGAGAAAGATCTAAATCTAATCAAATCTGGAAGAATACTTGCCTTAGGCCTGGGAAGAGGGAAGAAAGCAGACCAAATAAACAAACATCAGAAAATGAAAAGTTCAGATGTCAAAAACGGAATACGAACTGTTTATTTATTTGTTATTACTGCAGTCATTTATCTCCAGTTTGAATTTTGTTTTGTTCTGTGACTCTTACCAAATCTCAATTCATTCACTTGCAACACTGGTATACTGCGTACCTAGCAGAAGCTCTCCAAATATAAATAGGTGGGTTACCCTCACCTCTGGTTCTACTTGGCTCAATGTTTCAGAAATGCTTTTTGAGATTCCTAGTAACAAGCACCAGCGAACTATAAAATATTGTTATTATTACTCTGAGCTTTGGTGAGGTCATGTATTAGGGACCTGACCTAATGGAAATAATGACAGTGACCCACTTTGATCAAATTCTGTATTTCTCATGTGGGAAGAGTTTTGACTGAGAACTTCCAGGGTTTATCCGTAAATGTGAGCACAAGGGATGACTGTGTTAGCATATTTAAGGATGGAAAGAAGCATAATGAGTATCTTAAGATCTAGATACTATTTTTTTTTTTTTTTTAAATCCATGCGTAGACACCTAAAGGGGATGGAATTTAAAGCTGCGGAGCAATTCCAGATGTCACCATCTTCAAAGGCTTCAAAGGATGCTGGGAATACTGCAGCCCCTCAGCACCAGGAGAGAACTGGCCTGGTACTTAACTATGGATTCAAGTAACTTCAGACATTCAGTTTTGAAGGTGCTGTCTGAAACCTGTGGATATCTGAAACACCAAAAAACCCCCCAAATCCTCTATCAGTAGCAGTTAGCCTTTTCCAGACTTTGGAAGATCTATGGGACAGCTTTCAGTAAACACTAGTAAAACCATGAGGAAAACAGGTTTCTTCTTTTCTACATGATGAAATAACTCCCTAAATCTCATTCTTTCGGATCAACAGTTGGCAACACTCCGGCAGAAATACTAACTGCCAACGTAAAAATGTTGGGCTGGAGTCAGCAGACCCAGCACACTGTAAATATTGAAGTTCGTGGAAAGAAATGCAGCGTGGGAGTAACCTTTTACTCCCTTCTGCATACTTCTAGGCGCTTGCTGCCCTTTTGCACAGTTGTGAGCAGCTGAACGTAAAGCAAAGTGCTGTCAGAGGCTGTGGGGCAACGCTGGAAGCGGAGCAGAGCAGGTGACTCCATTTGCTTTGCTGCCAAACAGTTTAAAAGGTACCTTTAGCCACAGTGCGTGGGGTGGGCGTTAAATGGGATCTGTGTTTGCGCTGCCCAGAATATGGCTGAGAGAGGATGCTCACTGACTAATGCGAGGTGGAGGTTTTTCTGCCCTTAAGAGACCCAGCATCACCCTTTTAACCACTGCAGAGACAGCCTGGGCTTAGGGACGCATCCATGCTGGGTCAGCTTTCAGCAAATCTTGTGTATAGGAGGCATCCTATACACAACGATCAGAATAGAGACTCCCTGAGATTTGTATACCAATAAACAGAAAATACCCTTCTGCCTCACAGGTATGTCTGGGATTTGGTCCTTCCCTTCAAGGCTTAATATTCTATGGAGAACAAAAGAGCCGGTGTAATGCTTACTGCTTTCTCTTTAGTGCCTGATAGCTGGTGATTGAAGCTATCAGGCACCTGAGTGAGCATATTGTACCTCTGTACACAGATGACTGAATTAACAGCAGTAATAATACATCACAGGCATTCATTTCCTGTCGACTCAATGAGGAAATGATATGCATTTGTTGTAGATTAAAATACCACAGCAAGCCAAGCCAAATAGATCACCAAATTAACCTCAGCGTCAGTATAATGTTTTCTCCATGTGCCATCGCATCCCCTTGGTTTTAGCCTTTCCCTGGTTTTGTGGGGTTTGTTGGTAGAGCTTGTGTCATTTTCCCAAACTGCAAAAAAGGTGAAAACAGAAAAAAAAGTATCATATTTTTTGTAAGTATGATTTGTTGGTATAATTGTTTAAGTCTTAAAAATGGCACTCCTAGCCAATATTACTGTAGCACGATGTTTTCTAGGCTCAGGTTTAGCCTTTTGTAGGCAACTGAGAAACAGCAGCAGCTTTGGTCACTTTGGCATTTCTGCTGCTCCACCTCAGGTGTTCCCACGGGAATAGGACATCCTTCCTCTCACAGTGCCAGCCAACAGAGCAGTTCTGGTGTCTTTCAAGATATGCAAAAAGGAGATTAAAACTCCACAGTGAGTATGTTTGGGGACACAAATCAACCAGGTATGTTCCTTGCTTCACTACATGAAGCTAGTAAAAATTTCAGTGGAGGTATGTAAGTACTTTGTATTTGAATTGCATTAAAGCCTGAAAAAGCACCCTACTTTGGTACAAAAGGTACAGTTAGATCCACGAACAAAAGAAAATACAAGGGGTTTTTTTTTACAAGGTAAAATCGGAGTTTGGGGCTTTTTTTGGTATAGATCCTGTGGAAAATAAAAACCAGAGCTATAGGAATGTGCAGAGCAGTGAGTATGGTTTTATAGCAGGAAGAGGAAAAGAAAAAGATACGTTCAGAGCACACTGGTCATTAGTACTGGATAGGAAACAGCAGAACTAGAGGGTTTTTAAAAAAAAAAACCAATATACAATCTGTATTTGCATTCCTGTTCTGCCACAGCTCATGAAGTCTCCCTCTACCATCAAAAACTGTCCCTGTCCCTGAAGGACCAAAGAGACCTCTTCCAATGGAGAGGGGCAGTCATCGTACCCACACAGGATGGTGGTGCTGAGCAGACAAGACCAAGAGAGCAATCTCTCCGCCATCGAAGGCGGTGGCCTCACCGCCGGCCTGCCTGGGAGGGGGTGGCTTTCTGCTCATGGGGCAGCTCCACGTGGTTTGAATAACCAAGGTCACTGAGCTGGACTCCAAAACCCAGCGATTAGAGCCCTCACCCTGATCTGAAGGGAAGCAGTAATCATCCTATCCACTTTACAGGACTCTTTCCTCTCCCACATGCCACCATATATAAAAAAAAGTGCTTTTGTGACTGGGCAGATGATACCTCTTCTGAAAACAGCGATTAAAAATGCAAACATCATGCATCATCCTATCCCTCATCTCCAGGACAGATTGCATGAAACACAGTGGCTGGCTCTCTTCACAATTTCAGGCAATAATTGAGCCATATTTCGACACATACACACACTTAGATGCACTTTACCAAGGTTTGTATTGTTTCTGTACAGTTTGATCTCTGCACTATCACTATATTGCTTTGGTAAGTGCACTGAGGGCAAGGGAAACCCCACCCCTACCATCTTGTGCTTTTCAAAATTAGCACTTAGTTATGCCTCATGTAAAATATGGTGTGAAATCCCTCTGAAAAGACGGATACGTGCAAGAGCAATGGACCATGGAGGAGAAAGCAGCCAGGGGAGGAGTGCCACGGTTCGGTGATGTAAGAGATCACTGTCTGCTTGAGGGTTTAAGTCTTTTTGTTAGCTGAGGTATCCATCCCCCCCTGCTATTTCTAATATCTGCAGTCCTCAGGATCAGGTAGGGACGCAGAGAATTAGGACGTATAAGCATAAATTTTCAAGACGACCTCTTACAGTTTTTTTATTAAACTTGAAATGAATGGGTTGTACCATAGGCATCGAGATTCCCTTTTTACAGATAATAAAGTGTGCAATAACAACAGTAGGGCACATAGTGTCCCACAGAATCACCTCGGGCTACTTTGGGTAAACTTACTGGAGAAAACATGTTTCCCCCTCCCCATCTTTAATATAGTTGAGCTTTCTGTGGATGCCTCAAACAAAAGTGATTTATTATTTTAAAATTATTCCGAAGCATCTATTTCCCTTTTAGTGATCCTACATTACAGAGTATGACAATATCTAAAGAAACTTTTCTGCAGGAAAGATTCGTGCAGCCACCGATGAAGAGCAGATTTTCATCACAAAGATAACGGCAGCTGCAGTGAGTCAGACCAAAGGTCTATCCTTCTGCTGGCTGACAACCGCCAGTGGCTGTTCCTCAGGGAAAAAGGATTACAATATAGAGTGGTGTTTCTCCAAGTACACCTTACCTTTAGCTTCCAGCAATCTCCTACTTAGTGAAACTATTAACCCTTGACAAAATGCAGCCCTTCATATCCTGCAGCAACACACGTTTACATTTCAGTTTTCCAGCGCACAAAAAAGGGTTTTCTTCTTTTTTATTTCAAAACTTTGCTTGATAATTTCATGGGATGCTCCCTAATTCTTGTATCCATGCTATTCATGGTTTTAAAGACTTCTCTCAATTCTGGCATCTCTCTTGCCTCTCTCAAGGTAATGAGCCATAGTCTCTTCATATGATTTGTCTTCCGTTCTTGCTTTCTATGGCATCATCATGACCATGGCCAGATGTCATCAGAGACACACATCATCTCCTTTACCAGGTTCTGTTTTGCTATATAAGGTGGGAAAAGAAAAGAGCATGTGGTATTCAAGATGTAGCTACACCATGAGTTTCTGTAATGGCATGTTTTCTGGTTCATTCTCTAGTTGTTTCCTAGCAAACCCTAATTTTGCGTTTCTGCCTGATGTTTTGTTACCATTATCCACAATGACTCCTGGGGCTCCATTACCTCCTTTTACTGCTTAACCTTTTGCATGTCTGTGCTGAGAGGTGGATCAAGGAACTCACCTACCTAAAGAACAACCGCAGAACAGCCTGTATTAATATTTTATTTTCTTGATTAGTGCCCTAGTCTGGCTTATGGCATGTACCCACAGACAGCCCTGTGGGACGCTGGTGGTGCCCTCAGCACTATTGCATCAGGGACGTGCAGCCTCAGCACATTCTCCCCCCACGCTTTGCAGCCACTTTTGACTGATATCAGCCTTACCTACCGCCAGCAAACAATCCGAGCTGCTTCACTTCTTCAAGCTCCAAACGTTTAGCTAGGTTTTGGTCGGATTTGCTCAGGAGCTCCTGAGATGTTTTTGTTAGACTGGGCATCGACACTGCAGCATCATCATATGCCGTCAGCCATTTACTCAGGTCAGTTCTGCCTGCCTGCGTTCAGGGATGCAAGGGGGCTACTGGACTCCTGCTAAGGCAAGGGAGGTACAATTTCTAGAAGAAAATCTGTAGAAATACAAGATTTCCCAGAAATATCTTCTGGAACAATGGAAATGTGGGAAAATTAGAAATATCTGAAGTAGCTACATGCTTACCAAAACCACACTTTATTAATTTCTTCAGAAATTATAGATACCTTATAGATTTGAAATCAAATGATAGATATTTTATAGATCAAAAAAACTTCTGTACATCTTTAAAAAATAAGTATATTTTTATTTTGGGTTATGACAAATACACTTTGTATTGCATTCATAGCTATGAGGAATGTAAAGTTACCTACATATAGTCTACTTGTTAACATATGTCTGCAATAATAGGAAAATAAGAGAAACACTGAAAACGCGCATGGCTGTTGACTCATCAGCAAAAAGGAAAGCTATAATTGTATATGTAAATAAGTTGCAATGCAATAGAGGGGAAAAATTGTATTTCTGTAGAAGAAGCTAGGAAAATAAATATGCAAATATATTATACTTTCATCTATACATTCATTATACTGTAAATAAAACTCAAATAATTATCTCACTGTTCAGTCTGAGAAAAAATGTTTCACATGAAAGTTTTATTTCAATTTTTCTTCAGATCTCTGTGGCAGGTGAGGAAAGAGAACGGGAACGGGAAAAGAAAACCAACTTCTCTCTGAGAACTTACCTCTTTTTCCAGGCTCACAGATCTGTTTGGGACACCCCTGCCTTTAGTGTTCTTCTGAAAAAATAAAAGAAAATCTAAAACATGAAGATGAAAGGTTCTCGAGGGAATAGTGAGGAGAAGATCCCATACTGAATTTTGGCCTTATAAAAAGGGATGCAGAAGAGTGCTTTATATGTAAGGCATTATAGGGCAAATGAGAAGCAGAAAATTAAAACATATCTTTTCAGTACATTCAGTATATATTCAGGCTACCTCTATAAAAATAACTGCAGGTCTGCCAGAATATGAGAGAGAGAGAGGAGGTCAAGCTAAAATATCCTGGCAGGACCGACGGACACAGACCTGTTCCGCATCACGCATACTCAGATCTGGGAGCAGGGAGATGTGTGTTGAAGGACAGGACCCGTTTCTTGGCAATAAACCCCTCACACCGAACCCCTCCAGGAGCTCCACAGAGGGCTGGTAGCGGCAGCTTTCCCTGCTCCGCCCTAGATTTGACAGGCGATGCAAAACTTGGCCACCCTGCCGCTGCTGGAAGACCTCAGATTGCCTGCTCTCAGGGCTCCTCAGGGCTTGGAAAGTCTCTGAAATAGCTATTCCAGAACATTATTTGGGCGTACGTCCTCTCTGGACGCTCCAATTTCAGAATAGGAGTGCTTTTTTGGACTGACTGTAATCCATATTCAGAGCTAATTCAGAAACAGTGTGGCTGCATGGAGACTTAAACCAAAATAGCTATTCAAAAATAATTATTCTGGAATAATAATTACAGCTGTCGTTTCTGCATCAGATGATACAATTATTCAGGAATACCTCTTCCAGTGTATTTCCACATGGAAGTGAGCCCTGAGCGTTCTACCACCTGTGTTTTCCTCAATCAGGTGAAAATCCTTTTTGCTGAAGTCCTGGGAAATAAAATGAAAACCCTTTAAAACAAAATGCTGCTCTAAACGGCAGTTATTTTGACAATAGATCAATCAAAGGTATCACACTTTATTTCTGGTGCCCGAAGAGAGAAATTCTGAGCTGTAGCTTCTGTTGCGTCATTGAGTTACTCATTGCCTTAAACTTAACTAAAGATGATTCATGGGCAATTAATGGCAAGGAAGAGAAATGCCATTTAGGATGCTGAAATAATATGGCAGTTTATTTCTTTGACATTGTTATTCAGACTGGGTTTTACAGGTACTGACAACAGGTGCTGGACTCTGGTACTCAAGGGGTGATCTCAAGCTGTGTACTTGGGTCTCAAGATCTCATTTAAACCAAAATTACTTGATTGTTCAAACCCCCTGGTGCGAGCCAGCAGGCGAGCCAGGTGGGGAAACTCAGGCAGCAGGTAGGCGTTGGCTCAAACCTGGGCTCACCAGCAAGGCAGTGCGGGTGCAACCAGTTTAAACCACACTGCACAGCTCTTGTCCCCGTGCTCGGGCACAAGTTGCTGAATTTCTACAACAGTCTCCAGGCAGTGCAAAGCAGACAGAGTCGGCTCTGTGCCCTTCTGCCTGAAGGAAACTGCCCGGGGGGGCCTTCGTAGCTTTTGTTTTCCATGCTTGGCCCATACAGCTCCGCAGTGAGAAACAGAAACACCGCTGGACTGAAGGAGTCAACCAGTTGTTTATTGTATATATTCCAGTAAGGACCACTATCAATGTAATACATTTTCTAGAATAAATTGTAAAGACAGGTGTCAGAAAGCATGGGAGGAAAGGCATCGGTGCCATGAGCTTAAGGTACTTGGGCAGCTACCCTTCCTCACAGTCAGCAGTCCCTTGAAGAACAAGTCAGAGCAGCTGCCGAGCTGAGGTGCTCTGAAATGCTCTCTAGAAGAGTCTTCCTCTCCATTGCCTGTGGAGGAAGATTACCTAGCTCTCCGACAGGCCCTCTTACAGCGTGTGATGCTAACAGCTTCCAAACATTTGGGTCCGTAATAAAATTATAGCGTACAGCAACAACAGGAAGGCTGAACTTTCCTTAAATATACGCTCAAGACCAAAAAGGTAAGATGCTACCCCTGTCAAAAGACAGATGTCAGGCTGTCGGGACTCTCATAGTTACTGCTACAAGGCCAACGGGTAATAAATAACCATAAAGTCACTCTATTAATTTCTTTACTAGTGCTGGCGAAAAATAGGCCAGTGCTATTTGTAGCAGAGAGATAAATACTGGATGAGTACAGAGGAATAAATTGCCGTTGTGAATTATGAGTTAATGGGTGTTGAAAATGTATAAATTATAGATACAAAATAATTATGCAAATTATATTCCTTCATCCAATCATTTATTTAGTGGAAACACTTATACAGTATCTTTACAGAGTGACTGTGGTGGCGGAAACCGTCCTATTGACGTATAACCTGTAGGCGTTAGAAGTAAACAAACTTCTGTTATAAATGGCATTGTCTTCCTTTCAGGAACCTCAGAGCTTTTCCTGATGTTAAATAACATCTTAAGGTAGTCCTCAGAAATACAGGGATGGGCAGTCTGAGGCACAGAACTGGCAAGGGAAGTAAGATCCAGGGTTTTCCTCCTCTTAAGGTTCACGTACCAGTTTCACTGCCGGTGGCAATGCTTGGCTTAACGCGTTCCCATGCTCGTCACCCCGGCCTAAGCTATGCATTGCCCCCAGCCTTGCCGTGCTCCTCGGCTATGTCTGGGCAGTTGCTCATAGGACCACTTCCGCACAGGAGATTAACCTAATTTAAAAAAAAAAAAAAAAAAGTATTAAATAACGTTTTAAAAATAGTTTACTTTTGCAGAGGTTTTCCTTTTTATTTTTTTTAATGACGCAGTTCCCTTGGTGGGAACGCGTGGGGCAGGGGCAAGCAGCAGCAGCAGCAGCGAAGGGGCTGGGAACAGCGTAAGCCCCCAGCTGCTGTAGGCTGCAGAGGATCTGTGCTCTCCCCACGAGAGGCTCCTTGAGTCTTCCCCTGAGCGCATGGAGACAGCGGCCCTTCCCTGAATGCGCTGCTGAAGCAGTGTTTTGCAGGAGGTTGGGTGAAATCCAGCAAATACATCTTTGTTTTTCAAGCTGGTCACATACAATTCTCACTGGGTTTTATGGTTATGCTGGTTGCTCTCTCTTCAGACTAAATGAGCAAACATTTAAATATCCCACTGCTCAGTCAGACCTAAAACAATGGTAGTGGCTGCCAAGGACTAGGCTGAACATAAACGCTAACACTGGGAATTAATTAGTTCGGGGCTTATATGTGTGTGTGTGCCTTATAGAACAGGCAGAATTTCAGCAGAAAGCCGTGCAGGCAGGAAAACTCGCATTTGTAAGTCAGAAAGAAAACCAGAAGACCGCTTTTTGGACAGAATGCTAGTTGAATGGCAGGTTTGGAAATATGAAAAGGGAAATTGGCTCTGTACGATCTTGGTGCTGATGAGAATGTTATTTGCCAATAAACATGACTGCATCCAAGAAATAGCTGACTGTCATCATCTTCTCCTATTGAAAAGGGTGCACAAGTCACTGCGCACCAGACAAACGCTCGCCGTGAAAAGGAAGTATGATATCTGATCTGTTGCATCTGAGGACTCTGTTCGGGCATTTAAAAGTTGCCCATTAACTTGAAATCAGAAAACTTTGCTATCCCAGCTACGAGCTCTGCTGAAACCGTCTCTAGCCCCGCTGAAGCCTGGCAGCTCTGACACAGCCCTCGCTGCAGCCCAGGCCAAGGCGCAGACTTACTAATCACTCAGCTGTGCCCAGCAGAAACTCTTAAACTCTTCTTTTGCCGAGAGCTGCAGCGGTGAAGAATCTTTTGCTGCTACGTGGGATTTTTTGGTGTATTTCTCGCTTGTTGAAATGAAACCGTAGTTCATACAAAAAGCTTTCATACGAAACTGGGATGAGGTAACTTGAAAATAGGACGATTTCACTGTCTTACCAGATATCCTGCCAACACCTGTAACACATTAGCCATGTGCATATAGAAGCTAATGGGAATTAAAGTGTAGGTAGACAGGACTTTACTGACTGTCAGAGACAGAATGCTCGTTAGCAGAGGATGCTCCTTAGCAAAGACTTCGAGTGTCCTTGCCTTTATCATCCACAGCCAACTTGATCTCATAAAATGACAACTCTCCTTGCAACGATACCTTTCCCACAGGACTAGCCTGAGATTAATGACTAGTTTTACGTGTATTGAGTAATAAACAGGTTTCAGTGGGTTAAATAGCTGCGGTAGCTATCATTCCTCAGCCTCAGAATGCTACTGGTGCCCGAGTCTTTTCTGGAGCAAGTCACCACCGATTATTATTGCTGTATGACATTAACATTAAGTAGTAATGATGGCTGAATTGTTTTTGCTGAAATGTAATGAACACAGAGGATGCATTTTAACGAGGAATAAATAAGCAGTAAATCCTAAGTAATCTGTGGAACGAATATTGCCATGCAGAGGCTTTCCTTTTCTCTTTCATATTCCCAAATCTAATTATATTTTTCTAATTTTCCTCCCTTCTTTTTCCCAATTCCTACTCTGTTTCCTCTCTATCATTCTCATTCCTGCTTAAAACTTTTGCTTCTTTGCACATTTCTTTTCCACAAAGGGGAAGGAAATCCTATCGTCCTTCATTTTACTGCTCCTTCGCAGCAAAATCAGAAGGAGAGAATACAACAGAGAAAGAAATAGAAGCACACTTAAATTTCTTCTAACTACTGTTGTCACTGACATTTATATTTGTTTGATTTACACACATTCTAATTAATACAAATTGTAAAGGGGAGAACTCAGCAGTGAAGCTACAAAAGTTTACAAGTTACTTTCACATGTTTATTGCTTTGCTAAAACCCAGACCCCGTAATCAGCTTCACAGATTATTCATAATACCCTGCTGACCACGAAATGTAAATGAACCGCCACAATGGAAGAGGTAAAATCTATAGAGAAGATCCCAGTGTCAGCATATGTCTCTGTTCCTAGTGTCAGGAAATAAAAACAAAAAGCAGTAATATAAGCCTCAAAGGAGTAGTTTTTCTGCAAGTGAAAACAATCTTACTGATCAAAAATTGTATGAGGCTATATCTGAGGAACACCTTGTCCCACGGTTACTAGTTGTTGAATACAGTACCCAGCAGTATCAATCACTCGAGTGATCGGAAACAATTTCTCAAAAAAAAAAAAAAAAAAAAGAGAATGTGTAAAGTTAGTCACAAAAAAAAAAAAGCAGCATTGTCATTTGAGGAAAAAAAAAATCAAAGCATCAAACAGTATAAAAAAAATAAGATTGTGAAATAGGAGTCAAGAAGGCTCTTCCAATACCCCTGGTATGGCCCTGGAGCTGCAAGGGAGATACACTCACAAGAAGAAACTTCACTGCCTGATATTTCCCTTCTGTAATATAAAGTAGAGATTCTTTTTCCCTGTACCCCAAGAAAGACTGGATTCAGAAAACCTGGATATTTTTTGCAGCTTTTAATCTGAACGACTTTTTTTGGCCATCTGCTGCTCATGGCAAGCTCACAGTATTTTTGTGTCTCAACACCCTGGATCTGCAGAGAGTGCCGAGCACCCCAGGGAAGACAATCCTACTTTCACCTAGATAATTTGCTGGTTAAGGGTAGATCTTGCCCCAAACTATACCCTACACTCCTGTGAGCTGGCCCCACTATGAGCTGGTTGTGGGTGGAATTCACCCACAGAAACTTGATTTTCTAGCCCAGAGGTGACCTCTGTTCAGTCAGCATCCATAGGAATCAGACCAAACCTGTTGGATAGACTGCAGGGCTTCCAGGCAAGTGAGCACACACGAGTTGGCCGGGCTGCACCTACATGTGCTGTGCTGTGTTGTCAATTAAACACGCAAAAAGAACATGTGCGTTTTATCAGTTCCATGCAAGTCATTAGACTTTTCTCTGCCCTTACCAGTTCATACCACAATCAGAATTTTTGGAATAAATAAACACTCCTCAATCACTTCCAGCTGTAAGAAATGGGTCTCAGAAGGATACAATCATCTATTCCGAGTTCTTGAGCTCTGAGCAACAAGTTTAATTTGTCACACGTCACATTAGATTGCAAGGCAGCCCAGGCTGCTATACAGAATTCCGCAATAGGAGGAATTTATGTGTATTCAAATAAAAACATCTTCAGTCTACCGTGCAGTCAAGGAAGGCAATGCCTATTTATCATAGTCTCCTGATATTGGTTCAAAAGGCCATCACATCACGGACAGAAATATAGATAAAGTCTGCTTTCCCATCACCACAAGTCAACAGCGATGACAGGCCCACTGACAGACAATTCGAGTGTTCTCCTAACCCTCCGCCCTCAAACCAATATTTCACTGGTTCAGCGTACCTATTGCGTTGATAGAAGGAAATATCCAGAGTTTATTCAAGGGCACTTTACAACGTCAAGCCTTTTGTTCAAAAAGCGGTCCCGGCACAGGCTCTCTTAAAGCAGCTTTCCCATCGTGTTGGACCAGTCACTGAAGCCTATGCCTTTTCCCTGACCTTCTTCCTCCCCAAAGGCATGTGTGCAGTCAGGGGGACGTAGCCAAGCTGACCTTAGTAGCTCCTTGTTAGAGGAGGCGACACTGGTTACACAGCGCTGCTAGGCGTCTGATCTAACCCGCGCATCACTCCCGCACTCTCAAGGAACTGTGCTGCAGAAGGAGGGTCGGGGTCTTCATCCAGACCTGATGGTCTTCCAGTAGACAGCCCAGTGTCGGCTCAAGGGAGAGCACCTACAGAAATCTTCCCCGGAAAGAGACCTGTTGCAAGGTGGGAACTATGAGTTATTTCTCTGTCTGGAAGAGAATTTCAGCTTTGGCCATTCAACACAAGTTTGACTTGGAGAGGTTTCGTATGTCAAATGTCCTGTGTTATGTTCTGATCTTAGAATTTTCTTGGGGTTTATGCAGGTCTATAGTTGCAGGTATTTTAGCAAATTACCCTTCAGTGTGATACTTCTTGATGGAGAGCAACAACTGCAATAGCAGAGTGCAGGCCAAAACACTGGGCCACATAGGAAGGCTTAAGCAGGAATTAATTTAGTAGAATAGTGTTTGGATCTAATCCCAAACGCAGGAGTTTGGGTATTTAATCGTAGCGCAGCTGTTCGCGTCAACGTGCCAGAAGCAAAAAGCATCAAGGAGGCTGGGAGAGCACGGGCAGTATGGCCTCAGGGGGTAGCACAAGGCAGAGAGGAGATGTATTTGAAAATCATTTATTTAGTCCTACTGTAATCGGAAAAATAAGAATTTGTAATGGTCACAGCACCTGATTTAGCTACTGAATTACACTCCTGCACTAAGTCGCTGTCTCCTTCTTGATCACAAAAGTCAAGGAAAGGGACCCCTCAGAGAGATGGCGTACCTCCCTCCTCATGGCTGCTCACTGGGAACCAGAAGGGCAGCACCAAAGGCCTTCCCAGTTCGCGCCACAGCAACAGCAAGGCCTGCCTGAATACTTCAGCCCAGGGCAACAACAACAATATTGGTTAAGGCAGGGAGATACAAGTGCTTCCCTTCAGATCAGCCTGTGCTACTGACAGACAGATTTCACCTGTCGTCCTCAGGGGAACCAGCCCTGATTCACACCGATGTAACTGAGGACACGCCGGGACTAGCAAGCTACTTTCATTCACCTGCTGAACAGTAATTGCCCAGATGATACATTTCTCTTACCCAGTGGGAAATGCAGGGTAGCCCCAGATAGGATGCTTCCTCTCCACCGAGAGTTAGATCACCTCCTATTTGCCATGGAGTAAAATTGTTCAGGTTAGCAGCTGCTGTGCTGTAGCTAACATGTAGTAAATGCCCAGGATACCCTGCCTACAGGTCCGTAATCCTGAGAACAGCACCAAGCTCAAAGGCCTGAGGAAACACTAGGAGTAGGTTATTCAATAATTAAATTTAATTAGGATTCTAATCAGAGTGGAACAAAGGAAATAATCTTATGCTAAGTAATCAGGATAATTAAGTTTTCATTTGTTTGTATGTTTAGAAACCTCTGCAGCTGTGTCTGGTGAGGAGGTTACGCTCTCTTCCCTGAACTAGTTAATTTAAGAAAAGCCATACCTTGAAAGACTTTTTTACTAGATAGATGGAGAAATTGCTGGTGGACCTAGGGGGCTCTTTGATGCGACTGTTTTCCTGATGAGGGCAGGAATTACAGAGCAGACGGCAAGCTCTGTGCTGGGGCTTCCCAGCTTCCCTCCCTGCCGGGGTGTGCCTGGAAAGCTGCTTTTATTTCCTTGTCTCGGGTCACTCTCTAGTTCCCATTGTGACTGTGGTTTCTCCAGGGTCTCCGTGCTGGTGTTTTTCCCTGTTTCCCTCCGGAGAGCAACAGCTCACAGACTCCCTCCGCCTGCGCCTGCCCTGCCTCTGCCTCGTGTCGCGGGCTCGTGCCGAGGGTGCTCTGGTTTCTGCCACACCAGCCCGTAAAATGCCCTTGCTGTGTCTCACGACTACTTTAAACACGAGAGAACTGCAGCTTTGTCACGTCAGGATGTCAGGGGGGTTCGTTGCATTTGGGGGGGGTTGGTTTTCTGGTTTTGTTGGTAGCTCCAAATCCCCATCACATGGCAGTTCTCTTGCATTTCTGGTGACAGTGTTAGCAATAAAATAGGCTTCTACTTTGAGTTTTTATAGAGAGATACAAAAAAATATTATATGTTCATATAGGGATGTGAGTGCATGTGTATATGCCTTCCAGGAGCTGTGTATCAGAGCTGTTGTTGATGTCCCGAGGTTCTGGATAAATAGCGCACGGACGGGGCGCAGGAAGGGGATCCAAAACCCTGTGACCTTGGAGCGTTTAGGCTTGCTGTCATTGAACCTTCCTGGCTCAGCTCAGTGGCTCCTTCCTCGGAGTGCCCTGAGAAACGATGTAATATTCATGAAGTCCTGAGTAAAATTAAGTTGCAAGTTGCTAGCTGCTCTTCAGCTGCTTTTTACAGAGGTGCTATCAGCTGAAGAAGCGGCTCTATAAGGTGAGGTAACTGGTGCTATAAGAAGCTATAAGCTCTATAATTATATATTACATTTTTAAGAAGCTATACAGAAGTGCTATAAGGTGAAGTAACCAGTGAGGAAGTTACACTTGAAAGGATTTGTATTTAATGGTGGTCGGAAGAAAAAAATACTGACTGGCTTCATTACATTGAGTTACACCAACTGCGTTGCTATTTTTTGTAGTAGGTATTAAATGTCCAAAAGCAAAAGTTAACCTGAGGTGAATAGTATGAAACATAACGAGTATCACTAGTGAAAGACTATTTCCAAAGCTTTAAACGTAGGCGATCCCGATTCCTCCAGCATGATGATGGGAGCTTGAAGACTATGAATGACATTGAAGTAGAACACTTCGACAAAATCTGTTGCAAATCATTGAAAGGGTATTTTTTTATTACACAATAATACATAAAAATAAGAAAGTGTGCTTTTTTGCCTCAAAATTTGGCCCTGTATCCAGGCTGCCTCTGGCTCTGTCCATCACAGTGTCAAGACTGGGGGACATGGGGAAAAACTTTTACGGGGAAAAACTTGTTAACAGGGCCTGTTGTGGTAGGAGAAGGGGTAATGGTTTTAAACTAAAGGAGGGGAGATATAAACTAGACATAAGGAAGAAGCAGCAATGTGCACTGACAGCCCAGAAGGCCAACCGTATCCTGGGCTGCATCAAAAGCAGCGTGGCCAGCAGGTCGAGGGAGGGGATTCTGCCCCTCTACTCCGCTCTGGTGAGACCCCACCTGGAGTCCTGCGTCCAGCTCTGGGGCCCCCAACACAAGAAGGACATGGACCTGCTGGAGTGGGTCCAGAGGAGAGCCACAAAAATGATCAGAGGGCTGGAGCACCTCTCCTATGAAGCCAGGCTGAGAGAGTTGGTCTTGTTCAGCCTGGAGAAGAGAAGGCTCCGGGGAGACCTTATTGCGGCTTTTCAGTCCCTGAAGGGGGCTTATAGGAAAGATGGGGAAAAACTTTTTAGCAGGGCCAGTTGTGATAGAACAGGGGGTGATGGTTTTAAACTAAAGGAGGGGAGATATAGGCTAGACATAAGGAAGAATTTTTCACAATGAGGGTTGTGAAGCACTGGAACAGGTTGCCCAGAGAGGTGGTAGATGCCCCATCCCTGGAAACATTCCAGGTCAGGCTGGATGGGGCTCTGAGCAACCTGATCTAGTTGAAGATGTCCCTGCTCATTGCCAGGGGTTGGACTAGGCGACCTTTAAAGGTCCCTTCCAACCCAAACTAAGAATAGTGATTCTAAGACTGGGCTGTGGTGAGTGGCTGCTAGAGAGGCCCCGGGAGCGGGGCGGCTGAGGAGGCTTCACTCGTCCCCAGTGCTCCGGCGCGGTGCAGGCGGGCGGCGAGGTGCTGCGTGCCGTGTCGTGACAGACTGCTCGTGCCTGGGTCGTGGCCTGGGCTGGGCGAGTGTCTCCTGCCCAGGTGCGGGGATCAAAGCAGGGCTTGCTCCGCTAATCGGATAAGCAGGAGGAGAGATCACGGCAGAAGGCAGCGAGGCAGCGGCAGGTCTCTGTGCGCTCCCCGGGGCGGGACGGGAAAGGGGAGCAGGGGTCTGGGCCCCGCTCCGCTCCTGCGCCCTCTTTGGCTTCGCGGGCCGTGGGCCGAACCCGTGCGGCTGCGGCGGTGGCCCCTGTGTTTGGTGGCTCGCGGAGTCAGCTTGCTTTCCGCTGCAGCCGCTCGTGAGATGATAAACGGACGGTGGCGGTGCCGGTGGGGGCTGCAGCCCCAGCCGCTGGTGGCCGGAGGGCAGGGGGCTCGGTGTGGCTGCGGGAGCGAGGGGCATGCGGGAGCGCCGCCGCCTCTGCCGCCGCGGTGGGCCGGGAGCCGGCGGGGCCCTGGGCGGCGGCGACCGGGAGCTGCCACCCCCGCGCCCGGAGCACGCGCGCCGGGCCTGCTCCGCTGAAGTACGGAAACACGCGCGGGCAGTGATAATGCAGCCCAGTCATTATGTGTTCATAAATTATGCAAATACATTGATTAATAATATAAAACATGTACAGTCATATGTAATAAATACACACAAATTTTTATATACTAATTGTATAAAGCATATAATAATGGATAAATATATTTATATGTTGTATCATGGCAGGGGGGATGGAACTAGATGATCTTTAGGGTCCCTTCCAACCCAAGCCATTCTGTGATTTGGTATGATTATGTACATAATATAATACATTTATGAAATAATAGATACACAATGATGCAAACATTTATACAGATATGCTATAGTATAGAATATACACCACATATATGTTTATATACCATATGTAACATATATAATGTTTATATAATATATATGTAATGTAATAGATTTATATTACTACATTTTATATTTGCATATTATAATATACATAACAACGTATGCATACAATACACAGTATGTGTATTATATTTACATATTATAATATGTATTGTTGTCATTGTACATAATGATATATGTCTACATAAAAACCTTAGCTGAAATACGTGAGTGGATCCGTCGGGTTTGGCTTGTGCCTTTGCAGTGACGGGGAGTTTTGTAACCGGCTGGAAAGAGCGCAGAGTGGCTCCCGAGGAGGAGGCACGAGGAGAGCAGAGCCGCCTTAACGTGCCTTCTTATAACACTTCTAAACGAGAAATAACACTGTGGTGTCCAGCTCGTGCTTCTCTTCATTTTAGTACTGTTTTCCACTGATTGATAGCATTTTCAAGCTAAATCTCTTGGTGGCGATGAGGGCTGTGTAGCAGCTCTTTTAATGTTACGCCACCGCTGCAGGACATCCCTGCCCTAACACATTTGCCCAAATGCTTATTATTTTCTTTTTATGGATTATGTTTAATTCCCAGGAAATAGCTCAGACAAAAATTGAGTAAAGATTTCTGAAGATGGCTCCTTCCCTGGGAGTGGTGGCTGGTAGGAGATTTCCCCGGGAGTGGTGAGATTGATGTCCTGGATAAAGATGATGCATGGCTGCCTCGGTACAAGCATCTGAAGAACTGATTATCTGAAGTATTTGGAAAGTATTTCTTGGGCAGAATATGCCGTTTTATACTTTCAAGATAATAACTACCATTGCATTCGCTTTCTACAAAATATTCAGAATTCTCTAGAAAAAAAGAGAGTGATAGATATTACGCGAAGGACAGTGTCGTGGTGGCAGAGATTTCAGACTGGAATTTTGAGAAATAGCTTTGGGCAACTGGGCATGGGAAGAAATGTGTAGAGACAGCCAAGAGCAGTGATTGATTTCCCAGTCTCCAACCACACCAACACTCATCTGATCAAACCCGTCTTTTTTTTTAAACAAATTTTTTTTGTTTGTTCATTTTCCTCTGTGCTTTTCCACAGAACTGCTTTCAGATGAATTTTATGACAGAACTTCCAGTTTCTTCATTTAAATTGTCAGGAGTCTTTTTTTTTTTTTTTTTAGAAAATATTTTGAAAGTTCATATTCGTACAAGAGTAAGGCAATAATAGCACACAAAATATGGATTGCTAAATAACATCTCTAATTTTTTCTTTCTTGATGTTCAGAAACAACTCTGCAACATAAGAAGAAATCAGTCTGGAGAATCCAAGAGTTAAACACAAAATTATGGGGTTTGTGATGTTGATTCGATGGCAGATTTGCATAAATTTAGATTCTAATCTAAACCCAATGAAGTCAACACCAGGACTATCATGGCCAGCAGACCTTCTCTGCTGTCCGCGGAGCATTGTCGTGGTGGGTCAATGTGTTATGACCAGTGAGCACTTGCTCTCTCTTAGCACATTTAAGGACATCCACAGGACCTAGTAGCCAGAAGGCATCTTACCAATAAATGAAGTCGGAGAGCAACAGAAACTTGCAGACAGCATGGGCTATAGAATCATAGAATTGTTCTGGTTGGAAGAGACTTCCAAGATCATCGGGTCCAACCATTAACCTATCACTACCAAGTCCACCACTAAATCATATCCCTTAGCGCCACAATATAAATGAGGTGCAAGTGAGGAAAAAAATATCAAATTAGTTTTGATGCTGAAGGATTGCCTTGTCAAATCACTCCCTCTGGTAACACTGCAGGGTGCTACCAAGTTCAATGGGGTTGAATCAACGCGAGTAAAATTTGAACCTTTCCAAAGTGATAGAGCAATGCTGGAGCTATTTAGGAATGGAGTGTTTTGAGATGCCTGGTAGCATTCATCCCACAAGCTGGACTGCCTCCCGCTTTCTATTCTGCAACGTCAGTCAGCTATTCCTTTGAAGGGATTTTATTTTTTAACACTCCCCCCCCAAATTACGATGTCTCATGAAGTCACATTTCACCTTAGTGTTTCTCCCTGACAAACTGCTGCTAAAGAGCAAGTTTTCATCTGCTCATAGATTAATTACAGAGTATTCCCCTGCCCTGTCCCCTGGGGTATACTACTAAGTGTAAAAAAGCCCTTTTTAGTGGGTTGTATATATATCGTTATATACTTGGTAACCACTAAGTATATAGAAAAACTTGTTAATGGGTTTAAGTTTTGTTATCTTGAATCCTTCCTATAATAACCACTCATCTGTATTTTGCCAGTAGGTTTGACCTCGTGATGGTATGTTTATTCTATAGAGGGAACTTGGCCCGCGGCGCTGCTCTGGGACCGTCTCAGCGAAGGGGCGTTGTCGTTGCAGCTGTGCGGCGCTGGTGGGTGTGATGCCGCCTCTTCTCCCTGAACGTACACCAAAACCTTCCAACGATTTTGTAGGATGTCTATGAAATGGGAACGCTTTTCTGGCGGCAGGAGCAGCACAGGTGGGCGTGCGGCCGACCCCGTGGTGGGGTGCAGCACCCAGGGCACGCAGGGAGGGTACGTGTGGCATTCGCAGGCAGTCCCAGCCATAACATGGCAAGTAACCTCTCCCACCTGGCATTTCGATAGCACGAGTTTGGCACACAGATGTGTGCCAGTGAGTCTTACCGGGGACTGTCATTCCTATGGATGGTGTGTAGGGTGTTTCTGACAAAAGGGGCAATTGTTTTTAACGCTTCCTCTCGGGGAAAACTTGAATGGAGAGATGGTGCCCCACTGCAGGACCTGAGACTTTTTACGTTATCCCAACTCATGTCTCCCTAGTTCATGGGTTGTTTCAGCACAGAGGAATTTCATGAGACTTGTGCTTCCATGAGGGATGTTACAGAGGGAGGTATTTGAACTGTTAGAAATATATAAAGCAGTTAAAGAAACATTGGTGGTATAAGTATATGCACTTAAATCAGGACTGAGCTAGATACACTAAATCTAAATGTCCAAAATTGGAATGACGGCCCAGAGTGAAGGAAAAAACCAACAACCCCTCCCTCCCTCTTTGTACACAGAAGTACTTCAAGTGCAAAGCCACCCCAGAAATCCCCTCTCATGCCCACCGTATGGAGTAGGCTTTGCTCTATGGCACTTTGTCCTGGTTGCAGCTGGGATGGAGCTAATTTCTCTCCCAGGAGCTACTGTGGTTTGGATTTAGTATGGGATTTGGTATGTGAAGAATGTTGATAATAGACTGATGTTATTAGCTGTTGCTAAGAGATCAAGGACTTTTATTTCAGCTTCCCAGGTTTTGCTAATGTGCAGGTGCAAAAAACTGGGAGGGGTATAGCCAGTATAGTTGACCCAAACTGGCCAAAGAGAGTATTCCATACCATAGACGTCGTGCCCAGTATAAGTGGGGGTTGGCCGGTGGGCCAGATGCTGTTTGTTCGTGCTTTCGTTTGTTCATTTGTTCGGCTGTTTGTTCCCTCGCTCGATCTCTCTGGAACTTGGGGTTCCAAGATCGCTGCTGGGGAAATCGCTGTTCTGAGATCGCTGCTCGGGGTCGTTCCAAGATCACTCTCGGTTTCACTCCGTGATCACTGCTCGGGACGGGCTGTATCAGTCATCGGGTCATCGGGCAGTGAGAGATTGTGCATAATTCGTTTTGTATATTCTATTATCATCATTTTTTGATTACACTTTTCTCTGCTGTCCTGGTGAACTGTTTTTACCTCAACCCACGAGTTTTCCTTTCTTTCCGATTCTCCTCCCCACCCCACTGGGGAGGGGGGGAGTGAGCGAGCGGCTGCGTGGGATTCGGTTACCAGCTGGGGTTAAACCACAACACACTTGCATATGGATGGGATTTACAAAGCTGCTCACCACACCTCCAGCCTTGATGTAATTTCTGTTTCTATATATTGTAACAGGAGCAAACCGGACCACTACAAAACGCCCGGCCCTCGCATTTGGTCCCCAGCATTGCCTGCGGCGGTAATAACTCCGCATATTTCACCACATGCTCTCCGCAAGCGCATTAGCAGGCAGAAGGATGTATTACGTGTGAAATCAGAGTGGGAGACCACAGCACACCAGAAAGAGCCTCGCCCAGGAGCTTTTGCATCAGGTTTATAACCTCTGCCTTCTTTAAAGATATTTAGAGATGTTTCAAAGTGACAGAGATTACCTTGTTCCCCACAAGGTGTTCCACGGGTGAGGCAGTTTTTTGGCAGGCATGAGGAAGATGATTCATTTGTCTAAACCACTCAACCTCGTTGTATGCTCAGCAGGTAAATGGCAGTCCCACCCAGACAGACTCCCAAAGAAGAAAACACCTCATTGCTCACAGAAAGGAGAAAAAGTTAAATTTGCTAACATTACAATTTTCATGTCACGTAAAATATTCAGCAGCTGGGGCTAGGAGTTAATTTATTCTCATTTTCAAGACTGTTCTCTTCCACGTCTTCCTTTATCTTTTAAGCACAGATGCAAGGGGTTGACCAAATCCTTACTTGTTCCTACCTTGTGAAAGTTTCCTGATTTGGCAAAAATAATTATTCATTAAAAAAAAAAAAATTGTAAATGCAGGAATTTGCACAGGTGGATTTGTGAACATGTGCATGTTACAGGGATGGTTTAAGGATCTTGTCTGGAAATCTGCCCTCAAATACCATGCAGTAATGGATATTCAGATTCGGTTATTTCAAAGAGCAAGGCTACGAGGCACCAGAGATTACTAAAAATGAAACATATACATCAGTTTTATAGAAGAGCCTCGGTAGGCAACACGGAAAAATGACGTACAGTGAATCAAAACAGATCCTGAGGGTACGCTGAGCTCCGGACCTGCTTTCTTTCCCGGTGTGCCACCAGCTGCGGGATGGCCACGCTCGCTCGGAGAGCTCGTTTATACTGACTTGACATGTCGGTGAGGGCTTGCGCAGAGGTAATCGCCTTCACCAGGGCAAGGGCGTTGACTGGCTTTTGCAACTGCGATAAAATGATGCCAGTTTTGACAGCGAATGTTTAAATTTAAACCCCTCTGCATGTCTGACTGCAAAAGGCGGCCAATATTTTCAGAACACCGTCAAGAATAGTTTTGGTCTGGTATTTGCCCAAGTCCCTTGAGTTGTCCTAGAGCTGGTCAAAAGAAGAGCCAGATTTCAACGGGAGATTAACAGAGAGATGGAACTTTTCACTAAATATTTTTCTTTTTTTTTTTGACCAGTTCTACTTGCATCTAAATTTCTGAAAAAAATATAATTTCTCTGCTCTTTTGATCTTCATACTTCCCCCACGCTGATGCTATAGGAACAGGTCACAGGAAACCTGCAATAACATTTTGTCTCTCGATGATCAATAGCATATGAAATAAAAGCTCCATTCCTAAAAATAAACTAGAGATTGCTGCTATCACATTAACTTTACTTTACCTTAAGCATATAAACTATTATTTGGGTGACATGATATTGAATAGTTGATAAAAAAAAATAATCAGGCTAGTGAATTGGACCATGTGTGAGAAAGAGAATAATAAAAGAAATCAAGTGTATTTAAAGTCAAACTCTAGAACTGGACATAAGATGGACATGTGGAAAGAGAGAAAACTCCAGGATGGGAAGAAAAGCAGTCCTGAAAAGAGCAGATATTTGCATAAAATTATTATGCTGTTACCTGCAAAAGGACATCTGGGTGCACAGTTTATGACGTTTCATAGCATCACGGTTCCATTCCTAGTCGCAGATAGCTTTCCTGCTCCCAGTCAGCGCAATAAATACATCAGAAGTGCGAATACTTTTGCCTAAGTGCTACGGATCTGAAACTGGGCTCCTGCACCAAAGCTGGACACCAGGCTCACCCTCTGGTCAGGGGGGCAAGGGGGGGCACCTACAGAGGGGACAGACCTGAAGTGCCTCGGGAGAGGGCTGGCCCTGGGGCTCTGCAGCTGTGACTGGTGAGACCAGACGTCCAACGCTGAAGGCTTGCGGTGGGTCCCACGACCCCACATCACTAGGGGAGGGAGAGGCAAGTGTAGACAGGAGACAATTGCCTCTGTCCTCCTACACGCGCGATGGCAGACTTGCCGAACTGAGCACTCTTGCTGCGTGTGACTCGTTTCGGTATTCAACTGGGTATTGCACTGGAGATAATTACGGTTGTTTTCCACTTGCAAACAATCTTCTGCAGAGCATAGACAAGATCACGGCTCTGTCTCAGAGTTTATAGTGGAAAGGAGAATTAATGAAATTTAATAGATTACTTATGCTGAAATTCAGTCAGTCTGTTCTCAGTGTTTAATTACATTTGTTTGAGGAGCCATGGGAAGAGCAGGGAAGGCGCTAGGTGTCTGTGGTTTAAAGTTTTTGGCTTCCTTTCCCACTCTAGCTGTTTGCCTACAGCCAGGCTCCTGCTCCTGCTCCCTCGGTGCCCTCGTGCCCAGCTCTCCTGCAGCGAGGACCTGCCTCCTCCCCAGGCCCACTGCCAGGGGCACCTCGTGGGGCTGGGAGGTGGCTGAGACCAGGGCTGCAATGCTCCTGGGGATGATCCTGGTGCCACCTCCAGCCTTTGTCATCCTGGCATAGACGTTCAGGCACTGGGCTCCAGGAGAAGAGCGAGTGGCACCATCTGCTACCCTCCAGCCATGTGTCCAGAGGCGCTGGCTGTCCGTGGATACCTGTGTGAGAAAAGGTTTCCACCAGCTGGTGGGTCCTGAGTGATCAGGAGTGCCCAAGCACTGATGGAGGCTCAGATATTTTGGAGTAGCTCGCCCAGCAAGGGCTAGCATCCTGCAGACCCCCTGGGCTGCTCCGCAGTCTCTCTTCTTTCCCCTGCCCCTGTGGGGAGCCCTGGCACCCTCCTGATATGGTACAGCTCATTTTGGTGAGGTCGAGCTTTGTGATACCTGAAGGCACCTGAAGTAGGAAGTCATGATTTTGGCTTCGGTGCCTTTCAAATCTAAGCCAAGCTCCGCCCCCCCCAATATTGTGGACCATTTCCCAGGCAGAGTGGGCAGAACAGCAAGAGATCAACTTTGCTGGAACTTCTTTCACTAAACAAAACTGAAAATAAAACGCCCGTTTCCAGCACTGTCCTTGTACCGGACAACTCTTGGTAGCACTTGGCAACGCAGCCATGCACATCGATGTTCCTGGATGCCAGCCTGCAGGATGGAAAAGGTCTAGGATGGCTCATCCCTGCTTGCACATTAGATGGCATATTCCCTCTGGTGATTCTGCAGTATCAAGTGTTGGTCGGTGTGTTGGCTGGTTCCAGGATAACCATAGAATCATAGAATCTAGAATCGTTTTGGTTGGAAGAGACCTCCAAGATCATCGAGTCCAACCATTAACCTATCACTACCAAGGCCACCACTAAATCATATCCCTTAGGGCCTCGTCTAAACGTCTTTTGAATACCCCCAGAGATGGGGACACCACCACCTCCCTGGGCAGCCTGTTCCAATGCCCGACAACCCTTTCGGTGAAGAAATTTTTACGAATGTCCAATCTAAACCTCCCCTGGCGCAACTTGAGGCCATTTCCTCTTGTCCTGTCATCTGTTACTAGGGAGAAGAGACCGACCCCCATCGCTCTACAACCTCCTTTCAGGTAGTTGTAGAGAGCAATAAGGTCTCCCCTCAGCCTCCTTTTCTCCAGACTAAACATCCCCAGTTCCCTCAGCCGCTCCCCATAGGACTTGTGCTCTAGACCCTTCACCAGCTTCGTTGCCCGTCTCTGGACACGCTCCAGCACCTCAATGTCTTTCTTGTAGTGAGGGGCCCAAAACTGAACCCAGTACTCGAGGTGCGGCCTCACCGGGGCCGAGTACAACCAACCGCTCCTCAGCCTCCTGTCTGCACCAGCTTCATCCAGCATTAATTTTGCAGGCACAGCAGTGTGTGTTACATATCCACTAAAGCATGGCCAAGCAGGGTGGCCTTATCTTTGCAAGAGTGCTGTAACACACGGCATGTGGTAGATCAGTGAAAAAAAACGCTTGTTTTTTTGTGGGTCAGTAGAGGTGCATGTTGCGGGCACGGCGTCCATGGTCAGGGCTGGTGGGGAGATGGTCGAGTCCGTGGCATTTATCAGCCTTCCCCTCTCCAGGCTACCAGTTTGTTCAGTCTTTCTGTGCAGGTCACTTCTGTTGCCCTTCGTATTTTTGTCATTTTCCTCTGAGCTCTCTTTAAATGGTCCATATCTTCCTTGAAGGGTGGTGCCCAAAACCGAGACACAGCAGTCACCAGCACCAGGCAAAGCAGCAGGACCCCTCCACACGCCTTCCAGCCTGCACCCCCCCTCCCAACGTCCCCACAAGACATTGCTTCCCGCCCCCGCAAGAACTTGACACTGCAGGCTGGTGCTGTGATTCACTCCATCGATCTTGTGCTGCTCCTCACCCCATGTTTGCACAGCTGATGCTTTTGCCAAAGCATCAAGCTTTTTGCACTTGTCCTTCTTGAATCCCACTGCCAATCTGAGAGCACTTTGCAGGTTTTAGATCATTGTGAATTCTGCTCCTGTCTTTCGGCGCCTGCAGACCTCCCGAGGTTGATGTTTTATGCATACCCACTCTCATAACATGAGTCATTAGTAAAAATATCAGGCAGCCCCCGTTCACGGCAGCGTGCAGCAGCCCATTCTGTACTTTTTTTCCCAGATACTCAAAGAATACCGTTCATTCTTTGTAGGTTTTTGGACAAGATCTGTAATCTTATTAATGCAGTTCATTTAAGAGTGCTTTCCCCCAGCTTGCGCATGAGAAAGTCATTTGCGACCGTCTTACTGAAGTCATACGGTACGATGCTCACTCACTTGCTTGTTACGTTGTCTAAGAAGGAAACTGGGTTGGTTGCACATGATTTATTCCTGGTAAACACGTTAGCTGCTTTTTATCCTCTTATTTTTCTGTGGGTTTGCAGATAGCTCTGATTATTTGTTGAGTACTGTTGAGTGTTTGTTGAGTACCGTTGAGTGGCAAGCTGATCCTAGGCTTTTCCATCTGAAAGATATATACCCTTTTTGCAGTCTTCTAGGACCTCACCCATCCTTCATGAACCTCAGCTTATAACCACTAATGGCATTGAGACTCCTTCAGCCAGATCCCAAAGTACTCCAAAGTGAATTTCCTCGGGTCCACCTGATAATGGCAGAGTTATTAGGTGGAGCTTGCACTCGGGCAGCAGCACCTCTCAGGGAATGGAAGCAAATGGATTCTGATACTAAAATATTACTTAAAATAACCATATACTGATTATATTAATTAGATATCACAACTAAGAGCACTGTTTCAGGCTTGGTGTGTACAAAGCATCTGAGGCACTGGCATAACTCCCTTTGAACATTATCGAATACAGCACAGACATTTTCAGTGAGGTTGATGGTCTGGGTGAGTCAGTTGTTGCCTTGTTCTCATCGTGCAAGCATATTGATATTTTTCCCACTCCTTTTATTAGCAGCCACTGGCAAAAAAGGCAGGAAAAAAATTCTATCATCACTCGCCTTCGACTTTTCAGAAACACTAGCAGGTCGCCAGAGCGACCTGTCAAACTTTACATCTTGCTCATTTGCGTGGAAAGCAAACTGGGGCAGGAAATTGTGTTTTGTGTTGGTACGTGCTTAGCGCAGCTGGGACATCCTGGGGGCCTCTCGGGGCATCTGCAATCGGAGTAGTAGAGGTTTGTTCATCAAGGACTGATATCATCCCTGACTTTCGGACACTTGACATGCTGCTTATGCAGCTGGAGGAAGGGAAGACCGCTGAGTCAGTTGCAGATAGATATGGAGCCAGATGGCTCCAGATCTTGGCAGGTCTTGATTTTTTTCTCAGGAGAAGAGGATCTTAAGCACCCAAGAGCCATAATTTCTATTCAAGCGATTTTTTTTTTAAGCCACAGGCCATTTTTTTACTGGTGTATCTTTACCTATGGCAGCAGCTCATATTCTTCCATGCCAAGACCAAGGCTCTTTGGTGCAAGTGCAGGATGGTGTCAGGCTACTGAGGGGGCTGTGGTCAACTGGGGTAAGACACACAGCCCCAAGTGCTGCACAAGTGCAGAGCAGGTCCCTGCCTGGGGGAACCGGCACCCAGAACACACACTGCTGGCACGGGGAGGGTGGCCACCCCCCCTCCCACTGCCACCGACAGAGCAGAAGCGTGAGAAAAAGGAATTATTATTACCTGCCTGTTGCAGGTGGGAAAATGAAGCAACTACTGGAGGCCCTAATCAGACGGAAAGGTAAAGCTTGAGCCGTGTTCTTCATATACCCTCTCTTTTTCTCACGCTCTCTCGGTAAAGTGGATGATTTCAGGTTCTTGGCACCGCCTCAGCTCACATAGCACAAAGCACACACAGCACTTTATTTACAGTGCAGCACGGACCTGCAGGTAATTCACCCTCAGCAATATTACGCAATTACTTATAGATGCCTGTGTTGAAAATAAACAAAAATTATTATTTATTGAGAACTTCTCAGCAGTCCCTGGGATTAAAGAATATAATAACCAGTAACATTTTATGCCAAACATTGTGCTAACAGAAAGAATACTATAGTATAGGTATTGACAAAAGAATATTTCATTTAAAGGGCTGTTAGACTAGAGTGAGTACCTGCAGTCCAGCTTTAAAGGAACCATGAAAATCGAGGTAGAGCACAACTCACTTTTTAATCAAATCTCAGGGATGACAGTGAAGCTCACAAGAAACACAAGGCAGCTCAGGGGTGGAGGGGGTTCAGTGCTGACACGTGCAAGATCGTTTGCTGTGCTGCTTCACACCCCTTTCAACATGCATTGCACAGTGCCAGGGTGTGGGGTATCTCGGGACAACTAACATCATTTCTGTCTGAAAAGGGCTGCGGGTGACACCAAGCTGAGTGGTGCAGTCCACACGCTAGAGGGAAGGGATGTCATCCAGAGGGACCTTGACAGGCTTGCGGAGTGGGCCCATGCGAACCTCATGAAGTTCAACAAGGCCAAGTGCAACATCCTGCACCTCGGTTGGGGCAATCGCCAATATCAATACAGACTGAGGGATGAAGGGATTGAAAGCAGCCCTGCCGAGAAGGACTTGGGGTACTGATGGATGAGAAGCTGGACATGAGCCAGCAATGTGTGCTCGCAGCCCAGAAAGCCAACCGTGTCCTGGGCTGCATCAAAAGCAGCATGGCCAGCAGGTCGAGGGAGGTGATTCTGCCCCTCTCCTCCACTCTGGTGAGACCCCACCTGGAGTACTGCGTCCAGCTCTGGGGCCCCCAACACAAGAAGGACATGGACCTGTTGGAGCAGGTCCAGAGGAGGGCCATAAAAATGATCGAAGGGCTGGAACACCTCTCCTATGAAGACAGGCTGAGAGAGTTGGGCTTGTTCAGCCTGGAGAAGAGAAGGCTCCAGGGAGACCTTATTGCAGCCTTTCAGGATATAAAGAGGGCTTATAAGAAAGATGGAGAGAGACTTTTTACCAGGGCCTGTAGTGACAGGACAAGGGGCAATGGTTTTAAACTAAAAGAAGGTAGATTTAGATTGAACTTAAGGAAGAATTTTTTTACGATGCGGGTGGTGAGGCACTGGCACAGGTTGCCCAGAGAAGCTGTGGATGCCCCATCCCCAGAAGTGTTCAAGGCCAGGTTGGATGGGGCTTTGAGCAACCTGGTCTAGTGGAAGGTGTCCCTGCCCATGTCAGGGGGGTTGGACTAGATGATCTTTGAAGGTCCCTTCCAATCCAGACCACTGTGATGTTATTCCATGACTGTGGCTTTGTTGCTCAGGAAAACCAAGTGCGAAGAGTCATGGGTTTTGTTTGCCATAGCAGCAAGTTCAGCTTGGCCTTTGGTGGTGGGAGATTTGACACTTAAGCTGACTCTTTGGAGATCATCTTGCTTTATAACATTTTGCTTTGGAACCCCTCAGCCAGTCGTCCCCAGTCTGTGTGATTACTCACACAGTAAGAAACATCCCTCACGCAGGCCTCTGCGGGGCTGCTGTAGCTCATGGGCACCTCCTGCTTTGGCCGTGCCTCATGCCCTGTGGCCAGCAGAAGGCTCTAGTGGCCACTGGGCTTCACCCTGGCCCTCAGTCCACCTCCGGCCTCCAGCCTGCGGCCAGCGGCCATGCCTCTGCTTCAGTGGAGGCAGGAGGTGAGTGCGCTCTCACCACCTCATTGCTGACGAGGTCCATTTCCTAGGAAGGACCACCAAGAGAGGAGGTACTGGAAGGGGGGTCACTGTTCCTGTGGTGGGGGGATGGAGGGCAGTAGTTGGAGGGGTTGGGAATGTGCTTTGTGGCGGATCCTTCAGCACTGTTGCAGTTTTCTGGAAGCCGCTCCTTCTGCAGAGGGTATCCTGCCACTTTCGGGGAGGATGGTCAGTGGACACATGCCAGCCACCTGTCTAGCAGCTCCCGTCATAGTGCAATGACAACGCACACACGGTACCAAGGGCTTCGGATCCCAAGGAAACAGGAAATGTCCTTTGTGGGCATTTACTTCCCATGCAGGTGCCCAGACCTGTGCATCTTCATTGCAGCCTTTTGGAGTGCTGGTCAGCCCTGGTGCCAGGACCACGCACCGCTGCATTCACCTCTTCGGTGCAAGCATGCTCTTAGTGCTGCTTCAGGCTCTCTGAGGTTTCCAGGTGCCTCCGTACAGGCGGTGAGCTGCAGTGGGGTTGCCTGTGCTGGTCGGTGCCCAGACTCCGCTTTCTTGGACCCAGAGACAGTGTCCTGCAGCTCAACGGCTCCCTCGGAAAGCTGCTCAGAGCCTGGCAATCATGCCTCTGAATTCCCTAACTGATTATCTCAGTGTCTGTCTTCAACGGGAAATTGCTATTATTGGAATAGGACGTTTGTGTAGAGATAGGGTTGATTTGTCTCCCCTACCTTGAGCTTTCTAAAAGTGAGGTGTCCAGTCCGTAGTCAGTAAGGAGAGAGGCACACTTTAGGAGGGGGAGTTGGCCCACCTCTTCTAGACACCTCCTGAAGGGGATGAATTGCTCTCTAGGGGTGCTCCTTTTTTGCACTCACTATAGAGAGACCTATGGAAATAGCTCAGGCTGAATATTTAACATGCACTGGCTAAGGTTTAACGAGATAAAGGTGTAACATCATACTCCGGTGTCAATATCCTTGAGAAAACTCTGGGCTTTTTAATGTGCTGCTCAGCGAGGAACCAATTTTGCTTTAATGTGGGAGAGCAATTATGAAGTGGAATTCGGACTGCGTGATTTAAAAAAAAACAACAACAAAAATCTGTTAGTGACCCAGTATAAACTGGGTGCTTTACATTCATCCTCCTGTCACTTTGGCACAAACTTGCAGTGAGACAGTTGCATAGTTAAACTACAGCTAAAACTCCCCAGAGCTTGAGTGAGTCCCCAGCTTTGCTAAATGGTTGCAGGAGCATTAGCTCATGAAAGCCACCCCGGGCTCAGCGTGATCCCTGGCTCTGCCTGGCCGGGCGTTGAGATCTGCAGCTCCTCTCACGCGGTGGGAGGGATGCTTGTTCTGCCTCTCTTGTTCTGCTCTGAGTGATGCCTCTCCTCCCATCGCACGCCGTTCTGCAAGATGGGGTCAGCTGAGGCCTCGGGGCCTTTCTGCTTGGCAAGGAAGAGGCAGGGAGACACAGGGACATGCACGCAAAAGTAGAATTGTTATTGAAAAATTGACAATAAGGAGGAAAGTGGCAAAAAACCATTGCAGGTATATTTTCATGGCAAACACTCCCAGTGTTTCCTTAGTTTCTCCTTTTGATACTATGCTATCAAATTAACAGTCAAATTCAGTTGGGGATGAAACATCACAAATAATCCCTTAGGTGAGCTCCGGGGCTAATGAACGGGATGTAACTGGCAAGTGAGTGAAAAGGGGACTCCGAGTTACCTGAGGAAAGAGCTCTTGCCAAAGCTGTGCTGCAGATGGAAGCTAAGACACAGCAGGAGACTGCACGTTGCTCAGGGAGGAGCCGGGGATTTGCACAAATCATTGATGCTGTGATGGCATCCCTCCTCGTGCCTCTTCGGTACTCCCCACCTCCTGCAGCCTGAGGGCCAGAGGCTGCTCTCGCCCTCTCTCTCCCGTATAGGGACAGACAGACAGACACGCAGAGGGTTGGTCACAGCTCCACGTGCTACAGGGGAGCCAGAAAGCAGCTCCCGGAGCAGGAGACAGCAGACGGGACAGGGATGTGGGACCTGACTGAAGGCTCAGCAATGCTCTGGTTGCACTGGCCCAAGCAGCAGCCGAGGGGCTCTTGTGCCATCAGGGTCATGGTGAAGCAAAGGTTTTGGTGCCGTTCCTCCACCCTTCCTCTCCTCGCCTACAGGGAGGATCTACCGGGGTGCAGCTGAAGAGCACCTGGGGGAGCAGAGCACAGTCCCATGTGCTTTTTTTCCCTTAGGGCAAAGCTTGCTTTTTCAAAGGAAATACGGCCGAGCTACGGCAGGGCAGGCGCGCGGTGTTTGAGTTATTCCTGGGCAGGGATGATTCTGTTCAAGCCTTTTTGCATTTTGGCTTTACGTGCCACCATCCCTTTTGGGCTGAGAGTTTCAAGTTCCTGTAATTCATTACTGAAGAACACAGAGTGAAGGACAAACCAATTTGTTATTTGCTTTTTTTTTTAAAAAAGATTAAAAACCTTTGTCAGCAGCAGGGTCACTCTGCTTTGGTATTTCTTCCTTACTCTGGTTTAAGTAACAGCAACAAGACACAGCCCCTTCCCCCAGTCAGGAAAATGACAGAAAAATGAAAGAAACCCCAAACCTGAAGTGCTTTTATGTGTAAGGAAACCATCCACATTCCTTCGGCTCATCTCAAAGCACCTCCAGGCCACTGCCAGGCAGCAGGGTGGAAGCGGCTCCCCCGGCACCCGTCCCTGCTCTCTGCAGCGGGCGCTGAGGGCACTGGCAGACTGGGTCAGCCTTTCCATCGCTGGTGGTAGCCGAGCCAAGTCTCGCCCGCTGTTTCCGAGTGGAAACACACGGAAGCACCTACTGGGAGCTGACTCAAGCCCTCACTCCGCTTGGCCTCAGACACCTGCTTTGACCACCCTGCCTCCAGTGTCTCCCTTGCAGGATGGACTTTGTCAGTGAGGTGCTGTGGCTGACATGAAGTTCCTAAAAGCTTTCGAAAAGGCGTGGATTATTGGTTTTAAAGCACTTTTAGTGCTCTTAAAAAAGGTCACTTGCAAAAATGCCGCTCTAGAGGTGAAGAAACGTCTCCTTCTGGGCCCTTTTGGACTGTTTTTATGCTTACACACTCACGACAAAGACAGGGGCACTCTGATTGAAAGTCAGCGACACACCGTAGCTCATGATTACATGCTTAGTTAAAAACTGAAGTGAACATATCCACAGAAACCGTATTAATCTACCATTTGATTAAACCACCTTGCAGCTCCCTTATTAAATTGCGATAGTTGTAGAAGAGTAACAAGAAAGTCACGTGAAAGACAAGACTGATTTAGGGGGTTATTTTGTGTTGTCATGGACTACTCATAACTAAGAGGGGAAAAAGCCTTTTATCCAAGGTAGGAAAAGACATGATAAGCATTAGTATCTTTTTTTTGTTTGTTTTATCACTAATATATTCATAGGGAAGTGCCACTGCACTGCACAGGTAAAAACATTTCTCAGTTAAATCCCCATGGCCATGTTCGACTGAAGCCAGGGAGGTGAATTACCGCTAACACACAGCTCTCCCACTGATAAAACCACTGTACAACTTGCAATTGAAAAGGCGATGCAGACACAGAACGTTTTAAGAAGGAAGCTCCCACGCAGCGTCAGTGCCCCAGTTTTATTGGTGGCACTAATTACCATTACAGCAGCACCCAAAACCGCAGCTGAGGCCAGACTTCCGTGCATCTGGCACTAGGAAAAATGCGTGGGCTAAAATCATAGAATCATAGAATCATAGAATTGTTCTGGTTGGAAGAGACCTCCAAGATCATCGCGTCCAACCATTAACCTATCACTACCAAGGCCACCAGGAAGTCATATCCCTTAGCGCCACATCTAAACGTCTTTTGAATACCTCCAGGGATGGGGACTCCACCATCTCCCTGGGCAGCCTGTTCCAATGCCCGACAACCCTTTCGGTGAAGAAATTTTTACGAATATCCAACCTAAACCTCCCCTGGTGCAACTTGAGGCCATTTCCTCTTGTTCTGTCGTCTGTTACTAGGGAGAAGAGACCAACCCCCGTCTCGCTACAACCTCCTTACAGGTAGTTGTAGAGAGCGATAAGGTCTCCCCTCAGCCTCCTTTTCTCCAGACTAAACATCCCCAGTTCCCTCAGCCGCTCCTCATAGGACTTGTGCTCTAGACCCTTCACCAGCTTCGTTGCCTGTCTCTGGACACGCTCCAGCACTTCAATGTCTTTCTTGTAGTGAGGGGCCCAAAACTGAACCCAGTACTCGAGGTGCGGCCTCACCAGGGCCGAATACAGGGGGACTTCTCAGCAAGGCACTGGTGGCGTGGGGTTCGCCGCCAGAACAACCCCCAAGCCGTGCGGTACCTCCACCGAGGGCTGTGGCGGACACTTCATGAACTCGAAGCTTGATAGCAGTTCTGCACAACGTGAGACCTCAAGGTAGCCGAAGGACAGAAAATTGCCCACTCAAGTGTCCGATTCTTCAGCCTGCGGCACGTCTGCTATATAAAAGGACATGCACATAATTTAGGGGCAAAAAAAAGAATTTTCTTGTTTGGGTTCTGCTCTTTGTTTAATATACAAATTAGAGGCTCAGCGCCACGATGACATTACCACGGCCTAATAAGTGACCAAGCGTCCACTGATTGGTAACTACTGAAATTTGCCTTCTTGGTCTGTGGCATATCTGGCAATGCACAATCTGCAATTCCGTAGTCTCCAGCTTCAGAGAGAAATAATAATAATAAAGATAATTTCCAGAAGATGCATGAAAAGATATCAGAGATGTTGCTTTCATTTTATACTTCCCTTATTAGTAAATGAGTATTAGCTTGAGTAATTGTCCTAGGCTGTCTGTCCTGATGGAAGACGACAGAAATTCTGCTTTAGACAACTGACTATACGTATGTGAAAGAGTTTTTCATAAAACATGCCATTTCAAGTGAATTTAATTGACTTGACTTAGCACAGAGATAAAGCTTAAATGCTCTCTGATATTCACTAGCAATGACATTTATCTCAAACAACTCTCCAGTCTATGCTACATCTATTTGAATAAAGTACCAACAATATTTGATTTTCTGATTATTTAATACTTTCATTTCACTTGCCTTTAAGAGGTCGGCTCAGGCATACAAACCAAACAGCTACAAAATCTCTTGGGATTCCTTCTTAAAGAATAAAAATAATTAACTTGGTGTATCAAGACATAATTCAAAGCAGCTGAAGAAGGGAAGTTACTGCTGATAGAAGTGGATTCGTTTAGTTAAAATTGTTTGGCGTCAGGAGATATTAACCTGTATTTGCCTGATTTTAGAGGTAAAACCAATATGATACATTTTATGAAATGGCTTTTAAAGTGTATTTGTGAAGAAGGTCTAATATTTACTTGCTTAAACAGTACTTCTATTTAAATATTTTTACAAGATAGGGAGGGTAAAAAGTAATTCCTGGAGCATAATTCCTCAAAGATAACAATTTATGTGCCAAATGAAATCCATTGCTGGTGTTTCTTAAAAGCTTTGCAAAACTAAGTAAAGCAGCATTAACCTCTCCAAGCTCACCAGGCTCCTGACTTTCATCGGCATTCAATTGTTGATGAATTGCCAACATTTTTGAAGTAAAAGACGTATAAACAAAGCTACAAATATGTTTAAAATGTAAATGCTTTTTGGGGGAGATCAAGGAAGAGATTAAATACCTCAGTCTGGCAAAGGATATAAGGATGTTCCTTAAACCCCCCTTTGACTTCAATAGGACATAAACATATGCTTGAAGTTTGGCATGCTCAGAGCTTTGAAGACTGAATTCACAGACAGGTTTGGGAATTGCAGCACGGAGCAGTATCCTGCCCAGATTTTGGGAGCCCTGCCACGTGCTGAGCCTGCAGGCTGGAGTTAGATGTCTATAAACAACAAACTTAGGTAGGGTCCAAGCACATGGCACACTGACTGCGGGGAGGGGACGGGGGTGAACTTAGCTAACGGGCAATTAGGAGGAAAAAGTCTTTAGCTCGTCCTAATTGTGAATTTCAGCGCCTTGCTGTAGTGGATGCCCAGGTTCATACGGTGAGCCTCCTTTAGGAGGCAGGACCCCACGGCCTGTGCTGGTCCTTCAGAAGGACACGCAGAGGGAAGGTACAGCGCCACGGGCTCCGCTGTGAGTCGCTGTGCAGGTGCCTTTCCTTCCTCTGCCGAACAGCGTTGGCTCTAACAAACAACAGGACAGAAGGGGGTAGGGGATGTTAGCTTCCAGTCACATTTTGGGCAGCCCCCAGTCCACCTCTGTGCTTCCAGCGCCAGGGAGGATGAGGGGATGGGCATGTCGCCGCGCACCCTCACAAGGTTTCAATGTCTTGGTGCTCAATGCGCCCCAGCCTCACCCAGCTGCGGGGAAACCTGAAAGCAGATCTTCCAGGGACCTGCAGCAGCGAAAGGGACGGGCACGCGGCCGTCCCTCACGCCCAGCACGTGCTTTAGGAAATCTAGGGTTTGGATTCAGATTTTCACAGGAGCAGATAGGTTAGCTATAGGTGCCTGCATCTTCTGATGGATGGACTCCCAACTTTTCACCTAGAGATGACTTTCAGCCCAGGTCCAAATCATCAGCGGCCAGTTTAAACACATCCGTTTTGTAATTAATTTCAATTACACCTTCCTGCTGCTTCACTTTATGTTCCCGAGGCTCTTAAGGCCTGTACCTTTACTGAGAGTCTCCACACTCGATGTGCCTATTGCCTGTGTTGTCTTCCTGTTGTTTCCAGCGGTACCAGATAAAACTTTCACAACTATCCAAAGCAATTCTCATGGAAAAAATACATATTCCTCATGAGCTTCATTTCCATGATACAGTAAAATGGGAACATCTCAGTGGTCAAATTATCATTTATTTTATTCTAGTAGATCTTCTGAAAATTGTATTGCTATTACACCTAGCTTTTCTCTAACAGAAGAGTTCATATTAGCATGGTAATGGCCCTGAAAACAGCTAATGACCTTACATTCATGTTGCGTGGGGGCAGGAAACCAGTTAACAAAAATACAGGTGCCCAGAATCATATGCATTGATAAAAAAGCCATAAATACGGCATATTGAGGGTGGTGGTGGGTGTCACGCCGTATATCTTCAATCAATGTGATTTAAATGCTTTCCAGATATGTAATTCTTACTTCTGTCAAAGGGATCAAGTATTTTGTTTCATTTCTTGTAGGTGAAGGCAGAAGATGGAATATTCCATTATATGATTTTTAATTTTAAATATAAACAGAAGCCTATACAAGATGGAGGTAATTTGTGACCTGGTACATTGTAAAAAATGACCTTGTAAACACTGATTTTCTAATCTTTGTCAATTTAACAACAGTTGCGAGGGGAGGAGAGACATTTCTTGGAGGGGGTGAGGAAGTGAAACAGGGGCAAGAACAATTTAAAAACAAAAAAAAGGTAGAGATTTCAACCTGATTCAATTTGTGGTTTGCAGTGTTGCAATGAGCAATCTGAAGACTTCAAAGTATTCAGCTGTGTAGGATGCCCCTTAGTGGTTGACTATAAATACTGTTGACAGAAGAAATAATTTTAAATACGGAAAAAAACCCCCAAATAATATTTGTATTTATTAACTGAGAACAAAGGATTTTAAATGCTAACATATGCACAGAAGAGCCTACAAAGTCATGTTTACATAAAACATCAGGAATGGTTGGAAAAATGCAAACCAATAGTAAGAGAATGTTCCCGAATAAGCTATTGCATTGAGCGAGAAGAACAAAAAACAAGGGAAAAAAGGGTCAATCTGTATTTTTATTTTAATCAGAATGCATATTATGGGATGAGTGGGCTTTGCAGAGGAATACGGTCAGATATCTGCAATGAAACCCAACCCAATATTTTTACTGATACTTTCTAGAGGAGAGAGTTTCTGTACAGAATTACAAAGTTACCTGGTCTGGTGCCACGGTTCCTTCCCAACAGCGAATGGATGGTGTAGCCTGCGGCCATCTCTGCTGTTGCAGAAGGCTACCAGCTTGTGTTACAACAGACAAACATTTCTACACAAAAGGCATCAAGAAATGTTTAAGATTCAATAGGAAAGGTTAGAGTGCACAAATTCTGTAATACACACAAGTGCACATATCTAGTTAGATATAACAATACGAAGAGTCTATGAGAGAATATTTTTATTTGGTCTAACTCTTGTCATGAGGAATATATTGCTTGTAACTTTTCCTTTTCAAAACCAGTCTTTGCATAGGAGTTAATTTGCAAAAGTTGCAACAAGGCGACACTAACGAAGCATGGCACTCCCATCGATCTGGTTACACCTACTCCAATTTTAACTGTATTTTATACCTTTAGATCTCTGGATAACAAAAGAAGTCCATTGTATTTGCAGACAGTTCCTCTTATTTGGAAATCTGATGCCTCTGCTAGTCATTATTCTTTTTTTCTTTCTTGAAGAAGTCTGTAACTCTTCCATCTTTTTAACTTTGCATATAGAAATCACAGCTGCAAAGTGTCTCATTACCTCCACACCGGTAACTGAGGCAGAAAAGCCACTCATCAGCACTACTGACATAAGCCTTTCCTTCTTGGGTCGCATCCCAAGGCAGCTTAAAGGGTCAAGGGAAGTCTCTTCTTTCGAGTCAGCTGGTGCGTGCTGTAGCTGGATATACTGATCCCAAACATCGCCAGCAGCAATGCCGCCCGCTGCAGCAGGGTGTCTGAGGAGTTGATAACGATTCTTCCTGCAGCCTGAGTCTGCGGGAGAAACAGGGCGAGTTACACACCGATTCCGCTGAGTGCAACACAAAAGCGGGTCTTTGGAACCTACAAAGCACTTTTTTCTTCTCCCTGTCATTTAATATAGTGTGACTCTGCTTTCTGCTGAAGAGTATTCGGCACAAACTACAGCACATTTTGGAAGGTCCCTCTTTTTATCACTTTGTAGAAGAAAGGACACGTTTCTGATATGATTTTTCCTTCATTTGTAACTCATTGATTTCAGTGACTTTAACGGGGTTCTCTCTGGCTACTTGGCCGAGAGGGAGAGCTGCATCAAGCGCAGAGGCTTAGGCATAAAGGAGAAGGGACTCTTTTGTTCTGTGAAGTACAAAGATCTCTTCCTTCCCACAGATTAGCTCCTACCAACACAGTGATGGTCCCTTGAACGTTAGTTACGAGTTCAGGAAAGCAAGGCTAAAAGGGATCAGTAACATCTTTTATTAGCTCCACAGGTAGGACTAGACCAAGCAACAAGTTTTGATACAGTCTCTTTGTCAAGTCCAACAAAGAAGCAGGAAATGCCAATCAAAGTAAAGATAAAAAATTAAGTATTTACCAATTATCTGAATAACAATATCAGAAAAGAAATTAAGTTACTGTTGCTTGCCTAGTACGTATGACACACTGACCAAGAAGCAGAAGCACAGTTGCATGGACTCCCTAGAGAGCAAAACACAAATCCCTATGCATATTGGCGCTGTGAGTTAAAACATATCACGTGTCTTTCTAGTTGCAGCATTTCTTATATGAAATGATGACTAGGCCTCAAATAATGACTTTTTTTTATGCTTTCCCTGGCAGTCCATGGACGGAAAGCATGGCACTGCTGACAGGAGTGACAGATTCCAGGGAGCCTGATTTTCACTTCCAGATTCTAGCTTTTTTATGTGAGCTGAAATAATCAGAGCTGAGTGCTCTGACCTTGATAAATGTGGCTGACAGTGTGGCTACTTCAGCAGCAGAATAAGTAAAAACAAAAGAAATTCCAAATAAAATTACCATGTAAGGTGATATGAAAAGGTATGCAGGGAGGCGTGAAAGAAATTCACTGCTAGGACTGAAAACACAGTATCCTTCGCTCAGCCTCTCAACTACGCAACTGTCGCCTCTCAGCTACTATAGTCTGTGATTTTGGATGCAGATCACATTGCTAAGAGCTGTGAGATTTTCCAACAAAAGGATACATACTCTGTAAATATCAAAATATGGAGTACAATAAGGAAGATGCTCTACTTTGGTGTATATATTTTTGGGCTGTTTTATTCTCAATTATTTAGCTGATTTAAAACATTTTCTATGCAGGCTTTTATTTTTTTCTTCATATAATGATTGATACTTTGGTCCCCTAATGTTCCAGAGGTCAATAGTGATTGAGGTTTCTTTATCATAACCATAGAAGCTGGTTGAAGTGCTTCACTGACAGCTCATTTGAAGTTGTTTAGGAACCCAGCATCCTTCTTCCCATTAACATTTTCCTATGGTCCCAAGCACACAAAGCCATTGCAAGAGAAAATGATGGAGAAGTTTCTGTTTAAGCACTTCAGAAACATAAACTCCTTCCAAGTACTCTGCATACGGTATTGCAGCATGATACTAATGATGAAGAATTATCATAATTCATTTACTTTTCAGCAGAGCCTTAATTAAGACTTCTTTGAGTTGTTATGCAAGTTAACCCACCAGAAGCCAGTGTTCCCTTGGGTTGGTCATGCAATAATTTGAAATAAAATCAGTCTGAGCAAGAGAAATACTGGTGTTTCAAAGATCTAATTAAAAGCAGAAAAAAAGACAGAATTTTCATACCTGCAACAATCTTATATACCCAGGTGTCATTCTCCGGAGAGGAATAACCATGATTTCTGAGTCCTCGTAGAATTTCAGCCCCTACAATTTTAGAACACACAAAGCATTACTAAATCCCAGGGATTTTTTACAAGTTGACCTCTTAATGAAACATAAGATTAAGTCTAATATGGTTTGCTGCAATGCCAAAGCACTCCAAGAAGCATCATATGCAAACATTTTTTCCTCACCTGATGCTCTTTTCCCTCGAGCCCTTCACATGCTTGAGGTGCTGGGGGTATATAAAGCCCAGCTCAGTTGCATAACCCAGCACGTGGGATCTGTCGGCACCGCTTAGGTGTTGGCAGAGCCCTGACCGTCCCGCCCGGGGCCAGGTATGTCTCGCAATATTGGAAAACTCTCTGGGAATGCCTGAAGCTCATTAAGAGAGCAACGCGACAGCTGACCTCCTTAAGAACAAAAGGGCCTAAGCCTGCCTTATAGATAGCACTAGACATAAAAAAAGGAGGTCATTATAGCATTTTGTACGTAGAGTGACAATGCAAATAGGATTGGATGGCTTTTATGTAACTTAGAGCATGTATTTATACCCATAGGATGACCTGACTGGGTAGGAAGCTTAATGCAGCCGTGACCCGAGTTGAAAGGATGTGCTAATGTAACAGGGTTATTTGGAGGCACGTTAAAAAAGAAGTTCTTTCTTTTCCGATAGCATTCTCTTTTACTCAGCATTATGCATGTTCTTGCTCCTTTTTCTACTGCTAAAGCTTTACCACTAAAAATACCTAATCTAATACTTATTACTGTTATTACTACTTTCTGTTAACTGTGATTTCTTTTCACTGTAGTGAGCTTGGATTCAGTTCTGCTCCTGAAGTCATACAGCACACAATGTGAGAAACAGTGGCACAGTCTAATCTACAAAATTAATTTCTTCTTCTTCTAGGAGTGTCCATGGATAGACTGTGCTGAGAAAGCTCCTTTTTCCCATCATCAATACAGGCAACCTTGAATATGGATAGCAAGGCAGAATTTGGCTCCAGTCGCAGTCATACTTCTAACCATGCAGGGTAAAAATCTTCAGGTGGTGCAAGTCAGTACAGCGCCAGTGTGCACAGCGAGCCCACGTCGGTGTTCATCACAAGTGCTCCACAGAACAGTGCTGATTTACACCCCTTTCATCTCTGCTACGGCAGCCTAAAGCTTTCTGAGAAATATTCCTGCCGTAAAAGAGCATGAAATGTTTCTACTTGGAGAAATACTCTACATTAGGTATTCCACAATGATACCACTTATCAAGAATTCTCATAACTCATTTGCTTTTCAGCAGATGCTTAATTAATGTTATATAAAGGAACGATGCTGTTTGCTTCTGAGGCTCTGGCTTACATAGCATGCAGCAGGCAGGTCTCGTTTTCCTCTCGCCGCATCCCGTTTATACCATGTGAACCCCGTCGGCACCAGTGGAGCTATGTCTCATTCACAAAACAGGTAACTTGAGTTGAACTCATCCTACAGTGTCAATCTAAATACTACAAACAAGAGACTGGGAACCTGCCAATCTGTTGTGTTTTTTTTTTAAATATGCAACTTGCACAGTGACCCCATGCTAAACCTTAAGTGCTGTATACCTTAGCTATAGGAAATATTGTACTAATGGGAAACAATCAACATAAAATTGGGAGCTGACTGAAGTTAATGGAAAGCGTATCAGTAAATACAAGTCACTGTACCTGCCCAAACGCATTTGGGATTAAAATCTATACTATAAGAAGGCAAAGGCTTTTTTCTTGTTCTTGTTTCTCACCATATGCCCTGCGCTAACTTTCCTGCTCAAACAGGAGAGCGCCTGGGCTGGCTGCCCAGAGCAGGACAAGGCTAATGCTGCAGAGTCCATGTTCTTCTGGAAATACACAGAACACCGAGTTTTTCCTTTAAATTTCCAGTCTTCAAAGAAAAACCTACTTACTGCAGTATCAAGAGTTTCAGGAGTTGCAAAAAATGTTACTAACAATTTCTGTCATTTTGTGTGTAATTCTTTCCGTTCGGAGAACAGCAGTGAGATTCCTGTGGCATGGTATTCAGAAAGGGAGAGCTTTCCAACCAAGTTTCTTTGTGCGGAAAATAAAAGGGAAAGGAAAGAGCATGCCTTAAATGCCACAGCCGTCTTTAAAATGATTTCTTGGCCATGCTCAACACAGCTGAATTGTAGAACGTTTTCTGTAATTGCAGGTGTTACCAAAGTCTGTATTACTTTCCCAAGGACTCTGAAAGAATAACCCTCCCAGGCTGTTTAAGGAGAACTTTGAACAAACAAGGGGCTGCCCCCATTCCTTTCGAAGTTCAAGCCGCTGAGAACTGAGTCCTGACTGCCATGGCGCAGAGATGAACGTGCCCCTCCTGGGCAGGGGATCGGCTAACGGAGGAGGAAAAGTACAAGCAGCAAAGGGCTCTCTTGGCAAATACACGGGGATCCCACACCCAGCGCAGACCACTCGCCTCATTCATCTACTAATGCCTTCTCTGCTTGAGGGAGGCACTGTGTTCTAATAGGCATCAAGCAGATAAGAATGCAAATGATATGCTGACATCCTCTCCATCCCAAAATAAAAGGTGAGGGACATTTCGAACCCAGCTGTCAATATTCACCACCTTGTGCTCTCTTTCCATTAAGAGGAGAAATCAATAATGAAATTAGACGTTTCTCTGCTGTAATCCTGTGCCTTTGGGACCGGCGAGGGCTGTTTCCCCAAATGCAGCAGGAATCAACCAACAGGAACAACTTATTTTCACAGCATTAGAAGCCCCTCCTTGACTGTCACTCCCCGAAAAGCAGTTTGTGCTGCCTGTGCTGCCCGCGAGCGCGTCCCTGCCTCTCTGGAGCACGGTGCAGGGACACTCATGTTAGCATTGCCCACCACAGCTCAGTGGCAAGCAGCAGGGCAAGCATGGCAGCATGGGGCTCAAGCCCCTGCTCTTTCAGTAGGTTTTGTGGCCCACACCAAGCCCATGCTTCCAATACTGATGCCTCAAATATTTAGGCTGAAACTACACCGTAATCATAGAATCATTTAGGTTGGATAAGACCCTGAAGATCACTACGTCCAACTGTAAACCTAACGCTGCCAAGTCCACCACTAAACCATGTCCCTAAGCACCACATCTACACGTCCTTTAAATACCTCCAGGAATGGTGACTCAACCACTTCCCTGGGCAGCCTGTTCCAGTGCCTGATAACCCTTGCAGGGAAGAAATGTTTCCTAATATCCAATCTAAACCTCCCCTGGCACAACTTGAGGCCATTTCCTCTTGTCCTATTACCTGTTACTTGGGAGAAGAGACCGACAATAGAGAGCGATAAGGTCTCCCCGGAGCCTCCTTTTCTCCAGGCTAAACATCCCCAGTTCCCTCAGCCGCTCCTCAGAGGACTTGTGTTCTAGACCCTTCACCAGCTTCGTTGCCCATCTCTGGACACGCTCCAGCACCTCAATGTCTTTCTTTTGTAGTGAGGGGCCCAAAACTGAACACAGTACTCGAGGTGCAGCCTCACCAGGGCCGAGTACAGGGGGACGTTCCCTTCCCTACTCCTGCTGGCCACACTATTTCTGATACAAGCCAGGATGCCGTTGGCCTTCTTGGCCACCTGGGCACACTGCTGGCTCATATTCAGCCGGCTGTCGACCAACACCCCCAGGTCATTTTCTGCCAGGCAGCTTTCCAGCCACTTCCCCCCAAGCCTGTAGCGTTGCCTGGGGTTGTTGTGACCCAGGTGCAGGACCCGGCACTTGGCCTTGTAGAACCTCATACCATTGGCCTCGGCCCATCGATCCAGCCTGTCCAGGTCCCGCTGTAGCGCCTGCCTGCCCTCCAGAAGATCAACACTCCCTCCCAATTTGGTGTCATCTGCAAACTTACAAACTTATCATTCACGGAGTTCTTGCTTTCTCTGTGTGCCCCAGACTTTGTTAGCTTCTCTTTCACAGACAACTGCTTCTCCCATCATCCCAAATTCACTTTCAGATCCTTAAATATGTTATCTCCTAAAATCAGGCTCAACTTTCTGGTTTTCCTTGCTACCTGTACTCCATACAGTGATTACTATTTCCCAGCTTTCCAGCTCACTTTCCCAGCTACTTTCCAGTATATTTAATTTTACCCTGACAAAAGGGCAGCTGCGTCCATGTTTCCCTCTACACCAATACTTCAGCTTTAGCATCAGAAATGCCTCTTCAGAAAAGGCACCTGTATGTCTCTCTTCTGCTGGTCAGTTCATGCCATTGCAGACCCTTGCAGCTGCCAGAACAGCAATGGTCTGTGGCACTCGAGAGACTCTGGATGCTTGTGGGCCCTGACTCTCACCTCTACGGCAGTCCGTTGCATACATTTAGACATGCTATTTTCCCTCTGCTTTCTTATTTCTCAAACAACCCTATTGCTACAAATTTTTGTAGCCATCCTGAAGCAGAGGGAGGGAGGAGCGAGGCAAGCTGGTAGGGTGCGTGAGTTAAACCCCAGGCAATGGCAGCTGGGGAGAGCAGTTTCTCTTACACCTGCATGGAAGCCCAGACTATGGAGCTGCAGCCAACACGTGGCTGTTACGCAAAGGATGTCCGGACAGGTTCACACGCACAAGGATCATCAGCAGGGTCTGCAGCTGACGGCGTGCATGGAGTCCAACATGGAGAGTTGCTTTTGCTGACAAATAGAAACCGAAGAGGAAGGGGAAGCAGAGGGGAGAGAGAAAATAGAAAAGGGGAAAAGGGAAAACTCCTCAGTGGCCAGCGGGAAGAGAAGTGGTGGGGGTCCCTAGGTGAGCAGCCTCCCCAGGGCTCCCCTCCAGTGCAGCAGGGTCGCCCCAGAAAGTCCCCTGCAGAAAGTACACAAGTCTCATTGGGACCTGCTCAAACTGCTGCTGGTGGTTCCTGCTTACGATGCCGTTATCGCTGACTGGTGCGTGCGGGCCGGGGCTGGTGCCTGCTGACCGACCGCTACGCTCCGTGCACGTGTATTATTTGGGCCCCACACCATGGCGGGAGAAGCGGGGGAAAGGCAGGTGATTCTCCTGCTGCCACAGTCGCTTCCCAAGAGAGCCCGCCACAGCCACATTACCGGCTTTGCTGGGGCAAGGCCACGAGAATGACGGTGCGAGAGCAAGAACACGAGACCAAGGAGGGGACAATGCTGCCCCTCGGGCGGCTGGGGTGACGGGCACCCCCCACTGCCAGGGCAAGGGGGGCTGCACACCTGCAGCCAGGAGGCTCTCGGCAGCACGAAGGCTAAGGCACCTAAGGCAGCACGGTGGCAAGCATGCATGCTTATGGGCACCCGCTACTTGTGACCCACTACATGTTCCAGTGGTTGGTCTCCCAGCAGTTGCTGCTCCTACCTGACAGATAAAGATTGCAGGTAGAACACTGCAGGGCACTGCCTACGTGCAGTTGCATTTCTGAACAACAAACTAGTTTAAAGCAAGACTCTCCACTGGTTCGAGGGTCATTAAGCCTGATTTACTCTAGGCCTTCCACACTGATACAGGGGCAGCATTTTAAAAGAGGATTTCCCGTAAAGCATACACAATTTTCATTCTATACCTGGACAACAATAGCAAAACGTATTATTTTGAAGACATAATTTCGAAAATAATTCAGATATTTAACTAAAGAAGTACTTTCCAAAATTCATCATCCTCAAAGGGGCCAGGGTGGAGGAATACAGGCAGGATTCTGAACCTACCCATGGCTTCCACTGTGGCTTTTTGTGAGGGATAGGAGTAAACTGAAAGTGCTGTCACTGTAGGCAAATAAATAAAACAAATCATATAAAGAAAACAAACCAGCAAATCTTCCTCTACACACAACTGTATGACTAATCCTGGGCTTTCTTACTTAAACAGTTATTAGATCTGAGAGTACATCCTCGCAAATTATTCTGTGCATTACTTAAAAATTAACGCTAAGCTAAAAGGAATTTTGCCTAAACCAAAGGTAACTAAAACACCAGCTCTGTGGGGGGAACAGGATTGGGCGCTGGCAGCTCACCGAAGAAAGAGATGGTCCTGCCCCAAAGAGCCTACAATCCGTGGGGAGGCAGATGGATGCCACCAGATGGAGGAGCACAGAGAAACAAAGAGAATATATCGCTTGGCATGCGAGGCAATGTTCTCAGCTCACTCACAGTCAGATTGTTTCCAAATTTTTGTAGGCGTTGCAGCAAAGCACAGTGTTAAGGAGGGATGTGAAGGTGGTTAATGAATTTTAAGATGATAAGGCAGGCAAGGAACAGGAACAATGTTAGTCATATTGTTGCATTACACAGTAACATCTTTGTGGAGCACAAAATTAGGGAGATGTATTGGAATATGTTGATGACAGAAGTAGGAAATACTGTCAGTAAAAGAGGACCGGAATGCTGTGTAGACGAGCTGACGCAGACAGACAATTGCAGATAGTTCAGTTCTCAAAGTCATCTAAGGTTACGGATAGAGAGCAGCAAGAGATTGTGTCGCTGAGGCTTACGGAGTTACCATTGAAGTAGCTTAAACTACTCTTATTTCCTGCTGAGAATTGACTCGTTCACTTCCCACAGCTCCGCTGCCAAGCAGTTACTCCTGTATTTGCAGCCTGCCTACCCATAGTGCTTTGATGCCATTGAGGGATGAAATAATAGGCAAAAATTTAACTGTAAAAGACTTAATAGCAGAAAATCAAGTTAATTTCTGCTATGGAGAAAGGAGAACTTCTGCCATGAAAGAAAATTTTGTTAGAAATTGCAGCAGTTTGTATCTGTTAGAAACTACAGGGGGAAAAAATAATCCTGGAATGTTTTTTGAAGTATTTGCAAAGCAAAGGTAGGTAAGCGCTGCCGTCGCTGGCAGCAGCACAGGCGTAGCGCAAAGGCACTAACACAGCTCATCTGGAACCCAGTCCTGGTCAAGCAGGGCTGGGTGCCTCTCTCCTAACTCCAGACATGGCTAGCACAGATGCTACTTGCTCTAAACTCCCATTGTAATTTACCTATTTTAGATGTTTATGTTAAGATCAGGGAAAAAAGTGATGTTTGATAGTACAGTGAGTTAATACAGCTAGTGCAGACACTGACATCAATAGTGCCAATACAGCCAGTCATGTGAACTGCACCCCATGGATTAGAGCAGGAGAATTCAAAGCGAAGCTGGTATGAAGAACGGCTACTAAGATGACCAAAGCAAATGAAAAGTATGTATTACAAGAAGAAGCTATGTTTAACCTCACAAAAGGAGGATCGTCAAACCCTTCCTCTCCTCTTAGATACAGATGAGCAGTGATGATGTCCTTGAACACTGATTTTTGCCTCATTCCCCAACTACTGGATGCAGTCAATAGCCTAGCTTCATCTCCCCTCGCTCTGGGCAGGTCTTCATACAGGGAAGGCAACACTGGTAAAATTGAGTGGCCCGCTACACATGGAAAAGCCAACACGAGAAGGACTGCATTTAAGGCTCTGCATAAACAGGCACTATCTGACCTGATGTGCAAGTACAGCACCTTTCGGGGGACCATCTCCAATGTCCCAGTAGACACTCATTGCTCTACAGAACATTGCCAGTCCTGAGTGCTACTGATCAGTGAGCGATCAGTTGGGTGAATAAACCCACTGTCAGTTTTTCTGTAGCTAAGGTGTGTACTAATGCGGATGTATTTATTCATTTTACAACTGAAAACCAAAAAGACCCAACCAAAATAAAAAAAAAAAACCAAACCCCAAACCAAGAATAGAAACAATAGGCATTAATAGAGAGACTTGGGGTCTTGCAGGTCTAAAGACCTTAATGGAAGCTAGCACCTTTCAAAAAGGTGCTGCTACACTCACGCCAACCACTGGCAACTCTGATGTTTGGGTCCACCTTAATGATTTGCACAACTCTGCAGAATCTGTAGGCTGGACTGCAACAGAAAACTGGTCTAGCAGACATGGGCAGGGAGAAGCTTGTCCGCCTCTGCTGTGCAAGTGACATTGCATCACAAGCACTTCCCTGTTGTGTCTTTTGCTTAATACCCACTCCTGGAAAGTGGATGGAGTGTTTAAAACGCATAGCAGAATAATAGCTGTCTTTTTTTGAGCAACAGCTTTATGCCTTGCTGCTTCTGAGGTGGGTTCAGAAATCAAGCAGCACAACACACTACCAGAGAAGCTGGAACACTATGGGCTGTGCTTATGGGCCTGAGAATTACCTGGGTGCATACTGGTGGGAAGATTTACCTATAGCCATTATTCTGGGAAGGTTCACATCCGGCAGGCAGCGGACAGACTTCCAGTAGAGGTACAGAGACCGAGTTAACCCTGGAAACAGTTGGTAATAGAGTTCCCTTTTTCTCACAAGTGTAATGAACTGTCTTGCAATGATCACAGTACTCAGAGCACGTACCAACCACTTCAGCAAGGCAGTGCACTGGAAGGACACGCAATGCAATCCTGACAGTTTGTGAAGAAGGTGGGTATCATCATTTCACATAACGCCGTTTTTCAGCTACGAAGGCACTGCTGATCTGGCTAGGGAAGCCTATGGCACACCTATGGATATAGCTGGATACGTAAGACTCATAAGACACATCATTACTCAAAAGCACATCCACTCCTGCGATTGTGTGTGCCAACTATCTGCTGTTCATCCAAGACAGTATATTATTTGTTGCTCTAAAGGAGTGACGTACAATGGCTGGTATTTTGCAAAGGCATTAGGCTCTTTCCTGTGAACAGCCTGCAATTTCCTTTCCATTTAGAAGAGATGGAGCATAGAGGGGTGAGTTTCTTAAGGAGCAAGGCATGTCCTCTCACTCTGCTCTGCTCCCCGAAGTCCACTAAAATGGGTATCTATATCAAGACACCCACCAGATCTTGGCTCCTGTGCCAGGCTGAACATGTGTTCCTGGCTAGCCAGTCCTCAGTGGGTGTTTTTCACTGTGAGAGCTGATATGAGAAATTATATTACAATCTGTGATGAGAACTCTTCACATTGTGTCTTCTGCTGCTTCTGTGGCTGATGAGACAAAAAGCTGGACTGTCAGACTCCATGTCCACATGGGCATCTCTCACTCCATCTGCAGAGGGTCCCAGATCATGAGAGGCTCCATCACAGCATCCCGGATATCTTCTGCAGCTTGATACACACTGTACAGCTATACTGACCTGTGTAGGGTTGTAACCTGTCCAAGGCATGTACACACACAGCCCAGAGCCTTTTGAATTTGAACCACTTGTTTGTAAAAAGCCGGACAGATCATTCCCAGCAGTTCTGTACTGTTGCTGGGAAATTTTCTCATCAGTAGAACTGTGCACATGAGCAGGTGCATATGCAACTATTGAGCCAGGTTCTTCCTCCTCCTCCTCTACATCCCACGTTGCAACCCTGCCAAATCTTCACAGTGAATCACACAAACGAGAGAGCTTAAGAAGCAGCCTTCTGACATATAATTCCAGATATGCAGGTATTTGGGTATGGCAGCTGAGGACAGAAGGCCATGAGATCTCCTGCGATGCCAGCAAATGACTGGGAGGCTTGCAAAGAACTGCCATGTTTTATGTACAAGAAAGACCCTAACGTACAGTATACTGTGCTTTTCTGTAGCTGGGGACATTTTTAATTTGTTTCAGAGCACAGCCGCAGTGTGAAAAAATAGCCGCAATAGGGATGTTTGGGGTACCAGGACTCTGGAACGGAGGATTCATTCTAAGAAGATAATATAGATACATTGGAAGCATGACCACAATTTTGGTTCTAATTCTAAAGCACTGATTTACAACAGAAGCACACAACTATAGTCAATCATTTCACTGGTACCTCTCTGTTCTTTTCAAACAAAATTTTCAGATAGTCAAAATGTGTGGGTTACTATATTCCATATGGCTTTATAAATTGTGAGTCATGAATCCTACGGTTTTGATTTTTTTTTTTTTCTTTTTTAAAAACCCAAACTGTAAGGTCTACACTTCAAAGCACCTGATCCACCTTCTAAACAAACCTGTAGAATCTTCTTTTTGGAAGGCCTGGAACTTGCTCTACATGTGATGACAGTCAAAATGAATCTGGAACTATTATCAAAATGTACAATTTTATTGACATTTACCATTCCTGCATAAGTAAATGTGTCTGAACACTGAGAGGTTCTGAAATCTTCCTTAGTGGTCTGCTAGGAAAGTTACTTACACATAGTGGTAATGGATATCTAGATCTGTAACATCCAAAAATGGTTTCTAATTTAGAAACTGTAAATGCTTTGATCCATCCTTGCAGATATAAAGGCCTGAATATATATTGCTGTACGTTTCCAATGCAACAGGCTAATGAATTAGTCCACCCAAAACACACAAGGTCTGTAAATTCTCTTGTAAGTCTTTAAACTGCAATATAAGAAGATATAAATTACTGGAGCCTTCCAAGTATGATAGAAAATGCTTCAAAGCTTTAAATTAAATTACATCACTTTAGTGGGAACCTTGCTAGTTGAATTTCCATTCTCGCACACTTTCTGACATGTCCCCTTGTTTTGTTTCCTTGTAATTGCCTTCACATTGCTGATTACACATGGCTCCCATCCCTTACTATCTGTATTCCTATTTAAATGTTCTAATCCCTTAAAGAGACATCTATTATTTCTGGCATGGCATTGTGCCAGCCCAGTTGTGGCTATTTAACACGAATGGTAATCTATTTTTAGGCATAATCCGCATAAAGGTACGTGTCTTATGCTGTGAACTCTCTAGCTGAACAGTGGAAGATTCTTTCATCAACTTAAGAAGAGGGTAAAACAATCTATGCAGGAAATAAAGCATGAAAAATACATTAATCAAAAGAGCAGTGTTTCTATAACGTTTATTTTTTCATTAGGCAGTCTTTATTCTGATTCAATGTTGTGGCTGTCTGACTGTGAGGCCAAGCAGAAATGATTGCAACAGAATTCAAATTACCTAGGAGTGGAAAACAAAACAAGAGTGAACATTTGCACTTAAGCACGATGCACTGGACTTAGCAGAGTTCTCTCTTCAGAGATCGTGTTTCCCATGGCACAATAACAGCTCACTAGGACCAGATGGTATTCACCTAAGAGCTCTAAACCAACCGAAGAATGAAATAACACAACTGCGAGCTGTGGCGTGTAACCTCTCACTGGGAATTGTCCCAGTGTCAGGGCCGGGAAGGTGGTGAAACGGCCAATTCTTACAAAGGATTCCAGGGGTGATCTGAGGAACTACAGACCAGCGAACCTGATGATGTCCTCGTTCAGTGAATCAGTAGGGACCACTGCAAGGAACAGAATGAGCAGATGCAGGGAAAAATATATTGGGAAGCACTCCATTAAGTTTCTGTAAAGGGAAGACATACTTCACAATCCTATTGGCATTTTTTTTAGGAATCAACAAATAAGTGGACAAGGTGTACTATAGTGCATTTTCAAAATTCATTGGGAAAAAAAATCTCTTAAAAAGGAAGTCTCACGGGCTAAGAAGATCCTCATTTGAATGAATAACCAATTAAAAGACACAAAAGAAAAAGTAGGAATGCAGAGTTTTCCCACTGGAGGGAAATCACCAACGCAATCCTATGGGACTTTGTGCTAGGATCTGTGCAGCTCAGCAAAGTCCTAAATGACCCGGAAAAGGTGATGAATAATGGGGGAACAGAGACTGCTGATTCCACTACGTTTATCACAGGGACTAAAATTGAAAGCTGACTGTGCAGAGCTGCAGAAGAGCACTACGATCAGGAACAACTTGTGATAAAATGGCAGATGAAATTCCATGTAGGGTATTGCAAAGTGGTGCACGTAATTACATAAACTGATAAGGACCGTTCAGGAATGAAATAACAGTTCTATGGGGATGTCAGCTCAGTAGCCAGTAAGGGGTCAAAAAAGCAACCACATTTATTTGGAAAGGACTAGAGAACAAATCAAAGCACACTTCAAAAACGCATGATGAATCTGCATTTTTAATAACGTGGGCAGTTTTGGTCCTCCCATCTCTGAAAGGATGAAGCAGACTTGAAAAAGATACAGGAAAGGGCAAAAAGGGTATAAGAAAAAGTAGGGAAAGTTTCTTTATGAAGAATGAGTAAACAGGACTCTTCAAGTTGGATGTGTCCTTTTAAACTTCTTCCCTGCTTCCTTACTTCCTCCACATGTTTTCTTCTCCCTCTCATGTTACTGTGTTCTTAATAACATTTACATAGTCTTCCCAGACCTGCAGAAAAATGGAGGTTTTGAAAAACAAGCTGTTGGGATTTTCCTTCCTCAGTCAGAGGTAGAGGGAAGGCTTCCTCTGATCCTCCCATACTCCTTCTCCAAAGCAGGAAACGCATAAGGATTCACTGCCCACACCCCAACCCCCTCCCAATACAAAGGAAAAAACTACTCCTTGCAGTTTTTTACCTCCTTTCTGCATCACACTCTTGTCAACAAGATTTTTACTGACTATCAGACATTGACTTCTCTAGTTTAGAGGCAGAGAGACTGCTTTCAGTGCATGGCTTCTCTGTGAATTAGGAGCTGCTGTGACAGACTGTCCCTCTTTCAAGTTACTTTCAGAGCTGGCTGCAAACTCCTCCCATTTCACAGCTTATAGAAATCTCAGCCAACTGCTTTTCCCTGATGGCGAGGTGGTACTACTAGCTAAGCATGGTTCAGTCTTACCTCTCACTTATGGGAAGTTTGTGTCAACTTTCTTTGGGAACTGGAGCACAGGTACTACAACAGCCAGGGGGTGCAAATGCCCTGGCTGCTTCATCTTAAAATTTAGCTCTGACTAGCTTTTGAATCTGATGGAAAACTGACTCCAACTTCAGAGACATGTTAAGGATACCCACTCATTTGAGCCAAAGACAGATACTCAGTTCCTGAGAAACGCACTGCTTCAGTCCTTGGCTCACACCACTTCAAAGACCGGTGCCTGGTTCAGTTCAGGAGGAACAGGAGTGACAGGCTGTGGGCTGGAAGCTGCCCTTTATATATCTCTGCAAAGACTTTCCATGAGGTGCATATCAATCCACTCCTATGAACTTCTATACAAAAGCCTTTCCCTGCCAGAGACGATTTGGTTTTTACACTGGTCTACAGGAAGTGTCCAATTATAAAGATCACGCAGAATCCTCCTTTGCTTGGTTCCCTACAGTCTGAAGCACTCATCTTCATTAACTTAAGTGTCACGTATTTTTGTGAGCATTAAAAACTCCGTGGAAGGCTGAGTGTAGCATCGTGGAAAAAAGATTGCTAGTCACTATAAAAATGCAAAGCACAACCAAGGGAGGGTGCTTTAATTTCAGATAGACAGCTGTAAAATTGCTTAGCAAAGATAGTTGGAAATTTGTTTGTATTTCTTCCCAATTGCAATGCAGAGGTGAATGGCTGTGTACTGATAAAACCATCTGTCTTGTGGGTGCCTGGAGGAAGACTCTGCACCAAAGCAATATTGCCAGTTTTACAGTTAATATCCTGGTGCACAATACTCTTGAGCTGAGAGTTGGAGCGCAGTCATTTCCACCGCCTTAGGGCATACCATAGAACAGCATGCTCAGTTGTAATGACTCTTGCTCACAAGCACAGGCTGCCAGATTGGGAAAGGGAATGAATATCCCTGCAGGGCATAATGGCAATGCGAGCACACCATTCCGTGCACTGAGATAACAGTCAGGTCCGTGGACTCAGATTTGAACCCAGAGAAGAGTAGGACCAGCGACTGTGGGTAGAATGCTTTAATTGGGTAGGTTTTTCAGATCACTTGCTTATCCTGGATATTCACAAAGAATGACAACAACAATTTAGGGGCTCAGACAAAAAAAAAAAGGTGGCAAAGAATGGCCTAGTTTGGATTTCTAACAGATAGTTTTATGTTTTTTGTAGTGTTGTAAGGTTCTTTTCAGACTTCTTTGGTTGGCTTCAAAAAAAATACCATGCATGAGACTGCTGTACAAAGCATCTATGATTTCTGGATACCAGTAATTCCTATGATTTGGATCAGCTTTGGACAACTGGAGCTGCATCAAGGCTGACAGAGAGGACTTTTAGTTATTATTCAAAAGACTAATTATCCTCTTAGAGATACTTGCTCAATGCCATCTCACCTTTGTGACTTTTACCTCCTAAGTTTCCCACCACTCTCATTTGAAAGTGCAAGTCTCAGGTTATCCACGAGAATGTTGTTGAGCGCAGAGCAGAACGGGTCTGCGAATCACCACCGCAACCTACAAGGGAAAAGCTACATTCGTGTAGCCCCATCTCTCCTTCCCTCCTGTTCACATCAGCTTGGTAAGTCACTGTTGCCAGTTGCTTCCCGGGATCTGCCCATGTTCAGATTCCCATCCTATGGTACCTGCAAGGTAGTTTGAGACTGCTTTTCACTCTGTGAAACAGGGCAAGGCCTTGCAAATTATGGAGAAAATGGATGGGCATGGGACTTTAGAAACACAACACTCAGCTAAGTCTTTGTGTCTCAGGTACCCTGACAAGGACACCTGAAATGTTTTTGGCTTGATATTGAACTTAGATGGTTTTTTGTTTATGCATAAGGGAATCAGACTGAAACAAAGGATGCTGCCAAGGCATTTTGACAAAAACACTGCTTTTTTCCCTACGGCTTCCAGTGTAGGGGAGAGTTAAGGAACCTTTTGGAATCCTGCAAGGCATGTTCTATCACAGCACAGAGCCAGAACCTGGGAGCCAGAGGTTCTACGCTGTTTGTATGCGATGGGTTTATACAGCCACAGGTCAGATTCTGGCTAGGGCAATTAGACTTTCCTCAAATAAAGCAGCAGAACTGCATTCACCAGCTTTATTCACATTGAGAAGAAAAATCAATGTATTGCTCTGAATGTCTCTTATCTTTGGCTCTTTTTCTTTTGCAATTTCTGGTACAAAACACTTCAGTTTTCTCTTCTGCCTTTGAACTGCAGGTTCCAGCAGCTGGTGCAGGAGCGGCACTTCCAGTTGCAAGTTGTTTTAAAATCCTTTTCCTTTCATATTTGGCTCCTGTGCTAAGGGGCCCTACTGTGACTTTGCTGGTTACTGCGCTGCTATGCTGTTATTACTCCTTTGTTTTTCTATCGTGTAGCTTTGGGGCCAGCCTGTGACACAGCCTTGACTAAAGGGAACCATGACAGTGATGAACCACTGCAATGAAGTGGGAATCCCACCGGCGGTTCTGTCTCATACAAGGATCCTCCTGAGAATCTGCTCCTGCTTCTCTCTGGACTGTGACAGCTCTGGGCAGAGAGTAACTGGGACTTCTCTCTGCCATTTCTAGCTCCAACAGAAAATGGTAACACTGCCTGCATTTTGATTCATGATACCAACTGCAACTTGGCACTCCGTGAGCAGCAGAAGTTGGAAGACTAAGCTAAAGTTCGATGAATCTCTCTGATGAATCCTTACAATGGTGTCCAACAATAGCTTAGGGTTTAGATAGTTAATGCTGATACTGACAGTTAACATGTCTGTGCTGTGGCCTGGAAATCTGCTCAGAGAACAGGTTCTGTAAAAACCTGTACACTTACATATCCCACTATAAAACTGTGAATGCAACTTCCTAAGCAAGCTTCTAAGTCTCAAACGTGGGTTTTTTTCATCAGTAGTTAATGAACCTATTGCAAGGATCTTTCTTCAATTACCAGCTGGAAGAAATGCAACACAACAGATAATGCACACACTAGAAACCTTCATAATTACAGTTATGGATCACATCTTGCAGGAAAAGAAATATGAATTTTCCTTTGATGTTTAAAAATAAGGAATTGTTCACAACAATCATTCTTAACTAATGCAAATCATTCCCCGCAGAGCAACAAACTGAAAAAACATAATACAAATTTGAGAGGCTATTTAACTTTGAATGGTTTCCAGTTATTCTGCTTCCCCTTAAACATACTCTAAAACACAATTCTACAGTTTTTTTGTACAGTGTCTTTAGTTTGGACTCTTATCGTTACCTATAAAAATCAAAGCTTGTTCTTGTAGAAAACTGAAGAAATACTTGTTGACAGCAGCAGACAACCATTACACCTTGTGCTCTTTAGACTCCTGTGATGCTATGGAGTGCCACATGACTCTCTGATCAAAGCAAAAAGTGCATAAAAGACAATAAAGTACATGCTAAATACATTAGAAATCAACTAGATGATCTCAGTTTTCTGTTTTCAAAAAGAGGGTATAAATAGGGAATTGTGACTGAATGGTGTTATTTCTCTTTGGATCCCATAAAGATTAGTACTAGTACTCAACACTGTTCAGCATTTTTATTAATGATCTGTAAGTAAACATATAATCATTGTTGGTAAAATTTGCAGATGACACCAAGATTAGCAGATAGTCAATACTAATGAAAGCAGTACAGGCACACAAAACGATCCATCATTTACTAATCTAGACATAGTCAAAGAAAATTAACGTTAACATGGCCAAACAGAAAGTCAGACATTTAAGAACAAGAAGTATGGAACCAGGGACTAAATCCTGGAAAGCAATAAATTTCAAGAGTGCTTCTCCACTATGACAAATACTTCAACATGGACTCCCTATACAATCCTATGGCAAAAAGTGGACCCACAAACAATGGAGTAGTGAGTACGAAAGCTGGCACTGCCGAGATTTTAAATGAAGCTCCAGCTGCACATTCATAAATGTGCAGCTCCAGCACACTTGTTCTCTAAATGGTGGGAAAAAAAATGGAGAGAATGTACAAGAGAGCCACAAAAACAATTTGAAGGCTGTAGAAAATGCCTTAAAGCAAATAATTTGAAGAGATAAAGTTTAGGGTAGCAAAAAGGAGGCTGCATTGTAGCTTGATTACAGTGTTCAAAAACTTTCACAGATAGAAAATAGTGGCTAGCAAGGCACTACTTAATCTAGTGAAGAAAAGCATACCAGGAACAAATGGCTGAAAGTTAAATCCAGACAAATTCAAATTTAAAATAAGGCACATGTTTTTAACCATGAGAGTGATTGAGTACTGGAATAAATGACCAGAGAAGGGGCTAAGTCTTCATTTCTTGATGTCTTTAAATCAAGCTTGCCTGTCTCTGCAGAAGACTTGCTTTAGCAAAAACCACAAATTGTGCTTTTGTCAGACTCAAGTTACTGGTCTTCACCATGAAGTAAAAGGAAAATTTATGACTAGGGATGTAGATGGGGTCAGAGAAGATAATCTCATGTCCTTTTTAGTCTTATCCTCTATGAATCTATCAATTTACTGAGTGAGTACAGAGAAAAAACTTTCTGAGTGACTTCTGCCATCTGGATAACAATGTGATCCATAGTAGACTGTAAATCATCCAGCAATAAATATATGTCAGAAACTATCAAGATGAATATATTCTTGTAATGCCTTCTAATTTAGAAATTTAATATTTAGTTATTTAATATTTTACACATTAATTTTATAATGGGTAATTGAATTAATGTGAAAGGGTTAAGCAGACAGGCTAATGAAACACTGTGCCGTGTACTTAGCTTAATGTGGTTGGAAAAATCAATGCACTTTGGTCTGTCAGTTAGCAATCACAGATCTAATTGAATAACATGTCAAGTATTTTAAACTGTTTACCAATGTAAATAGAATCCAGCACTATAGTAATGGTAATAAGCTAAGATGCTTTCTCTGAATTCCAATCAGATTTGAACATGACCTTCATTTTAAGCTCCAACATGCCAGACAGAGATCAAACAGCTGTCATTACATCTACAGAGTTCGGTGATGACTCCTGTGATTCTGAAAAAAATGTATTTGCTGTTGATTCACTCTCTAGAACACAGGTAATGGGTAATCAGTTTGATGTTCCTAGCAATGGCTACTCCTTCTCTGTGCATTTATATTCGTTTCCACTTCATTATTGTTACTGGAAGGAGGAATAAATCACAAAGCAATCTTTTACTGAGCCTATCTGAGAAGTGGTGGAGGCCACTTTGTGCATGATCACATGAAGGGAATGAGGAAGAGCAGGAGAAGCACCTCCTCGGCTTATGTTGAGTGAGTACCAAGCACAGCCATACAACAGCTCATTACTCTTCTCCTTCTCCCTTTTACCACTCCCAGGCAATGGCTTCCCAACAGAAGATATGAAAGCAGCAAGGAGCGGGGGTCACAGCCCTGTCCAAGTTGAAGGAGCTTGCCACTGCCAGACCAGCACCAGGAGCAGGTGATGTTCTAGTCATGCAACATGTACATTCCTGTCCCTTTCTCAGATGCAGTAGATGAATTTTTTTTTACAAGATCCAGATGCCTGCAATGCAGGTGTTTCCATCTGACCTACCTGTTTATGCTCTTGTAACAGTCTATGTAAAGATGTAAGTTCTCCTACTTGTACCATTGTTCTTATCCTAAAATAGATGCCTAGAAGCAATCAGTTACATTGGGCTGTACAACTATCTATTTCATCCCAGCGATTATAAAGTTCTTTAGGATAGGCAGCTCAGATGGAAACATCTACACTGTAGACATCTGAAGTTAGGAGAAATTAATCCCACCCTGCATGCCTCCAAGCTCTCCTTAGTAAGCTGCAGATGAACATTGCCTCCAAAGTGTCTACTAGGGAGAACCAGGTCCCTGTTTTACTAGACTGATCATGTGTGCGATGTAAAATTACTATGCCATCTTTAACTATCAGCAGCCTTGCTTACATGTTCTTGCATATTCTTGATTGTAGTTAAGTCTATTACATTCCCCTAGCACAGTGGCACCTCAGATGTAACAGAAATTCGCTGTGCTGGGTGCTGTGCAGCAGGCCAATCCCGGCATCAAATTGCTACTAGTTTAAGAAAGGAGAAAACAGATGAGAAAATAGGCAGATTCATGTGGGAGAACACAGATACAATAAGGCAACATTAGTCAGCACAGTAGGTAGTTGTCTTAGCACACTACTGACCTAGCTGTTGCCAAGCTTTTGGGCAGCATGATGGCAAAGGAGAGCTTTAAAGAAGGGAAGGAAAATGATAGAAAGACTGCTCTGTAGAGAGCTGTGGAAGGCATTGTGGGAAAAAGCACAAATGTGTTAATCTGAAAATGTAGCAAGTGGATGACGGAAGCTTGTAGCAGAGGCTGTGAGGATGGAGGAGTCATCTGTGCACTGACTGAGGGACTGAGAAGACTGGCAAAGATCTTGGAAGTGAAGAAACCAGCCTCTAGTAGATGCAACAGAAAAGAAGGTATTGAACCACAGATTCATTCCCTCTCTATTTTTGTCTACTCCTCTTCAATCTTAGATAACACTTTTTTTTTTGCATTATGTATCCTAAAACAGGATGCAGCATTGCAGTAATAATATGAAAGAGAACTACAGCTTGCTTATACATTTTACAAATGTATACAGGTCGTTAAAATGACTACAGACTATTAATTCTACAAAGTTAAGCACTCAACTTGGAGAATGTCCTTATTAAAGCTATATATTTGATCTTGACTGACTGTGGTGCATATACACTGTTTTCAAATAATCACAGAATATATAGTTTTTTATTAGATTGTTAGAGATAGGAAACATACAGCATTTGTAAATTTCTGCCTTTTCTGTATACTTATGTAGTGGTTTTCCCCCATAGCTTAGTTCAGCATCTATCTAGCAGTTTAAAAATACACATTTTTTTCCATCTAAGAAAAACGTATATTAAAAAATGTGAAATACCCAGACAATATAATTAGCCCATTCCACAAAATTTACTTAGATGCAATGCAGAGGATAAAGTAGTTAACAGTGAAGCTAAATCAGCTGCATAAACATGTGCAATGCAGCCCTCCTTAGGTGCAATCTAGGGCTGAAGCAATTAATTATAAAATCTACACAGCTATAACCTGAGGTCTGCCTAAATATTAAACATAATACATTTTTGCAATCTTACAGTTTGCTGTTTTTGTCAGCACCACTCTTTGTTATTATACCTAACGTGCAGCATACTGTACAAGCATAACACACACCACTTTCCACTCTACTCCTCTGGTCTGGTTTGCCACTCACCACTTTTTTCCTTCCTTGTCTTTTTTTTTTTAAAGTCTTTTTTTTCCCAGATGTCATTTCAGAGATTCAGCCTACTGACTAGTACCCCCCTGCACTCGTGCAGGGGAGAAAAGCCAGTTGTCACAGAAAACACATTAAGGAATTTATAACTCTACATGACTGTAAAGTACATATAAAATATTGCACCACTTAAGAAGCAGTAAAAATCTGTAACATTAGAGACGGAATCCCACATTACATATCCACAAAAGAGAAGAATTAAAGTCTTACAGGCAATTTTGAGAATAAAACATGTACCAATATATAGAGATAATGGCTTTGAACTCATACCCTTGCATACAAGCATAGTGACCAGCTATTCGCTACTACAGATGCCCAAAACTACTTCAGCCTCTGTGGTCTTCCTTGTACACGGAGCCTAGGGAAGGGACCACCACCTGCTCAGAGCCTGATCTCTCTCCCACTGTGCTGCTGTTCCTTCCTTACTGTGTAATGTTTAATTATGCAAACTAGAAAGTTAACTCTTAAAACCACATGCAGGCTACTTTCTAGTTGATCCTTAAATTCTTCCTACTGTTGGAGTTCATGTAGGTTTTAAAAACAAAATTTTAAAGTTCTGTCTTTCCAAAATTTTGAAATATGCTGATAATAGTGTCTGTACAGTTCAGTCTGAAGTTCTCTGATGTAAAGTCCACTAAAAAACCTCTTCCATGCCTCAGAAATTCCACACGATACTGCACATTCATTATACTTGAATAATGCAGAAGAAGCAAAAATTCAAGGCTACCTCCTTTGCCATTTATGAGTTTAGCATGAAAATCCAAAGTGATAAATGTTTCATTGCTATGTTGAAGGAGCCCTGTACAGTGAAATGTAAAACACACTGTGTTCACTGGTGGATATTAATTTAAATTTTTCAGTTTTCACATTCCAGCCGTGTTGGTTATACCGCTGCTCAAATAAATCATAAAAGTTGTAGGGAGATTCAGCACCTTTTCTGTTAGAGAATAAGCACAGAAAAGTGACCAGGTATTAAAATTCTGGTATATGAAATTTTTTTGACTGCAAATAGGATGTTAAACATGGAACCAAACAATCTTCCCCCCTTGCCATTTTTAGTACATTGCCTAATTGATATTATTACAGGATGAGTCATGACCATTTCTTTTGCTTTTAAACTAGATCTTTCTGCTGTGTTCTTTCATGTATGGCTCTTAAGTGGCCTTACGCATGTTGCAGTTCAGCACACACCTATTTCAGAAACAACTACCCTCTTATGCAACTGCATTTATCTACAATGACAATCTAGAATTTATCTGCTTGAATTCCGTCCAATTTTCTAAACTCTCCAACATCTCAGATTTTACTTTATCCTCTGTTCTTTATAATCCCTGTTAGCATAATAGTGGCAGGTTTGATAAGTGTAAGATTCAGCTCCTATCGCAGGTCATTTACAAAGACATCAGATATCACTGACTAACTAGCTATGCTCTGAAACTGTTCCCAGGCTTGCTTTGTTAGGACCAGCTGATTGCTGCACAGAATATAAGGCTCTTACAGTGGTTAAAGAGAAAGGAAAAAAAGAGAGACTGAAAGCAATCTTTTCCCCATTATGACCTGATTCAAGCAAAATACATTTTTGACCTGAGAAATTTTATTCACATTCTGGGATTAGACTATTGATAGTAAAAAATATTTCTGTTTGGCAGAGATACCCAAATTTGTTCCTCTGTATGCAGCTATTTAAAATTCAGCATAATTTTAAAAATCACTTTAATATTATGAGAAATGGCCGAGCACTGAAACAGAAATAATAAAGAAGAGAAATTAAAGCAATAAACGAAGCTGTGAGACAAGTGCGTGAATGCCTGTGAGATGAGTGTGTAAATGTGCTAGTCAGGCTGGACCAGGAGCTGGCGAGTAGGAGACTCGCAGAGCAGGTAAGAGGGCCCATGATCCAGGCAGGGATATGAGAGATGCGGGGGGCTTGCGCTGGCATTCGAGGGATCTGCGAACGAGGGTATGCTTGTGAATCTAGGAAGTGAAGGGCATGTGTGTTTTCACTCGTGAACTTCAATTCCCATCAGTCAGAGAAGACGACTGTACTTGTGTTTTACGTGAGTCCTGGCGGGGTTACTCATGGGTGCTGTTAAAGGCAGAGCCCTGTCTGTGGCGGCCTGTGTAGTCAGCCATGTAAGTGTCGTGTGCGTGTCCCTGAGATACGTGCTAAGCATCACTACCGGCTGAACCTGGAAACATGAAAGCTGCAGTTGCCTCCACCAGCGTGGGACAGGGAGACATCCAGGTCTCCAGGTGCACCAGCCTGGGATCCAGAGGACAAAGAGGAGGAATCCCCAGGTCCTGGGGTCCACCCAAGGCAGCAGCCTCGTAACATCCCTCAGCACAGTCACTCGAGTAGCAGGAAGTGCAGACACTATTGTACGGTCCTAATTTGACCTGGTTTGTACTTCTGTTTCAAAATACTGTCTTTAATTACATGATCTCATTTATTTTTTTCATATTCAGTGTATAGGACAGATGATGCTTACTTAATGAGTTGCTGCATATCCTTTTTGTGTAGTTCCTAGGCCTCATTTACTGCACAACATTCAAACCTTAATCTGAGGATGAAGTGATTAATTTCCTGTGGGGCCTGTCAATAAAGTATCTAGGTGCTTCACATTCAAGTGATATTTTCTCCAGATGTGGGACTGAGGCACACAGCATCTCAGTGAAAAGTCACAGCTACAGTTCAGTGCCTATGTGTTAGCAAGTCAGAAATATTAAAACAGGGAACACACTATTAGCTTCCCCTCTACAAAGTCTGGTTTAAATACCTTTCCTAGCAGATACAGACCTAACTCAATCTCTCCAGAGCTGCAAACAGCTGCCTTAGCCATAAGACCATTTTTTCTGCACCTGCAACCCTTTGGCATGTTACTGAACCCCTTTTAACTTCTTCAATTAATGAGAAAGAGATATGATTGTATTTTTATTACATATTTTTGAGCATCACTAAAAACAATGCCTTGCAATAGGATGTATCAGGCAATATAATAAAAAAAAAAAGCAAAAAAAAAAATGCAATATTTATATAGTCTCATCAGTAATGTATCTCCAAGCACATGTTGGACGAGATAAATATGTTGTCCCTATCCTACTAATGAGGAAGCTGACACACTAAGATATGAGAAATGTTTTGCTCTGTATCACCTATCAGGTGAATGACTCAGCTGAGAGAAGAGCCTTTCACTTACGGAGCATTTTTTTTCTTCAGGATTCCAAAACATTTTACTACCATGGACATTATTTACTGTATCATCTATACATGGATAAATTCAGTTGCAGAAAGACTACACAGTAATCAGTGAGAGAATGCAGTCCCATAATTCTGCAGTCAGTGAAGCCCATCGGATTGTAACAGGCTGGGCTGTGAATAGTTCTGAAAATGCCATCCAAGTTTCTGCATAACTCCAAACAGTACCTGCATGACCCACATTTAGCAGTTTATTCAGCAAAAATACATTCCTCAGACGTATTGTTGCTTAGATTTAAATATAAAAATATATTTCAGTTTTTCAGGTAAACAAATATATCAGATAAACAAGAAAAGTCAAGAAATAAAACTTCCAGAAAGGAATGATCAATTTATAAACAAAAAAAATTACTATACTTCCAAAGTACTTGATACAGACTTTATCATTCCAGACAAGTTCCTTATCCTAAAGTGAAATGTACATACTAATCCAGCTGAAGACTCAGACCACACAGCATATGCATATCCTTGACCAACCAAACACAAATATCACATGTAGTTAACCCCTGGTTATTGTCTTCTGGAGTTTGTAACACAGAAAAATAATTCATTTACCTGAAGGTGTAGAACGTGTATTGACACTGCTCTTCCTGAACAATTGCTACTTGGTTAAGAGTTTGTATATTAAATTTAACCCTGCACATATGGACACAGGCAAGGCTTTATTTCCTGTTCTTCACAGGAAGGATATCTGTAATCCAGTAGTGAAACAGAGACGTGACTATCTTGGTATGATCTGAAACAAAGAAAACACATTCCTCCTGAAATACTTCTATGACATTTCTGAACATTAAAGAAGACTTGTGCAAACATCTGTTTCCATTCGATACTAGTATTTCAGTAAAACCAATGCAGATATTGGAGCCTGAAGACTAATACATATGAATTTCTAGATAAACAGGTGCATTTTCTTTTAGGAGGTCAGTTATTTGTATGAGAAACAATTTTGGTTCTATATTTTGGAATGTCCTATTTATCATAGATTCATGGAATGGTTTAGGTTGCAAGAGACCTCCAAGATCATCGAGTCCAACCGTTAACCTATCACTGCCAAGTCCACCACTAAACCATGTCCCTAAGCACCACATCCACACGTCTTTTAAATACCTCCAGGGATGGGGACTCCACCACCTCCCTGGGCAGCCTGTTCCAGTGCTTGATAACCCTTTCAGTGAAGAAATTTTTCCGAATATCCAATCTAAACCTTCTCTGGCACAACTTGAGGCCATCTCCTTTTGTCCTATCGCCTGTTACTTGGAAGAAGAGACCGACAATAGAGAGCGATAAGGTCTCCCCTGAGCCTCCTTTCTCCAGGCTAAACAACCCCCGTTCCCTCAGCCGCTCCTCAGAAGACTTGTGTTCTAGACCCTTCACCAGCTTTGTTGCCCTTCTTTGTACACGGCTCCAGCACCTCAATGTCTTTCTTGCAGCGAGGGGCCCAAAACTGAACACAGTATTCGAGGTGCAGCCTCACCAGTCCCAATTATTATGATTCAAGAATTCAGAAAAAAAGGAGATTGAAATGACATGATCATATGGGTAAGGCTAAAAGACTGTGATCTTCTCCACTTCTGTCTGGAGAGTAATTTCACACATTATTATTTAACTTACAGTAGCACCTAGAAGCCCCAGTTGAGAATGAGTCGTCTTTTAGAGACAGCTGCATTAAAGCCCCGAAATGCCATGGCTCTTGTCTTAACTCAGAGGTTATCTACGTGACTTTATTTATTTTTAACGATAGGACTTTCTACAGTACTTAATCACATAATATCACATTTAAGATGATTCTATAATGTTATGCTAATACAGCTTTCACATTTCATTTCCTTTTCTTTGAATCCCCTTAAAAAAAAAAAAAAGGTTAAATTTAATCATTTTAGGGCCTCTGTGTACCCTGCTTGTGCATTGTTGGCACACAGTAACTGTATTACTTCTGGTCTGCAAAATGTACCTTCCCCAATGTAGACATATATAAAGGACAACTCGCCAAAAATAGGCAGTTAAAAGAAGCTTCTAGCACTTCTGTGAGTGATAATTTCCTAGGCAACAAGGGAAGAGTATATTTGAGAATTGATACTAACCAACAAAGGGAAAATGTTAATAGGTAATGGAATGAAGTTGATGAGTAGAAGCTGAATGAGTTCATAAAAACTTGCCAAGTGGGACTTGGTAGCCCCAGTGGAAAATTAGATTAAACCATAACATATATATATATGAGTAAATAAAAGAGATATAATGGTATTTACAAAGTATGAACTTTGTAAAGTTTACTAATGGAGAATATGCACTTATACGAAAGACACGGATCCCTTCCCTTTTTTTTCCTACTCTTTCCTTCCTTGAATTAAAGACAAAACTGAACAAAACATAGCACCCATTATTATTCCTTTGATGCTGGCATCTTAAGTAAAATCATAACAATGGGAAAAAGGGTTAACATATTGCTTCTTGAACTACAGGGATTAAAATAGGTTTATTTTGTAAAAATAATACACCTTGCTAAAATTAAAAAAAATGTTTTCTTTTCATCATGTTAATAAGGAATGACCTTTTCTTCTAGTACATCATGCCCTAGTAAAAATAAATAAAATAGAAAAAAGGCAAGATAATCAGACAAACTTGTAAAAAAATTGGTATTACTATGAGGTACTGTACATTTTTATCTTCATAAACAGCCCTAACCTGTATTTCTATAGCAAGAACTTGAATTTGCTGAGACAAGTTTTTGTAATAACTCTTAACTTTTATCATCTGTTCATTGGGAATGAAATCTAAAATTTAAAAAAACTGGGCAAGATGACCTATTTTTGAGCCAAAAGTAGGAAAAAAGTATAATTAAATGCCTAATTCAAGGTAAAATTTCAGAGCACTATATTCTCAGTCACTGAAATTCCTGAATTACAAATAGAATGTATTGTTAAACTCTGCTGAGGAAAATTAGTATCTAGCAAGTGTTTAATTATCCTTTAATAATTTATAACAATGTACTCTCCTCTTTCTTATGTTGTTGTACCTCATGAATATCAAGTCAACTACTATGGTTGCACCACTGTGAACTTGGAATGAGATTAGAATTGAGCCCACAGTGACAACAATTACTAGGAAAAAAAAAACAAATAGAAGAGTGAACAATTTCAGGCTGTATCAGCAGAAACATAAGTGAATTTTAAAAATCACTCAGACAATTGTTTTCTGCTTTTTCAAGTGACAAAAACATACATCAGAAAATTAGGGCAGTTGCATGGATTTGTTTCCAACTTGCTTCTGTTTTCTCTCTTCAGTTTGATATTTCTGCTATATAAAAGTAAACAGAGCAGCTTGTCTCAAGGCTGCAAAACCAAACAGAATTCCTACTGTATTGAGTAGAATTTGGATAAGGCCTGTAAGGAATATACTGTATGTGGTCACTTCAACAGTTCCATTTTGATTTAATCAACAGAAGCTGAATTAGGTCATTTAATAAAGGGCCAATACCATTACCACTATTCCTGCTGAGTCCTACTTAGTTTGCAAATGTGTATTACATCCAATGAGACCATCTGATTATAATTAAGATCATAGAATCTAGGCTTGAAATTAATTCTTGAATGCACAGAAGGATTTTGTTCCATGTATATGTGGATACTTCAGATCTATCAGAACCTTAAGGGCTGTCATACTCCCTATGTACACTTTAAAGAATACATATGTACTTCTGTAAGAGTGTCCTTCTCAAAATGTATCAGCTATGAACTCTACAGACAGGAATTCTCTCTTTTCTGAGTTTTTACAATGCACACCATGCAGTAGGCTCCAGTCTTGACTGGGATCTTTAGCCACTATCATGCTGTAAAGTATTTAATGATGTTACAAGCAGTAGTCTCTTCTTTGAATGTTATTGCTAAGCCTCTGATGGCTATGATCTTATTTACTCTGTTATCACAATACTACCAGCTCAGTTGATACTGTTCAAAAGACTTAGAGCACTATCTAAAATGGTTGAGATTCTCTTGTGCCATAGCAAGTGCTCTCAACTCTGATTAAATTCTTCGGGAGGTAAGAAAATTCAGCACATCTTGTCGATTTGGCTGATGCTGCAACAAAAGTACTAATGACAAGTAACAATGACTGTTTAAATGAAGACTACTTGGAAAATGAATTATTATACCTTCCATGGACTACATGCTGATCCCACATTCACTTGAGGAACTATTAACTGTCCAAGAAGAAATTCTACTAAAATTATAGGGGTTGTAATAGAGAACAAAGGAGCATGAATGAAATGAGACTTGTGCCTCAGGGATGAAAAGATTTAGTAACAGAATAATTTTTCTTTTTATGAATGACTTTATAGTATCATTTATTATAAAGAGTGACTTTACGTTTTTACATAATCAACAGTATTTTTAGAAACTTAAACCAGATGTTTACATTTAACCAAAAACAAAGCTGTAAATCAAACTTTGGCATGCAAAATCTATGTGTTAAAGAAGCCACATAGGTGACCAAGAAGAAATGAAATAATGGGCTTTATTGATTGTTATGCATGTAAAATTAATCCTTAACTGGATGAGTGAAATCTCCAAGATAATTAAGTTAATTCCTGTGATTTAAAAAGTCTACAAAGACAATGTATTAAAATACACTTTAAACATGACCAAATTTTACAACAGTTAAGATTAGAAAAAATATTGGTTCAAGAACCTGAATCATCTTGTACTCTGTCGTTGTTGCAAAGTACAAAAAGTTTCTGTATTGATCATAACCAAACAAGAAACAGGTAAAATCACTGTATTTTCAGTGGGAATTATGCTTTCAAATCTTGTACAAGCATATAGTTACCACTATATAATTACAGCTTCCTAATAAAAAAAAAAGTGACAAACCTGAGTTTTAATCCACACAAAAATGAAAATCAGTAAATGAATCTGAGTGAATGGTACCTACCAGGAGGCATCATGGATTGTTCTTGGAATTGTTTCAAAGCATCCTTCAATCTCTCAATATCCTGTAGCAATACAAGGGATTTCAGCTGATGCAGAAGAGTGACATCTGAGGAAGAGATGGTGCGAGATTCAAGATACTGTAAAAGCTCTTGGGCAGTTGCTGGATTTACAGCAGAATCCGTGCATTCTGATTTATCTGGAAAAACAATTGGAAAACCACATTAAAAACATTCAGTAAGCACAGAGAATTTTCCTAATTATACTTTCTTTTCAAAGACAGCATCTTCCTTTTTAGTACAATTTACAACCAAATATCAGGTACTAAAGAGCAGCTTGCTCCTCCCATTTTTCATTAAATATTAAAACAATGGTAAGTATCAAATTCAAAAAGTAAAAAAGACAATAGGATTCACAGTCACAGGAATGCAAGAAGAATCTAAATTTTCAAGATTAGCACAGGAAAAAGGTGTGATGAAGAACCTGTACTGTGGCCAAAGCACTGTGGTTTTGCTTCCTACACACTATGTATTATAAAATGCACACATATGTGGAGACAGGGAACAACTCTATGGAACTACTGCAAAGCACTTCTGGAGGCATCCAATCATCTTGTTATTGTACTTTTAAGTTTTTAAATAAAAAGTAGATATTACAGCACGCAAGACAGCAGAGACATTGTTTCTACAGTAGTAAAGCATAAATTCATTCTTCCATTCCAGTAACAATGTACAGTCTGTTCCTTTAACCAGATTCCCTTAAATTCTTCTGTTTTTTACCAGCAAGCCAACTGAGAACAACAGGTTTTTCCTGATTCAGCTTTCTGACATAAGTACAAGAAGTATAATCCAATACGACCATTTGAAAATGCTGCTAAAAGCAATGGCTTCCAATTTTAGCTAAAAAATATGAGGAGTGTTAAAGTCACTCAACTAGAAAAGGCAAACAGCGTAATGTCAGATCTATATATAAACTGGGATTTGCCTAACAAGAAAGTTAGTCACACTCTGATTTATGGATGTGACATCTTATCTGCAGATGAACTTTCTTTTACCTGAGAATTTCTCCCTGTGAATTCCAGGGTCCTCACTGGCTCAGCTCTTGGATCTGCAGGTTTGACACTAGGGCCAGTCAGTCTGTCAACCACAGCTAAAACCTGAACTTGACTTCCAGGAAAGCTGGAAGCTCAACACTTTCTTAAAATTCAACATGCAACACAGCTGTGGACAAATGATCAGGTTTCTGTTCTGGGTCATGTATTAACAGCAGAACTGTTAACTGAGTTTGCAATCTTGCTGAGTTACTCTGGAGTTCCACTACAGCAAATGCATGTAGTTTAGCTTACATTTACTTAGCCATACACTGAAGTAGTAAAATTCTTATTTTTGGTGATGGAAATACATTAGCCAGAAAGGAGGATGGATTTCGAATGCTAGGCTTAGTATGAAGACCTGACACAGCAGAAAAATTTTAACAGGAAGCAAGGAAAATTCTATGTATAAATCTTGAGAAAAAAATTAACATGAAATCCCTGATGTCATCTTAACAGGGTTTTTAAAGTAATTCTGTAGTCCAAAGATAAAATTTTATGAGACTAGGAGCTGACAGCTCTGGCTTAAGATGGACTCATACAGGTAGGTAAGATGTTTAATATTCTTCATTCAGCTCCACAAAGACAGTCAAGGCCATGCACTTTGAAAAATTTTTCACTGCTTTTTTCCAGTTTTACAATACAGTTATCATTTTAAAGCTATGTTCTGAGCTGAGCAACTAAAGAACACACCAGCTTGCCCTTAAGAAAACATATTTAATTCTAGATGAAATTCTCTGAAAGGCATTTATGACATAAGCACCATACAAGCAGCTTTTTAGGAAGGCAATGGAAGAAACATTCCATTTCTCAGGAATTTCTCTGATTTTAGTGGCCAGATGAACATTCAATAGGCCATTAGGGATAACAACCATGTAATCCTTTTGAAGTGCAATGGAATGTGCATTGACCATCAGTTCACATTCATCTTGTTCACAAGTGCTTTATGCCAATACACTTTCCCAGTGCCAACAGTATCTTCCCCTTTCCTCTTGGATGCTGTCTCTCTAGATTTCCTCACATATTACAAATAAATCTCCTCCTGGGAAGGAGAACTTTCTGAAAAGTAGGTTAGTTCAGAGGTAGTAAGCATGAAAGTAGTTTAGGTTAGCCATTATTGCCCTCATTTGAAGCTCTCTGAAAGCAAGTAATCCTCCTGGATGTTTGCTTGCAGAGGAAAGAAGAATTTGGTCCATTTTAACCACTACATTTACACTAAGTTCATTGGAATGTTTTAAAAAAGAGCAAGGAATATTATGCGTATTTTCAAAGACAGAGAAACAAAGAGATTAGGACCACAGTTTTTTATATTGATGTGGATTCTTACATATTGATGTACACACCAGAAAATGGGACAAATACTAAGTACCAGCATGTCTTACTGAGTTCAAAAGAGACACTTCTCTAGTAGTTTTGGCCCATTCTACAGCAATAATATGTGCGCATCTATTTTCCCCTATGTGGTAATACTCATGAAAAGAAAGGAGAAAGAGTGGTACATACTGTCAGCAAAATAAATTTGTTGTGTTGCCTGTAGGAAATCCAGAATGCTATCTGCCTTTTCATCTATGTCTTTTAAGCCTGCTGCTTCTTCTCTGTTGTTTTTGTCAGGCTGATATGTAAAATCCACACCGGTAGTTTTTGTTACCAAGCCAGCTGCTCTCTTTTTTTCTTTCTGTCGCTTCTTTTTCATTTTCCTCTTTTTGTTTTTGCTTATTTTGGGACTGACTATCTGCTGCAGCTGTAAATTATCTTGAACAAGGGTCTCTTGCATTCCAGATTCTGTTTGTTCTCCATGTAAATTATTAGAGTTTTGCAAATTGCTCTTTTGTTTCTTCTTTCGAATGCGCTTTCTCTTGGTTTGTCCTTGATATTCCTCCTCTGCGGATTCAAAAGAGACACGATAGTTGTAAATATGAAGATCTGTAATAAGCATTTTGGAACTGCATACAATGAAATATTACTCCCTTCAAATTCTGGGATGTCTGAGTGGCTCTAACCTTACTTTTATGCTTAGAATGCCTTTCAGTACTACAATGTCAAAGCCAACTTTGCTGAATGCATTGAGTTAGAAGACAAGTTATTTTTCCTTCTGCTTTCCATAAAGACTCTACTCTCCTTCGTGCTACATACTTTACATCACATTTACTTTCTTAAGGCAAATAATATTGGAACAGGCTGCCCAGGGAGGTGGTGGAGTCCCCATCTCTGGGGGTATTCAAAAGGCGTTTAGATGAGGCCCTAAGGGATATGATTTAGTGGGGGACTTGGTAGTGATAGGTTAATGGTTGGACCCGATGATCTTGGAGGTCTCTTCCAACCAGAACAATTCTATGATTCTATGATTCTATATAGAGAGTGAGGTCAAAAAAATCACCAGGGCAAAAAACCAGTATGGGCAGGCTGGGGGACAGGGGATGAGAGAGCTCCCCCAAGAGCCCCATACCACCAGTCAGTAGACTTGACCAAGAATGCAAGAAGAATGTATGTAATTCACAATAAAAGATGACAGTGTTTATATCAATTATATTGCTCCACGATAAGTGCTGTGCCTTAAAAACACCAGGCATCTGTTTCTGATTCTTCTACTTTCTCCTCCTTAAACATCTTCCTTCTTTGGGATATCTTACTGCTAGCTCAGCTTTGGACATTAACTTTATAGGGAAAGCATGCAAGGCATCAGTGACCTTGGCAAGTAATCTCTGATCTCTTTAACAGCCTGTCTTGGTTCTGTCATTCACTTGCTACATTATGATTTCCTTACTAGATAATTCTTCAAAAGGCCCAAATGTCAAGGGAAAGAAGTCCCCCTTCTCTCCAAGACAGCTTTCATGCTTCTTTACTCATATCTTATCCCTGTATACAAAGCCAGAATTCTAAAGTCATCTCCGACCCTGAACTGACTGCCTCTCCCACACGCTCTCTTCTGAGTGTAAGCCTTCCTGGCACTAGCAAGGGAAGACTGCCAGAATCCATCTTCCCTTTCACTGCACTGCTGCTGAAGTCCATATTCATGCCTATAATAATTCCTGTCTAATTAACTGAAATTCCCTCTTTCACGGTCTAACAAAATCCTCACACGTTTAAACATCATGGAGTGCAGAATGCTAGTGTTTTTCTAATGTCTTGCTCTAGAAAGTTAAGCCATTTATCCTTCCCTCAACCTCTACCTGCATGTTTCTAAATTCCTCACAGTGCACTGAGCCTAGTGCTCTTATTTATCTAGTTTTATGCCATTCTCTTATTTACCTGGTTTTACACCATTCCCTTAGGGTCAAAGAATCTTTGCTTGGCTAATGCTGGTGTAATGCTGGAAAGACACCTGAAGCCCAACGCTTGTTTCCAAATGATCTGCGTAGTCTCCTGAACTGTCCCTGACATTCTCAGCTTGTTTGGCTTTCTCATCACTCCTCCCCCTAGCAGTCTTTGCCTCTATTTTCTCCATGGTTGGAGGCCCTCTCTTTCATTTCTGTTTCTTTTTCTGTCTTGAACTCTGGCAGCTCTGAGCCACTTTCTCTCTTTAAATATCACTACAAGACTTTTAGTTCTTTAGCTGACAGATGACTCACTGCAAAGCAATTTTCCATACTTTCTATGAAGAAGGCTGCATAAAAATAAATTTGCTGTATTGTAATTGAACACCACAGCATGTTAAAGACACACCAAACGTCACCCCATAACCAGAGTGTGGAATGTTTTGCACGCATGGTATTTGAGCTAAGTATCTTTATACATGATTTGAACATATGGGATGTGGGAAAAATAACGTCTGTGTCGTCCTGTAGGAATAAAATATCAGAACTGAAGGCAGATATGAATGGTGAAAGATGCTATAAACAAAACATCAATGTTTCATCTTAAGATCTAATTTGGATTTTCATGGGAGTATTTGTGTTATAATAGGTGAATTTCACTGTAAACATAGATACATTGTTCCGTAAAATTTCTCAGCCCTCTGTTAACCTGAACCACACTGTTTGCTAATAACGCTACTCTAATATGTACTCTCAGCAAAGTGGCCCAACATGCTCTTTAAGCATCCAAGAATCACTAAATCTCAGCAAAACTACAGCATGTTCTGCAGCCAAGCACCCTCAATTGGTTTGAAGCCACTTGAAAAAAATGGTGCAGAAGGCAGAACGGGGCTTAAGATAATTGATGTTCTGAGTCAAATCCAAAAGTTTGCTTGTCCTTGGTAGCTCAGGACAGCAGAAGGTCCGAAGAGACCAGGGTGAAGCTGTCAAAAGGTAGACTGAATGTAGTCTTCCCACGTATATGTTATTAAGATAAATACCCGATTGAAAGAAAATCAGAACTGTGCTGAGTTTCCTCCAACACAGAAAACAAATCAAACGCAAGACTTTACCCAGTTCTCTTAAACTGGCAGTCCTCTAGCAGTTTTTGTCATTCTTTGCCCCATATTTTATTATCTCTTTAGTATCTACTGCTCCACGTGTGGGAGCTACTAGTGATTCAACATCAGGAACATGAAATTAGATGTTGAAAAATGCAAAGCAACGCACACAAAAGGGATTAATTTGAACAACTTGCTGCTAGGGTTAGAGTGAACTGCTACCAGCACAGGAAAAACAAAACAAAAGCCAGACCTGTGCAGCAGTATGGAAAGCTCAATGAAAACATTTGCTCAGTGGGTATCAGTGATCAAAACAGCAAACACCTTGTTTGCATACATAAGAAAGAAGATGGAAAATAACAGGAGAAATATTCCAAAGCTATTATACAAATCTGTTGTACTCTTCAAGCTTGTAATGCTGTTTCTCAGCATAATCCCAGCAAAATAAGACTTTGGCAGACAAGAGGAGGACTCTCGGACAAGTTACCAGAGAAAGAAATCCAAAAAGATTTGTATGATTTGACTTGACAGAAAGAGTAATGTTTCTGCCTCCTCATGCAAGAACAAGGTGACACCTAATTAATCCGAGCAGTTTCACAAAGAAATAGAAGAAAGTAAATACTTGTTTTACAAATGGTACAGTTAGCTTATTGAATTCACGTGTGTGTGGTATGCACAGGAGCCAAGAGCTTGGTGGGATTCAAGAACTGGTTGCTTATATAGCCAGCAAGGCTACCTGATTATACCAGCTATGCTAAAATATAAATAAGAGTCATACAAGTAATATAAACCATAATGTTTAGGTCACAGCCCGCACAATGATCTTAACAAATGACACGTTCAGTGGGATTCACCTCCCTCAACTTCAGCTGTCTGAAAATACTTGGTGCATACTTAGACCTATGCTCGCTCTGATAAACCAAGAGATGCTAGCACCTTCAGAAAGCAATTTACCTGTTCCTAAACCAGCTGGGATGGAAATGCACCCTGAAGGTCTTCATACCTCTTTCTCTCCCCCCTTCCATTAACTACAAAGGAAATGCAGACAATTAATTTGGACTAGGTGCTTGCAACAGCTGAGAAGAATTAGACTCTCTTACAAAAATTTACAGTATGGAGGAAGGTCCTTCTTAACATAAGTCTGCTCATCAGACTGACCTTTACTAATTAACAAAATCCACTGTTTTATTAAAAAAAAAAACCCACCTTTTGACTGTCTACATTTCAAACCAGTAAGGAGGCTGATAAAATTTCAATAGATATGAATCTGGTTTCAGTAATTTTTCCCACTGACTGAAGAGGTTTGTTATGTCAAAGCAGCATAGTTATAACAAATGCAGGGAATATATACTACACAAGCAATCTTAGTAAGGTGTTGAATACATACTTAAGCAATGTTGGTAGGAATACCAGCTTTTAGACCACACTAACTATAGCCACAACTGCAGCTACAGCTTGTCCTAATTCCATAAGAGCTGATGATTCTTCTCCCTCTGTTCCATAATGGCCTGTCACCTCTCTCCCTCCTAAGACCCATCTCTGCTCCACCAGTGGCTTAATTTATCACATAATCCAATTATCTAGAAGCAATTGTCTTTAACCTGTTTAGTCTGGACTCGGTGCCCTCTCAGACTGAGCAAAGTGGCTTCCAGACAGAACGCCCATGTACATTTTCCAGCCACAGTCATAATTTCATAAGCATTTCTTTCAGCCTTAATAAGAACACCCTCTTCAGGGACTGTTCAGAGTTAAAACCAACTGTTTTCTTTGGTTTTTTGTGTCGTCCCCCTCCCCCCCCAATTATATTTAGTCTCGATTACTTTCCTGATGCAGTTTACCATGCAGCTGCCTAGCTAGTCACACTAGCCTGACTGACAGAATGATGTGGAAGTGGAAATGAATAGCCTGAAAAGGAAAGTCAGCACCAAAAGAAAAAATCATCTTCTAACAGCCTATTTCATCTGGTCTGAAACATTAAAAAGTTTTCTCTATGCAAACTGCATGCCTCCTTAACAGAACAGAGGCAGAAATATGTCCAAAAATGGACTTAAAATGAAATAGAGGACTCAGTTTATAGATACTGCTTATTAAATTTTGATAATGAAAAGTGAGCACATCCAGTTTATATCTTCAAGGAAAAACAGAAAATAATAAAAATAATGATTTACATCAAGACTCCAAATAAGCTGACTTTTATTTACTAACTTTTATTATATTAGCAAGTTATTTTGTATTCATCATCAGGGTAGCTGGAGACACAAGGAGATTAAATACAAAGCTTGACATAGGCTAACAGCAACAACTATCTCCTCTGACTGTTCCTCCCATCCAGACTAACCGTCAGCACGAACACACTGCTGGCAACTCTGTGATTGAAAAGATGAGCTTCTTCAAGTTTATCTGTATTATTTCAGTTCCTTCAGACAATGGCAGATGGAAGCATTCAGGGAAAGCATCATATAAGACAATGAAAAATGGGAGGCCATTTACTTAGGTGTCTGCAAGTCTAAGGCATACAAACTGCCACAGCACACCAAACCGAAGTTTGGCTTTGAGGGTCTGACAGTAAGCTGGTGATGCTAGCAATTTTTAAAAATCAGGTCCCTAAATAATATTAGAACAAACCTTTAGAACTGCAAATAAAAAAAAAAAAAAAAGGCAGACTGAGGAAAAGACAGTCAAAGAATATGCTCTGAGCTTTAGAAATCTCCTCTATAACGTGCTCATCATGACTCAAGCACGGCAGCTGGCTCTCCTGCTCAAGGACCACGTCCCACAGTAGGCTTTCCAGATGTTGTTCATGGTAATTTCGTTCTTTTGCTCAGATTAAACAGGACATGTGCCTCTCCTGATTTTTCATCCAGTTTAAATTCTTTTCTTCTCCCTGATATACTGGATGGATTTTCCATGGTGTAGCAAGTAGCCAATGCAGAGGAATTTAATTTTGGTTTAGGATCTTGCAACGGAAAAAAATAATGTTATTTTTAGCACCAATTAAGATAGCAGCAGCTACAATTTGGCCAAGAGTGAAAAGGTGCAGCTAACGAATGCAATAAAATGTAATGGTTTGTTAGAATAAGAGTAATATTGAAAAGATCTCAGGAGCACAAGACGACATTAATATTTTTACACTTTTTTTTTTAAATTGTTTCAAATCATAATTTGAAATTATAAAAAGACCTACTTCAAAGGTTTTAGTAATCTACAACACATTTGATGTTGGAAAAAATTGCAAAAGACTGGATGCTGTTTAGGATAGGGACTCTTTTGTTTGTTCATTCATACTGCTCTATGTTTGTATACTCACAAATGAAGAATTCATGTAAAAACTGGCAAATGTTGCATATATGCTGCCTACCACAACAGAGTACTACCTTTTGGATTTAAAGTAAATCCAAATAACCATAACAAGTAAAAGCAAATATCACAGTCTGCAACAGTCTTCAATCCTAAATGTTTATCTGACTGTATATACAGATGAATTTCTCTTACTCATAAGCTATGTCAAACTCCTGCCATAAGAGGAACCATACTTGGTCACAACAAACATCTACCTAGTACTGCAACCTGTATCAAACAGTAGCCATACATTGCATTTAAGATAAGGTGAACTTTGGATTTATACGGTGGTATAATGATGTTCCTTCTTTTATACTTTTTACCCTAATAATTCCCATCACTTTATTTGCTTTTTAAGTGCTGCTGAGTGTTGAAAAGTTGTTTTCACAGAGTTATTTATCATATCATAAAATCTTACTCCTGCTTGGTAACAGCCAGCTCCAAGCCCACCATTTTACAGGTGAATTTCGACTGGTTATTTTTTAAGTGCATCACTTGACAACTACTTAAAATGTGTTTCATCTGCCATTTTTGACAAATCACTCAATCTGAGATTACGCTGCACCCAGCTCTCGCCTTTAGTGCAGTCAATATCTGTGTAGCCATCAGGAAACCTTCTGACATCATTGTTCGGTCTTTTTACTTGGCCATCTCTCAAACACAAGCCTCCAGTTGCGACCTCCCTCTGTTTTGAGAAATGCTGCATTCTCTTCATCTGCTTCCCTATTCTGGGACCTTCCGTTTCATGCTATGTCTATGAACCCCCCTCGGTGAGGGGCTTTATCAAAAACTTTGCAGAAATTCAAGAAACCACACCAGCTGTAGCATCCTTATCCACATATTTCCTGGCTTTTCAAAGAATTCCAAGGTAAGTGTGTATTTCCGCTTTGCAAAACTCATGTTGATCTTTCCCATGCAGATCACAGGTTTTCCGCCATCCACAAATCTTATTTTGCATTATAATTTGTGTTGAACTGCCTACGGCAAACACCAGGATTACAGGCTTGCAGTTCCCTAGATGATTTAAGAACTGTTTCAAAAACTGGCATCACAGTATCCAGCCTCAAAGTCTCTGATAACAAGGCAATTTTAAAAGCAAGTGGTTATGCATCACTGTCAGTAATGTGGGCATTTTTTTTCCTCAAATTCTTTTAGAAATTTTAGGTGAATAAAATCTGGTACCGGTGATTTTATTTTATCATTTATTTTGTTGAAGTGATTTTGTGGTCATGCAATTTCACATATCCTTTGAGAAAGCCCAAGGAGTGTTCCAGCATGGGATTCTCCATAGTTTTTTCCACAGAAAACATCCATGCAAAGAATTTATTTAACTTCTCTGAAACAAGCCTCTCCAAGTACTCCTTCTACACTATGATCATTGGCTCAAGAGACTCTGGCAGGCGCATTGCTCCTGGTGCATCAGAAGTAAGACCTATTACCAGTTTTAATTCTTTGTACCATTTGTTCAAATATTCCTTAGCCTGTCTTACTATGTTTCTACATTTAAATCTGTTTAAAGCATCATTTGGGCGTGAATTCAGCTTTTTAAAAGACACTTACTTCTTTCTAACAACTTCCTTTACTCTGTTGTCTAGGTACGCTGTCTTCCTTTTGCTTTTTCTCAAGCCTTTCATGACAGGTGGTGGGTGCTGACCTTGAGTATCACATATGGCATACTTAAGTAGCTTCCACACCACCTGGTACAACTTCCTTCTCTTAGCTGACCTTTTTTAGGTTCTTTTTAGTAAGTATCTTTATTTTTGTGTAGCATCCCTTCTTGAAGTGGATCACAACTGTTGTGGATTTTTTTGTTGTTTTTTTTTGTTGTTGTTGTTGTTGTTTCACTAGGATGTCGAACCTAACGGTTGCTGTTGCAATGTGCCTCTTCTGAACCAAACTCCACCAAGGACAAAGTCGAGTCACATTTCCTCTCAGCCCCACCAACCAATGGCTTGGTTATTGACTATGTCTAAGAACTGAGGCTTTTGACAACATCCTGACAGCAGAGTCACATCATCTGAGCACAGAGGAACTGAGATCCCATTATGACTCTCTCCGCTGCTGCTCTGATCTTTCAGCGTACAGCAATGAGTATTCACAATCCCAGCTGGATACATGACAGAACAGACTCTAAGCTTGCTTTGCTTTTTGATGCGTACACTCAGTACGCACACACATTGATCTAAGGCATCCAGAAGATACCTGAAACTATTCCAATGAATAAATTAATTTTGACAATAATGTTTCGGGCCTCCTGGCACTTTATGCAAAAAGCTTTGCACGTTTTCTTAAACAACTTTACTGATAGAAATTCTGTACCATTCAATGACTTAATTTTTAAATGAAAGCAAATATTTTGACCTTTTACTATCTATTTTTTAAATTTCAAGCTCACTGTCTTCATTCATTTTGGCTTTTTTTGGGTGATGTGCAAACAATCTGAGTCAGTCACCACTGTATAGAGGCATCATGCAGCACTTCCTAAATGGGTTCAGCAGTGCTTCCCAAAACCACTGAGAATTATGTTGAGAGGAAAATAAAATAAAATCATGGAGCTGAGCATATTTACAGATATGAAAGAACAACAGAGATTCAATGACAATCAGTAATTGTTTTGAAGGCTACTAAATCAGAAATGCCCCAGGATCCTAAAGCTGCCTATGGAGTTTCTACAGTTTAGCAGCTACAAAGACTAATTGCTACTAAATACAGAAATCTTCTTAGTCTTTGGCTAATAAGATTACATCTTTGTATTATTTGAACAGAAAGCATCACTGTGAATTGGAGGGGGAAATTTGTAACATTTGTATTAAAAAAACGGAGACATTTTAAACATTTGATGTCACATTTACACTTAATTTTCTTCTTTCTTTTAACTTTGCAGGACACAAATATACATTCAGAATTTTCTTTAAAATATTTTTTTTTCCCCAGAGCTGGTTTTCAACAAATGCTTAAAGAATCCAAAGCTCTCCCTTTGCTCAAAATAACAACAGAAATGATAAGAAAAGCTTCAATCTTAAAATCCTATTCAGCATTTAAAATGTTCTTTCCAAATATACCAGCTGAAATAGTGTAAAGTGTAAGAAGTTTAGACCACAGGACCACAGACTATTAAATGATAAGCAATCTAATGGAAGACTGATACCTAGTTTTCCCTGTGATAAAACAGTATCAAAGCGCAGATCTAAACTAGAAGTACAATCTTTTGTACAAAAGAGCTATCTAAAAGTACACAGACACTGACATAGCAAAATGAAGATACTCAGCAACAAAACCCAGCCCCAATTTATCAATTTCAGTTAAGTAATCAAATATTTAAATGATACCTCAATTGCATTTTTGCAATATTTTACAACATTTCTTAACTTTTTACACAGCATCCAATAACCAATCACATTTAACTCCACATCTGAAAGAGCTGCCGCAACTACAGTTTATGACATCGTTCTTTCAGTAAATCATATTTCAAAATATTTTGGAAAAGGAAAGTCTGAAAGAATGCAAACCTTCCAAGAGTTTTATTTTAAACTACTTCCTTTATCCATTTATCTTTGGATTTTAACTCTCATTTGAATTAAATTTAATTACATAGTGTCTAAGCAGTTTTGTAAAAACAGGGATGTTTTAGGGTCTAGGTTCAGCTTATTTTTATTAATCACATTATACATTAATTACCTTTTAAAGAATAGTTGAAAACATGCATGCAAGTAATTTCTTAATAACCAAGTGCTCTATGTTAAGCTAATCACACCAATAAATATGCAGACAGGTATGCTGTAAAAATAAGAAATGCTATAGTAAATATCTTGAAAAGCTGTGTGAGCTGGCAATCTACCAATTTGTAATAGATGGGAATCTGGTGCCACAGTCTTCCCAATGATTTACGTTTGTTCTCAGTTGCATGCTGCACTGCAACGGTGTTCTGCCCTGGCCAGAGCTGTGAGGTCGGACTGCTCAGACCTTTTTTCCCCACACTGAGCACTCCAAAAGACTGAAATGGCTTATTAAATAGGAAAGCTAAGTTTTATTAAAACAGACATTAGGACAAGTGATTTTTTTTTTTGAGAAGAAACTCAAAATGAGGACAATCAAAACAATACGTAACCATATCTCCACTTCGCCTACTGCATCCTTGCAAATCAGTCCTCTTTGCTTAGGCTTGCTCCCAGCCCAGCACATCAGTGACTTCCAGCGTTGCAGAGAACTCTGCACAGCCCCCTTTGTGTCTCTAGGGAAAGTCCCTCTGAAGCCTGGGTTCCTGCTGTTCTCAGCAGACATCTGGTCTCTGCTATGTATAGGCTTATTCCTTGGTCACCATCATTTCTCCTTCACCTGTTTGTCCTTCATGTTTTAGAAAGTTATTCTCTCTCTGCAAATGTCTCCTCATCTCCTAAGGGCTCCATCCCGGCTTCTCTACTGGACAGCTAGAGTTTTTCAAAGAATGAAACATGATACATGATATAAATATGTGATTATTTATAATAAATTGCAAATAAAAAACTGATACCATCTGCTACACAAATAAATGTTTGGAAAGTGACTGAAATAATTTTGTCACATGTTCTCAACAAGAGATCACGTACTAGGCATAGTTTATTTTCCAAGGGATTGATCCTACTGTACATCATCTGCTTTATACTGTTAGATCACCTAGTTCTAGGCACAGTAAAACATTACTGGGATAACATGGATCATTCAGTCTTTATCATTTCCAGGATTTCTTGTGCTGCTTCCCAAAAGTAAAGCACTGAAAATGGCAATGCAAGCACAATGACTTCTCTGTTCAGCTTAGTAAAGTGTTAAGTCCTTTTTAGCTCCCATTTAATTTGTTGAAAAATAGGAGTTGCTCTGCACCTTACCGAAGCATGAAAATAATAGAGACTTCTTACTGTTCTTCAGCTATATGACATGATCTGTGAAACAACCCTGCTATGATAAAGGGAAATGTGTTCATCTGTCTACACTTGATGTTATATTTCATACAAATTTAAAAATCCGTCATTTGCTTGCAGAACATTGTTTTTTCCAATCACACACTGCACACCCAAAACAGATCAGTGGGGATACTATTGCTTTTTCTTCACTTGGTGCACTGCCCGACACCTCTACAAATGGAAAGTTTAATTTTTCTTTTCCACTTCATAGAACTTTAGGTATCAATAGCTGTAAGTCATAGACTACACATAATATGCTATGGGTATGCATAATTTTCCTTTCCCTTCTTTGATATATCTATACATGTCCTTAGATGTTCATTACTAACTGAATCTCTCACAGACTTTTGTGAGCTGCCTGATGTATATACTAATATTAATCCCATTGGGAGGAAGGCAAATCCCCTTGTTGGCATAAAATGACAGTGCTTCAGGGAAGGAATAAAAGGGTTCTCCCAAAGACAACTTATTCCACCAAAAGCATCTAACTTTAACCTACATGCTGACTTTTAAGCAGTGTGTTTTCCCTAAATGAAATACCCAGAGGCAGGTAAGAAATCTGTGAGAGGAGGAAAGGAGGAATAAACCCAGGTCTAAGAAGTACCTCTCTAGGGCTTAATGATGTTTCCTTTCTACATCTTCCACAATCTAGACAACAGACTCGGGCAAAAAAATTGTGACACAGGACATTTGGCAGCTCTGATATATAAGGCTATTGCACTACTATGTCACCGAATATAGCTTGGGACACAGACTACAATTTGTTGTAAGCATCTGAAGTTGGACGGGATACTATCAGTATACATGCCATTGACTACGCAGTTAGTTTTGAAGACTTTTTGGACTTAGGGAGGACAAAGCCTCAAAGGAAAACACCTTTCCTCTGGCTTAGGTTTAAAGGGACCACTTCCAATCTCAAAAAAGGAAATGGAGGTATAACCAAGTGGTGGTTTAACCCTGATGGAACTGGACAGCACAGCACAGTGTGTTTCACCTTTCTTTCAATCCTTTCAGACTGTGGTGGATTAGTACACGATTGGTCTGGTTTACAATTGCCAAAACCTATTATTTTGAAAAAACTAAATCATTTACCTTACATATTTCATTATATAAGTCAGTTTTTAAGAACAAAAAGGGGTACTGTGGAAAACTATATTTATTTTTACTGTTCTTCTTCAGTGGTTTCTTACTATCTCAAGTGTGAAGAGCTCACAAGAGGTATTTGAAAAATCTTAATTAAGATTTTTGTCTGCACTGCATATAAAAATACTTAGATTACTTCCAGGGATACAGCGAAAACCAGTATACTGAGCCCCATCTGTCTCATGTCAGCTTACAAGAGAGTTACTTCAAGAGAGAAAGTAACTCATTGTTTTGTTCTTCCTGACCTTTTAGTAGCAATTAATAACACATATCAAAGGTTTACAAAGTGATTGGGATAGCAAAAAAATTGAGCAGAACTGTTCTGGTCATATTCTCATTCTCCTGCCATTACAGTTCTGAGTGCCTTCTCAGCTAGTCAAGAAAAGCTCCCTTTTATTATGCTGCTGGTATTTGTGCAATGCCTCTAACATTGCTACAGTTCATCACTAAACAAGTGCACACACACCCCCCCCTCGCCCCCCAAACTCTCCCTTCCATCCCTCCTAGTCTGGTTACACCTAGAAGTAATTTGATGTGAGATGCAAAATTGTTGTTTCCCTTTATGTTTGTAATTTGACATTGTTCTTTCCAGTTTAGAGTGAAAAACATATTGCTTCCTGCTTCTGGAATTGGAGTATCTCAGCATCATTCCAACAGTAAGATACTTAGAACTTTGTCAAGGCTTTAGCATAACTTGAGTAAGATACTCAGCTTAAAGTCAATCACACTGCTCTTTTGGAGTAGTGACTGGGTTAAAAAACCACATTACTTGATACAGTATATCCTCTGCACTGGATGTCTGTTATGCTTTAATCTGAATTGTTTCAAAAGCTGGAAATTAATTGATACAGGCCCCCCCCCCTTTGCTTCTGGTCTCTCACCTGACTTATGCTTGTTGTCAAAAGAGTATTCAGGCTTCCTATGCTTAAGCTGCAGAAATTGCTTCCACCAATACTTAGGGCAGCCAAGTAACATCAGATTTTTGCCCAAGATAGCTACTACACCACAGAAAGTTTTCTGACACTAAAGAAATATTATATTTTTATATTCAGAGCCCAATGTGGCATGTCCCATGCCGAATTTTGTTTAAACAAGAAAAATGTAAAAACTGTTTCTTCATTTTACTTGTATAGAGCAAAAGGGAACCTGCTTGTAGGCTCCAGTTACAAGATCATCCCCTGCATTGTTAAACCAATTGCATAAAGTGAAGATGCTGGATTTAGATGCAAGGAACATAGGTCTGACAACAATTTTCGTTTTGGTTAAGCAGTAACAGTTTCCTTAACTTTAATTAATAAACGCAAGGTGAAAAAAAAAATCTCATTGCAAATGTTTTGCTGGAGTCAAAGACTATAGCTTTATTTGGCCTTTTCTTTTTCACCTTGACAACACACAAATTTTTACAGCTGACTGGACAATGCAGGTTGGCTAAGTAGGTATCAAATTTAAAAATATCTCCATGCTTCTGGAATAATTATATATCTTACATGATTGTTGCTGTTCCTATCTGTACAAACTATCCAAGTGCATTTACACTATACTACCATTACTCTCACGGCTGTATCACATGCTACTCATGAAGCACACGAAAAATTATTGCATTTCTATCAACCTGCATATTTTCTGTGGGGATACAGGAGATCAAAATTGCTTTCTTGGAAAGTAAGGTTTTATTTTTTGTATAAAGACTCCTAGGTGGCTGTTTATGAAAGAAGGAGTGCTTTAAAAAACCCTCCACCAAAACACAAGCAAAACAAGCCAACAAAACCAATGTACTATGTTTTATACAGGTCCTAAAGATACAGGGTTTTATGCACAGCTCAGCTCCATTTCAGTTCTTTCCAAAGGACAACTAAAAGACGTGCAAAATGAACCATGAGAAAGTGGGTTATTTTCTTATACACTGATGAAGAGCAAAGAGAAAGCAGGACAGAAACACCACAAAATTAACTTATTTAAACCAAAAATAAAGTCCAAGAAATCTGTAATAAGGTTACAGGCTACCTACACATCTCATTGGCAAAACTAAGTTTCTTAAGGTTTCACTGGAATGCTGAGTTTGAACTCACTGCAAGCAATGGTTGGTAAGTCCCCCTTCTGGCCCCTTCACAAAAGCTATCTTTAGTCAAGCTGGACAAGAGGCCACACAGTACAGGTTTCTGCCTTCTCAAAGAACCCTCAGCTTGACTTTGGGAGTCAGTTCCTGTGTTCACAGGACTTGTTTCATTCTGGAATACTAAAGAGTTCACAAAAGTCTTGCAGCAAGTGACACGACCAACAAACCGCAGCAATGGCTTTAGGTTCTCTGGAGATAAGGGCCAGCGCACTGACCTCTGTGAAAGCAGGACTGGGAATGGCGGCCACCTGGATGGAGACAGCAGGTGCCTGCCTCTGAGGTCTTGGTTACTTCTCTGGCTGAGCAACATTAAGGGAGACTGCAGCCTAAATTTTACTACTCCCTCATCCTCTGAAGGAGATACACACTAACCAGGACTTCACACAAGATTTGCTTCTGCCGTTAACCTTATACTGTAGCAGGTAGACAGAACTTCCACTGTACTAACAAGTACACTGACACAAAAAGCTGGCAGAAGATCACCAGAAAACAGACTGTAAACAGCTCAAAATAATTCAGGGCTTTCCATTTACTCGGCTTTTAAAATAAGCATTTCACTGCAAGCAAGTTTAAGTGTGCGGAATTACTGCCATTAAAAGAGAAGGTATAAAAAAGGGAAATATAAAAACCTTGTAAATACATTTGAACTAACGGATACAATGAAAGTTTATACAGCTTGTAATATAACTGCTAGAGGCATTTCACTTTAATACACATATTTAACCAAGAATGTGTTTAATAAAATGCCAGAGTTAGAGTGAAAAGGAAAAGCCCTGTAGATAATCACTACAGAACACATTCAAGTATTTAACCATTGCATTTTTACTTATTTTTCTGCGTATGTGCAAAAGTTATAACACCATCTCTAAAGCTTTTGCTGAAGTTCTCTATGTGCATATATATGGTTTTGCGCTAAACAAAGTCTGATGTTTATTTTCAAATGCAAACATTTCTGATTATTAGTGGATGCTGTATACCATTATGATTTCTAGATACGTGTCAAAGAAAACACTGTAACAAATTTTTTCTTGGGAAAAGGAATTTCTGAGATTACTTAAACATACATCTAAACTCCATGCAATCACTAAAATATCTTACAATCTGCTTGAAATTAGAAACACAGATACTTCATATATATTACATACATATGTGTGTAAGGAAACACTGCATATTGTATTTGATAATCTTTCATTCTTCCTTGATATATTCATCTTCTCTTTCAGAGAAAAAAAACCCAAACACCTCCATCCAAAGCTTTATAATACTTAGCATTAAAGGGTCCACCCATCAATAGTATATTCAAGATTATGGTACCAAAGTTCAGCTGAGCAGCATTTCAGAACTACTATGAGTACTTACTTCACCAGGCACTTGTATATCTTAAAACAATCATAGGCAAATGTAGTTAAAAACATCACTAAAGAGCAAAAAAACCAAAAGGGGCATCAGAAAACACGTGTGTGTGGTGGTAAGGGGAAAGCCCAAAATAAACACAAAAAGCCCAAGAGACAGTGAGTTAGTAATAGAGGTAAATGTGAGATTTCCATTGGCAAGTGCTACAAAGGAGATGCCAAGAAAATCTGGCATTTTCTTCACGAGGAGAAAAGCTGGCAAAAAAGGATAACATTAAACCTGGATCCTGAGATGAAAGCAAAAGAGCCGTATCACTGTTTTATTACTTTAAGTCTTCTCGTTTATCCTAAGGCTATGTATTTCCATTTCTTAAGGAACCGTAACAAGCACAAATTAACATTTCTCTCCTCTACAGTGTTCACCTATATACCAAATAAAGAAGTACTGAACAAAGAATCAATCAATTCTTTTCTCTGGCAGAAGAACAGGAAGGATGGACACTATGTTCTTTTCAGTAAAAATGCCACAGTTCAGCTAAGGTATTTAACTGAGATGTATAAGCTACCATAATATTCACTCCCCTTTCTGTGGTCACATAAAAAGAGACCATCCTCTAAACGGTAAGTCTGATCCTAGCTAGACTTTATTATCATCACTTGTTATATCACTAGATGCCTCACTCTTCTAACTATACGAGCAGTTTAGTACGGTATTCTCATGTGCTTCAGTGAAGAGATGGAATAAAATCAGGTCCTTGCACAAATCTGTTCTATTGCAGCAGTTCAGGGTATGAAGTGTTATAGACCTGCAGACCAGCCCTGGAGCCTGCAGCAGTTGTTGCCTCTCTGTGCTGATCTATCAACATTGTCTCAATTTCAAACACATTCCTATATGCATATTTTTCCTCATGTCTTTATATGTTCGGGCTTCCACAGCAGAATCTTTACTATTTTACATAGCTTGTGATATGAAAAGTGCATTGATCTGAGCATTCAGGAAAGTCAAGTTCTCTAGGGAAGGACTCTTAATAAAGGTGCATACTTAATTTGGCTATCTTGTCTTTAAACCCAACACAACTGTTTATTAAAACAGCACCCAAAGACATTTGAGGTTACTGTGTCAGCATCAGTATAGATGCTAGACAGAGATATAAAGATGCAAGGGAATAGCTAAGATTGAAAACAGCCAAATAATGGACTTCAAAGTTAATGCAAAACTAACCTAAATTTGTTAGTTAAGTATAAGAGAACTTAAGGCTTTTTAGGATATTGAATGAAGCCTAGAAAAGAACAGTCACTACACTTGAGCACTAAGAACTACTTGAGATGTTTTTCACTTTTTTTGCTGCTTCCTCTAGAATTCTAGCTGAGTAACTACATATGTAATTCCTGTATTTAATGATAGCCACTTTTCATAAAGTTTCACAGCAAATCATTTTCCTATCAACTAAATAGCTGCTTCAAGAAAAGGAGGAAAGTGTCAGATGTTGGCAGTGGCCCACAGGTCAGTGAAGGTCATGTTCCCCACAACAACCATACAGAGCTAGGTGCTCAGCTACCACAAGCTAGCAGATTCATTCACATCAGTACAGCTGTGCTGGTTATACCAGCTGAGAGTCTGAGAACACTCAGATTTCATGCAGAGGAGTTTGTGAGGTGGAGCATCATCCACTGGATACAAATCATCTCATACCGCGAACCAGAGATGCAGCTGTTGAAGTGATTTGCTCTTTATCAGGAGAGACTACATATTTACCCTAATGCCTACTTGTGCAGTTGCAGACTGCCAAAGCAGCCGGGAAATGAAACTAATGGTACATAGACGCAGCAAAGGAATACACAACTGTGGTAGCAATAAGAAAAACTGCAGTAGCTTTGGTCAGCCAGAACATGCTGTTCAAAGCAACTGGGAATCCTTGGAATGCACTTAGGTTGCCTGTAGTGCATTTTGGCTAAATTACAGCAATAGATTCGTGTGTGCTGGTATTTCTGTCTTTTGCTATATCAACATAACCAATTTTTTTCAGCCCTCCACAGATCACAGGGAAGAGAGAGGACAAGTACGGCTGATGCATGGCATATGCAATGCAAATCCTGATACTGAGCAATCATGATTCTACAGTGAAGTAAGGGACTTCCTTTCTCTCCATTAGTCTCTACTATACAGAAGGCTCTGATAGAGTTCAAATTACTAACAGGCCATACTCTAACTATGAACCAATTTCCATTTGCAGGGATAAAATGGAAGGGACATAGCATGAAAACTGGCAAACAAAATTATTCAACAAAAGTATTGGGAAAGGGAGATGGACAGAGGCTGATTTTCAAAGCTTCCTGGGCACAGGTTAGAGTTGTATAGAGGGTTGTTCAGTACTTTAAAAGTCTGTTACCTGGAAATTTTGCAGAGGGCAGTAACCAAAGGCAAAGGATATGAGATCAAGAAATTTCCCAAGTGGAGACTGAATGAAGACAGTCTACTGGAAGCTATATCAACACATGGCTGTAAGCCTACAAACTGCCATAAATTAAAACAGCTGCTATAACAGAATAACAATAAAATGAAATCATTGGGTAGTCCTGATTCTGACTTCCAACATGAGACAGCATTTTCTGTATGCTTTACAAAACACTTAGATAAAACTGTTTAAGAAAAACAAAAGACATGGTTACTACTACTCACACATTCTTTTTCCTGCTGTCTTAATTTTCCTTGTCCACTCAGCCGCCCCTTCATGTCAGAAATGAGCTTTCTACTCCGTTTTTACAGTGTCCAGAGTATTTAAACAGCAGGGTAATATACAACAACAGATGTTCTGCATTCAAATGGCTTTCCTCTTCCCCTGCTCCCTATTTTTATTTTGAATGTGAGAATTGAAAATACTGCATTGAAACAAGTCTTGTTCACAGGCAATAGCAGAGCAATGGAGGTTATAATTTTACATGCAACCAACTATACAACTGATAGCCAAAATGAAAATAATATGTATATTAATAGTGATCAGAAACCACTCCAAAATCTACAAAATAATCAAATCTCCTGCTTTTACAGGTGATGAACTGAGATACAGAATGATGAAGCACTTGAGAAGCCAGAGACCAAGCTGCAAGTTTACCGACATGCCTCTCCCCTTAATCCAGCACCCTATTGACTTTACCTTGCTGCTTCATGACGACTTAAGTACAAAAGCTTAGGTCTTGATTATATTTTTGTTATGAAATACGGAGGTGAAAGTAGTCAAGCAGTGTCAGATTTCTAAAGAGTTGGGTGTCTGCTCAAGTGAGACAGCAATTGTAACAGCAGTGGCTTTTTGCTGGGACCTAAGGTGTTTGTTGGTGCTGTTCTCTATTTTGTTTCCTTTCTGACAAGTTGCCTACTGCCACCGTGACAAAGGGAAGCCCGCAACACAGCTGCAAGGAGGGAGAAAGGGAGAGCACACTCCAGCTGAGACACGAGAATTGACTCAGTGGGTGGGGGGCAAGAACAGAAAAATGATATGGGAAGCTAAAGGGATGCAGTCAGGAAAGAAGAGAAAATAGAAGGCCACAGTGCCTCTTCATTCTGTGAGGCTCATCTATTAGAGGAGGGGATACTCAACCACAATGTTTGTCATCACTGTAATTTAAAATAAAAAAGCAAGGAAAAAAAAAGCCAGAGAAAGTTCCTAATTCCCTCTCCCCCTGCTTCACATACTGTCACCTGCCTAGCTGAACCTACTTTAATCGAATTACTTTCAGACTTACGGACATGTAAACAAGAGGAGATTCAGTGTGAGACATTGATTGTATCACAGAGGAATAAGAAACAAAGAAAAGATGAAGGACAAAAACCACCATAGAAAGTGAATGTAACAGCCAGAGTAAATATGTCATTAAAAATGCACTTGTTGGCGAGTTCTTACTCTGCTTCAGCAGACGTTTGCCCTCTGGGTTCCAACTGGCCATTCTCTTTACTTTGTTAAAATGTAAAGGCATAAACACCAGGATTAGGGGTACATTGTTTTCTGCACTACAGAAACACATCGGAATGAGATCTCATTTCAAAGGTACATTTTTGGTATTGAAGGCTTTCTCAAAAGCATGCAGAAAGTTAACTAATACTTATAGCATAAGTGTACTTATTTACAGTTATAGAAATATATATCAAAGATCTTTAATAAACCACTAACATGCAGCCATGGCTAAAGAAAAGCATTACCAGTGTATCACATTACTATAAGCTTTATTTCTCCCTTAATACATTTTCAGCATGTACAGCCTTTCCTAACACCACACACAATTTGGACTAAAAATCAGGGGCAGAATTCTTTGCCATTGCACTTCCAAAGACATTTTCCAGAGTTTTTTGGGTTTTTTTAGGGGGAGGTGCATTTGTGGTTTTGTTTGGGTTTTGCGGTTTTGTTTTTTTTTTTTTTTTTAAAAAAAAAAGACATTGGTTGACACCCCATTTATGTTAGAAACTATCACACAAGACTTCAGTGACATTAAACAACTCCTAATCTGTACCATGATGCATGAGTTCTGTAATAGTCCCATATGCTTGTGGATATACTGCCATTTAGAAGATGTAAATAGTTACAGACAGCAGTAGTTAGAAATGACTGGTTTCTACATTGTATATAAACCTAAACTAGTGATTCATACTTACAGTTTAAATTGATAGCCCATTCCTGTGTTTAAAAACTGTCAGTGGGCAGCCGTGAATTTCTTGGTGAATTTCACACTCACCTTTAGGAGGTTCAGACTTGTTTGCTGTGAAATCAAGAGGCAACTACTCAATTCTAGCTGGCTGCTTGACAGATCACTGAAATTGCTTATAATACTGTATAATCCTGTAGCAGTATTATAAGCAACTTCAGTCTGGAGATATTTTGTGTAAGTGACTGCCTAAGCTACACCTTCCTCAAATCTTTCTAATCTATATCACATGTAGTACACTCAAGAAAGATTTCCAAAAAGAAGTGATCACACCAGTCAGCTAGCTTTTGCAGCATGGTACATCAGCAAGCATCTCCTTTTAAGCATACATTTAATTCCTTGGAAGCCAATACAGTAAAAGTTAAACACATGACTAGAATTCTGGATGACTCTTAAATCGGGTGTCACTTTAAAAAGGAAACCTTCTCCTGTTCAGATAGAACAGGATTTAAAAATTTTCCAAAGCAATATTAAATTAGAGAAGTTGATTTAGGTCTTTCTTAACCTTGCAGTTTAATTCCAGTGATGTAAGTCAACTGTTAACAGTGTCAGTGTAAATATGAGCACTACTGGGTCTAGTTTGTTTGTTTGTTTGTTTTTAAATTAAGCCTGAGATAACAAATGATTAAATACTTTATCTGAACTCTGAAAATAAAAATGCGTATTTAATCTTATTCAATTTCAGAAAGAAGCCTGTGGTGATTTTATCTACTAGGAATATCATTCCATCTATCAACAAATACAAGGTCTGCAGAAAGGATATTCAAGGAGAAAACATCTGAAGTACAGAATTCTTCAGCTATAGCTGTCCAATATCTCTACTTGTTTGTGGCATCTTTTGCTGTAACTGGTTCCTAAATGTCAAGTACACTTAAGCTGAAGAAGAAACTGGCTGTAGAGGAGAGAGTTGCTTAACCTCACAGACATCTCCCCTTCCAAGTTATTGATTAATCTATAAACACCAGCAACATTATGGAAAGGCTTGTATTAACAGCCTTAACAGAGGTGTCATTGTTGCTACAGCTTGCTTTCCAAGGATGACATACACATGAGAACACCTGAAGCTGTTAGGAGCTCAGGAAAACCTGCTGTTCACAAACTGGGAGTCATACATTAGTTTCCGCAAGGACAGAGCTAAATTACACAATGCTATCACCTATAATTTTATCATGCACAAAGATACTGTTTTAATATTAAACAGTGACATCCAAACTGGCAGAGAATTAAAACCAGAACATCCAAAATTAACTAGGAGAATTCATTAATAGAAATTAAAAAAGACTTAGCCTAACCATTAGAAATACAAAAGAGCCAGAACTACCATATAATCATTGCTTCTTCCCTGCTGATTTATTGAAAACCATTTTTTAAAGTAATAACTCTTTTACAAGTAAGTTTTCAACCTGTAAGTCCATACTATCGTTTCTAGAAGAGGAAAGACCCATGCTAAGAAGTCTGAGGAAAGGAGGAGAGAGAAACAAACCTTACAGCAATAGTTTTAGAAGCAGCTGAATGTGGGACAGGAAATCCCTCTCTTTTTCAGCAAGTTGTAAGAAAAATCTGGACATCTGCATATCAATCATATTCACTTATTAGTGCTATCATTTGAAATATGATTTGGTGCATCTGTGTTGCAAAATACTGACTATAATACTAAGTTAAGAGCTGTACTTTAGCATCTCATTATTTGGAGATGATTATTTAGCATTTGGGTGTACTTAATGAAGTCCTAAATTAGATATGATTTTTATCTGTAAGCATCCTTTAATAGGTTTGTTGTTTGATTTTTTTTTTTTAATGGAACAGAACTGGATGGAAAGAATTTTATTACTTTTTGTTTGCAAATGCAGAATCCTCATCCCCACATCTCCACAGTTCCCTCAGTTTGTCTTGTTAAAAGCTTTAAATATTCAGAATACAAGAAGTTGCCACAAGACTCAGGACAGTCAATCTAGGAGCAGCTGACAGAACATACTACGAGATAACCTGATTCACAGGGTGTTTTTCATAGCTCTTTCTCTCAGATACCAGATTCAAAAAAGCAATTGTATGTGTGCTATATTAATATATAGGAAAAATAAAAATATTGACAGCTTTGGATACCCTTTTCTTGCCACATGTGCAGCCTATGATCTCATAGCACTGAGATTTTTGAGATATGGTTTGAGATGACTTTAAAAACCCCAACTGTCAATTTAAAAAAGCCCAGTTCAGCAGGGACTGGCAGGAAGCTTGCAGCTACTTGGCTTTTTCGTTAGTGATTAACATTAAAGTTACTGTTGATACAAAAAAAGCAATGAGAATAAGGAAGTTACACATAAGCACTACTTGGTAATCTAGTTCTAAAAAAAACAACCAACCAAAAAAAACCAAACCCCAAATAACCCCAAACCAACCAACCAAAAAAATCAGACCCTAAACCACACAAATTTTAAACATGGCCAACTGCAGTCATTTATCAGAAAACATTTTCTAAGAGACTGACTTTTGGCAACGGTCAAGGTATCAATGTATCAAATAGCAGGAGTTCTTGGTGGAATGCTGCGGCAGAAAGACGTTGATGCCATTTTTTGACATATAAACCAACCCAGAATGGGTAGAAATACAAAGACTCTTATTTCAACACATGGCCTTGTTGAAACCACAAATACTACATGCAGTACTGGAGTTTATATTCTTAAAAGGATGCTGTGAAAAGGGAGATACATAAAAGAGCTACAAAAGTGACTTGAGGATTGAAGTAAGTATCTCTGAGCAATACACAAGTGAATCTGTTTATCTAATCAAAAAAGATTGATGGTGACTTGATTACTACACTTTTTTTGTGGGAAGAAAATATCACTTAATAAAAGCTCTTTACTCAAATAGAGGAAGGCAGAAAAAAGACATTTTCAAATTGGCTTTTTAAAAAAAAAAAGTGAGGTCAATTAACTATTAGAACAAATTACCAGCAAGTAGTGGAGCCTCTGTGACATCTTTGAAATGTGCACGATTTTTTTTTTTTTCCCCAAACACAAACTGCTGACCTCAATATGGGGTAAGACCTCTCTAAGAGGTACAGAAGATTAAATTACACGGTCTAATGATCTCTCTGGTTTGAAGGCTACAAAGACTCATAATGCTGGAGTTTCACAACCTATCAGTGCTACGCTACCAATGAAAAAGGTTTGCTGCCGGCCTTCGCTGCTTAAAACATATTGTTCCACTGGTGTGTTATCAGTTCTGTAATGTATCACATTCCCAACCACCTGCCAAGAACATTAAGTAGTCAACACATGATTCATACTAGCATCTCCTCAACAACAAACACAGGCTTAAGCATTATTATGTCTTCCTAAAATGGCTGCCTTAAACCTTAAGTGAATCAAGACACTACAGACAGATAAGACACTACCTGATTATGCTTTTGCCAAATTAATCTTTTGCTGGTCAGTAAGTCCAAACATTTTTGCCAGCAGAACCAAACTCAAGACATGCAGTAGTTTTTAGGAGGTCTGCTAAGGACCCCTCCCCAATGTCACTATCCTTCACGACATAGCTAATATTTCCTGGGATGCATCTCATTTGAGTAACTTGATTTACTTTTATATAAGTGAGAGAGATCTCTAAATTCATTCCCTCAGCTTGAAGCTCTTGCTGCAGCAGTAGCGATTCTTTTCAGTAT